>OW052035.1:54226229-55457422 GCA_932526305.1 Epicampocera succincta | reverse complement strand
TTTATAAAAGTGGCTGTATCTCCGTTAATATTGATTTTATCGCAAAAATAAGCGAAATTTGAAAAAACTTAACTAATGTATCGATAGTGCTCTTTTCAAATATATTAAAACTATTGTAGTTTGAAGAAATTTTTGAAAAAATCCATACAAATGTTAGGATGGATGCAAGTCTTGCAGTATTCGTATTAATAATATAAATAATATTTCCCAAATAAACTTTTTTATAAAAGTGGCTGTATCTCCGTTAATATTGATTTTATCGCAAAAATAAGCGAAATTTGAAAAAACTTAACTAATGTATCGATAGTGCTCTTTTCAAATATATTAAAACTATTGTAGTTTGAAGAAATTTTTGAAAAAATCCATACAAATGTTAGGATGGATGCAAGTCTTGCAGTATTCGTATTAATAATATAAATAATATTTCCCAAATAAACTTTTTTATAAAAGTGGCTGTATCTCCGTTAATATTGATTTTATCGCAAAAATAAGCGAAATTTGAAAAAACTTAACTAATGTATCGATAGTGCTCTTTTCAAATATATTAAAACTATTGTAGTTTGAAGAAATTTTTGAAAAAAGCCATACAAATGTTAGGATGGATGCAAGTCTTGCAGTATTCGTATTAATAATATAAATATTATTTCCATAATAAACTTTTTTATAAAAGTGGCTGTATCTCCGTTAATATTGATTTTATCGCAAAAATAAGCGAAATTTGAAAAAACTTAACTAATGTATCGATAGTGCTCTTTTCAAATATATTAAAACTATTGTAGTTTGAAGAAATTTTTGAAAAAAGCCATACAAATGTTAGGATGGATGCAAGTCTTGCAGTATTCGTATTAATAATATAAATATTATTTCCATAATAAACTTTTTTATAAAAGTGGCTGTATCTCCGTTAATATTGATTTTATCGCAAAAATAAGCGAAATTTGAAAAAACTTAACTAATGTATCGATAGTGCTCTTTTTAAATATATTAAAACTATTGTAGTTTGAAGAAATTTTTGAAAAAATCCATACAAATGTTAGGATGGATGCAAGTCTTGCAGTATTCGTATTAATAATATAAATAATATTTCCATAATAAACTTTTTTATAAAAGTGGCTGTATCTCCGTTAATATTGATTTTATCGCAAAAATAAGCGAAATTTGAAAAAACTTAACTAATGTATCGATAGTGCTCTTTTCAAATATATTAAAACTATTGTAGTTTGAAGAAATTTTTGAAAAAATCCATACAAATGTTAGGATGGATGCAAGTCTTGCAGTATTCGTATTAATAATATAAATAATATTTCCATAATAAACTTTTTTATAAAAGTGGCTGTATCTCCGTTAATATTGATTTTATCGCAAAAATAAGCGAAATTTGAAAAAACTTAACTAATGTATCGATAGTGCTCTTTTCAAATATATTAAAACTATTGTAGTTTGAAGAAATTTTTGAAAAAAGCCATACAAATGTTAGGATGGATGCAAGTCTTGCAGTATTCGTATTAATAATATAAATATTATTTCCATAATAAACTTTTTTATAAAAGTGGCTGTATCTCCGTTAATATTGATTTTATCGCAAAAATAAGCGAAATTTGAAAAAACTTAACTAATGTATCGATAGTGCTCTTTTCAAATATATTAAAACTATTGTAGTTTGAAGAAATTTTTGAAAAAATCCATACAAATGTTAGGATGGATGCAAGTCTTGCAGTATTCGCATTAATAATATAAATAATATTTCCATAATAAACTTTTTTATAAAAGTGGCTGTATCTCCGTTAATAGTGATTTTATCGCAAAAATAAGCGAAATTTGAAAAAACTTAACTAATGTATCGATAGTGCTCTTTTCAAATATATTAAAACTATTGTAGTTTGAAGAAATTTTTGAAAAAAGCCATACAAATGTTAGGATGGATGCAAGTCTTGCAGTATTCGTATTAATAATATAAATAATATTTCCATAATAAACTTTTTTATAAAAGTGTCTGTATCTCCGTTAATATTGATTTTATCGCAAAAATAAGCGAAATTTGAAAAAACTTAACTAATGTATCGATAGTGCTCTTTTCAAATATATTAAAACTATTGTAGTTTGAAGAAATTTTTGAAAAAATCCATACAAATGTTAGGATGGATGCAAGTCTTGCAGTATTCGTATTAATAATATAAATAATATTTCCATAATAAACTTTTTTATAAAAGTGGCTGTATCTCCGTTAATATTGATTTTATCGCAAAAATAAGCGAAATTTGAAAAAACTTAACTAATGTATCGATAGTGCTCTTTTCAAATATATTAAAACTATTGTAGTTTGAAGAAATTTTTTAAAAAATCCATACAAATGTTAGGATGGATGCAAGTCTTGCAGTATTCGTATTAATAATATAAATAATATTTCCATAATAAACTTTTTTATAAAAGTGGCTGTATCTCCGTTAATATTGATTTTATCGCAAAAATAAGCGAAATTTGAAAAAACTTAACTAATGTATCGATAGTGCTCTTTTCAAATATATTAAAACTATTGTAGTTTGAAGAAATTTTTGAAAAAATCCATACAAATGTTAGGATGGATGCAAGTCTTGCAGTATTCGTATTAATAATATAAATAATATTTCCATAATAAACTTTTTTATAAAAGTGGCTGTATCTCCGTTAATAGTGATTTTATCGCAAAAATAAGCGAAATTTGAAAAAACTTAACTAATGTATCGATAGTGCTCTTTTCAAATATATTAAAACTATTGTAGTTTGAAGAAATTTTTGAAAAAAGCCATACAAATGTTAGGATGGATGCAAGTCTTGCAGTATTCGTATTAATAATATAAATAATATTTCCATAATAAACTTTTTTATAAAAGTGTCTGTATCTCCGTTAATATTGATTTTATCGCAAAAATAAGCGAAATTTGAAAAAACTTAACTAATGTATCGATAGTGCTCTTTTCAAATATATTAAAACTATTGTAGTTTGAAGAAATTTTTGAAAAAATCCATACAAATGTTAGGATGGATGCAAGTCTTGCAGTATTCGTATTAATAATATAAATAATATTTCCATAATAAACTTTTTTATAAAAGTGGCTGTATCTCCGTTAATATTGATTTTATCGCAAAAATAAGCGAAATTTGAAAAAACTTAACTAATGTATCGATAGTGCTCTTTTCAAATATATTAAAACTATTGTAGTTTGAAGAAATTTTTGAAAAAATCCATACAAATGTTAGGATGGATGCAAGTCTTGCAGTATTCGTATTAATAATATAAATAATATTTCCATAATAAACTTTTTTATAAAAGTGGCTGTATCTCCGTTAATATTGATTTTATCGCAAAAATAAGCGAAATTTGAAAAAACTTAACTAATGTATCGATAGTGCTCTTTTCAAATATATTAAAACTATTGTAGTTGAAGAAATTTTTGAAAAAATCCATACAAATGTTAGGATGGATGCAAGTCTTGCAGTATTCGTATTAATAATATAAATATTATTTCCATAATAAACTTTTTTATAAAAGTGGCTGTATCTCCGTTAATATTGATTTTATCGCAAAAATAAGCGAAATTTGAAAAAACTTAACCAATGTATCGATAGTTCTCTTTTCAAATATATTAAAACTATTGTAGTTTGAAGAAATTTTTGAAAAAATCCATACAAATGTTAGGATGGATGCAAGTCTTGCAGTATTCGTATTAATAATATAAATATTATTTCCATAATAAACTTTTTTATAAAAGTGGCTGTATCTCCGTTAATATTGATTTTATCGCAAAAATAAGCGAAATTTGAAAAAACTTAACTAATGTATCGATAGTGCTCTTTTCAAATATATTAAAACTATTGTAGTTTGAAGAAATTTTTGAAAAAATCCATACAAATGTTAGGATGGATGCAAGTCTTGCAGTATTCGTATTAATAATATAAATATTATTTCCATAATAAACTTTTTTATAAAAGTGGCTGTATCTCCGTTAATATTGATTTTATCGCAAAAATAAGCGAAATTTGAAAAAACTTAACTAATGTATCGATAGTGCTCTTTTCAAATATATTAAAACTATTGTAGTTTGAAGAAATTTTTGAAAAAATCCATACAAATGTTAGGATGGATGCAAGTCTTGCAGTATTCGTATTAATAATATAAATAATATTTCCATAATAAACTTTTTTATAAAAGTGGCTGTATCTCCGTTAATAGTGATTTTATCGCAAAAATAAGCGAAATTTGAAAAAACTTAACTAATGTATCGATAGTGCTCTTTTCAAATATATTAAAACTATTGTAGTTTGAAGAAATTTTTGAAAAAATCCATACAAATGTTAGGATGGATGCAAGTCTTGCAGTATTCGTATTAATAATATAAATAATATTTCCATAATAAACTTTTTTTATAAAAGTGGCTGTATCTCCGTTAATAGTGATTTTATCGCAAAAATAAGCGAAATTTGAAAAAACTTAACTAATGTATCGATAGTGCTCTTTTCAAATATATTAAAACTATTGTAGTTTGAAGAAATTTTTGAAAAAATCCATACAAATGTTAGGATGGATGCAAGTCTTGCAGTATTCGTATTAATAATATAAATAATATTTCCATAATAAACTTTTTTATAAAAGTGGCTGTATCTCCGTTAATAGTGATTTTATCGCAAAAATAAGCGAAATTTGAAAAAACTTAACTAATGTATCGATAGTGCTCTTTTCAAATATATTAAAACTATTGTAGTTTGAAGAAATTTTTGAAAAAGCCATACAAATGTTAGGATGGATGCAAGTCTTGCAGTATTCGTATTAATAATATAAATAATATTTCCATAATAAACTTTTTTATAAAAGTGGCTGTATCTCCGTTAATAGTGATTTTATCGCAAAAATAAGCGAAATTTGAAAAAACTTAACTAATGTATCGATAGTGCTCTTTTCAAATATATTAAAACTATTGTAGTTTGAAGAAATTTTTGAAAAAGCCATACAAATGTTAGGATGGATGCAAGTCTTGCAGTATTCGTATTAATAATATAAATAATATTTCCATAATAAACTTTTTTATAAAAGTGGCTGTATCTCCGTTAATATTGATTTTATCGCAAAAATAAGCGAAATTTGAAAAAACTTAACTAATGTATCGATAGTGCTCTTTTCAAATATATTAAAACTATTGTAGTTTGAAGAAATTTTTGAAAAAATCCATACAAATGTTAGGATGGATGCAAGTCTTGCAGTATTCGTATTAATAATATAAATAATATTTCCATAATAAACTTTTTTATAAAAGTGGCTGTATCTCCGTTAATAGTGATTTTATCGCAAAAATAAGCGAAATTTGAAAAAACTTAACTAATGTATCGATAGTGCTCTTTTCAAATATATTAAAACTATTGTAGTTTGAAGAAATTTTTGAAAAAATCCATACAAATGTTAGGATGGATGCAAGTCTTGCAGTATTCGTATTAATAATATAAATAATATTTCCATAATAAACTTTTTTATAAAAGTGGCTGTATCTCCGTTAATAGTGATTTTATCGCAAAAATAAGCGAAATTTGAAAAAACTTAACTAATGTATCGATAGTGCTCTTTTCAAATATATTAAAACTATTGTAGTTTGAAGAAATTTTTGAAAAAATCCATACAAATGTTAGGATGGATGCAAGTCTTGCAGTATTCGTATTAATAATATAAATAATATTTCCATAATAAACTTTTTTTATAAAAGTGGCTGTATCTCCGTTAATAGTGATTTTATCGCAAAAATAAGCGAAATTTGAAAAAACTTAACTAATGTATCGATAGTGCTCTTTTCAAATATATTAAAACTATTGTAGTTTGAAGAAATTTTTGAAAAAATCCATACAAATGTTAGGATGGATGCAAGTCTTGCAGTATTCGTATTAATAATATAAATAATATTTCCATAATAAACTTTTTTATAAAAGTGGCTGTATCTCCGTTAATATTGATTTTATCGCAAAAATAAGCGAAATTTGAAAAAACTTAACTAATGTATCGATAGTGCTCTTTTCAAATATATTAAAACTATTGTAGTTTGAAGAAATTTTTGAAAAAAGCCATACAAATGTTAGGATGGATGCAAGTCTTGCAGTATTCGTATTAATAATATAAATGATATTTCCATAATAAACTTTTTTATAAAAGTGGCTGTATCTCCGTTAATAGTGATTTTATCGCAAAAATAAGCGAAATTTGAAAAAACTTAACTAATGTATCGATAGTGCTCTTTTCAAATATATTAAAACTATTGTAGTTTGAAGAAATTTTTGAAAAAAGCCATACAAATGTTAGGATGGATGCAAGTCTTGCAGTATTCGTATTAATAATATAAATGATATTTCCATAATAAACTTTTTTATAAAAGTGGCTGTATCTCCGTTAATATTGATTTTATCGCAAAAATAAGCGAAATTTGAAAAAACTTAACTAATGTATCGATAGTGCTCTTTTCAAATATATTAAAACTATTGTAGTTTGAAGAAATTTTTGAAAAAAGCCATACAAATGTTAGGATGGATGCAAGTCTTGCAGTATTCGTATTAATAATATAAATAATATTTCCATAATAAACTTTTTTATAAAAGTGGCTGTATCTCCGTTAATATTGATTTTATCGCAAAAATAAGCGAAATTTGAAAAAACTTAACTAATGTATCGATAGTGCTCTTTTCAAATATATTAAAACTATTGTAGTTTGAAGAAATTTTTGAAAAAAGCCATACAAATGTTAGGATGGATGCAAGTCTTGCAGTATTCGTATTAATAATATAAATGATATTTCCATAATAAACTTTTTTATAAAAGTGGCTGTATCTCCGTTAATATTGATTTTATCGCAAAAATAAGCGAAATTTGAAAAAACTTAACTAATGTATCGATAGTGCTCTTTTCAAATATATTAAAACTATTGTAGTTTGAAGAAATTTTTGAAAAAAGCCATACAAATGTTAGGATGGATGCAAGTCTTGCAGTATTCGTATTAATAATATAAATGATATTTCCATAATAAACTTTTTTATAAAAGTGGCTGTATCTCCGTTAATATTGATTTTATCGCAAAAATAAGCGAAATTTGAAAAAACTTAACTAATGTATCGATAGTGCTCTTTTCAAATATATTAAAACTATTGTAGTTTGAAGAAATTTTTGAAAAAAGCCATACAAATGTTAGGATGGATGCAAGTCTTGCAGTATTCGTATTAATAATATAAATAATATTTCCATAATAAACTTTTTTATAAAAGTGGCTGTATCTCCGTTAATATTGATTTTATCGCAAAAATAAGCGAAATTTGAAAAAACTTAACTAATGTATCGATAGTGCTCTTTTCAAATATATTAAAACTATTGTAGTTTGAAGAAATTTTTGAAAAAAGCCATACAAATGTTAGGATGGATGCAAGTCTTGCAGTATTCGTATTAATAATATAAATAATATTTCCATAATAAACTTTTTTATAAAAGTGGCTGTATCTCCGTTAATATTGATTTTATCGCAAAAATAAGCGAAATTTGAAAAAACTTAACTAATGTATCGATAGTGCTCTTTTCAAATATATTAAAACTATTGTAGTTTGAAGAAATTTTTGAAAAAAGCCATACAAATGTTAGGATGGATGCAAGTCTTGCAGTATTCGTATTAATAATATAAATGATATTTCCATAATAAACTTTTTTATAAAAGTGGCTGTATCTCCGTTAATATTGATTTTATCGCAAAAATAAGCGAAATTTGAAAAAACTTAACTAATGTATCGATAGTGCTCTTTTCAAATATATTAAAACTATTGTAGTTTGAAGAAATTTTTGAAAAAAGCCATACAAATGTTAGGATGGATGCAAGTCTTGCAGTATTCGTATTAATAATATAAATGATATTTCCATAATAAACTTTTTTATAAAAGTGGCTGTATCTCCGTTAATATTGATTTTATCGCAAAAATAAGCGAAATTTGAAAAAACTTAACTAATGTATCGATAGTGCTCTTTTCAAATATATTAAAACTATTGTAGTTTGAAGAAATTTTTGAAAAAAGCCATACAAATGTTAGGATGGATGCAAGTCTTGCAGTATTCGTATTAATAATATAAATAATATTTCCATAATAAACTTTTTTATAAAAGTGGCTGTATCTCCGTTAATAGTGATTTTATCGCAAAAATAAGCGAAATTTGAAAAAACTTAACTAATGTATCGATAGTGCTCTTTTCAAATATATTAAAACTATTGTAGTTTGAAGAAATTTTTGAAAAAATCCATACAAATGTTAGGATGGATGCAAGTCTTGCAGTATTCGTATTAATAATATAAATAATATTTCCATAATAAACTTTTTTATAAAAGTGGCTGTATCTCCGTTAATAGTGATTTTATCGCAAAAATAAGCGAAATTTGAAAAAACTTAACTAATGTATCGATAGTGCTCTTTTCAAATATATTAAAACTATTGTAGTTTGAAGAAATTTTTGAAAAAATCCATACAAATGTTAGGATGGATGCAAGTCTTGCAGTATTCGTATTAATAATATAAATAATATTTCCATAATAAACTTTTTTTATAAAAGTGGCTGTATCTCCGTTAATAGTGATTTTATCGCAAAAATAAGCGAAATTTGAAAAAACTTAACTAATGTATCGATAGTGCTCTTTTCAAATATATTAAAACTATTGTAGTTTGAAGAAATTTTTGAAAAAATCCATACAAATGTTAGGATGGATGCAAGTCTTGCAGTATTCGTATTAATAATATAAATAATATTTCCATAATAAACTTTTTTATAAAAGTGGCTGTATCTCCGTTAATATTGATTTTATCGCAAAAATAAGCGAAATTTGAAAAAACTTAACGAATGTATCGATAGTGCTCTTTTCAAATATATTAAAACTATTGTAGTTTGAAGAAATTTTTGAAAAAATCCATACAAATGTTAGGATGGATGCAAGTCTTGCAGTATTCGTATTAATAATATAAATAATATTTCCATAATAAACTTTTTTATAAAAGTGGCTGTATCTCCGTTAATAGTGATTTTATCGCAAAAATAAGCGAAATTTGAAAAAACTTAACTAATGTATCGATAGTGCTCTTTTCAAATATATTAAAACTATTGTAGTTTGAAGAAATTTTTGAAAAAATCCATACAAATGTTAGGATGGATGCAAGTCTTGCAGTATTCGTATTAATAATATAAATAATATTTCCATAATAAACTTTTTTTATAAAAGTGGCTGTATCTCCGTTAATAGTGATTTTATCGCAAAAATAAGCGAAATTTGAAAAAACTTAACTAATGTATCGATAGTGCTCTTTTCAAATATATTAAAACTATTGTAGTTTGAAGAAATTTTTGAAAAAATCCATACAAATGTTAGGATGGATGCAAGTCTTGCAGTATTCGTATTAATAATATAAATAATATTTCCATAATAAACTTTTTTATAAAAGTGGCTGTATCTCCGTTAATATTGATTTTATCGCAAAAATAAGCGAAATTTGAAAAAACTTAACGAATGTATCGATAGTGCTCTTTTCAAATATATTAAAACTATTGTAGTTTGAAGAAATTTTTGAAAAAATCCATACAAATGTTAGGATGGATGCAAGTCTTGCAGTATTCGTATTAATAATATAAATAATATTTCCATAATAAACTTTTTTATAAAAGTGGCTGTATCTCCGTTAATAGTGATTTTATCGCAAAAATAAGCGAAATTTGAAAAAACTTAACTAATGTATCGATAGTGCTCTTTTCAAATATATTAAAACTATTGTAGTTTGAAGAAATTTTTGAAAAAATCCATACAAATGTTAGGATGGATGCAAGTCTTGCAGTATTCGTATTAATAATATAAATAATATTTCCATAATAAACTTTTTTATAAAAGTGGCTGTATCTCCGTTAATAGTGATTTTATCGCAAAAATAAGCGAAATTTGAAAAAACTTAACTAATGTATCGATAGTGCTCTTTTCAAATATATTAAAACTATTGTAGTTTGAAGAAATTTTTGAAAAAGCCATACAAATGTTAGGATGGATGCAAGTCTTGCAGTATTCGTATTAATAATATAAATAATATTTCCATAATAAACTTTTTTATAAAAGTGGCTGTATCTCCGTTAATAGTGATTTTATCGCAAAAATAAGCGAAATTTGAAAAAACTTAACTAATGTATCGATAGTGCTCTTTTCAAATATATTAAAACTATTGTAGTTTGAAGAAATTTTTGAAAAAGCCATACAAATGTTAGGATGGATGCAAGTCTTGCAGTATTCGTATTAATAATATAAATAATATTTCCATAATAAACTTTTTTATAAAAGTGGCTGTATCTCCGTTAATATTGATTTTATCGCAAAAATAAGCGAAATTTGAAAAAACTTAACTAATGTATCGATAGTGCTCTTTTCAAATATATTAAAACTATTGTAGTTTGAAGAAATTTTTGAAAAAATCCATACAAATGTTAGGATGGATGCAAGTCTTGCAGTATTCGTATTAATAATATAAATAATATTTCCATAATAAACTTTTTTATAAAAGTGGCTGTATCTCCGTTAATAGTGATTTTATCGCAAAAATAAGCGAAATTTGAAAAAACTTAACTAATGTATCGATAGTGCTCTTTTCAAATATATTAAAACTATTGTAGTTTGAAGAAATTTTTGAAAAAATCCATACAAATGTTAGGATGGATGCAAGTCTTGCAGTATTCGTATTAATAATATAAATAATATTTCCATAATAAACTTTTTTATAAAAGTGGCTGTATCTCCGTTAATAGTGATTTTATCGCAAAAATAAGCGAAATTTGAAAAAACTTAACTAATGTATCGATAGTGCTCTTTTCAAATATATTAAAACTATTGTAGTTTGAAGAAATTTTTGAAAAAGCCATACAAATGTTAGGATGGATGCAAGTCTTGCAGTATTCGTATTAATAATATAAATAATATTTCCATAATAAACTTTTTTATAAAAGTGGCTGTATCTCCGTTAATATTGATTTTATCGCAAAAATAAGCGAAATTTGAAAAAACTTAACGAATGTATCGATAGTGCTCTTTTCAAATATATTAAAACTATTGTAGTTTGAAGAAATTTTTGAAAAAATCCATACAAATGTTAGGATGGATGCAAGTCTTGCAGTATTCGTATTAATAATATAAATAATATTTCCATAATAAACTTTTTTATAAAAGTGGCTGTATCTCCGTTAATAGTGATTTTATCGCAAAAATAAGCGAAATTTGAAAAAACTTAACTAATGTATCGATAGTGCTCTTTTCAAATATATTAAAACTATTGTAGTTTGAAGAAATTTTTGAAAAAATCCATACAAATGTTAGGATGGATGCAAGTCTTGCAGTATTCGTATTAATAATATAAATAATATTTCCATAATAAACTTTTTTTATAAAAGTGGCTGTATCTCCGTTAATAGTGATTTTATCGCAAAAATAAGCGAAATTTGAAAAAACTTAACTAATGTATCGATAGTGCTCTTTTCAAATATATTAAAACTATTGTAGTTTGAAGAAATTTTTGAAAAAATCCATACAAATGTTAGGATGGATGCAAGTCTTGCAGTATTCGTATTAATAATATAAATAATATTTCCATAATAAACTTTTTTATAAAAGTGGCTGTATCTCCGTTAATATTGATTTTATCGCAAAAATAAGCGAAATTTGAAAAAACTTAACGAATGTATCGATAGTGCTCTTTTCAAATATATTAAAACTATTGTAGTTTGAAGAAATTTTTGAAAAAATCCATACAAATGTTAGGATGGATGCAAGTCTTGCAGTATTCGTATTAATAATATAAATAATATTTCCATAATAAACTTTTTTATAAAAGTGGCTGTATCTCCGTTAATAGTGATTTTATCGCAAAAATAAGCGAAATTTGAAAAAACTTAACTAATGTATCGATAGTGCTCTTTTCAAATATATTAAAACTATTGTAGTTTGAAGAAATTTTTGAAAAAATCCATACAAATGTTAGGATGGATGCAAGTCTTGCAGTATTCGTATTAATAATATAAATAATATTTCCATAATAAACTTTTTTATAAAAGTGGCTGTATCTCCGTTAATAGTGATTTTATCGCAAAAATAAGCGAAATTTGAAAAAACTTAACTAATGTATCGATAGTGCTCTTTTCAAATATATTAAAACTATTGTAGTTTGAAGAAATTTTTGAAAAAGCCATACAAATGTTAGGATGGATGCAAGTCTTGCAGTATTCGTATTAATAATATAAATAATATTTCCATAATAAACTTTTTTATAAAAGTGGCTGTATCTCCGTTAATAGTGATTTTATCGCAAAAATAAGCGAAATTTGAAAAAACTTAACTAATGTATCGATAGTGCTCTTTTCAAATATATTAAAACTATTGTAGTTTGAAGAAATTTTTGAAAAAGCCATACAAATGTTAGGATGGATGCAAGTCTTGCAGTATTCGTATTAATAATATAAATAATATTTCCATAATAAACTTTTTTATAAAAGTGGCTGTATCTCCGTTAATAGTGATTTTATCGCAAAAATAAGCGAAATTTGAAAAAACTTAACTAATGTATCGATAGTGCTCTTTTCAAATATATTAAAACTATTGTAGTTTGAAGAAATTTTTGAAAAAATCCATACAAATGTTAGGATGGATGCAAGTCTTGCAGTATTCGTATTAATAATATAAATAATATTTCCATAATAAACTTTTTTATAAAAGTGGCTGTATCTCCGTTAATAGTGATTTTATCGCAAAAATAAGCGAAATTTGAAAAAACTTAACTAATGTATCGATAGTGCTCTTTTCAAATATATTAAAACTATTGTAGTTTGAAGAAATTTTTGAAAAAGCCATACAAATGTTAGGATGGATGCAAGTCTTGCAGTATTCGTATTAATAATATAAATAATATTTCCATAATAAACTTTTTTATAAAAGTGGCTGTATCTCCGTTAATAGTGATTTTATCGCAAAAATAAGCGAAATTTGAAAAAACTTAACTAATGTATCGATAGTGCTCTTTTCAAATATATTAAAACTATTGTAGTTTGAAGAAATTTTTGAAAAAGCCATACAAATGTTAGGATGGATGCAAGTCTTGCAGTATTCGTATTAATAATATAAATAATATTTCCATAATAAACTTTTTTATAAAAGTGGCTGTATCTCCGTTAATAGTGATTTTATCGCAAAAATAAGCGAAATTTGAAAAAACTTAACTAATGTATCGATAGTGCTCTTTTCAAATATATTAAAACTATTGTAGTTTGAAGAAATTTTTGAAAAAGCCATACAAATGTTAGGATGGATGCAAGTCTTGCAGTATTCGTATTAATAATATAAATAATATTTCCATAATAAACTTTTTTATAAAAGTGGCTGTATCTCCGTTAATAGTGATTTTATCGCAAAAATAAGCGAAATTTGAAAAAACTTAACTAATGTATCGATAGTGCTCTTTTCAAATATATTAAAACTATTGTAGTTTGAAGAAATTTTTGAAAAAATCCATACAAATGTTAGGATGGATGCAAGTCTTGCAGTATTCGTATTAATAATATAAATAATATTTCCATAATAAACTTTTTTATAAAAGTGGCTGTATCTCCGTTAATAGTGATTTTATCGCAAAAATAAGCGAAATTTGAAAAAACTTAACTAATGTATCGATAGTGCTCTTTTCAAATATATTAAAACTATTGTAGTTTGAAGAAATTTTTGAAAAAGCCATACAAATGTTAGGATGGATGCAAGTCTTGCAGTATTCGTATTAATAATATAAATAATATTTCCATAATAAACTTTTTTATAAAAGTGGCTGTATCTCCGTTAATAGTGATTTTATCGCAAAAATAAGCGAAATTTGAAAAAACTTAACTAATGTATCGATAGTGCTCTTTTCAAATATATTAAAACTATTGTAGTTTGAAGAAATTTTTGAAAAAGCCATACAAATGTTAGGATGGATGCAAGTCTTGCAGTATTCGTATTAATAATATAAATAATATTTCCATAATAAACTTTTTTATAAAAGTGGCTGTATCTCCGTTAATATTGATTTTATCGCAAAAATAAGCGAAATTTGAAAAAACTTAACTAATGTATCGATAGTGCTCTTTTCAAATATATTAAAACTATTGTAGTTTGAAGAAATTTTTGAAAAAATCCATACAAATGTTAGGATGGATGCAAGTCTTGCAGTATTCGTATTAATAATATAAATAATATTTCCATAATAAACTTTTTTATAAAAGTGGCTGTATCTCCGTTAATAGTGATTTTATCGCAAAAATAAGCGAAATTTGAAAAAACTTAACTAATGTATCGATAGTGCTCTTTTCAAATATATTAAAACTATTGTAGTTTGAAGAAATTTTTGAAAAAATCCATACAAATGTTAGGATGGATGCAAGTCTTGCAGTATTCGTATTAATAATATAAATAATATTTCCATAATAAACTTTTTTATAAAAGTGGCTGTATCTCCGTTAATAGTGATTTTATCGCAAAAATAAGCGAAATTTGAAAAAACTTAACTAATGTATCGATAGTGCTCTTTTCAAATATATTAAAACTATTGTAGTTTGAAGAAATTTTTGAAAAAGCCATACAAATGTTAGGATGGATGCAAGTCTTGCAGTATTCGTATTAATAATATAAATAATATTTCCATAATAAACTTTTTTATAAAAGTGGCTGTATCTCCGTTAATATTGATTTTATCGCAAAAATAAGCGAAATTTGAAAAAACTTAACTAATGTATCGATAGTGCTCTTTTCAAATATATTAAAACTATTGTAGTTTGAAGAAATTTTTGAAAAAATCCATACAAATGTTAGGATGGATGCAAGTCTTGCAGTATTCGTATTAATAATATAAATAATATTTCCATAATAAACTTTTTTATAAAAGTGGCTGTATCTCCGTTAATAGTGATTTTATCGCAAAAATAAGCGAAATTTGAAAAAACTTAACTAATGTATCGATAGTGCTCTTTTCAAATATATTAAAACTATTGTAGTTTGAAGAAATTTTTGAAAAAATCCATACAAATGTTAGGATGGATGCAAGTCTTGCAGTATTCGTATTAATAATATAAATAATATTTCCATAATAAACTTTTTTATAAAAGTGGCTGTATCTCCGTTAATAGTGATTTTATCGCAAAAATAAGCGAAATTTGAAAAAACTTAACTAATGTATCGATAGTGCTCTTTTCAAATATATTAAAACTATTGTAGTTTGAAGAAATTTTTGAAAAAATCCATACAAATGTTAGGATGGATGCAAGTCTTGCAGTATTCGTATTAATAATATAAATAATATTTCCATAATAAACTTTTTTATAAAAGTGGCTGTATCTCCGTTAATATTGATTTTATCGCAAAAATAAGCGAAATTTGAAAAAACTTAACGAATGTATCGATAGTGCTCTTTTCAAATATATTAAAACTATTGTAGTTTGAAGAAATTTTTGAAAAAATCCATACAAATGTTAGGATGGATGCAAGTCTTGCAGTATTCGTATTAATAATATAAATAATATTTCCATAATAAACTTTTTTATAAAAGTGGCTGTATCTCCGTTAATAGTGATTTTATCGCAAAAATAAGCGAAATTTGAAAAAACTTAACTAATGTATCGATAGTGCTCTTTTCAAATATATTAAAACTATTGTAGTTTGAAGAAATTTTTGAAAAAATCCATACAAATGTTAGGATGGATGCAAGTCTTGCAGTATTCGTATTAATAATATAAATAATATTTCCATAATAAACTTTTTTTATAAAAGTGGCTGTATCTCCGTTAATAGTGATTTTATCGCAAAAATAAGCGAAATTTGAAAAAACTTAACTAATGTATCGATAGTGCTCTTTTCAAATATATTAAAACTATTGTAGTTTGAAGAAATTTTTGAAAAAATCCATACAAATGTTAGGATGGATGCAAGTCTTGCAGTATTCGTATTAATAATATAAATAATATTTCCATAATAAACTTTTTTATAAAAGTGGCTGTATCTCCGTTAATATTGATTTTATCGCAAAAATAAGCGAAATTTGAAAAAACTTAACGAATGTATCGATAGTGCTCTTTTCAAATATATTAAAACTATTGTAGTTTGAAGAAATTTTTGAAAAAATCCATACAAATGTTAGGATGGATGCAAGTCTTGCAGTATTCGTATTAATAATATAAATAATATTTCCATAATAAACTTTTTTATAAAAGTGGCTGTATCTCCGTTAATAGTGATTTTATCGCAAAAATAAGCGAAATTTGAAAAAACTTAACTAATGTATCGATAGTGCTCTTTTCAAATATATTAAAACTATTGTAGTTTGAAGAAATTTTTGAAAAAATCCATACAAATGTTAGGATGGATGCAAGTCTTGCAGTATTCGTATTAATAATATAAATAATATTTCCATAATAAACTTTTTTATAAAAGTGGCTGTATCTCCGTTAATAGTGATTTTATCGCAAAAATAAGCGAAATTTGAAAAAACTTAACTAATGTATCGATAGTGCTCTTTTCAAATATATTAAAACTATTGTAGTTTGAAGAAATTTTTGAAAAAGCCATACAAATGTTAGGATGGATGCAAGTCTTGCAGTATTCGTATTAATAATATAAATAATATTTCCATAATAAACTTTTTTATAAAAGTGGCTGTATCTCCGTTAATAGTGATTTTATCGCAAAAATAAGCGAAATTTGAAAAAACTTAACTAATGTATCGATAGTGCTCTTTTCAAATATATTAAAACTATTGTAGTTTGAAGAAATTTTTGAAAAAGCCATACAAATGTTAGGATGGATGCAAGTCTTGCAGTATTCGTATTAATAATATAAATAATATTTCCATAATAAACTTTTTTATAAAAGTGGCTGTATCTCCGTTAATATTGATTTTATCGCAAAAATAAGCGAAATTTGAAAAAACTTAACTAATGTATCGATAGTGCTCTTTTCAAATATATTAAAACTATTGTAGTTTGAAGAAATTTTTGAAAAAATCCATACAAATGTTAGGATGGATGCAAGTCTTGCAGTATTCGTATTAATAATATAAATAATATTTCCATAATAAACTTTTTTATAAAAGTGGCTGTATCTCCGTTAATATTGATTTTATCGCAAAAATAAGCGAAATTTGAAAAAACTTAACTAATGTATCAATAGTGCTCTTTTCAAATATATTAAAACTATTATAGTTTGAAGAAATTTTTGAAAAAATCCATACAAATGTTAGGATGGATGCAAGTCTTGCAGTATTCGTATTAATAATATAAATAATATTTCCATAATAAACTTTTTTATAAAAGTGGCTGTATCTCCGTTAATATTGATTTTATCGCAAAAATAAGCGAAATTTGAAAAAACTTAACTAATGTATCGATAGTGCTCTTTTCAAATATATTAAAACTATTGTAGTTTGAAGAAATTTTTGAAAAAATCCATACAAATGTTAGGATGGATGCAAGTCTTGCAGTATTCGTATTAATAATATAAATAATATTTCCATAATAAACTTTTTTATAAAAGTGGCTGTATCTCCGTTAATATTGATTTTATCGCAAAAATAAGCGAAATTTGAAAAAACTTATCTAATGTATCGATAGTGCTCTTTTCAAATATATTAAAACTATTGTAGTTTGAAGAAATTTTTGAAAAAATCCATACAAATGTTAGGATGGATGCAAGTCTTGCAGTATTCGTATTAATAATATAAATAATATTTCCATAATAAACTTTTTTATAAAAGTGGCTGTATCTCCGTTAATATTGATTTTATCGCAAAAATAAGCGAAATTTGAAAAAACTTAACTAATGTATCGATAGTGCTCTTTTCAAATATATTAAAACTATTGTAGTTTGAAGAAATTTTTGAAAAAATCCATACAAATGTTAGGATGGATGCAAGTCTTGCAGTATTCGTATTAATAATATAAATAATATTTCCATAATAAACTTTTTTATAAAAGTGGCTGTATCTCCGTTAATATTGATTTTATCGCAAAAATAAGCGAAATTTGAAAAAACTTAACTAATGTATCGATAGTGCTCTTTTCAAATATATTAAAACTATTGTAGTTTGAAGAAATTTTTGAAAAAATCCATACAAATGTTAGGATGGATGCAAGTCTTGCAGTATTCGTATTAATAATATAAATATTATTTCCATAATAAACTTTTTTATAAAAGTGGCTGTATCTCCGTTAATATTGATTTTATCGCAAAAATAAGCGAAATTTGAAAAAACTTAACTAATGTATCGATAGTGCTCTTTTCAAATATATTAAAATAAATAACGACTTTGGCGGCCAACAAGCCCCTTTAAATGAGATTAACAATTTTAAGATTTTGTGTTGTTGTGCTTTTTTTTCTCTCTGAAAATGTTTTTAATTTGGAATTTTTCGAAAACAGTAAAAATAGGTCAAACAAAAGAAAAAACGAAAAATTTTATATTTTATTTTATAATGTTTCTTTTAGAGAAAATGTTTACACAGAAGAAATAGCGCAGGATGGTTTTAGGTTTTTAAGATTTAAAATAAAACAAAAAGTTGTGCCTCCCGCTCCCTCTGACACTATCTTTCTTCCTATGCCATTTCCTACTCACCACCTATCCCTGGCGCTCATTCTCTACCTTTATATTTATCTCAAAAACCTTAGTTAGCTAAAAATAAACAAGGCACACACATGAACACTAATGATGATGATGTTTGCTTTGCTCCGAAAACACTGCTGTTCTTATACTCTTTTGGTCCAAAAATAAAGGAGTTGCTGCTTCAGCAGATATTTCTTAAGGCTGGCAGTTTCGAAGTTTATTTTATTGTGCTGAGATATTTAATTTTGGAAAGATGAAGGCTGGTGGTCTGTGCAAAATACTATTCTCCTCCTCAGCACAATTGTTTATTATTTAATGCTCTTTTTCCCCCAATCTATATTTACTGAAACTTCAAAATCTTAATGTTGAATGTAAAAATGTATCAGAAGAGGAAGAGAAGTTTTAAGCAACTTTCATAAGAAAAGCAAATAGACAAATTAAATTGTTTTAATGTATTAATATTAAAATTTCTATCAGTTGGATTAATTGAGCCCAATGTTTTCAATGAAATATGTTATTGATTCAACAAAAAAATCTTTGTTTTCAATTTTTTTTAATCGGCCAACAAACGATTAACCGATTGCATATCTAATCTCCCTGAACTTGCGAATGAATACAGACAGGGCTTGTTTGTATTAATACGTTGTTTCACTGGCTGATTTAACTCTAAAATATCGCCCACCTGAGCGTATTATTATTATAATTGTGACAAATGATGTATACACTATGTATGGCATACTTTTGGGGGCAAAGATGCTACTTAACAGGCAACAATTCGCACACCATCAACTCAATGGAATTTTCATTCATTATTTAATTCGTATTTTGCCAGCAAATGGAATCTAACAACACAAATTGTCTAGAATTGGAAATTTTTCAACACGAAATTTAATGGAATTGCAAAACGGTTTAAGCCGCCACAAAAATTTAATCAGCCCCGGAAGAATGAGGTCAAAGTTTTGGTTTTTTTTTTTAACAAACACTTTGTGCTTATGACAAACTATTATGGACTTTTTGTGATACAAATAGAGCAAATTAATGGTAAAAACATGTCCATTCAATTTTGTTTTTATTTTCTTTGGCAGGATTTCCACATGAGACTCAATAAAATATTCATTATTTTTACAATAAAAGTAGTTCGAGAGCATATTTTAATATTTACCTGTCAAACAAACAAAAAATATTTAGCTGATTTTAGAGTTTGAAGAAACAAAACAGTAGCAGAAATATTTTTGAACAACAAGAATACAAACAGGATAAAAATACTTTACCAAAACTATTTTAGAACAACTACCTTTTAAGAAAAGTACCAATTTCAAAAACTACTTTCTTGAAATAAAAATATTCTAAGGGAATAAAAAGCATTTAAAAAACTTTATTTTAACAGAGCACCTCTTAAAAAACTACCTTTCAACAAAGAGCGCTTTTAAAACAAGTACATTAAAAAAAAATTCTAAAAAAATAGCTTTCAAGGAGTACGTTCTGAAAAAAATGCATTTTAAAATACTTTTTACAAAAAAAAACCTTTGAAATAATCCCTTTTTGATGGATGGATGATTCATTTAAATAATCCCTTTTTAAAAAATTAAAAAAATTACTTCTTGAAAAAAGATTTTTACAAAAACTACCTTTTGCAAAAACTGCCTTTTACAAAAAGTTCCATTTACAAAAACTACCTTTTACAAAAACTACCTTTTACAAAAACTGCCTTTTACAAAAAGTTCCATTTACAAAAACTACCTTTTACAAAAACTACCTTTTGCAAAAACAGCCTTTTACAAAAAGTTCCATTTACAAAAACTACCTTTTACAAAAACTACCTTTTACAAAAACTACATTTTACAAAAAGTTCCCTTTACAAAATGTATCTTTTACAAAATATACTTTAAAAGAAAACCTTTTACAAAAATCAACAAATAGTATTTTTTAGAAATAGCATCCTTTACAAAAGTATCTTTAAAAAGTATCTTTAAAAAGTATCTTTAAAAAGTACCTTTAAAAAGTATCTTTAAAAAGTATCTTTAAAAAGTCCCTTTGAGAAAGTAACTTTAAAAAAATACCTTTTTAAAAAAATTACTTATTAGAAAACGTATTTTTTTTAAATAATACCCTTTAAAAAAGTACCCTTTTCCTAGTACCCTGTATCTTTGAAAAACAAAAGACCAAAAGTTACGTACTCAGAAAAACATATCTTGTGCAGAAAAGTATTTTTTATTAAATAGTTCGAGTACATCTTAAAAACATGTTTTAGTTTTTAAAGACAGAAATATGAAAAAAATTTCGTTTCCAACAGAAAAACTGAAAACATTATTTTCATAAATACTTTTTCCCTATTTAACATCGCACTACAAATTGGAAAAAGTTGCGTTCATGTTTGTGTGTTTGTGTGTTTAAATGCAAAACATTTTTCAGCAACAATTTTAATGACTTTGTGGCTGATTTTCCTCGACCGATGCAAAACAGTGTTTTATCATGGATTTGTCTAATACTTCGGATCAAACATGACACAATAATCGTAGAATGTGAATGCGAAAGAATGTACGTGTGTACGGGTGTGTGTGTTTTAATAGGGAAAACGTAAATTTAAAAACGGCTTCATCGTCCCTTTCTGGTTTTTATGGGTAATTTTTGCACACAAACATATTTGTGCAACTAAAAGTTACTTACAGTGCACAAACGAACCTTCTTAAATGCTCGTTATTGTGAAGGAGCAGGATTTGAATAAAATCCGACGCAAGTTTGTTCAAAATTTTGCTTGCTTTTTTTTATTAATAATTTAGCTAGAGTTGCTTAATTTTATTATACATATTCGTTAAATGGATATTAAAACTGAAAAATAAAAACAGAAACGAATTTAAAGAATTTAGCACAGAAAATTGGTATCACGCATTCAAAAGAATTTAGCACAGAAAATTTTCTATCATTCTTGAAATATTTTGGTATCAACTATTGAAAGGAAACTGCATTCTTAAAATTACCGAGTGCACAACATTTGTTATAATTCTGTTCGAATTACAGTGCAAAGTGTGTACATCTCTGCAAATACTTCAATATTACTTGCATGCAGTTCTAAGAACTTTGACTACCAAAATATCCAGCAGTTTTTTGCGTGACACTAATAAATATGAACACTTTTTTTAGCACAAACACTTTTGAAACACTTTTCTTGGGGATTTTCAGCAAAACTTATCATCCCTGTTGCATCGCTGTTAAACATTTGACGGTGCGTATACTTTTTGCGAAACATTTTCATTTGACAACTTTATTAATCATACGCCTGCAATTAACTGCCGTGAGGCAGAACAATAATTAATGATAATATTAAATCTAGAAATGATTAATTAACTGCCGTTAAAAAAAATTACATGCAAATAAAATTCATTTGCAGACTCTTCAAAGAGTATTTTTTATAAAAAATAAAAATAGTGAATGAGTTATTTCGTTCCGTCTTCAAACTGCCAGTCACTTTATTGCCTTCCAACTCACTTCATGAAATCGAATTGGGCATGAGTTTTCGTGTCCGTCTTATGATGAATTCCACTCTTTGTAAAACTCTACAGATTCTTTTTGTGTTCAAAATCAATTTCTCGATATGAAAAAAAAAACACATAAATTATTTTGTTTATTTATGGTGTCAATTATGGTTTTATAATCTAACTGGACCCATTTTATATTTCCTTAAAAGAAGTTCGGATTATTAAGAAATGAATAATAGGGGTCTAACCCAGGACGGCTGTTGTCACTGCCATCATTGTTGGCCTCCCTTCAAATGTTTAAAACGTCCCGCCAGATCCTTCAATGAGAGCGTTAGCAAGTCCTATTTACCCGGCCAATTGGCTTGCAGTATCCTGTATCTCTTGTGTCTCAGAGTCACGCAGTTGCTAATCAATGGTACCATTGACCACCCCTCTTCACCGCAGACTCTGCAAGTGCCTGTGTCAGATATGCTCATCAGTTACGCATTGTTGTTGTTGTTGTTTGAATTTGTGACAAGTCTTAAGACAAAGTATTATGATCTGAACGGCACTTTAAAATTATCTTGATTCTATTAGTTTTGAAATCTATGCAGTATTTTGGTTTCCTTTAAGAAAATTCTTCAGGAATAATTTAAAAAAGGCACAAATTTACCCATCCATTTACAGATCAGATCATTCAAAACAAAAATTTGGCAAGAAAATGCTAAAGATTTTCTTCAGAAAGTTGTTGCTGAAGCTTTTTTTCCCATAAAATAATTATGATATAAGACAAAAAGTTTGCTGGTATCCACAAAAACCAGCTATAATTTCTTTCAGTGGACAGACTTCAATAGCAAATAGTAGTAGAGTTTAAGCAAAAAAAAAAAACTTATTTGCATAATTGCATTAAAAAAGCAACAACAGTCTTAAGTTGGCTTTAATAAATGGTGCGCAAGCAAAACAGTTGGTCCCTAAGACCTCAAAATGTCCTTAAATTGTTTAAACAATAAAGATCCCGGTGCTCATCAATCTTCAGCAATTTAGATTTGCGTGTTCTTTTTTTTCTTACTTTTTCTTACACAGTTTTTAGTTAAAAGTGTTTTTAATTTACAGAAATGTTTTGCTCCGTTAATTTCTGCTTTAATATTTTAAAAGTTTCTTAAGTCCTGTCTAATTTTTTTCGCTCCCGCGTTACTTGTGGTTGTCAGTCAGTGCGTGCGTGTGTGTGCGGGTGTTTGGTTTTGTTTATTATTACTGCTGTTTTTATTATTATGCTCATTGTTGTTGTTGTTGCTGGTGTTGTTGGCGGTTTTAAGTACCTTTAAGTGACACTTAGCGTTTTGAATATTTAAGCAATTTGGAAATATTTATATGGCTGCTGTGCGACGCCGTAAGTGCGTTTATGAAACTGTGTGTGTGTGTGTGTGCGTGTGCTTGCCATTCACGCGTTTGTTCCGTGCGCTCCATGTTAACGACATTGTTGTATATTTTTACTTGTCGTTGTAGTCATTTAAAGTTTTGCTAAAAACAAAAAATCAGCGCCAAGTTTTAAGCACATTTACAAAGTGGATGTGTATTTGTTTCATAAATTTGCATATTTATTGTAAAACACAAATAAACAAGTTTATTCGAAACGGATGTTGATGTGTAAAAATGTTATTTGTAAACGAGCGAAGGTATTTCGCTGTGAACAGCAATTTTTTTTTTATTTAAATCCATCTTTTTTTTAAACTTAAATAATAAAATATTTTTCGCACGAATTGATTTTTCAAAGAAATATTTTCAAAAAGTTTTCTTTTAAATAACAAAACTTTTTATGCTAAATTTCTTTGATGTTTTTTAAATAAATTTTTAAAAATTTCTTATAAAAATTTAAAATTTACGGCAAACTTTCCCTTTGGAATGGAAATAAATTTAAAAATTGGTTTTCACCCGATTTTCTTTTAAAGCAGAAAATATTGAAAAATGCGATATGGAAACCGAAATGTGTCCGTGGCATCAGTGCGGCAGTGTTATAGAAAGTTACGCCACACGGATCCAAGCCACAGCGGACATTCAAGCGATGTTGTATTTCCCAGATAATGGCAAAGGTTTTATTCCCCTTCAACAGCTCTAACCGACTTCATTTAAAAGCATTAAAATGATATATAAACACACACACACACACACACACAAATGCTACTCGTAATGCTATAGGACACACATACAAAATATGCTGGGGGTGTCGTGAGGGGGTTAAGAGTAGTTGTAGTTTTTTTTTTTGTTTGTTCTTTAATTTTTTGAAGTAATTTTGCAATGACAAAGTTTTGATTAATGTCCTGTTGTTGCGCTGCCCTTTAAACTTAAGCAGTTATCCAACTCACCTTTGTACATAGGAAATTCGCCATCGCTGTGACTGTGACACAACATCATCGGTGAACGACAACGTGAACGCTCCACGACCACAACATTATGAGCCGAAACTGTTGCAATTTTTCCTCCTGCTCCTGCTCCTGCTACGCCGCGCAACGAAGAATGATTTATGGATTCCCCAGTCGAACTAGAACTGACGGTGGTGGTGGCGGAAGCGGAATAAGAACGTGGCACATGACTCAGAGTGCGTCGCCTTAAAGTTGCTGCAGCATGTTGTTGTGATAAGGATCTGTGTTGAGGTGTCAAATGATGACGTCCATGATGATGTGTTGAAATTTTAACCGATGACACCGTATTAGCCATATTTGATGTATTGTTGACACCGGACGATTGACAATGACGATGAGCAGCAGCTGCCGATGTGGCCGGAGACACTGAGGAGGAGTTGGCAACGGATGTTGATATGTTGCCACTATTAAGTGACATGTGATGCTGCAGTGGTGGATGATGATGCTGATGCTGATGCTGATGCGAGTGCTGGTGCTGGTGCTGGTGCTGGTGTTGATGTAGATGATGTTGTGCTGCTGTTGTGGTTGTTAATGTGGAATTGGTGTTTGAAGTTGGGTGTTGCAGCGGAGGATGTGAGTGTTGATGGGTTAGTTGGCGTGAGACATTGTGCGAATGGGAATGGCCGTGAGCGCTTCCGATGGTGGCAATACTGTGTTGGTGTTGCAGTTGTCGTTGTTGCTGATGCTGGTGCTGGTGCTGGTGCTGGTGGTGCTGCTGTTGCAGTTGTTGCATTAATTGATGATGTGTTGTTTTAAGGTTTGATTGGGCATTTTGTAAACCACCGCCAATGCCAACGCCACCAGCTAAAGACGAGGCAGAAGTAGGAACCGCTGTGAAATGCTGATTGCTGCTGTTGGCTGACGACGAGACAGACGAAGTGTGTGTTTGATTTGCGTTTCCGGAACTTGCGGTGTTGCCAGCAGCATGTGTTAACGCAGCGGGGTTTTTCTCCCATGGTCCGTTATTGGTTGAATAATCCAATTTGATGTTGCCAAATAATGTTGTTCCAAGTGAGGCGACTACTCACTACAAATTAGTATATGAAATTATTTATAAACACAACAGCAAGCAGCTGAGCTTGCAAAGGAAACGGTGTAACTGCAAATTTTTAGTCCTTTTCTCTAATTATTAATTATTAAAATTTTTTATTACTAATTCATTTCGTTTTACGAGCACAAGTTTCCTTTTTTTTTTTTTTTGTGTTCAGAAAGTATTTTAAATCTTTCTTGTTCTCTTCTTGGACTGAATGTTATGACAAAACTTTGCCAATTATTGCCAGCAAAAGGCAGCAACCGGAGAAGGGCGTGTACACCTTTCAGGCATTTAAAACATGAGCAACATCATTGTCGCTATCGCCGCCATTACCATCTCTATGTTTTGGCCCCGGTCGCAGCCATTAACTTTATCCCAAATTTACACAAGTATTTATGTATTTGCAAGTATTAGTTTATTTGTTGGTTATTTGGTTTTTGCTCTGGCTGTTGCAGTGTCACTGTAACACTATTTTTGTGGCATCCTTATCTGTGTAAATAAACCTGACCTTCACAGCTATTTTCACTCTTTTGCTTTCCCTTTCTTTTACTTTTGTTATTGTTATTGTACTTCTGTGAAGACAGTGAAGAAGTTTTGTTGGCACTTTTTCAAAATAAGTTTTTTTTTACTTCAAAATGAGTGCAATATTTGTTTAAGGAAAATCTTTAATTTTATAAACAAAATTTTAATGAAATTTTCAAAGTGTAAAATAATTTATACATAAAATTAAACACTGTAGCGGTTCACTAAATTAAAAAAAGAAATGTGCTAAAGAATAAGAATTAAAAAACCTCATTGAATGAAAATTAAAATAAAAAAAAGAGCAGAAAATTTCTGAAGGATCTTAGGCGGGGGACATCAGCAGTTTCGCGGCAGCTGTACCGCTCATCAGTACTCTACAGACTACTGATTAATAGCTATTTAAATTCCTAAACATATTAGAGGAAAAAGCCGCACAAAAAGGAGTATTCGTTTCTTTTTCAAGCGGGGGCATTAAAAGTTTCCTAACAGGAAAAATGTACTACACGGCGAGTTCCATAAAACCCGCGCTAAAAAGTCGACGTCGCTGCCGATTCATCACAATAATATTCATCAATTTAACCCTCAATAGAACATCAGTGGCTGAGAAAGTCAATCGAATTGGATGGATACCCTTCTGTCGCCAAAAAGGCTTCTTGGCTTTCTCCTTTTCGCAGCCGAGTAATCCCAAAGGCAACTTCAAACGACTTTGATATAAATAGCAAGGAAATCAGACGGAACGAACTGAGGCTTGTCTTATGCCCCATTGATATATAGAGAGAATAAAAATGTATATATTTGCCACAAAATTTGAATCTGGGAAAGACTTGGTTGGTCTGGCCTGGTTAAGAGCATACGAATCACGAATGCTGATGTCACCGGCAGAAGAGAGAGGAGTTTTCAAAGTGCAGAGTAGAACATTATTTGGAAAAATGTGAAAGGAAAAAACGGAGTATTTGCCTTCAGTCCGTGGTAAAATCGTTATGAATCAATAAAAGTGAGCAAAGAAAACTTAATGCTTACAACTCTAATTGAACACTCAATATGTTGAATGTGTTGAAACATGATTTCATAAAATAGTTAATAACAATCAAGTGCGGTGATGTTACCAGCCAAAATCTTTTGGAAACCAATTTTATACCCCACGAATTATATGCAATCAAATAAATTATGTTACTTTTAAATTTTAATATTATTATTTCTATTTTTTTATTTTGCACTTATTCTTCAAAACTTTCGTTTAATTTAATTATTTATATTTTTACTTGAGCTTTATTTTTTTTCTCTTGTTAAGCTTTAACTTTTTGCATTATTTTTTCACTTTTATACAAAAAAAAAATACAAAAAACGCCAACAATTTTATTCACTTCCGTTTAACAGTTTCTTTTTTTTTTTACAAAAAGGGAACTAACGAAGGAAAATTGTATTGAAAAAATTATGCAAATAACATTGAATTGTGCGTGATCGCACTTGAACACATGTTCGCATTCCCGGCACCCACACCCACACCCACACCCACTCACATACACTCCGCCATTTTAATAACAGCAAAATGTGTATTGGGTGCAAGAAACAAACCCAAATAATATAGAGATACAATAACAACATAAAAATAAACAAAAGAACTGGTACACGCAGCAACTTCGCACAAATCCTCACTTCAAGCACTTGAGAGTGTATGAAACTTTTATCGTAAGAGCATAAGGAAGCATAAAAAGGAATAGGTACACTGAACTACGATACACCATTTATAAAGGCGAAACAAAAGTCTGAAATTGTATTCGTTTGCTGGACAATCGCGCCCAAATGGAACTGTTGTGTAGGTAAAGCGTCCGGTGTATGGAAAGAAACGGGGTGCGGTAACGAAATGTTTTTCTCATAAGAATAATAACCACAAACGTATCAGGCAACCAACGCTAGTGAGTAGAAATGGATACCCTTTTATCGCCCATGAACTGCTTCCCCATTTCAAGAAACGCGTTATAAATGCCTTAAGTTTTGGTGCTCTTATCTCAAAGCTTGTCCGGCTGCCTAAATGCATTTGGAAGATGTTTTTACCGGCTACGCTGCTGATACAAAGTCGCTTCAAAAAATAAGTTTTAAGTTTTGTTTTCCTTAAAAAAAAATATTTATTTATTCATCAAATTCTAGTATGTCCCCTTTCAAGTAGTCTCCCTCATATATTATATACTTGTAACAGCGCAATGTCCTTGAACTCTCAGGTTTTAGCTGCTCATAGATCTGTTCCATCTGGGGAACAGATTGACAGAAAATAATAATAATAATAATAATACGGTGGCACTTAAAGGGCAATTCGTGCCACAATATAAAACAAGCCTTCTCCTCATTTGACAGCTTTATTAATCACACGTCTGCAATTAACTGCCGTGATTTATTCCAGCCTGTTGAGACAGAACAATAATTAATGATAATATTAAATCTAGAAATGATTAATTAACTGCCGTAAAAAAAAATTACGTGCAAATAAAATTCATTTGCAGACTCTTCAAAGAGTATTTTTTATCCTTCCAACTCACTTCATGAAATCGAATTGGGAATGAGTTTTCGCGTCCGTCTTATGATGAATTCCACTCTTTGTAAAACTCTACAGATTCTTTTTGTGTTCAAAATCAATTTCTCGATAGGAAAAAAAACACATAAATTATTTTGTTTATTTATGGTGTCAATTATGGTTTTTAAAGTTTGTTAATCTAACTGGACCCATTTTATATCTTCTTAAGAGAAGTTCAGATTATTAAGAATTGAATAATAGGGGTCTAACCCAGGACGGCTGCTCGCTCATCAGTTACTTAACATTTCGCATTCACACTATCACACTGGCACTTGTTATTTGAATTTCTGAAAGTCTCACTACAATAAATATTACAGTCTAAACTCTCCTTAAGTAATATTTTTGTTTAAACTAATAGTTTCTATGGTTTTAATAATATTCTTGGCAGCAACAATAATATGGTTGGTCACATTAACGACTGCTGCTTATAAGACTTTCAGCAGCTATATTTGCTTATTCGGAAACAAACAAAAAAATAACTTTAAATTGTTTGAGCAAAACTGTGAGTTCATTTCGTTAATGAGCATTTAATTAAAAATGTCGTTGCTGCAACGAACTATTTCATCGAAAATATTTGGACGACGAAACAAAACCAACTTCAGGTGCATTTTCAATTGAAACTATTATGAAACTTTGTAATCTATTATATATTAAAGTTGTTAACAGGCGGAAAAACGAGTAACAAATGGAATATTGTAGTTTAAACGTGACAAATAGGTCAGCAGTTTTTGTGGTATCGTATAAAGAGAGGGCATCCATGCAGCCACACTTTAATTTTGGAATTTTACATAACAAATTTACATAAGAATGTCTTTGGTTTGATGGCAAAAGTCTTGTACTGGTGTGGACCAACCCTTCACATTTCGGGCGTGACTATTCAATTCGATAACAATTAGCAACTTTTAACTTTTTAAATATTATTAATATAAAATAAATGAATTTCTTGAGTGCCGCAGAGGTAATGAAAGAAATTATGAACGGAAATAAGAAATTTCAATCGTGCCACTTGTGGCTGATTTAGTTTGTAATAAATTCTATTTGTGTATTAAACTGCAGCCGAATTTACAAGTTTTAAAGTTTTAAAGTTAAAATCCAAATATTACCGCCCAACAGCCGTTTGGCCAGCAAAGAAAACAGTGCATATACATGAACACTAATGAGAGGTAACTTTGGCTATTGTGTTTTTTTTTTTTTGCTTGTGGAATTAGGAAAAGTTTTCCTTGCCATCAATTCTTTTTGTTCTTAAGTTTGTTTTATTTAAACATTTATTAAAACACAATTTTATGATAAACAATTTTTCTTATCTGCTGCCAGGCTTTTTCCTTAAAATTTCTATTTTATTTATCAGTTAAATTTATAACCGTTCAAATTCCTTTGCTAAATGGTGTACAGAGTGAAATAAAAATAAGAAATTATTATTAAAACAAGCAAAGAAAACCACACACAAAACTACACTTAAAAAAACACTTGTAAGAAATCTTAAGAAGAAAACCCCACTGCGTTTAAAGTTGTTACTCAGGAAAACAATAACAAAAAGAAATGGGAACACAACATGTTGAGAAAAAATCTTCTACGATTTATGCATAATTTTCATACATTTTCCGACTTTATTTCATTTCATTTACTTTACAGCACATTTATTTGCTCTGGCATTTGATTTTTGACTTTGCCGTAATTTTTCACAAGTTTCAATTTCGTTTAAATACACACAAAACAGTTATTTATGAGCCATAACGGTAAACGCTCTGCTGAAATTCGAATTTCTTTATTTGTGTGTCAAGTTCACGACGCGATTTTCCCTACATTTTTATTACTCCATGGCAAAAACATTCCTTTTCAGATTTTCCATACATGTATTTATGTACACAAGACTGTTTGTATGTGTATGAGTGTGTGTGTGTGTGCATGTATGTATGTGTGTGTGTGTGTTTGTGTGAAATTTCTTCGTTCGGGCACAACAGCTTTTGCGTTAAGGAAGCTAAAGAACGAAACTCTTGTAACCAACACCGAAATGAAACTGAAATTTGTGCCATTATCCTTAAATGAAATGTCCTGTAAAATGTTTCATATACATAGAAAAATGTCTCCTTTGGCTGATGCTATTGTTATTGTTGGCAAATTTTAACTCATACATTTATACACAGCCAACGCAACGCAAGTTGCGAGAGCCAAAAGAGTACAAGTCGCTAAAAGCTGGGCGAAGCGCAAAAGCTCTCCCATGTGCGAGAGCTTTGAACTGTACTACGAGTGAGAGTACTGTTACAACAAAAGCCGAGTGTATGACATTCAGCTGTCAGAGTGCATGTTCTAAAAATGAACAAAAGACATTGTTTGTGTGTGTGTGTGTGTGTGTGTGTGTGTGTGTTTTTTGTTCTGTTTGTTGCTTTTCTTTTTATCTAATTTGTTGAGCTAATTTATTTTCCGTTCCTTTATTTTTTCCCTTTTTTTTTATTAATATAGTATTATCCTGTCTCACAGAAAACAGCAACAGCAGCAAGAATCTCTGTTATTGCCTGGCAGCATGACAGATGGAGATAAATACACTCACACACACACTCATACAGATCGTTGTTATTATTATTATTATTATTATTATTATGATGTGTCTCATTGTTTAAGTTTAAATGAAAAACAGGCGCAACAAAAAAAAAAATATCCTACATGAGTACAACAAGTACAGCAACACATTTGAAACTTAAAGTAATATTATTAAAGTACACAATAAGCCTCCGTTCAGATCAAAATATTTTTTAATATGTTTTATGTTGCTATATAAAACTTTATTATCTGACGCAAGATAACAAAAATTATTAATTAAACACTTTTGCAAGCCAAGTAAAAAAAATATCCAAATAAATTTCTATCTTCATTATTATTAAACATATTTTACATTCAAACTTTAATAATAATAATAATAATAAAACAAAAATTCTCTGGCTATAATGGAAATTGCCCTTCAATGGATATGAAAGTATCTGTCTGGCTGGTTCTCATACATTTAACTCCATTCAAAGAAAATCTTATCCTTTTTTTCCTCTCGTTAAAAATTTAACGATCGACCTTGATTGAAATACAGCAAAACTGCTCATTTCGGTACAGTATCTGCCCAGATTTGTCTGCCTTCCAAATGTGCCTCCGGGGAGCAGGTTTTCTTTATATGTATTTCCAACTCTGCGCTCAGGAGATACTCGGTTGACACGACAAGTAAAACTCCAGCAAATTCCTGCATGACTTCGGTTAGGCAGGTCTTCCTGAAATCTTTAAGAGATGTGAATCCCTTCCTGGCCTGTCTGGGAACAGATATACTGGTATTGATTATATGTATGTTTGGGGTGCCTGCGTGAGCTGGCACCTGCTGGCTGTGATTTAAACTTAAAAACTTAGAAAGGGATTGCGATAGATACCGGAGTATAAATCTATGCTCGCTGATCCAAATATCTGCGGGGTGTGCTGTTGTCGTGCAATAAGTTTTTGTTCTTCGTAAGGAACTAGAGTAGATGGTGGCCATTGCACCGGGCAGTTGGGCTAAAGCCTGATGTTCCTTGAGCTTTTCGGGCTACCAACTTAGGTAGGAAATAACTGACAGTAGGGAGTAAATAGCAGGAGCTCTCCAGCAAGTGGTTATGCCGTACGTACGGCACATATTACGAGAAGCTGCATGTGCAGCAACTTATCACATATAATTTCTTATTGCATATAATATTATCAAGTGACAACTTATGATATCACACTACCACTACCACAATATGAGTGTAATATCTGTTTGGACTTGACAATAATATAGTTGGTTCTAACAATAATTGGGTTGGTCATAATAATAGTATTGTTGGTCACGTTATTAAGACGCCAGATCGTTGCTAGTTACATGATTAATTGCGGCAATCCGATAAGTAATGAAAAAAATAATATGGTGGAGCGTAACAACAATATGATTGGTTTAACTATAACATGGTTATTTTTTTAACAATATTTTATTTATTTAATGAAATAAGTGGACTTAATTAAAGCAATTCTTCTTTAAAACTTAAACTTTACGCCCACTTTTCCCAATACTTTCAGTTTAAAACCGAAAATATATAAAACTAATACAATTTCTAATTTCTGTCATATTCATTTCACGTCATATCTACAACAACAATTGAACTGTTTTATACTCATGTGTAAATATTTAAAAAATTATTTGCTTAAGAGTTTTAATATTTTCATTTCATCCTGATGGATTCTAATTCTAAACTGTCTTTAAACGTTGTTTTTTTTTTTTTTTTTGCAGTGGATTAATAACGTTTTCCAAACACATGTAATTTTTTTGTCTTGAAAATGATTTTCGACCGCACGCATCCTTTCAGCACGTATTCTCCTAATAATCCAGTTGATTGGTTTTGTCCAACAAAAAAATGATTTGGAATTAAAGATTAGAAATAATAATTGCGAATGAATGTCGGAAAAATATGCAGAAACTTTGTCAGATGCGAAAAAAACAGAATTGCCACAAATATTGATATAAAATGTTTAACCAGCACAAATGCATGAATGTGTGTATGTGTGTACAACACAGACAGACACACACACACCTGTGCACTTCCTGCTGCTTTGTACACACAACTAATTATTAAGCAAACATACGAGAGCAACCCCCAAATGCTTTTCACAGTCAGAGTATAAGTTTGTTTCGGTTACCCACATATTTCATTTTAAATGATTTTTATTATAAATTTTTGTTTACAGCAGAATCACCATAAATGAATTTAATGAAAATATTTCTCAAACAAAAAAAATTTTTGCCGCTTCAGTGAAATTCTCTGAAATTTCTTTGGTGGCGGATCAAGCATAAACTTCATTGATCAAGCGAATAATTTGACTGAAGATACATATATGAAAAATCATTATTTGTGCAGCAAAAAGTTGAACTAAGTGTGCCATTATTTTCTTAAAAACTTTTCTTTAAGAATATAATATAAAATAAAGAGACTTTTTTCAAATCACATAATTCCAAAGCCAGAAATTGTTGAGTGTGATTTGTTTTTTCCTTCTAATAAATACAGCCGCGGTTAGTGCCCTAGAAGAAAGTTGACCAGTCTTAGGGTTTCTTACTCTCGAAAAAGGGTTACCTGCATACCTATTGTTTCGACTAGAATGTGTCTACGCATTCATTTTGTAACCGTAGAATTTCTCTATTTCAATGAGAGCAACTTCTTTCTAGTTGCTGCCTTTTTTAGAGTTTTCAGCTCCAAGGGCTGCCTACAAAATTGTTCCACTGTTCAAACTACAATATCCTTTGGATGAAGTTTGAATTTTTGAATGGATATCTCTAACCTACAAATACAGTCTATCTGCTCCATAGTGAACTTCTGCACGAAGAAGTTGCACCTGTTTAGTGATCTCTACTCCAAAGAATATCCTGCCGAAACTTCCTTTTGTTTAAACTCTAATATTTGTCCAATTGATTTTGGATTTTCAATGATGTTTCTCAGGCATATGGTCAAACTTTTCTCTGGTGAATTGCTTTGCAAAGAACTTTTGACCATAGAAGGATTTTCTAATCGAGTGGTGCTTTACAAATTCCACGGCATTTATCTACTTCTCTTAGAAGGAATATGTTTCCTACAGAAAATTCTTACTGTTTGCACTAAAATATCCGTTCACTTGATTTTGAATTTTTGAATAGAATTTGGTTTTTTTTTTTTTGGAATTGTCGGTGCAGGACGATTTAAAAGAAAATTTTAAGTCTTATCTCGTATTTGGTCCAGGCACGCACAAAACATGTTTCATTAATACAAAAACCATCGAATGAAAGAAAAGCAAAAAATCGAACAGCGCCGCACACACTTTCACTTGTCTATAAAGAAGGGTTTGGTTAGAAGTGAATGTGTGTGGGAATTTCGATTTTTAATAGGAAAAGTACACATGTGTATGCAAATAGAAACAGAAAGAAAATACATACACACACACACACACACATATTTATGGGAGAGGAAAAAAATGTGGATGAAGAAGGAAAAAAAACTGCTTCTTTGATCAAACATGTTCTCAGAATATTCAACACAATCTTAAGACCAAATCAATGACAAACAGGATGGGGCGACTAAATCGTGATTTTCGGGCAAATAAAATAGCAGCATTTACGTGTATTTTGGGAATTTAAGGCTTGAAAGGCGTTGTTAGCAAATCTAATAAAAAATACAGTTGTGCGCTTAAATGAGAACAAACAGAAAAATATTTTCGTTACTCATGCGACAGCAGAAAATGCTTGAAATAACAAACATTTTGTAATTTCAAACAAGTTTCTTTAATACATGCAATTAATTTTTTTTTTTAACTATAGGCAGCATCAATTAATTTTTTCATTGAAACGATTAAAAGTTTAATTATGTGAAATATATTTTTATATCAATTTGTAATAATAATCTTACAAAATACAATTATTTACGCCAGAGTAAAATAAATTGCCACGCATAGGAATGGGCTAAATTGTTCAAAAACAAACAGTATGAGAGTCCAAGTCTCTGGCAGCTGGCAAAAGCCTGTGTATATAACTTTTTCCAAGTTTAATTACTCAGACATTTCTTCCACTTTGTTTTATAACGTTTTGTTGTCATTTTATGTTGCAAACATGGTTTTTGCATGGTCTGCATTGATCAAGTATCTTCCTCTCACATCCGGCCAGCTTTTGCCACAACCAGCACAGATAGCAATTTTGAAACATCCACTCGATGAGTTTTCCAAAGTTGAACAATAAGTTTATGAAAATATAAGCCTTGTCACGGTGAAGTGACCTGACCACCGCTTTCTGGACAGCCGCTATGAAAGAAGTGTTTGAACACTGAATTTGTAAACGTGCAATATTGCGATCAACACCGCCTAGAAAGTGTCCAAAATAGAATCCACTCTGCCTACGCGCAGTTCAAGCGCTGTTACTTCGCCAAAGATACACCTGCCGAGGATGCCAACTCAAGAAATATTATGTTGAGTGATCAGTTGAATGTCAAAATGCATTAACAACAAGGAAATCTGCTGTGTCTCTTACAGTTGAAATATGAAAAAAAATCCTTCCTTCCTCCTTGTTGTTGTATTGAGCAAAAGATTCCGATACTTTCCCTAGTATTTCTGCGTAGTAGGCGATTATGTGCCTGATCGGTCACTAGTATTTCGGCTTTGAATACGTGACATTGATTGCGGCGGTGATAAGAACTAACTATATACCTCAAACGATGTCACCCGATCAGCGTGATTCACAATTCATTTTGGCATCTGGTATTTTAATTAAAAATTAGCAACTTGTTGGATGTATTATTGGTTCAAGTCGTTGATACTTGTCCTTCCTACCATCGCTTGGATTCAGTTTAATTACAAATTTTGTACTAAGAATTTTAATTTTTTTTTTTTTTGTGAAAAATTCTTATTTAAAAATAAACGTTATTTTGCCAGCCTCCTGATGGTCTGTCTAAGTTTTGGTCCCTTTAGACTTTCATAACGCTTGAGTGATTTTGAACAGATGACAAAAAATGTAAAATAAAGAAAACTCAACGAACTGGGACGGGACCCAATTTTCTTGCAGTGACATTCAGCAACAACAACAACAATATAAAACACAACAACAACAATATAGAAACAAAACGAAAAAAAAAACAAAATTAAAAAATTAAACAAAAGCAAAAGCAAAAAACCAGGATGCTGTTGCATTAAAAGCCAAACATTTCAACGCACTGGCGAACCCACAACAAGCAGAACAAGTCGCCACAGGAATAGTGCAAATGCCTCCAATGTCCTTTTTCCGACTCCGATAAAAGCTTAACGAGAAACAAGTGTTTATTGAGCTATTTTGGGTATCTATCTGGCTCGTATATATTTATTAGCCCATCTGAAAATTGTTTTTGTGCAATTCCATTGCAGGCTGTGCTTTCGATTTTGTATCCCCGATAAAGTGTCGTAGAAAAACTTTTACTTGCATCTCTATACAAACGAGTTGAGTTGAACGAACTTTAACTATTCGCACAGGGTTTTAATAAGAAAAAAATAGGTTCTTTTTTTGTTTTTGCTTTGAACCGAATAGTAGTTACGATGTGTTGTAGTAAAAACAAATACTCTATATAAAATTCATTGTGTCAGCTGGAGAGCAGGTGAGAGCATCACAAACACTTTCTTTTTCAAGAGAACCGTTTTGGCTACGAGTGTAAATTATTTGCTCAATTCCCGATTAAGTTGGTGTGTGTTTGTGTTTGTGTGTGTGTGTGTGTGTGTGTGTGTGTGTGTGTGTATGTGATAACAAACAAGCTTTTACAATAGAAAAGCTTTCCTGGCCAAGAATAGCACATACACATGTATCCCTTTCCTCAGATTTCAATAGCAAATAAGATTTTGATGGAATCTCAGGCAATAAAAGTGTTTGGCGCATTTTCTATTTAATTTCTTTTTGCCACTCCGCTATCGCGTTGGCTGCCCTGATACGACGTATGACAAGTTGTTAAAAGTTAGTGGAAAAGTTGCATAGTTGTGCAGGCAGACAGACAGACAGACTGTAAGTGTATCTGTAGGGGTTCGTCCCCAGTGATTTGAACCGGGTTTTTGTTTGAAAGTCGTCTATTTAAGAGGTGAAAATCTGTTACTGATGCCATTTACTTTACAATTGACAGCCAGCAGTTGAAAAATGTTGCGGTCAAAATTCATAAGCTGCCATTTAATGGAAAAAAAAACAAATATATTGGCTAATATTCAATTCTCAATTATCTTATTTCGTTGCATCGCATCCCATCGCAATCTGCATACGATATAAGCGGAACGGCTGCAACGACGGCTGAGAGTACAGTGCGCTCAAAATAAATTCAACAGCTCCATCCAATACATCAATATTCCAAACCTTCAACATTTTGATTGACTGTTATCTAATAATGCATTTGCCAGCGCGCCTATGGGAATATATAGATTTTGGATTAGGATTACCTGTCACTTCAATTTATTCTCTTACAGATTCACGTCACGTCTGATGCATTTGTTGCATATAAAGCACTCGATACGAAGGAATTGTTGGAAACAGATGATTTTTATAATATAGAATTTCAAGTTGGCCGTTCTGTTTTGACATGTACCTCCTTTTTTGACAGCTGTTTATGTTACAGTTGAGTAACGCTACAGTCTGACTGTTGCCGAAGAAAGTTACGTAAAAGTGTTGCACGTAACAATTTATGAAAATAATTAGTCAGTTTTTTTATACCCCCCTCCAATAATTGTCCGGAACTAAGTATTTCGTCTCCGGTCACGAAGCCGTACAGACAATCACTGTTAAGGTTTTCGAGCTCTAGTGAGGAACGCAGCTTTAAAGTGAAGCGTGTTTTGTCGTCGTTTGCCTGATACCGAGATGTTAAACGTGCCAGACGACAGACGTTTCCAGCAAACATGACCGAACTAGGTATTTCTCTGTGTAACTTCGGACATATTTATTTAATTGATAAAGTTTAGAAATTTATTAAAAAGCAAAATGGAAGATTTTTCAATTGAAATATTTCCACACTGTCCCCTCCAAAAAATCTTAAAAACTAGACAAAATGTCAGAGACTAGAATTTCCAGATGCACAATTGTGGTGTTTTGCATTCCACCGCTTTGGACAATTTTTTTTCGGGTAATTTTCCCATAATAACAACAGATTAATTGACAGCTGGAAGACGCCCGCAAAATCTACTTAATGGCGAACAAAATTTACAAAATTACGGTATTCTAATTAAAGCGCTAAAAACTGATTTTATGTGAAGTCAAGTTTGCGCCATTTAAGAAACAAATCACCCTTTACCTGTTGGTTTATGTATGTGTGTATGTGTGTACCTGAGCTGGTATCTATCAATTCGCTAATATTTACTCGAAATGTGTGTTTCTAATTTGTTCAGTTTATTTTCTTTGTTTTAAAATGATAACAGACAGACGACTATTTATATAAATCAACAACAACAGAAACCAACCACATCGTGATTACTTTCAATATTAAATGATATCAATAAACAAACATCGAATAGGTGCTCAGCAAATTTGACAGCGCGCAAAATAGGCGACACAAAATAGAAACTAGTTCGGAATCGAAGCACAGCAACAAAATTTCCGAGTCGTTCAAAGTGTATTTTAGAAACTATGTAAATATCTGAAATTGAATAATATAATTTGCATGATCGAGGCGACTGTCAGGGTTTGCCAAACAGTCGCTTGGAAGTCTTATCGACCCGTTGTGCTAAAAACTTTATGGACATTTTAATTTTTGATCATTTAGCAAAAATATTGCACATAATTGAATGCCCACGATTTCAGGCTGCAGGATCCCTGTCAAATAATATAAAAGAAGAACTAAACATATACATTTATGTGCCTAAAAGAAAGCTTGTAACTGCCATTAGAAACAGTGAGTATGAAAATCAGATGTCACTGAATTACTAAAAGTATTATTATTCTTTTTTACCTGTATAACAAAATACTTGTGCTACAAATATTCTCATATAAATGCAGTGAATTGTTGCGAGGCCAGCTTTTTCGTACGCAAACATCGGCCAAATATATTTCATAAGATTTTCGTATATTTTTTATTTCAACTTTTACTAATTCTTGCACTCGAAATCGGCATCATGCCACCGTCTCAATTAGACTAAAATCTAGTAGTGGACATTTAAAATTTGTATATTCGCTTGTACGATTCGCTGCAGTTTATGGCGCATGAATGAATCTTGTACAAATTGAGGAATTAAAAAGTTCTTACTTACCTAAAGTATCATCAGCAAAGGTAACACCTAAAGCTGATGGAGGAGAGTCCGGCGGTTCTGAAAAACAAAGTTGAACAAAAACTTAAAATTTCAACTAAAAAATTAAAATAAAATCTAATTGTAATAAAAACTAAAGCAGAGTGAAATAAAACAAACTAGTTTTTTTTAAACGTTTCTTAACTTTATTTATACCACATAAATATTTTCACCAGAAATACAGATTTAATTAAATATAAAAAGAAACTAAAAACTGATCAATTTTCAGTCCTGCTCAAACTCTTATTCGTTTGTGGCACAAATTTGCTGTCCTTGACAATATGATACAGTGATTTGTTAACGTTGGCCAAGATCGTTAATTCTGCTTTGTTGAGGTATTTTAAGATAAGATCGTATAGTTCGGCCGGCAAACCATCTAAGGAGGGATAGAGGCCGCACTCACACCGAGCCAGCTGTTGACAGCGCATGGGAACAAACAAACGATCACGCAAAACGCAGGAGAGCTCATCAAGTTTACGGAAACGGGCTGAAAGCGGTTTATTTTTGGCCAGCGTAGAGAGCACATGACGACCAATAGAGACAGTGGTACTGTAACCTTTGTTGAGTTTTGATCCAGCTGGCGTCAAGCTGACAATAAGAAAGTCTCCGGTCACGAAGCCAGTTAGCAGAGCGTACAGACAATCGCTGTATACGTTTTCCACATCTAGTGAGGAACGCAACCTTAAAGTGAAACGTGTTTTGTCGTCATTTGCCTGATACTGAGGTGTTAAGCGTGCCAGACGACGAACGTTTCTGGCATCGAATGAACAAGTTGCTGGCAAAGGATTTAAAGACATTCTAACCAGCTCATACTCATTTTGACCAACGAAACCAGTTTCTAAGGCCACCACATAAACAAGTAGAAATAAAATTTCCGCCTGACTCAGTTGCACGCTTTCGAAATGTTGCAAGAGTGCACGAACATGTTGTGGAGTACCGCTCTGCTCTGAGGTGTCCGCTAACAGCAGACAGTTGAGATCGATTTTGTCGTTGGGCGATGAGTCACTACGAGGTCTCTTTACAGCTGCAATCGAGAATAAAAAAAGAAAACACATAAAAGAAATTTAAAGAGCATTAATATCGCACAGCGAATGATTTATTATGTCGTTTGGTTATTTTCTATTGTGAGAGATCAAGGTGTAGTACAAAAACAACAACAACTTGAAACCATGCAAAAATATTTTAAGTTTTTAACACAAATACAATATAAAATTAAAGCTTAACAAACCTGTTCGCATTCAATAAATTCAGTAAGAAACGCTTTTTTTTTTTAATTAGAAAAAAAAACAAGCAAAATGAACACAGACTTGAATAAAAAGAAGGTTTTACTTCTTATTAAACACATACTCGTACACGGGCTGGAGGATTAACTGCTCAGTTGTACGTAAAAAACAAAGCACGTAATTTGTACAAATAAGTAAATAAAATTATATGTTTAATGTTTTACAGTGATCAGCATTAATGCTTAACACTTTTGATTGGAAGATAAAAGCAAAAATCTTAAATAATTTCTTTCTTTTGTCAGTTTCAAAAGTAATTTGCCTCTTTCGTACATATATAATTTGTTTATCTGAAGCTTTTGGGCGAGTACTTAAATTTATATAGAAACTCGGTAAAAAGTTAAATCATAAGAATTACGTTCAAGACTTTATTCATGTAGTTGGGAGTAATCTTCTCCCACATGCCTAAAAATAATCATAATTCCTATTACGTCTCTCCAAGAAGTCAGCTTTCAGTGATGTTTGTCTACCCAAATCAATTAAAAACTATTTATATTTAAAAAAATTTGTTTATTGTTTTACAAAGATTAATTTCTTTTGGGGTTTTTTTACGTAATTCTTTCACTTACGATTTGGTTTTAACTTTCATTTCCAACGACATTTAAATCCGAATATCGAACAGAAAATAAACCGCAGAAATTTATTCTGGCTCAAGAAAAAAACCGAAAGGTTTTATTTTAGCACCTAAATGTTTATAATAAATAAGCAGTATAATAATAATAATAATAACAATAAACTGAACTAATACAATATAAAATAAGTAAATGAAAATAGTTCATCGATTTATAAAATGAAGTAAAATAAAATAGAAAATATATTATAATAAAAAATGCAAGGAAATAAAATATTAAAAAAATAATGGTAAAATAAAATAGAACAAAATAAAAACATTTGCAACAAAATAAGTTAAGCAAAATTATTTGAAATAAAAAAATTACATAAAATATATAATATAAATTAAATAAAAAATTATTTAAAATATATCAAAATGACAAATATTAAAAATATATAGTTAAATATATAAAAAAATATATTAAAAAATTATAGGAAAAATATATGTATGTATATTAAAAAGAGATATATACATACATACATATATATTAATATAAAATAAAATTAATAAAAATAATATAATATAAAACGAAACAAATATCAAATATAAATATCATGCAAGAAAAGAAAATAAAGAAAAAATTTGAAAAGCATGATATAAAATAAATTAAATAAAATAATGAAAAAAATCGTAAAAGAATTCAAATTAAAATTATATAGAATAAAAATAAAAGAAAATAAATTGAAATCAAAAATAATACACATATAATAAATTATATAATATAAAATATGATAAAAAAAAACAAAATAAAATAGATTAGAAAATAGATAATGCAAAACAGCAAAATTTTAAAAGAATTAAAAAAAGTGAAATAAACTAATATAAAATAAAACTAAATACATTAATATAAGTTAAAATCAAATAAATCAAAACAAAATAATACAACAAAGTTAAAGCAAAATAATATATAAAATGAAATGAAATAAAATAAAGTAAAATAATAAATAAAATAAAATAACTTGAGAAAATAAAAGAAAACTAAATTAAATAAAAAAAATAAAACAAAATAAAATTAAACTAAGAAAATAATATAAAATTATATGAAAAAAATAATATAAAATAAAAACATTATATCATAAAAAACAAATGAAAGTATCTAAAATAAAACAACGAAAAGAAAACAAACAAAAATTCATACAAATTAAAAAACTTAAAAATAATATTGAATTTTTCTGACTTTCGTGACACTTAACATTTTTTTTTTTAGTTATTTATTTAGAACTGGAATTTGTATACTACATCTTGCTGTTAATCTGTGCCATTTTATTCACTAAAACGAAACTAAATATCAAAAATATATTTCTGATATAAGCAAAAAACTTTTAATTTCTTTGGAGGTTTTTTAGTTGGCCTTTTCAAATTCTAGAGAATTTGAGACCTACATTTTGTAAACAATAATAATAGTCGATAATAGTTGTATGGAACTCAAGAGGAAATCGAACTGCTACACCCATCTCTGCAAAAACCCCAATCGAGTACCACTAATTCTACGTTTAAAAACTACTACTTGAGTGTTAAGTACAAGAAAACACACGAATGCAAATACTCGTATTTGGGTATGAAAATCTAACAGAAATTCTCGCAACATCCTCCAAAACTAAAATAGAGTTATATTCGCACACATAAATTCCTAGAATTGCCCTAATGTTAAAATAAAATATGGACCTCAAAAACATATATGTAGATATTATTTATACAAATGAGCCGACATCCTTTCATTTTTAGTTTTAGTTTTACATTGTGGCTAAAATATATTAAATAAGTAAATAAATAAATCTCATTTGTTGGCAAATAAATCTGATTTATGTATATTTTCAAAATCATTGTTGTTGTTGGTAAACAGTTACAAGTTCTTCCGGTGCGTAGCACAACGAATGAAACGACGTAACTGTTACGTTTCGGTTCCTTAAGATCTGATGCCACCAAACATGTACTGTTCAGATAGAAAACGATTCAGTTTGGCTTCACAAAACCTGTATCTTCTAGACGAACGCACCAATAACAAAGGAAATGCAAACATTTTACAGTTAGAGAGTGTTTTAAACTTATAATCTACATATGTACATATGTATGTATGTGCGTATGTATGTGAATTGAAAAATATAAATAGCAGGCAAAAACAAGAGCAATAAGGTCATATTGCAACCACAAAAAAAATAGTCTTATGCATTAACAGTACAAAAAAGAAACACAACTAAAAACAAAATATTTTATTCTGAATCAGACTTTAAATATGCACATCCATATGTTCATAGGTAAATACCCATGTGTGTGTGTGTGTAGATTCATATTTCTGAGTGTGTGTATTTTTGCAACAGCTCACCGCCGCCGCCAACTTACCGTTTGTTTCGTTGATATTTTTATCCTTGAATTTTTCAGGTGTGGACATTAGCACAAAATCATCAGTTATGGGTTCATCCAAGTCCTTATTCTTTTGTTTTTTTAAAGAACCAGTGGAGGAATTAACCAATAATTCGTCTGAAGCCGCCGAAGACGCGCTCGTTGTAGTTGCAGTGGAATGTTGGGACATGTTTGTATTTAATAATTTTTTTTTATTTTTAGACCAAAGATTTTTACTTTTTTAATTTAATAAAATTAAAGGATTTTCTTTTTAATGATAAACAAAAATTATATATTTCCAACAAAACACAAACATTTAACACTTAAATTTTTTTTTTTTTGCATTTTTATTTGAGGCACTCACACACACATACACACACTTACACTATTCGCAATTCTTGTCTATTCTATGGTTTTCATTTGGAACCACTACCGAAAACTTTGAAGAGTTCTTTTAAAACTACATTCTTGTTATTTATGAATATTAACCGATCTTGAAGGCGATTTAATTGGCAACAGAAAAGCACATTATTCACTTTAACAAAAGTTAAGAAAACAACTTAAATTCTACCAAACAGGGCTCAACAAGTTAAAAAAAAATTGCAAAAGTTATGACATTTGTCTTGCAAACCAGATCTGCATCAGTGTTGTTAATCAAAAGTTGTATTCTGCCTAGAATAAAGAGCTGCCACCCGTCATTTAAATAGCAGAACTTTCAATTATCCCGCCTTTTGAGATATGTTGTTTCTGCAAGAGGTGAGTTGTTGTATTTATATTTGGTCTCAACGCCAGAGGCATTATTGGGACAAGCTAGCAAGAATTCCAGTTTAAGTAATTTATCGATAATTTCTCCACACTTACCACCACTTTAAAATTCCTGTTGCATATTCTAATTCTAAAAGAACGCTACTGTTTTTTTCCGTCATAAACTTAAAAGTATTTTTTTTATGACAATCGTCTAATTGCCCCATCGAAGTAATGAGACGAATTCGTTTAAGTGCTTTTCTCGCTCTTAAACTCATTTTTCAAAGTTACTAATATACCCTGGCAAAATAAAAACAGTTCTACATATTATACTCGAAAATCAGCGATAACTTCTCCGTACGCCAATACAAATCAGTCTCTGTTCTGAACTCGGCCTTACCATTAAAACTTGTTTTATATAAAAAAATCGTCATATATAGTTCTGCTTATATTTGCAACAGTCTGGTAGCTACGTTACCTTAATAATTATTTTCCTCTCTTTTTGTTATTCATGAAATACGTAAACAAGCACAGTGTTGCTTTTTATTGTTTCATGTTGACTGCTTTTTAAAACTCTTTTCTGCAACTCTGCACAAAAAACAAATTTCGTTTGTCATTCTTGTCGTCTGCAGAATAAGAGTCGCAAAAATTTAGCAAAATCATTTCCAGTAAAAGCAAAATAAAGAAATTGTCGAAATGAATTTCCTTGGCATTGAACAGTTCCCAGATTACAAAGTGCCTGGCGCCCAGCATCAGGATTTCTCACCCTACGAATCTAATGGAGGGTATGTTTTTGCTTTAAAATGAGGTTAAAGAAAAACTAAAGTAATTGATTTCAGATCCATTGTGGCTATAGCTGGTGAAGATTTTGTTGTGATTGCGGCTGATTCACGCTTAAGTAGTGGTTATTCAATCCATACTCGCAAACAAAACAAACTTTTTCAGCTAAGCTCCAAAACAGTTTTGGGGTCCACTGGATGCTGGTGTGATACATTGGCGCTAACTGCGTTGGTAAAGGCCCGCATGCAAATGTATGAGCATACCCATTTGAAGACAATGTCGACAGAAGCTGTTGCTCAAATGTTGTCTATTCTTATGTACAACAAACGTTTTTTCCCCTACTATGTTTCAAATGTTTTAGCCGGCTTGGACAATGAGGGCAAAGGTGTGGTCTACTCCTACGATCCTATTGGGCACTGTGAAAGAACTACTTATAGAGCTGGAGGATCGGCCGGCGCACTACTGCAACCAGTTTTGGACAATCAAATAGGTTTTAAAAACATGGTCATCAAAGAAGGTGAAGCGCCCAAACTTTCTAAAGAACGCGCAGTAGCTGTTGCCACAGACACATTTATTTCTGCTGCTGAACGTGATATTTATACTGGTGATGCAGTTATTATTAATATCATAACAAAAGACAGTGTTGAAGTAATTGAGGTGCAGTTAAGAAAGGATTAATGTAAAAGTGTCTTGTATTTTGTATGAAATGTTCAAAGAGGTTTTAAAAAAATAAATACATACATTCTTATGTACATATATGGCTTTTTATAAAATGTAATGCTACCAAGTTTTTTACTGATACCGTAACTGTAGTTCAAAATTTCCGACTTTGATATGTATGTAGATAACTTCGCCAATGCTAAAAGAATGTTGCGCCTTTAAAACCCAATTTAAACTAAACAATACTGCGGTATAAATATCTATTTTTTGTTTTATCGGGTCGAACACATTTAAAGTTGTTAGGGTTTTGTTGTAAAACAACTTAATTTATCAAAATATTTTGATGAAAAATTAAATTCCTGTTTATTACGATTTTTGAAATCTTCAAGAGTTTGAAAAGAAAAATATATTTGAGTTTCTCTTGATCTCTTATAAACACTTGAACATTTTTACAACCATAATATGCCTGACTTGAGTTGTGCGAGTTTGTACACATTTTTAAGCGCCAAGACAATTTCAGCAGTACGCAGAAGAGATTAACACTCTTATCATGACTTATGGGGAGTTGAAAAAACACCAGCTTCAAGTTAATGATTCATTATAGTAGATAAATTTAGTCAACCTTTTAAATTTTTCACTAAAAATAAAGGATTTTAATATCTTTTTATGACTAAATTTTGAAATAGTAGACTGATGATAATGGGATTTATATTTTATAATTATTGTAAATGACTTAAATTAGCATAAATAAAATATAAACGAAACAGTTAGAACCCTACTGTTGTATTGAGACGAAAAGGAAATACATATGTATATACAATATGCAACCTTATTAAATTCCAGAACGCATTATAATATATTTTAAGAAAACATGGAAGATTAAAACTTGCCAAATTAGACGCTTTATTTAATTTATTGGGTTAAACCATTAAAGAAACATCTACATGTAGAAAATCAAACACCTGAAATTCTGTATTGCAACTATTTTCCTAACTTTGACAGCAATATGAAGAATAGTTCAACTTTAAGAACACTCATGCACCTTCAATACTTTGAAATGTGTTTATGTGTATTATTGAGAACAAACATGTGTTGCTGGTACCTGTGCCAAAACTTACATTTTATCTAATACATAATGCAGCATTATCCATTTTCACCTTGTTACTCCGTTGTTGTTGTCTTTAAAACCTTCATGAATTTGTTGTTCTTTGCTTTTTTAGTGTTTTTATTTCTTTTTTTTTTCTTTATTATATAATAATATAATTAATAATATATGCTGTAATGTAGAGGTTGTTGTTTTTCTTTCTGTATTTTTTTAATAATCTGTATAACTTATGATGTGTATGGGTTTTGTTTAAATTTACTTTAAGTTCAGCTTAATTCGAAAGCAGTTTTTTTTCATAATAATAAAGAAAATTTTTATCAAAAATTTCAATACAGTCACAAAGTAATGAATAGTTAGAAAGTCGTCAAAAGTCTATTATTTCGAATAACAAAAAATTCTTTAAAACTTTTTGTTTTAACATCTTTGTCTGAATAAAACAACAACTTGTAAAAGTGTGTATGTGGGAGAAGGTGTAAGCTTGGAAAGAAGGCAGGGGACATTTGAGTTAAATTTCTGCAAATTTGATTTAACTTTTTTATTTGCAACCCTCAAAGGATTTACATATGTATGTATGTAAGTAAATAAAAATTTTGTCTTTGCTGGTGTTGAAAGAGTGTGTGTTTTAAAGAGTGTATGTTTTAAATTTTACTTTTATAAAATATAAATTTCTTTTAGTTTAAATTCAGTTGTTTTTCAGTTTTAAAAATTTAATTTTTAATTAAATAATTATTGTTTTTTACTCTTACAAGTGTTTGTGTTTTTTTCTTTTTATTTTTATAAATTTATTATAAGCTAAAAATAGTGTTTTTTTTTACTTTACTGTCGGTCGTTAAACGGTTCGGTAACGCATTATTTTAACACGTTTTTCAATTTTTTGATAAACTACTAGAAAAACTATTACTATGTTTAAAGTTTTTTTTATATTAAAAACCAAACTCGGCTGCCAGGCAGTCTTTTGGTTTTGTTTGCTCGTTCCTTAACAAAAGGTCTTTTTTGCATGGATTGTGATTCATCATCCCTTGAGTCCTGCTGCTTGAATTTCATCGCTCGTATTAATATTTCTGCTGTTCTAACATTTTCTTAATTCGTGTCTACGCATTTTGGCATTTTTTATTTTTTAACTTTTAAATAGGATTTATAGATTTGAATTTTAAATTTGCTTGATGATGATGTTAGTTTTTTTTTTAAATTAGCTGATGTGATTCTTATTAAACTCACTAAGCTTCGGGTAAGGGTTTCAATTCTTTGATTTGTTTTATTAAATACGCTTTCTCGTCGTTGAATTGTTCATCTTCTGAGCGGTCCGTATGAAAGTTTGTCAGAAAATCAACCAATTTTGATTGATTACGTAGCAGGATATCAAGGATTGGCTTGGGCTTGTTTGGATTAGCAACAAACACTTTAAAGACATGGAAGGCCTCAAATTGTATATTACGGGATTTTTCTTTGAGCATGTTCATCATCAACTTTAGATTTTCGGGTTCAGAAATATACCGAGTCATTACGGTAAAATTGTGACGATCCAGCAACAATTCGCCCAACAGTTTGAGCGATTGACGCCGTGTCACATAGTTTTCTGAGTTCAAGAGACGCTGATAGTGTTGGGTAAAGAATTTATCATAATTGGCTTCCAAAAATTCGGCACAAAGCAACTTGTGACGCGTCAAAAGCTCCTTGAAGGTAGAGAACGCATCGGAGGCAATATCAAATGTGGAAACCTCAACATAGCGGAAGAACTTGAAAAACTCCTCTGAGTGTATCATAATTTTGGCCAGCGCTTCATAGCGAGCACATTCCCTGAGCATCGTGCCAGAGTTTAAAGCAATTTCTGGGTGAGCATCCTCATAGCCAGCCATAAGGGTGAATAGAATTTCTGGTTTTGTACAGATATATTCCACTGTGGGGGATCTTGTGCCAATTTGCCTTCTTAGGACATTATTAAATATCAAAGCCACATGCTTCTTTCCCTCAAAGTCAATACGTTGTAAATTCTGTATTAGCAATAGCAATAAATTGCTATTGTACAATTCCTGAGACAATTGAGCGACTACATAGTCGGCCGGTGGTTCAGAGTCCGAACTTCCATACAGCATATTTTTTATACTCACAAGGTTTTTACTGACATCTTCCTGGGCCTTTTCCACCTTTCGATCGCCACCAGTTTCTAGAGCATTAATCGCCTCTTTCAAAGACTTTACCAGTTCAGCAGGTGTTTTCTGTGATTTACCAAACAAAGGCATGATGCTGCGAATGGTGATAGATGAGTAATAAAACCGTAGGAAGCAAAATAAAACTGTTGTTATTCTGTTTATTGAGATTATCTGCAAACTCTTGCTTTTTGCCTCGAATTATTCTTGTTTTTTTTTTCTTTTTCTACTGTTTTATTTAAAGGGTGTCTTCTTTTTACAACGTCGTCGTTTCTCTGTGTGTTTAGTGCAGTGGTGTAGTTTGTTATGTGTTTGTTGGCTTTTTCTTATGTCGTTCTTCGTTCTCTGCCGATAGTTCTGCTTGCTGCGTATGTGACTATTTCAACCAATGTTACCAGAATTTTTTTTACATAAAATCTGCAAAAAACCAAAAACATTGGTATTGTGAAATCACTAATCTTTAAAATAATTTAAAATACAAGAAAATTAATGCATAAAAACCTTGAAGTTTGTTAAACTTTTGTTATTTTTTAGTTTACAAATAAAAACCTAAATATATTTAATGAATATTTATTGAAAAGATTCAAAGGATTTCGAACAATTTTTATATACATATATTTAGATCATATATTTTAGATATACATATGTACATAAATAGAAATATTTCTACTAATTCATTGAGATATATTGGATTGGAACATGTTACAATAAAAAAAAAGAATCTATACAATATCTGCATATTTAGGCAATCGATATTTTTCAAGTACATCGACGAAAATCTGTTAATCCAAATTTGAATTATTATCCAATTTAACGTCATCTCAATATTTTTCATCATATATAGGAATATATTCTTCCAATCTACATGTTTATACATAAATTAATATATTTACAACTATATTGATATTTGGAGAAAAAAGTGCTGAGCTGGTGCACCTTTACGCTGTTACGATTAGAAACAGTTTTCCTTGAACTTTCAGGGCCTGAGCAGAATTATTATTTTTTTAATTTTTTTACTATATGGGATTTTAGATATATGAGTCATTTAGTCTCTTTGAAGCTTTGAAATTAAAAGATTTTATATTGTCAGCTGATTGTTCAAAAATTGTTTTCTCTGTACCTAAAAGCTCATAATGAAAACAAAACCTCTTTGATTTTGTTTATGTTTTGCATATATTTTCGTAAAAATTATTAAACAATATGCGTCAAGCGTCACAGAAATTAAATTATATACATTTTCAGTCAAATAACTTCAAACCTGCTTTTGGCTATTTTTGGGAAACGATATTTGCCAGAAACGCAGACCAAACCACACTGCTGGCAACAGTCTCTTCCACCGGACTGACAATACAAGTGTAACTATTTTGTATAAAACTTTTTTTTGTTTTTCTAACACTGTTTTTTCTTCTTTTCGGTAATTGCTCATTAGCAAATTTCACGTAACACTAAATCCTCTGAGTTTTTTATGCACATCTTTAGCTAAATTGTTACCGTTTTATAATTTCTCCAATAATTTTCTTTATAATTTTCCTCCTTTACGAGTTGCGTATATGTAAAAAAGTTTCTTTTTTACCTTTTGTATGTCGTGATGCCACTTTTGCTAAATGTCAAAATGGTTCAACAGTACTGCCACACAGTTGTCACGAAAATTTCGCGATACTGCCATTTATTGGTTAAATAAACATTTGTGGTAGCACTACCAACATAAAATTACAATAAGAGCGAACCGTTATTTTTTTGGCTACCGTATTTTTTTTTTTGGTTGGGTATACAAATTGAGTTTCTTGTGTTCTCTTGCAACTTTGACGTTTGAAATTTCATGTAATTTCTTCTTGCGTGATTTTGCTGATCTATTTATTTGCCACAGTCTTCTACTGAAATTTGGTTACGTTGGAGTAAAACGAAACAACTGTATAGTTTGCCAGTATTTGTTACTATGTTGCAGTTATTGTCACCTTGCCGCCTATGTAGTTTATTTAGCCTTGACTACAACATTAAAACTGGGCAAAATACCAAAAATGAACGAAATCGAAGGCCAAACAACAACAACCAGCCTCACCGCACTTTTGAAATAATTTCGATGGCGCGAGACCTGTTCTTCAGCCCAAAGTTGCATTACGACTGATAGTCATGAATATGTTGGCTTAATATTAATGTTTTAATTAATAATAAGAGAATCATAATGATAATGTTCAGCTCCTCTAAGTTTTGCCTGTTTAAAAATTTCTCTCGCCAAAAACCTGTCTACCTATGCCGGGGAACGTTTGTAGGTCCGGCAACAGGTAGCACATCTTCAACTTTAAAGAATAAAACAACTTTATATGATTTAATTTTAGTATGACAAAACTATTTTATATATTTTTGTTCGTTAAATTTATTATAGTTATTCGTTATTTAAATACGACATTTCTTTTTCTGATACTTCTGGAATTGAAGAAAAATTCTAGGTTAAATAAAAAACCAAAATATATTGCTGAAAAATTAGTAAAATTAAACATGAATGGCAAAATTTTCAAATAAATTATTTTTAATATATTAAAGTTTTATTATTAAGACTTAACTTATTTGTTAATATTAATGACTAACAATTACATAAATGCTAAAAACAATTTTTTTTCTTAAGAAGTGAATTAAACAACAAAAACTTTTTGCTTTTTAAATAAAAAAAATATTGTTGTTGAATAACTTTATCTGCCAAATGATAAAGTTTTAGTTAATTCATTTTCTGTTTGTTTATATCATAGATGTTATAATTCACACATAAAGGAAACTAATCAATACTTAATAATTTTATGTTAATTTTTATCTTTTAATTTTATAATTTACTGATATTTTCTTGTTTTGATGTTTTTGTTACTGAAGAATTTAAAAATGCGTTGTTTTTGAGTTTCATTTTTGAATGATTTGTAGTTTTTATTTGATTTTTTTTCAAATAATATCGAAATTACTAATAATAAAAGCTTTATAATTCTCTTTTTTTTTAATTTACGTATGTTTTTTTTTTATAAAAATAATTTTTTTGTTTCTAAAAATGTTGCGGCAAAAAACGGACATCGATATTTAAATATCAAAACTACTTGCTACTTTATTTATATAAATTATTTTTGAATGCATGTATGTTTATAAAATAATTTTATATACTTTTTGGTTTTTGTAAAGAAAACAACTGTGTATTTTTAATTAAAGAAAAGAAATGAAAAGTTTTATATTTTCAAATAATTTTTTTTTTTTAATTTAAATTGTTTTTTTAAGGAAAACATAAAAAAGATTCTCCAAATAAAACATTCATATTTGCTAATTTTGATTATAATTAAATTCGAAATCATTGAATAATTTTCATAGTAAATGTTTTTTTCTAATACACTATCACACTATATTTATTTTGTTTTAAAAATTTAAAAATGTATAACTCAAATTAAAAAAAAAGCAAACAAAACTGTGTTAAAGTATTTAATTTTATGCAATTTGTTTATAATTTTGTTTTAATCTTGTACTTCCATACAACACAAACCTTTTGCTTTGGATCCTTAAGCAAATATAACGATTCAACGAATCTCATCGCATTTCTTCAAAACGTTTACGACTTGGACGTATCTAGTACTTTTCTAACGTGCCATTAGAAATGAGAATTAGTGCCACTGTTCAAAATGAATTGGAATGCACGAGCAAAAGAACAGCTCTCGTTTCGTCACCTTTTAAATTCTTTGTAGCACTTTTTTATCCCTTTTTTTTGTAAATGACCTCAAAATTGCTTGCAGTGCTTTAGCCAGCACTCTGGGGAATAGTCTAAGCCGAATTTATAGTAGTTAAAAATGTCGCTGGTACAATAACAAAATGCAGCAAAATCCCCGTATATGCATTTTGTTTTTTTGAATGTTCATGGAAATCTCAAAATTAAAAATTTTAAGGTGAAACTGTTGAGGCTAAACATAAAAAAGTAACCAACTGCGCTCCCAATTTAACCTACATTAAGTCGCCTTGAAATATCCAGCCTAATTGTTGAGCGATTAGCGATGAAGATTGTTGCGGCGCCTCATTTAATATTTTTCCTTCCACACCGCACACTTTTCCTCAACTTTTGCTCGAGAAATGCGAACTTCGTTAATTTGTTTGGATTTATTCGGGGGCCTGATTAATGACTGCATAGGACCAATCACAGACACAATTTCACTCGATTTGTCATTCGAAACGTCAGCGTCTATCGTATGAATAACACAATAAAAAAACAATGTACATATATAAGTGATTTTCAGTTCGTCTAAGACATGTTTTAGAATTTGCGACACTGTGCTTTGTCCCACGCGCTTTGCTAATGGCAACTTTTGCTAAAGACAAGCGTCCTCTATAGTTTAGTCCTGCGTAATTGAATGCGTCTAAATCTAGTTTAAATTGTCACAAAAATGACAAAAGACAGTGAATCTTCAATTAATATAATAATAGTTTCTTCCTCGGCGTCTAATGAAGATAAAGAAAATAATATCAGCGAATCATATTGGTTCCTATTCTTAGTGAAATAATATTTAGCACAACTTTCGAAAGCTCCACTACTAAAAATCTTGTGGATTCAAATTTACGTCATCTCTGCGACAGAAAATCATACCCTCAAATCGTTCATGTAGAATGCACATGTTGGCGTCCGCTGTTTGGATCGTACAAGACCACATGTCGTCTATGTCAATGTCGTTCAATTTGGGCCAAAGGCAATCGGCTGGCATCAGTCTGTTGTACCGCCTGTCATATTGACGCTGATGGCCATCCAATTGCGTCCACTGTAAGCCCTTTTACATGGCATGTGCTATAGTTAGGACAATCCATAGGGAGACTAAATTTTAGTCTACAATGACTAGACTAACCAAGAGTTTTTTTTTTACGCCCCGTTAATGCGACTACGCTGACGACTCTTGGAATCGGGGGATTAATATTTGGCAATAAAATTCATTTCTAAAGAAACATAAACAAGAAAAGGTTTGGAATTTTAAATAACCAGTTCATGTCTAGATCTAAACTTTAATATTTAGCTAAAAATATTTATATGTATAAAATATTTCTCAAGTTCGTACAATAGAATTGAGGCGAAACTGGACTTTTCAAAGCACTTCCTTACGACATCTTTGCTCTAGTTTGCCAATCAAATGAAAGCAGTAATTCGATTTTATTTGGTTATAATTTAATTAAAATATTTCTTTTTTATTATTATTTAAAATTAATTTGGCTTGATAGGAAAAACAAACATGTTTTAAATAATAATTAATATAATGCTCAATCAAATAAATACATAAAGATGAAAATTAAAAAATATATATATATATAAATGAGTAATAATATATATAAATTAAAAAAAAAAAATAATATTTAATAAACTAAAACTTACAAAAATTAACAGAGAAGAGCAGATGGTCGAAATATTTTTCCAGAGAATTAAAATTAAAGAAACAAACAGCAGTAAAATGCAAGAAGTACAAACAAAATCATGGTTTAATAACTATTTGTCAAAAGTATTTAATTATTAATTATTTATAGATATATATGTATGTGTGTATGTATGTATGTATATTTAAAAGTACGCATGGATGTGTGTATATGCATGATGAATGATGAATATTTGTATATGTAAGTATAGATGTGTTTGTATATATATACTGAATGAAACTACTACGATCTACTATTTAAATGGAGATTTTTTGCTTTTTTTTTGTTTATTAATTTTTTAGAATATAATTAATTACTTTTATAAGATGGTTTTTGAGTTATTTTTATAATAATGTTTTGTTTTATGACTAGATTTTATAAATATATAATTTTCTGCTTGTTTTTCTTTTTTATCTTTTTGTTTTTCTTTTTGTTTAATTTATGAAGATTATCAAGAAAAAATATAATTTAGATATCTTAATATTGTATCAGCGTATATATGTATGTATGTATATGTTGGTTTATATAAATATATATATATATATGTATGTATGTATGTATTTATGTAATGACAGGCGTCGTATCAATTGTGTAGAAGCTTAAAAGTTATGGGTTTTTTTTTTTTTTTATATAAAAAAAACTTTAATATACGAATTGTGGTTAAGTTTTCGAATCGAAATTTGTTCGCCAACTGAATATAAAACTTAAAAATAAAAATTTATTTATGGAGTTTTAAGTAGGAAAAGGTTTCTGTGCATACAAAAAAAAAAAAAAACAAAAAAAGAGAATGTTTTAAAAGTTGTGAATTAGGAGGTTTCCGCGGCAGTTATTTTTCTAAAACTAAGAGAGCATAAACGTATATTATATGTCAAACTGAAAAGTCTTGAGCCCAGACAAATAACAAAACGAGTGGCGCCAAGTCAGTCAAATGCTCACGTTACTTGACATTCGGCGATTTCAAGTAACTCGCGTGATTTTTCCCACACACTTAAATTCAACAAATTTAATTCGTTTTATAAAGGGCTTCGTACAATCCTGTTCTGAAATTCACAGCTGCCAGAAAATCACACGTCTGCTTTTAAAAGCACATGCGAACTAAACTCATGCAGAACGTTGTCACAAATTACTTAAATATAGCATTCAAAGTGTGTTTTCATAGTTTGATTTGAAAGCAACACTGGGAAACTAATGAAAAATCTGGAGACATCATTTCAGCTGCTTGTGTGTTTCGTGTGTTTCGTTCACTCTTGTTTTTAGGCTGTCAATTGTTTATGTATTGCGAAAGAAAGTACCTGGACGCTGATGTGTTTCAAATACAATCATTGATATCACACAAGTTGCTCCGGACATTTTGTATTCGTTTCAATATTTGTATTAAAGGATTTTGCCTGCCACAAAATAGTTAAAAGAAACGGCTGTTGTCTTGTGTTTTCTTCAAAATAATAACAAAAAAAAAAGAAACAAAAATAGTGCGTTTTACACAACAGCACAAAATCACACGTGTGCCTTAAAACGGCATGCACGGATTTGAAATTATACGATTTTCAGAACATGCCTGATAGCATTTTTTCATGGTCTCAGTAAATCCTTGCGTCTTATAACCTTCAGAAGGCATCCCAGGCAACACAAGGTATGACAGCCGGCGTCAAACTGTAGGTAGTGTGAAGCCGAGAAAGCAAAATCGAACAGCAGATAAATTAACTAAACTGAACTGATACTGAAGCGAGGAGGCAAAAATACAAGCTTTTGATTCCATCATATATTGCTGTAGACTTTGTTAAGTGCTGGAGATATGCAAGAGACACACGTACATACATATTTTTCCTTTAACTTGAAAACTCCATAAATAAATCCCTGTGAGATTGGGATGGGAATTTTATTTGTTTTTTGATTCTTTTGATACGTTCGAGTGTTATAAGTTTTTGTTTTATGTTTTAATCAGTGGTTGCGTTCAGTTAATTGAACTTGTCTTTTATCTTTGGATTAGTTGGATGTATGTAGTTTTTGTGTGGTGGCTACTTTTGTCTTCTTTTGATAAAATTCCCCTCCGAATCTAACCACAACTCCCCGCCCACCCCGTTTCTTAATATTTACCTATGCAATGCATTCGTTATCTGTTTGAGTGATTGCCCAACTTCGGTGATCAAACGTTCATTGTCCTGGACGTTTTTAGTACCAGCCGTACGCAGCGATTGTGATTGTGTTTCCACGCGCGTGACTAACTCACGAAAATGGAATTTCGAATGAGGCGGCATGCACTCGTTGTCGGCAAAAACGACACAGGAGTTCTGCAGAATGTTTAATTTGTCGCTGAGTTGCAGCCACTGGGAAGCCGAAATGGTGTTGACCGGATGTTTGAGCGAGCCCTCCAGCAAACCAACCAGTTCTAAGATACTTTCTCGTGAGATTTTTGTCGAATTTTCGGTTGTGGTGCTGTTGGTGGTCGAGTTTGTGGTGGTGCTGATCGTGGTGTCTGCATTACCGCCAGCTGAGGCGATTTTTTGAGCCATGGGCGTGGCGTAAATAGTGAGTTTGGTGGGTTTAAGTGGCACGGCTGGTTTCGAGTTGATACTCGATGTGGTGAGTTTATTGTTGACTCCGGCAGATGAGTTGGTGTTTTCAACAAACATGGACTGAGTCATCATGAGATCATTTTCTTGCTGCTGCTGTTGGGCATCTTCTCCAGCTGCTGCTGCTGCTGCTGTTGCTGCTGTTGCTGCTGTTGCTGCTGTTGTCGTTTTGTGTGATGATGAGTTATTGACTGTGTTGAGTTCTGTGAATTGTGTGGAAATAGAATTTGTTAAATGATTGGATGTTGTTGTGTTATTATGGCTGATGTTGGAATTGGTATGGGATGAATGTTGCTGATTCTGATTCTGATGTTGAAGTTGGTTTTGAGGAGGTGGTGGGGGTGGAGGTTGTAATGGTGGTGGTTTATTGCTATTATTGTTGGCAACTCTGGGTGATATTTGGGTGCTACTATGGGGATAACGTTGTTGCTGTTGATGTTGCTGTTGATGCAAGGATATTGTGCCAGAAGTGGGTGTTGTTAAGCCACCACTAGTGGTGGGTTTAAATGCAAATTTGGGAGACAATTGTGTGGAGGATGAACTAATATTGTTGGTGTTCGTAATGGCATTCCCTTGCAAATTTTGTGTACTGGCATAATCTGGTTGATTTTGATTTGCGGTTCCAGTCGTTTGACCCGGTTGTTCCCACAATTTCTTTAAACTATTAATACTACCTGTACTGCGTCGTTTACCACATTCCATGTTCGCCTCACTGTTTGCTGCATTCGAGTCAGCAACACTGTCGGAGTTGTTGGCATTTGATTGATTGGCATTTTGTATTTGGAGTGTTTGTTGTTGTTGTTGTTGAAGGTCAATTTTTATTTCAGTCTTTTGCGTTAAATGTGTTGTGGTGGAAAATTTCCTTTCATCCTTGCGATTCAAAGTCGAGGAGCCTGACATGCTAGTCAGAGGTTTTATATGGGAATTTGGAGATTTGTTAGCGGTCGTTGTCGGTGCATTTGCGGATGCGGATTCCAAGTCTTTTTTAATATCTTTGTCTTTTGCGCTAGTCTCTAGATTGCTGGGTTTGGTTTCAACTTTGCGTAAGTGGGCCTTAAAGTCTATTATGTTGGTCTGGTTTTCTGGCTTCTGGGAGGGGGTGGCCATCTTTTTAGGCTCCACTTTCTTCAGCTGAGCCTTAAAAGTGTTGGTACTGGTGGTCGCATTCAGCTCATTTGCAGTGGCTGGAGATTTGCTGGCAGCCACCAGTTGCTTTTGTTTTGGCAAGTTCATGCTTTCGGCCAACTCGTTTACCAACAAAGCGACCGGATCTACATTGGAGTTGCCGTTTTGTATGTTGGCCGAGGCCGAGCAATTCTCTTTGGTCTGCCTGTCTTTTATTTCGGCCATTAACTTTTCTTTCATGGTCAGTTCTTGGTTTTGAGAATTGCCATTATTGTTGTCGCTTGCTGCCGGTGTACCCAGTGAACTACAAGAATCTGTGGAGGGTTCTCGCTTGCGTAGCGAAACACCAAACCTAAAGCTGGCCTCCTCAACACTAGGAGCAGTATTAGAAACGTCATTACAGCTGGTTTTGGCTTTAGTGGCCAGCTGAGCGTTGAAAGGTTGAGGCGACGTGAGATCACATTCTGGCTGAGGTGGCGGAGGAGGTGGTATGTTTTCAAACTCCTCTGGCGGCGGCGGCAAGTCAAGAGGTGGTGGCGGAAACTCCAAATTTGCCAAAGCCGGCTGCTGGTTACGTTTAGGAGAATTGCTGGAATTGTTGCCACGGAAGGAAGAGAATGTCATCATGCTGCTGCCATCAGCCGTAGTACGATGTCTTTGCAACTTATTCAAGCTGGCGGAGGCATTGTTTTGCATAGTGACGCCACCAGAAGAATTGCTGCGTATCATTTGTTGTGGCAAGGGAGCAGCCAAAGGTGGAGGTGTGTTTTTCGTTAGCCTGCCATGTACACCATTAATGACTGGCTGTGGCACCAAATTCCCCGATGTGCCTGCACTACTTCCCTCATTACTGTCTTCCAAACTATCTAAAAATTGGCCAATTCTTTGGACCTTTGGTAAAGTGCCATAACGATTTACCACTCGTTTCACGTTCATCACTTCTAAAGCTCCAACTTGTATGGGTTGGGCCACCGGATTTATTTGATTCATTCCAACACTTGGAACAGCTACTACTGTATTCGAATCTGTTCGGCCGCCATGTTGAGATCGTTTGCTTTGGCGTGTTTCAAGTCCGCGATTGCCCATAACAGGCGCTGTTCTTTTAAACGATGAGTGCGTTTGGGCACCACGTGGTGCCAAATTGTTGGCAACATGCATGGAATGCTGCATTTTGGAGTGTGTTGTGACATTTTGTTCTAAACTATCGCCGGTGTGATCAGTGTCTGGATCGCCCGTTGCATTATCATTTTCCGAGTCATAACGCAGATTAAGGTTGTTTATATCACGTGTCAGACCTTAAAGAGCAATTTGAAAGAATATATGTATGTAAGTGATGAAAACTTTCGATATAGAATATTTTGCAATAGAAAGATCTGGTTTTATTTTTGTTTAAAGGAAGAAAAGTTGGGTCCATATCCACATTCCAAAGCGTAGCAAGAACATAAAAATCGAAAATCGAAAAACAACTTTAAAACTACATACATACACTTAAATGTTAATCAATATACTAAGTAAATTTATATATAATATATATTGGCGATTTCAGTTTTCGTATACTTTTCTAGATACAAATATTCAACGCAACCTGTTTAATAAACAGCAAATGAACAAAATCTAGTAATAATTAGTAAAAAAAAAAAGTGATACAAACTTGTGGGTGAAGATGTACATATGTCGTCTGAGGTGTTTTTATTTTCGAGCTTTTAACCTCACATTTTACAGAAACTGAGCGTTCAGTGCATGAAGAGAGGAAGTTTTGGGATTTTAAATAGATGAAACAAATTTTAATATAAAAATATTTGTTGTTTGTTTTCATTTGTAAAATATTGTTACGTCTGTCTCAAAACTCTGTTCATATTCAGCTTTTGCAAGTGCATAAATTTAAGGAGAAGGCACGGCCTAATTTTTTTAAGCGACATTCATTTGGGAAAAAGCAAGCAAATGAAAAAAGTATACATATATCACAATATGCCAAATTCAGAAAACATTTTCCGCACCTTAACAACTTATATTGGCGCTTGAATAAGACATTTGTCACGAAAATAATTAGCAAACTTATTGGTCGTGTAGTCGGCCTGGTAAATGCATTTCGCATTTAGAAATGTTTATTTTATTTCCGCTCGAAACATAATTAAAGCTTAAATTAACTATTATTTTGCGAAACAAAAAATCAAGTCGCTTTTTAACGATCTCGAACGACAACGTTCGCAAACATTTTGTAATCCAACAATAAATTGTTTTATGCAGAGTTGGTGACCATTTCCTACATTATTGCGGACTTGTGTTTAAAGTTCGCAAATATGGTTTTAAGCTTTCAAAATGCTGGAAAGCTTTAAAGTTGGCGATCGTTACACAAGGAAAAAAATATTATTTTACAATAACAAAAAAAAAAATTAGTTAAGAAATCAATTTAATTTAAATAACAACTCCTTGTGCCCTCTGCCACAAACTGATATATTCAAGACTAAAATATTTTTAATGACTTCGGAACCTCAGGCTCACGCTCACACTCATATTAATATTGCCAGTTCCAAGAAGAAATAGTTTTGCATTTTATATGAAAACATATTTTTTGTTAATCTTTAAGCAACATTTTCAGGTAAAGAGTATTAGTATTAGTTATAAAGTTGTTTAAAGCCAAAACGTATTGTATTTTAATTAAACTTAGTAAAATATGAGAATAGAAAAACAAGCCAATTAAAGACATACATTAACCATTCAATAAAAGAATATGCCAACCAACACAAAAGCTCAAAACAAATCATACAATTAATTAACTTAAAGAATAGACAAACATTAAAACTAAAATATAACGAAATAAAAAATACATTTAATCTTACTGCGCTTCGGACAAATACCTCGAAATAATACATCAACTAGAAAACTACTGCAGGATGTGGATTTTTTAATAGCAAAACCCGCAGTGGGTGGCGTAGGGGTTGCCGTATTCGCGTAACGATACGATTTTGTAGGTGTAGTAGTTTTAGAAGAAGAATAATTTTGACTATCACATTTTAATAATTTTTGTATACAATTACTATCACTACCACCAACAACAACTGCTGAATTTTTATCATTATTGTTACCATTGAAAGTAGTAGTAATAGTAGTAGTAGTAGTAGTAGTAGCAGTGGTATAATAATAGGTAGAATGTAGGGGTTTACAGTTTCTACTTAAGGTAAATGATTTGTAAACAGTTTTACCATTGGTGTGCATTTCATCTATAAGCTGGCGAGCTGTGGCGGCGTTTTCCTCATCCCGATACGTGCTATCACGACTAGACGATAGTAAGCTATTAGGGGTAGGTGAAATGAAAAGAAACCAATTTTCAATTTATATTAGAGACAAACTGGATGGCGTTGTTAGAAAGTCCAAAGTATACCTTGTTCGTTTGGGGGGAGCTGGTGCCTGTTTTCCTTGTTTATTGGTGGTTCGGCGCATTTGTACATTACCCTTGCCCTGGCTGGCAAACGTTAAGAGTTTCGTTGAACTGGAACCCGTTTCTATGGCGCAAGAGTTTAGTTTAGAATTACAAGCGGTTCCAACATTATATAAAAGAAAAGAGTTTTCTTAAAAAAAAAAAAAAAAACATACCTGACATGGGAGTACTGGCTTGCTGATCGTGATGACCACCTGGTGTCAGGCCACCGCCGCTATTACCTCCGCCGCCGCCGCTGCCGCCGCCACCACCACCACCACCACCACCACCACCACCACCACCACCACTATTTCCCTGCGAACTTTGCCCTGTATTGCCTTGCATTATGCCCTTTTTGGTCATTTGCGGCGTTAAACTTTGACCAATATTCGCTGATGCCGTTGTCGTGGCATTCAATTGTTTTTCGACCGCTTCGGTAATAGATGATTCCTGCAGATCGGAGAAATTAAGATGTGCTTGTCCATTACTATATTTATTATTATTTGTTCTATCTAAACAACAATTGTTTTTATCTAGTTTTTTAGTAATTTGTCTACATACAGCATTGTTGTTACAGCAATGATTTCGTTCATTTGCCCACTCACATGGATCAAGTCTAAATCAAAGCTCAATGCCATCATCTTCGTATTCGTCGTCACCGTCGACATTGCGATCGTCGTCATCGACATGATTCGTATAACCGACACCAACACGACCACCACCAATTAAACAACCACTTTCCCATATTTCACCCACCTGAAACATATGTTCCAAAGCATGATGTATGCTTTTAAATGTAGGCCTATCCGCCGCATTCCATTGCCAACATTGACGCATTAAATCATAAACTTCGGGTGGACAGCCGGGCGGCCTTTCCATCCGATAACCCTTCTCCAATTTATGAAAAACATCGGTCAGATCGATGCCCGGATACGGCGACATACCGTATGTGGCGATTTCCCATAATAGCACACCAAACGCCCAAACATCTGATTTTGTGCTGAACTTGTTGTAGGCCAATCCCTCGGGGGCGGTCCATTTAATGGGAAACTTGGCGCCCGCATGTGCCGTATAGGTGTCATCACGCATCAGACGAGCCAGACCAAAATCGGCAACCTTAACTAATTTATTATCGCCCACCAAACAATTACGGGCAGCCAAGTCGCGATGTATATAATTACGAGATTCCAAATAACTCATGCCGGATGCAATCTGTGTTGCCATGTAGAGCAGGGCAACGGCGTCGAGTGTTTCCCGTCCGGCGGATCTGAGGAAATCCAACAAATTACCATGCGACATAAACTCTGTGATTATATAGAAGGGTGGTTCACGAGTACAAACACCTGAAATAGATAAAACATGTTTCAATGTTTGTGAGTGACGACAATAAATTTTGTACAAGACAATAAATTGAATGAAGTTGAGTGGTCGCCTTCATGCCTTTAACTATATGTATACATATGCCAGTAGATCAGAGCCATTTTTAATAGAGACAGTAAAAATTATAGCCTGTAAAGACCTGTTTAAGCCATAAACAAATTCTTTTAGAATTTTACATGTACTAAATTGCCTGCATTAAAATACAACAATAGACGTGTGTAGATTTAGGTCCTGCCCTCCGATCCTGAACATTAAGTGGTCCAATTGAAACTCTGTACTTGTCGAATTAGTATTGACTTGCAAAGCTGTCTTACAGACGAATATTTTAAAATGTATATATGTATGTACATATGACAAGTGTTGGGGGCAACTTGACAAATAAGAAAGTTGGAGTGATTTCGCTTTAAAGCCATAGTTTCGGACGCTTTGAACCGCTGTAATAAAGTCAAGTGCTACCAGTCATCATGATGTTTAAATTCAATCAACAAGATTTCATTAAACCACTGACTTTTTACCATTTTTACTCTGTTCGGATTCCTTTTTTGCATAAATATGAACCGATTATTCCACCAGCCCATAAACTGCATAATTTAAAGGCGCTGTAAGGTTGTGAGTTTTTCTCAAATGAGTTGTCCCACAATACAAAATTAAAATGTCCGACAGACTTGACAACTGAAAATACATCTAAATGAACTACTCGCAAGTATTCACAGACACGTGATTTTTATGCCCTAGAATGAAGTTTTGTGTTTTAAATAGTTGAACACTAAATATAATATATAAAAGTTAAACTTAAATAACTTAAAGCCAATATAAAGGGCGAAATAAAAATCCAAATTAGAGAACTTATCATAAATTCAATGTTACTCCTAACAAAGAAGCAAAGTTTTTAATTATGCACCAATTAACAAACCAGCATCCTAAATACAATTTTCATTCACAGGTTCTTTAATTATTTTCCTTCACTATTCGTTATGTTCATGCCAATTTTTCGTTTTTTTTTTTTAATAAAAATACTAGTCTTAATAAATAAATGAAAATAAATGAAAAATTCCCACGGCAGCATGTTTTTGCTTTAGTTTTTAAAATCAACTTCAACTCCGTTTAGATGTTATCAGTGGGTAAATATTCTCAAGACTACACTAAGCCAGCGGTCATACGTGCGAGGCCTTTCTAAAGCAGGCACTCAAAATTCTGTTGCTAAAGCATGTGGCAATAGTCTCAGTTTTAGCGGCATACATTAGCGACTTGCCCCATTAGCTCAAATCTTCCTCCCCGTTTCACAACTGCTGATCGAGAAAGTACTTTAAGGCTGCCAAAAATATTCTGTAGTTTCGCAAACTGTGACTGCGAAATTTTCATTACATTTGCAGTGGATGTGAAAAGCTGAATCGAATAATATATCGTTTCTTTTTTCTAATAGTGTATTTTTTACTTGTCATCTGTCAAATAGTGAAAGCTTGACTCATGGCGGGTCTTCTTGCAAACACCTTGTACAGTTGTTGCAAAGATACGGGGTGGACCAAAAGTCGCCATGCGGTTTAAAAATTTAATAACTTTTTCATTTATATATGTATTTTGTTTAAGCCGATAGCCTTTAGCCGACAGTACTTTAGTTATTAAGATTTAGTGTAGTTTTAATTATAGTAAATTATAAATAAATACATAAATAAATTAATATTTTTTCAGATTGTAAAATGGAAATTTTTAAAACCATCTATCTAATTAAATCACCGCTGTTTTCAGCTTCGCAACAATAGGACTCGTTGTAGAGCAATTTCCATAACATGTGTCGATGGCTATAGCGCTCGAGTTTCTGCCACAACTTTGGCCTTGAGTGCAAGGATGGATCGAGAACAGGTTTCAAATACACTGTTTAGACGCTGCCCACTTTCAGCATAAAATTTGTAAAAGTATACCTGCTAAATTAGGCCTTCTAAAAGGCCTGCTATCTTCAATATTTTACCGTTGGCAAATTTTTGTGTATATATTCATAATGTTGGGTGGCAGATGATGGTCTCAACTTACCAATTAGTTGCACTAAATTAGGATGTTTCATCTCTTTCATAATGGCTGCCTCCTCAAGGAAGTCCTTAAGGGCCATTGTGTCTTCTTTAAGTGTTTTGACGGCAACGGTGTTGCCGTAACGCTTCCATATTGCTTCATAGACCTCACCATACTGACCACCACCCAGTTTATGCTTCATTACAATATCGGTGCGGCAAATTTCCCACTCATCGGGCTCTGGACTAAGAGGGAATACTGTTGGTTTATTTTGCTTTGGTGCTGGATATAAAAGGGGTGTAATCAGTCCATGGCCCTCGTGTGGAACACTGTGATGGTGCACCAATTCGGCGAGAGTATTGAATTTGGCTTCGGCTGTAACGAACACCTTACCATCGGGATCTTCTGATATCCGATAATGGTAAACACGGCCCTCGTATCTTTAACATATAAATAGTTAATTATTTAATTGTTGTTGGATATTGAGACATGATTTTGGTCTTACCTTAAACTAATACTTCTTTGTCCGGGCGAACTCTCACTTTCTCTAACCAGAAAACTTCCATTGATGCCGGAACTTAACAGATATTCCGCTGCATTTCTTGATATCGGCCCATGATACCAGGAATGTTTCTCTAGAGAATTTAATGGTGTGACATAATTTGAGGGCACCCAACCCACATTACCCGAATCCGAGTGAGCCTCACACCATTCACCTGACTTATTATACGACAAAATGCGCACTTGTTCGCCTTTTTTAAGACTTAATTGATTTTCACCGCCGGCCTGAAAATCATACAGAGCCACAAACAATTGTGGATCATCTTCCTCCGGTCCCGGTGCTAACAAATTTTCTTTGGAAGTCCATCGGTGGGCCGATTCAAAACCCGATGTCGTTGAACTATGTCCCTGACTATGAGACTGTGTTGTGTGTAGCGAAATGCCATCCTGGCTTTGGCCCAAAAGGTCGGCTGCGTCGGGTACACCACCCAGTAGTGTGCTACCGGCTGGTATGTGTGGCAGGGGTCGTGATTGCAGAAGAGCTTCTGGAATTAGAGGTTAGAGAAAATCAATTATTTAATATTTCTATTTAAATAACTGAATAAGGATAGGGATTTTTCCACAGACAAAAATTGCTTAGGCAGGGCAGTCAAGGGCAATTGTATTCTGCCCGTTGCGCAACAAACACTCGTTCAAATTAAATGATGAACAAATGTTTTTCCACAACTTGGCAGACAACTCGCAATCAATACAACATACGTACATACATATTTTATTTCAGTGTTTAAACCGCAAGGCAATAAAACGCCAGCATTTAAACAAATCGGCCAAATTATTTTCGTTGGGCTATTTTAGGTTTTGGGCAAAATTTTAAAGAGGTTAAAAAATTGGGAGCATTCCAATAGCATCAGCAAATAAGTTTTCTTTTTGTTTTAAGCGACAAAGTGATATTCCGCTGTACCGCCATTTCGTACGTTAATGTTCGCCTGTATTTTGAAGGACAATAAATTGTTTTGAAGACTATTTATGAACTTTGTTTCGATAAGTTCATTTATCGCTCACATTAATGAACTCTGATAAGTCGGATTTAGATCGCTTAGTTTGCTTTTAATCTGTTTTCAGTTGGCGAACGTTAACGTCCGACATCGTGGGACGTTCTTCCTTTAATGGCCTCATTCAAAGCGGTTAACATTCTATTTAAATTTTTTCAAAAAAGCAAGTAAAACATACATATATTTTGAAATACGTGATATCTACGCGTTAAACGATTTCACTAGATGGCCATAAGGGGTGATATTAAGAAGCCTTAGAAATCCTGGCCAAGGTTCAAATGGTTCTTCAATGGTATATTTTTGAAAAAGTTCAGCTCTTTAAAGAAACGATATTTGAAGAAGAGTGTTCGTGTCTGCACTCCTGCAAGGGAAGCTGAGCAAATGATTCTTCTTCTTTAACGCCCCAACCAGTTTCTTGGGGGTAAATAATTCGAAAAGTTCACGTTTGCTTTTGTTAGCAGCATCAATATCTTCTTCAGCATTTTTAATCATGTTTAATCACGCAGCGCTTAGTCATTGTGCTGACAAGGAATGGCATCAACTGAATGAAAGCCGCGTCTTTCTTTTTTCCAGTTATAGATCTAGAATCTGGTGTGAGGAGGTCAACACTGACCAGTGACAGTTTGCCGTAATGGAATGTGCATGTCCATTTGGGAAGAGCCTAAGACAGCTCTTGCTCTTACGTTTTCGTCAGCTTCCTCAATATTATGAAATACATGTTAATGTCATCCGTTATCCTACCATGAATTCCAAACTAATACGTTATACTTTTAGTTTATCCAGAGTTGGAAGATAATATAATAAACATTTTGTTTTACCAATATTTGATTCAAGCGAGCGAAACGCAATAGGTCTGTTCGCTATATACATCAGGACAATATTAGTGTTATCGATAGGCGAATATTACGAAAAGTTGTCACTAGTCCTTGTAGTGGCCTAGTGGCTTGTCAGTGGCGATGGAGTCGCTTTGAAATTAAAAGGCCAAACAGCAGCTGGGCCAATTTATTGACTTGCTCTGTGCACGCCAAATCATGCACTCGCATGCAAAATATACACAATAATGGCATAAAAATAACAGCCTTAATATTCTCCTTATTTTCACTGGATCATCTAAATATTGTCTATTTTATCATGTTGCATGTCTGTTCTTCTTGCTGATTCATTTCTTTTAAGTGCATTCGTTCATATCAAGCGAATAATTTTATGACAGCAGATTTTATAGATGAATATTTGTGCTTTTTTATGCTTTTTTTTATTTAAAGTGAAAATAAAATGGGCATTTATGTACTATACGAAAAAAAAATGATATAAAGCTTCCGTTTAGTTTTAAAATTGTTCACTTAAAATGGCACATTTTCCATTAAGCAAAACAACAACTGCGAATTGGGTAAAATTTCAAATGGAACCGTAAATTGTCTATTGTGCGTGCTTTTGAGTGGGTGAACTTTTTCATTTGCTATTTATTACACTTTATTTTTATATACATATATACATACATACACACATGTACATAAATACATCAGTAGTTGTAAAGTTTTTATGTTTTTAAACAATATAGCAAACGGAGAACGGCTTCTTCTGTCCACATAGTTCTTGGTTTCTTGTTTAATAACTAAAAAGTAAAATTTTGTTGAATATACATATAATTTTTGAAAGGTTTTATGCAAAGAAAAAATATTTAGCAATTTAAATGATAATAATATTTCGGTATCACATTAAAAATATTACAAACGAATCAAAGTTTTTGGGTGCTCTATTTGTAAGTTTTTCCCTTTTGAATTGTTTTTCTTTTATATGCACTTTCGATTCGATTCAATTCAATTCAATTTCTTTTCAATTTCAATTTTTATATTTCTCAAAAAATTTATTATTTCTATTTTGTCCTCTTCACAATAGTCCTCCTCAGACATAATACACGTGTGCCAGCGTTTTTCCCAATCCCCGAAACAGTTCTGACATGCACTTTTTGCAATGTCCTTGATGACTCTCAGCGTCGCAAAATGCCGTCTTATCAAGAGTCTCTTCAATCTTGGCAACAGAAAAAAGTCACAGTAAGCCAAATTTGGCGGCTGGGGTATAATTACGCTGTTGTTTTTGGCCAAAAAATTACTGTTTTCATGGTCGACATTCAACAATTTTGGAACATAGTTCGCTGCCAGGCGCTTCAAGCCCGAAATTCCCGCCAAAAAAAAAAAAATTGCCCGACAGGAACCAACCAATGTTTCGAAATACTCAGCAACTTCTATAATAGTCATTCGATGATTCTTCATAAGAATTTTCTTCACTTTCTCAACATGCTCGGTCGGTCGGTTGTTGACGTGCTGGGGCGTCCAGTCGAACAAGTGTCGCAGTTCACACCTTCTTGAACCTCTTTTTCTGACTCGAGAGTAAAATCAACGTATGCCGCTGTTAACATTTTATGCAATTTCTTTCGATAGCAGAAAATTGCCGAACACGTAAAACACTTCTAACTTTTATGCCTCCCGCAAACAATCCTAAAAAGGGAAAAAGCTGAAACTCTAAACATACTTGTATGTTCGAAACGACAATACCAGCCTAAAAATATATGATAACCAAAAACACTTTGCCCTCGAAGTTTGAAAATTTACCTTATTTGGTGAACAGACGTCGCCTACATGTAAATACAAGCTTTGAATTGTCATCGGTATGTGTCATGTCGTTGTCCTGAAGACAGTCATTCAGACCATACTATTGTCATAGCAGCGTGGTCAGGCGAAAATCCTGCGTAAGTAGCATGTTTAGATCTTGTACTAGTTCAGGTCTTTTGTATCAATTAATGTCTGTACGACAACAAAAAATTCATTGGTGTTTAACACACTGTATTTAACTAACAATAATCTATACATATCGCACCCTAAATACAAAAGGGTCACAACTCCAAATTTTCCAAAACTGACTTTTTTCCATAAATTAATTCAGAGTACACATCTCTAATTACTGCAAAAATTTCTGTCACATCACTGTCTCCTTTAACTGGAAAATTACAGTTATGTCTATTTTTATGTTCATTGTGTTGCTTCTGCACGATGAACTAAACACAAACAGTTTTTTGTCTCTCCTGAAAATTTTAGTATTTTGAGTTGTGACCCTTTAGGGTGCGATATGTGAATTTATTTCTATACTTTTGTTGAATTTTGTAAAATAATAAACCCAAATATGTCAGTATTGATAATTCACGAACTTACATACATATTTAAACCACAAGCCTATTACATATGTGTGTATGTACGCCATCATTTGATTTAGTGTACGCTTGAGCTGTGAATACACCCAATAATCAGATTTATCAGTTTGTATAACTGTATCATTGTCATCTGCGATTGTTATTAAAAAAAATAATGATTGTCTTCTTGATTGGTTGGCAATATCTATTTTCTTGTTTCAGTTGTCTTTATTTACCATGACAGATACTAGAGTCAGTAGTCATGGCAAGAGGGTGCTGCAACTGACAAAATAAAGTTCCCAACTACTTAAGTTTTGCATATTTCCCATGTTGGGAAATAAATATTGTCTCAAGAAAACAGAGAAAAGCAAAACAGAGCTTAACATTAGATGAAGTGGAACTTGAAATGAAATAAAAGATACTTTCGTTTTATATTATTGTTGCGCCACAACACACTAGTGCCTCTATATGCGAGTACATCACTTATTTGCACACAATTTAAAACCTATTATTTTACATTTGAAATTTTTAATTTTTTCATTGGATAATTAAAAAGTAATCAAGTTTATAATAAAAAAAATTCCTACATTTTTTTTTAAATAATAATTATAAATTATGTGCAACTGGTGCTTATAAAAGCAGTTTATAATAAATTAAGCCAAGCCAAGTTTGCCAAAGAGTCAGCAGATAGATATTGAAATTCTGACTATGACAGCTTCCTAGAAAGTGAAGTTGGCTGCGAAAACTTGAATTTTTGTTTAAGGTAATAAAATTTTAACTATTTTTACTTCATAACTAACGCGATTTAGCGTCTGTTTAAAATTTTATGTATAGAATTTTGTTAAGTGACGGTTCACACGCATCAAAATGTATGGCAGAGTGATGAAAATAGCAATGTGTATAAATTTTAGTTCTTTCTCTTTCTTTCTTTCCGAAAAACAAAAAGTTGGGGAAAAAAATTTAATGTTTTTGTGCCACAAATTTGATATGACTATAAAGAAATTTTTAAGGAAAAAAAAAGTATGATATTAAATTTCCCATCATATTTTCTTTTCATACAAGATTTTCGTTGTGGTAATAAAATTTATTTTTAATAAAAATAAAACCTTCCCGAAAAACTCTTTACAGTTCCATACTCAACAAGAAGTGCAGAACACAATCTTGTACTTATGCAAAAAAAAAAAAAATTGTTATATAAAAAACTTACGTTTTAAAAAAATAAATAAAAATAAACAGACAGACAGACATATTTCGTACTATCTTCAAAATGTTTATGACGTTTTCTTTCCTGTCTTGTGGAATTGTCAAATGACCTTCCTATGTGGCATCATTTTAGCTTTAACATTTATATTAGGGCGGTATTCAAATTTCTGTGCAATTTTTAGCACGTAAACACCTACATAAGTTTGTGATATCTCTTTGGGGCAGATGGTGCCACAACTAAAGTCTGATTGCCAGCCACAGTCTATCAACACTGGAGACAATTTCATATTATTTTAAACGGATTATTTGTCATTATTTTATATTCAGTTTTAGGTTTCTTAAACAGTTCATTATGAAATGTCTAACAAGCTAAATAATATTGGCTACAAATTATTCAAAAAAATTAAGGTAAACTGATGAAGTTGGCACTGATCTGATCGATAATATTGCGGGCATAGCTGGAGAGTGGGATTGGCAACTACGAGAACTTCAAGCACTAACGTGTGCGATAAAAGCTTTTTCGTCGTCCGCAATTGAAGCCGGCGCTTGCGGCACCATTAGCTCGTAATTGCCACGTACTGGCTTACAATATCAAATGTGTATATGTATATAAAAAGTGTTTTAGTTCAAAATTAGAACATACTGATTGTGAATTATATTCCGACTACAAGAACTTATTTGCGGTTTACGCAAAGCATTTTTCAATTTCAGACAAGAAAGTTGTATTATTATACAATAAGTAAGCAGATTTTTAAATCACCATCATCCCCCCGGCCCACACAACTGGGGATCAGCCTAATCTTCATATTGCTCGTACGTACATATGTGCACATGCTTGGACGGCATTACTTGGAATATACCCCAGAGGATTGTATTTTATTGAGAGCACATTTTTGCAATAAAAGAAAAAACGCAACAGATTCACTTAAAATACTAATGAATAATTAAGTGCATTCCACACGCCAAGTCAAGGTAGAGAAAAGTGTGGTTGCTCCGAAAACCCTGCATGCAATTCATAATACATCAACTACGGAAAAAAAGAGTTGAATAAAAAAAAAAAGAAATCATTTTTTTTTTATATTTCTTGGAATGTGATCATGACAAAATCCATTATGCGCTCAGTAATTAAAGTCGAATAAAACACTGTTTATACATCAAAGTCTTTTTACTACTTTAAAAACATGTTCGTAACATTTGACTAAAAAAAATAGAGATTAGAAGATTAAGAAAAAGAAACAAAGAAATGGTAAGGCCTGTTGGGTTGGTCTCAATTTTTTTTTTTTTTTTTTTTTTGCATTAAAAGCAGATGGAAACATGAATCGAAAGGAGGCAGCTAGAAATTTATTTATTTGCCAGAAAAACATAAATAATCGAATCCCTAATTGATGGATGATCGCTGCTAATGATGTCTTCATTCAATAAGTAAAACCGTAGCTTTTTGACTCTGTTGTGGCTCGTACGCCCCATCTAACACCTCTCTAAAGTACCATTCGATGTTAACAACTGATGTTCAATAAAACACAAACAATTTCACCACATGACGGCCTTTGCAGCCCAAATTCAACACTGATATCTTTAAAACCTGTTAACTCTATTTTCACGAAAAGTGACATAATATACGAGTACGACAGAACATAATAACAATAAACTTGTTCCAAATGAAAGGAAGGGGGAGAAAAAAGCAAAATCTTAAGAATTTCAAAGCCCATTGTCTTCATGTAAGTGTGGAAGAAAGAAAAAAAAAAAGAATGTGAAAAATAGTTTCAAGGTAATTTACTAAAGAAAATGCCAGTAAGAAAAGGAAGAAGCACGTCAAGGTGAAATCAGGCGTAACTTGTTTCTTCAAATTACAGGAAGAATTAACAATAATATAAGCACATAATGTTTTTCTTTTCAAGAAAAGTATCAAAGAAAGTCAAGAGAATTCTATTTCACAGTGAAAAGGAAAAAAAAACTTGTTCTTCTCTCTGGATACTTTTGCCTCTTACTGAATGGGTTGTAGTTTACAAAGACCGGACACATTTTCTTGCCCATTTTTGTAGCAGACAAGAACGAATAGCTTTTGTTGTGCCTTTGGAATGTTATAAATTTGTGTAGGTATGATTTAGTTTATTTTTTTAAATTTATAATGAGACTGTTTTTTCTCAAAGGTATACAAACAAGTACTTGTGGCTCGTTCAGTTCATTGGAGCTGGTGTAGTTTTTAATCATATTTTTCCCCTTTATTGTGGTGTAATGGATAGTTGTTGCATTGAACTTAAGAAAAAGCAAACTAATACATTCTAACGATGCTATTGACTCACTCGCGCGTGCTCCAGCACTCACAGTACCACATGTTTCTCAACTATGATGTTAATAACATGTATGTACTTGCCTACAATAAATAAATCAAAGTTATAAAACAAGTAAATATTGTCAAGCTTCTTACACAAAATTTTAAATTGACTTTTTATAGAGAAATAAAAATAGTGATAATTTTTTTTAGTTTAAGTGGAAATCTGGTCTTTTTTTCCAGATTCATAAATTTTTATTAGCTATTGCACGGATATATTATGTAAAAATAAAGTTTCCAAACACTTTTCTTAAAAAAAAAATTAAAGTTATCAATTGAGGTTACCGATAACTTTTCTATACGAAAATAAATATGTAGATAAAACCGCGTTATCGGCTATTTTTTTTTTGTAGAAAAATAAAGTGATCCGAGTTGCTAGTGACTTAGAAAACTAAAGTTATCGATATATTTACAGATAAATAAAGTTATCGAAATGTTTGCCACTGAAATGTAACTCAAGTATAATTTGTCTATTAAAATGCAAAGTTGTCGATATTTTTTTTATAGAAAATAAATGTAACAATTAAGTTTCTAAGGAAAAAACTTACATATATGTAATTATTATACAGAAAACTAAAGTTATCGATATATTTACACATAAATAACAGTAAAGTTATCGAAATATTTTCTATTGAAATGTGAATTTATAGAAAATTATTTTATTGAAGTATAAAGTTATCGATAAATTTTCCATTTAATACATACATATGTACATACATATATAGTTATTGTTAAATATATAGTTATCGATAACTTTTCAAAGGAAAAAATAAATCTATCTATGGCTTTCTTGTAAGAAAGCAAAGTAAGTAAGCGACTACTTTTTTATATAAAAGTAAAGCAATAAAAAGAATTTTTCTATAGAACCGTAAAATCTGCGAATATTTTTGTACGGAATAGAAGAGTTTTGGATAACTTTTATATAGAAATTTGAAGTTATTGATTACTTTCACAAATAAATTACCGCATTAATTTGCAACAAAAAAGAAAACAAGTCAAGTCCACAGAAAAAAATATCGATAACTTTTCAATGGAAAAGTAAAGGTACAAAAATACACATGAAATTAACAAAAAAAAAAAACTCATTTTTTTACAATTTATTACGTAAATATTCCAATAGAACGGCATATATAGTTTTTTTTAAAGATTATAGCCAAGTAATTTTGTTTTATATCTGCTTAAGTCTGTTAATAAGATTTTTTTTTTTTGATATCAAATTAAAGAAACTTCCTCTGTTATACAGAGTAAATCATTTGTCATACGTTTTTCTCACAGAGAACAAGAAGAGCACACAAAATAGTTCATATATTTCAAACAAACAAATATATTACTTTAGATAAAAAAAGAAAAAAAACGTTAATTTATATTTTTATATTTATAACAACAACGGATATGGCCATCATTGATCTCATGAAATTGTCTGTGAAAGCCATTGTGGAAGTCGTTGCTTGTGAATGTAGTCGTCGTACCTAGAAAAAACTTGAATGAGATGCTCGTATTTATTAGAGAAGATTTCATTGTATGTTTTGCTTTATTTTCCTAAACAAACAAATATCTGTCATTCTAATATTTCTTCTGTAGATAAAATAAAATCTGCTCTTTCTGTTTTTCTTTGTGAAGAATTGATAAAGCGGTGGAGTAGGGGGTAATTTATTGCCTTCTGGAATATACATATATTTACTCTTTTTCCTATTGACTAGATATTATTTGTTTTATTTACATATGTATTTTTTTTTGTTAGTTCGATATACATATTTGCTATTTAATTAAAATGAAAATTCCCTGATTTTAGTGTTTGTTTAAAATTTTCGACAGTCACTTAAGTGGATCAATTAAATGAAATCAGAGGCAAAAATAATGAGTAACTTTGGAATTTGATTAACAATAAAAAAAAATTCAATATAAAATTACATAAATACATATGTATGTATGTATATACTCGTGCCTACAGTTTTAAGTCATTAAAAATGAATTAAATGTACTAAAGGAATAATTAGTTAACTATAGTTTGTATATTATTTGTTTTGTTTGGAACATTTTAATTTAATTTATGTTTTTTCTTGTTTGTGTTTTAGCGCCATTGTTTTCATAAATATAAAGTGAAATTTTATTTTGTCTTTTATTGTAAATTTGCAACGGAACTGATTTTCAAGCACTCAACAAACAACTTCCGTTTTGTGTCTGCATTACGCCGTTTATTCATGTACATACATACATACATATGTATATCGTGCTCAAATTAGTTTATGCCTACATACACGTACGTATGTATGTGTATATGTATGTAAATAGCTACGTACACACACGTACATATACATGTTAAGCTTAATTTACTTCGAGAGAAATAACAGTTGTTGTCAGACATTTCGTGTCAGGTTTAAAGTTGCCTAAAAAATTTTCTAAAACTGGATGCATTTGTTTTGTTTTACAAAATTTCAGCACATGAATTAGAGGATGCATTGGAGATATTTAATAACCTGATACATGATGCAGCTTTCTTGGCAACGCCACAACAGATCGAAAATCGTGGTTTAAATGTTAGATTATCTGCAGAGTTAAGAGAACTGATTGCGCACAAGAGGTATTTACGAAGAATTTACCATCGAACAAGGAGTCCTGCGGATAAGGCTAATTTAAATCGAGCAACTAAGCACTTGAAAAGTAGTCTAAGGGAATACAAAAATAATTCAATTCAAAATTTCCTAAGTCAGTTAGAGATAACAAAAAATGACGAACATAGTCTTTGGAATGCAACAAAGTATCTGAGAAGACTCACCAAAAGAAATACTCCAATAAGAAATGATGATAATGGAGACTGGTTTAGAAGTGACAAAAACAAAGCAAATTTGTTCAAAACTTATTTGGAAGACACTTTTGTTCCATATAATTTAAGCAATCCATGTGATAGAGATCAAATTCTTGAGTTTCTTGATGTACCTTGCCAAATGGATTGGCCCATAAAACATATAGCGCCAGCAGAGTTACAAAATGAAATTAATAAGCTTAACAATAGAAAAGCTACTGGTTACGATAATTATGACTCTAAAGTTTTGAAATCTTTACCTCGAAAAGCCATAATTTTCCTCACAATGATATACAATTCAGTGCTACGATTAAACTGCTATCCATCACAGTGTAAATGTGCTAAAATCATTATGATACCCAAACCTGATAAGCCTGATCACCTAGTCTCGTCATACAGACCTATAAGTCGGATACCTACGTTTTCAAAAAATTTTGAAAGACTTTTTATTAAGAGGTTACTACCTTTTTTAGAAAGAAGAAACATAATTCCTGAACATCAATTTGGTTTCCGACATAAACATGGTACTCCAAAGCAATGCCACAGAATTGTTGAAGTTATTTCCGATGCTTTAGAGAAAAAATTATTTTGCTCCGCTGTATTTTTAGATATTCAGAAAGCCTTTGATAAAGTGTGGCACGAAGGGTTGTTATACGAGTACAAGCTAAAAATGTTAATTCCTGCACCTTATTACTTGTTACTCAAGTCATATCTCTATCAAAGGTACTTTTACGTAAGCATCAATGATGAAAGCTATAATTTTGGTGCAATTAAATCTGGTATTCCTCAAGGCAGTGTTTGAGGCCCAATTCTTTATACAATTTATACATCAGATATGCCAACTATTGATGGTTTGACTATTGCTACATATGCTGATGACACTGCCATATTAGCATCTCTTGGATTGGCAGCAGAAGCTTCTAGGATGGTACAGGAACTATTGAATTTGCTGCAAAATTGGTTACTTAAATGGAATATAAAGGTTAATACCGAAAAGTCGATTCAAGTGACCTTCACTTTAAAAAGAAATGATTGTCCTGCCCTCTCGATGAATTGGTCCCCTATTCCAAAAAGTGATGATGTGAGATATTTAGGTCTCCATCTTGACAAAAGACTTACTTGGAAAAAACACATACAAGTGAAACGTAATCAATTAAATTTGAAAACCGAAAAAAATGTTTTGGTTATTAGGACCATCATCTACATTGAGCTTAGAAAACAAAGTCATGTTGTATAAAGCTATTCTGAAGCCAATTTGGACTTATGGTATACAATTGTGGGGTACCGCTAGCAATTCAAATATTGAAATTCTACAAAGATATCAATCCAAAACTCTTACATGTACTTGACATACCTTTTAGAAAATAATATTTAAGATGTATATATTTATGTATGTAAATAGTGCAACAGTTGACAACTGTTGTTTACTGAGCTGTTTTTTTTTTTTTTAGTTATGATATGTTTTTAATTATTATTAAATTTGCTTATTATTTTAAATTTTGTAAAATAGATTCTTGCAAATAAAACAGATTACAAAAAAAAAAAAAAAATTCAGCACAAGAAAATATTTAAAATGAAACAAAAGGAAATTATCTAAATTTGTAAGGAATTTAATGAACTTTAATACTGTAAATTCTTGGTCATGGAAATTAAGTGCTTTCCAATATAAAAATGTATGTAGTATATTACATTTTTAGTGCTTCTAATATCTTATTCACATTTGCATCCACTTCACACTTGCTTAAAATTTGTAAAAAATGCCAGATCTGAAGTTGGAAATTGCTAAAGTATTGCTGTCTGGTTGTTAGTAGAAATATTTCTCTCAGGTGCACTTATTTAAATACATCTGCCAGCATAAAATTAGTTTACAAAGTCGTTGTTGTTTGGCAACGTTTTTAGGTAGGAATTTGCCATTTAAACAATTTCAAGATATTTTTAGGCATATTTAACTGACAATATTGTAAGATCTGACAATGGCGACTCATAACTTAACTTTCAAATTTTATATTTACATTATTGAACTAAAATACAAAATTATGACGTTCCATTACCAGAGCCGAAACTATTGACTGGTCTATTTGTACTGCAAATATGCAACCCCGGTAAAATGAAGACCACTTAAGCAGAAAAAAGTCTTACAGCCTGTTGATTGGTTGTATTTTAAGGTTTGTCGCATACAAAACAAAACAAAACAAAACAAAAACGTGGTACTTCTATATTCACGAGCTGCTTTTCAGCACAAAACTCCTGAACGGCCTTATTCACAAAAAAAAAAATTTATTTAATAAAAAATTCTTTTATTGGAATTTAACTTATCGAACTTTAATAAACAAAAAAAAAAGATTTTTTAATGAATAAGGCCTCTCATTTCGTAGTATTATTTCAGTTTGCTTTGTTCGTCTGTTGTAATAGCCATTAAAATATCAACGACCCGTTATTCGTGAAAGCGAGTGTGCAGTGCGTGCATTGCCATACTTTTAACGTCATTACAATCTTGTTTTTTTTTGAATAACCGCAAGTCTAGTTTAAATTAAGAAGTCAATAGACAAGTTTTTTCATTTCAATGTTTTTTAAACCAGCAATTTGGGTTTGCAAAATTTAAATTATTATATACATACATACATACATAAATTTTATTTGATTTATGTATTAATACAACGATTTAGGAATATACAGGCTGCCTCAAAACAGTATATATTTTGCGAGTGGATAAAGTAAAACAATTATATATCTGCATATAAAACTTTTGTTGCTAATTATGAAAATACAGTATTTGAGAATTTATTCCCTCCAAATGATATCGTCCAAATGTATGCATTTAGCGGTATAACTTGTATTGACGGCTCGTGAGGTCCACTCTATGCTGGCTCACGAACAAATTGCTTTACACTATCCACGTTTTCAGCCGTTCGAAATGACTTTGACCGTTCAGATTTAAATTTTTCTAGTATTGAATCTTAGTCTGTCCAAAATTTTTTGAACCATTTGCGAAGTAGGGTAATATTTGGCGTCTGGTTTAAATGACAAAAAGGGTGAATATTCTAGGACCTTGTATGCGCTGCATAACGGTTGAATCCGAGTGTCTTTATGGTCGAGCTTGTAGAGTGTTCGCCTAATACTTCAGAGGCTGTAACAGAGTTAAAATTTCAAAAAAGAAAAACAAATTCCAAAGAGAAGTGCTCGCTCACTGCAGTAACAAATCTACACATAAACTGTCCAAATGACTCCAATTCAAAAAAGGATATACTTTCCGGTTTTCGTTTTTTATTTGTTGTAAAAGTGAACATTGAACAAAAACTCCCAATACCCAGGCTACCAACTGGCATACAACCAGCGCGTCTTGCACTCAGCCGGCTGATCAAATCTCAAACTTTCTTTCTTTGCGAAATCTATATCCATCATCTGGCATCATCAAAGTTGCCAGATCTAATGTTTTCTCATGGTAACTTTTTTTACTCAGTTTGGCAACTCTGGATTAGAATATAAAAAGTAAATTTTCTTAAATTAAATGAAATTCAAATGGACTTGATTTTAAAATGTTTTATTAAAATGAATAAGTGTGTATGTACGAACATATGTATGAAATGTTGTGCAGTGTTAATAACTATAGGTTAATTTGTTGTTTTTTTATTTTTACCTAAATTAATTTGATATTTTCCTGTATCACGTTGTGGTATTCTGTGTAGTGTGCCTAAAATAGAACAGGAATAAGAAAAAGAGAACGTTGTAAAATAACTTGTATTTTTAGTGTGTATTTTTTTTTATTATTTTATAATTAGCAAGAACAAGCATGAAAAGAGATTTTACTAGTATGTATGAAAGTTAATTAGTATTTATGTATGTATGTGTGTGTTATTGCTGGATACAAGAGTCAAGTAATTTATGTATGTATTTATATACACACGTACATACATACGTATTGTATAGGGTGTTTTTTTATTGAGGTATAGAACTTTAAGTTGGCATCACTTTTTTAACTGGCGGCCATTTTGTCAGCTGTCAAGTGATTAATATTTAGTTTGGTTTGCCATTTCATCATGAACAGGTTGACAAAAGAACAACGCTTGCAAATCGTGCAAATTTATTTCGAAAATAATGGTTCAGTTCGCGAAGTTTACCTAGATACGTAGATGCTGATTCATCGCAAAATTTTGTTCAGTGATGAGGCTCATTTTTGGTTGAATGGCTACGTCAACAAGCAAAATTGCCGCATTTGGAGTGAAGAGAATCCACATGAGACCCTTGAGACGCCATTACATCCACAAAAACTGACTGTTTGGTGTGCTCTATGGGCTGGTGGAGTCATTGGGCCAACATACGGCCCCATATGCTCGAAAAAGTGGTTGAAAATTGGACCTGTAGGATTGGCTTTATTCGAGCCAGCCGCGGCGGCCACATGCCCGAAATCATATTTAAACATTAATGGCATAAAATTATCCTTCCAATAAAGCCAAATTGATGGACATTAAAACGATTTTCTTGTGTTTTATTTCAATTCGAAGTTCTATACCTCTAAAAAAAACACCCTGTATAAGAGAATATTAATGAATAATGTAAGTATATGAATAAAATGAAGTGAAAAAATTTCATTCACAAACAAAGCAAACAACATGCAACGTTCAACGTTCAACAACTCCTTGAAAAAGTTTGTTTTTGGTAAAAACGAATAAAAAAAACATTTATGCAGAAATATGCAGAAATGTTTCAATGAATGCAAAAATAGTCTTCAAAAGGAGCTTATTTTCATTCATAATAATGGTTCAAAAGGAGCTTAATTTACATATGTAAATTATTTTTATATTTTTACTTTTATTTCCTAAATAAATAAAATGTATATCAAATGTCTACAGACAACATGACTCAGAAGTGATTAGTGGATTTCTAAGTGCAAGTGATTTAAAAAGTCTTTGAAATAGAAAATGTTAATGCTCGACTAGATAAATAAATGAACGAATGACAGAATGATGTTAAACACAGCATCATGTATAACAAAAAAAAAAAAGAAACCAAGAAACTGGCAAAGAAATCCTAAATATAAACACATTACTGCTCTATATAAAGATATTTATTTTGAAAAACTTTCAGGTCATTAACCTGATTGCTGGCGCATTTGATTTGATGGCACGTCCACACAAAGTTAAAAATAAATAACTTTATGATGTAGTTTAGTTAATAAGGGAATTAGAAGAACATGAAAAAGAGAAAATTTAATGTTTTAATGCGTTTTTTTACCAGTGTAAGAAATGGTTGGAGAAATTATGGAGACAAAAAATTAGAAAACAGACAATTTTGCAAACGATTTGGATTGGTTTACAAATAAAATCAGCGATCGCAAAAATTTACCCAATTAAAATTCCTCGTATTGGGAAATATTTATTTAATTATAAATCAATAGAAAATATAAAAAAAATATTTAAGAATTTTAATACAAACAGAAAATCACATATATAAACTTTGGGTCACATCCGTAATCATAAAAAAATATACTTTTAACAACAAAAGATTTTTTTTCTGAATTTAAAATTAAACTATTTAAAAGAGAAGTCCAGACAAAAACTTCACTTAAACAATTAAAATACTATAATTTTTAAATTCAAAATGTTCGATTTAGGTTTTAAATTATGCCGATTTTCAACGAAAATTTGAAAAAATTGACTTCAATAAAAAAGTTTCTTTAATGTTAAAACATAAACTTTTAAAACTTCCGACGAGAGCTGTGCCCAGTCTTTCATCCCATTGCTCACTTTGAACAGGCAACACAATTCTCATTCTTTCCAACTGTGTATCATAACAGCTGTTTAAAAAAAAATTCATTGAAACAAAAGGGTACAAGAATACTAGAAGCACCTGAGCGAAAACAGTTGAGATTGAAGGCTAGAGAGAATTGAACGACAATTACTGATTACTCGGCTAAATGATTGGCTCACAGCATCGTTCACTCAAATGACCCGTTCAATTTAACCTGTTTATTCATGAACAACACGGTTCACAGCATAACACTTTCTATCAAGATTAGTTTTCAATTTAAAAGTTTTTCTCAATGGATTTAAAGAAAAAAGCTTCTTAGAAATGTTATGAAAATAAGTATTAAAATAAATAAATCTTTCCGCTTTTGAATTTTCTTTAGTTAAGAAATATTAATTTAGAGCGATTTTTCTTTTTAATAAAAGTTTAAGCCGGATTTCTTGTTTATTGTTACAAAAAAAACTTATGGAACTTTCCAAACGTCAATTGTAGTTCCATTTAACCACAAAGTTATGCACCAAAATCAACAAATACTGACTGTCAGGTTGCACGAATGCGATTTCTTATTTCTGATAATATTTTATTGCAAAAACTGTCCTCGTTTTGAGACCAGGATCCCCAACTAAAGGCAGCTCGGGCGGCATTTTCAATCAAAAAATTCATTTAATTTATATTAATATTATCCATGTTTTTGTAGAAAAAATAACAATGAGAAATACTAATCGTTAACCGGTTCTATCATTATTCATCACGTTCGAAATGACACATATCGACGCAAATAATAACTTAAAAGCCACTAAATTTGTTCATCCAACCAAAGACTTTTTAAAGTACATGTTTACGTAGAAGGTTAAAATGTTGGCTTAATTTCGCTATTTTTGTGTTTTGCCGCGAAAACAACTTTTATTTATTATGTTTGTCACACTTGAAGTCCAATTTTTTTGGAATTTTCTTTGGTTTGAAATTCCGCTTCCAAAAAAGGTATAATTTAAAAGATTTTCTCTTATATACAGTAGAAATTTGATGAAGTTTAATGCCTCCATAATTTTTGTTACGGAAGAAGTTGTTTAAATTAGCGAAGTTGCAGAATTTTGTTTTTGCTTTAATTATCGGCTATAGTAAAGAAATCGGAAGTGCTTTCCAGACAAAAACTTCCCATGTTGGAGAAGTTGCAAAATTGAAAGTCTAGACTTAGGTTTGTTCATTTCAAAATACTAAAGCATACATTAAGGAGCATATAAATTGAGATTTATGTAACAGCGTTCAGTGATGAACCGTTTCTTTTTAACATTTCGTAAATGTTCTTGACACTTTCCTTAAGCATGATGATGCTCCTTCACACTTTTTAAGAAGAAAAAAAAAAAAAATAACTTTGCTTATAAAGCAGTTGCCAGGGCCACATGAGAAAATGTTGCAATATGGAAATGTTTATTAGAACGTGGTGTGTAAGAGATGTTTGTTTCGAGTATATTTTTGCGATAACAAATCGCTGTGTTGTTTTATCTCGGTTTGTTGCATTTTTTCTGCTTTTCTTCAACGTCCCCAAGAAAACAAAAGAAACATTCTGTTTAAAAAATTGATATTTTCTGCACAAGATTTTTTTTCTTTTTGCAAACTGCATAAAGTGTTTTAAGACGTGCTTGATATATTGTCTCGTGATTATATTTTATGGTGCTAAAACATTTACATTTATATTCGTAATTTTTTTTTTCTTTTTCTTGTTATGATTATGATGTCGCCTTAAAGAGTTTGTTGGCGGAGAGATGTGTCTATTGCACTGCCAAGATGCAGAGAAGTGTTCATCAAGAGTACATTTGTCGCCATATGTGGGTGAGGAAAAAAGAAAATAAATTTAGAATTCAACTTAAAAAACGACAGTATTTCTTCAAGAACATGTAATAAATGGAGATTAACTTAAATAATATAAATTTATTTAAGTATTTGTATATGTTTTAAAGATACCCAGTAAACTGAAAGGAATTAAGTGAACTTTAAATTGGGTGTTTCAATTGGTGACGCTAGATCCTGGGGCCTGGGGTATCTGTCTAATCCGTTGTTTATTATTCAGTTATATAATTGCTCACCCTGTCCGAATAAAAAGCTGACTTCTGGGTTCGCAGCGTTTGGAAGAGGACTGCTTATGTTAGCAAGCAAAAAAGGCGGTATATGAGAGGATGCCAAACCACATGAGGTCCATCTGATGGCCACAGCCTCGAGTGGGTATTGTACCAGCGGCGCCATTAGCCTGTACTTTTTTTTAGAAATAATGTTGGTGATGCCATCTCGGTCAACGGCGATGGCTACAGAGTGATGATAAACGATTTCTTTTAGCCCAAATTGAACTATATGGACATAGACAGCACGTGACGCTACCAGCCACAATCTGCGTAAACAGTTTAAAGATATGGTTGACCTCTTTAGACTTTTTCTTTAGGGGGTTTTCTCCAGTCGAAGGTCGGTGGCATAATCGAAGCCAATTTCTCATGTTCAGCTGGATCTGTGTGGCAGGATCATTGAAAATGGGAAGACTCGTGTCCGTGCCCGACCGCCATAAGAAGCTGCGTCTCACATTTAATGTTACATTATTCAAATTTTTCAACAAGAAAATAATCTCTTTAATATCTCACTTACAACTTGTGTTATTTCATGTCCTCCCTTAGGCGCCTCCCTTATTGAAAAATCCTTTATTAAATTAATAGGACAAAAGTGGAGCGAAGGTAGAAGAAAATACATATTTTCAATGAATGAATGAATACACTAATACATTTCTGTTAATAGTTTAAAAACAATAGTTTTATATATATTGTATAATATAGTTGAAGATTCATTTCACGTTTCTTTCGCAAACCAAACCATAAAACCGCTGGCTAGATTCGAGTTTTTTTCTTATCTAAATTAAACTAAATTTTAATGCAGACTATCAATTACTCGCTTGCCGTTGCCATCAAAACACAAATACAATTTTTCAAAATTCAACAGACGAGACGAAACATAAAACGAAACAAAAGAATTAAAAAACTTGAGAGCAAAAAATATAGACATTTTTTTTTGCTAGTGCTGCTGCTGCTTCAAATCAATGAAATTTAATGAATGCAAATAAATATCACAAAATGAAGCGAAAGAACTTAAAATATCGCTATAAAAAGGTAAAAGGCTGTAACTAACAGCTGCGTTATGTTCATCAAACGTGGTTCATATTTTTCTGCCGAACAAAATTTTCATGAGGACAAATATTTTTTATTGAATTTTCTCTCAAGCAATTTTTTTGCAACATCAAAGTTACCCTATGGAATACATTTCTACAGGTTGGCAGCACAGCCACACAGCCAGATGATCACATTTGCTGTGTTCTTGGTGTGAAAGATTGCAAAGTCTATGGTAGAGCTTTTTGCATTTTCTGTAACGATACAAATTTTCAGTTCACAACAGCACACGACTCCAAAATGAATAGAGTGAAAGAGGAGATACGAGAGGTGCAGAGACGAAAGTACTGCTAAAACAAAAGAAAAATTGTAAATAAAACTTAAAGTTTGCAATTTGACAAGTAGAAGAAGCTCGTGCCAGCAGACGGAGGACTTACAGAATTACATTCATCCATCAGTCGCTTGCAGACTTTTTGTGACAGGAACTTAAAGAAGAAGAAAAAGAATGGGAAAATTGGCGACAAGCTGGCAATTATTTTTCAATTTTACGGCAAATAATAACATGTGTTAAAAGACTTTTCTAGAAAAGTAAGTATAAAATTAAAAAGCAAAAACAAACTCGAAATGAAATCAAAGGTTCCAGGTTCCCAAAGTAAGTTGTGGTTAAATGGAAACATTTCACATAAAATTAAAGCATTTTGGGCTGATGAGTGATAAGAAGAAATTCTGGAATCTTCGTTAGATTCACAAAAATGCTTGTTTGGTATTCTTTATGGACTGGAGGGAACCGGGTTTATGCTGTATCCGTTGGTGTTTGTTAAGCAATTCAGAAGCATCTTGTTTTTTAAGAAAAAATAGATTATTTATACAACTGCAAATATTTAGGCAATTAAAAATTCCAACTGAAACATCTCAACTAACTTTTCGATAAGAAATAATCGATATTTTTTGGTTAAAAATCGATATATTCTATTTACGGTCCAAAATAACAGTTAAAAAAACTGATATTTCTTTTTTCATTTGCCAGCTAAAGTAAACGTAATGTCAAAATTTTACCTATAGTTTTTCGTTTTATAATATTTAAAATAGATTTTTAATTAAAAAAATATCTCTCTTATCGAGTTTAGGGAATATAAAGAACCCATACGACAGTTGTGTTAGAGATTAACGAATAAAGAAGCTTGATCTCTTTAATCTACTACAAAACTGTCGTAGGTATTATTTAATTCGTTAATCATGATTTTGATGTTGATATTTTTTTTTTAATAGAACAACTATTCCGACCTTTTTATTTGAAACTACAAGTACAGAATTTGTTTTTCATCAAATTTGAGGTTATCCATTCCAAATATTCACAGAAAAATGCCTTCTACGGAAATTCATAAAAAATGATGATGATGAAAACTTAAAGAAAAAGATTCGAAAATACTTATACATATGTTTTTACAAGTTGTCGTTGTCATCTCTTTGATTGTCACTGGTATCTATTGTTTCCCCAGTGAACAGTTTGCCATTTTCGAAGTTAGTTTAAAATAAGGCACTGGAGAAAAAAAACACATCTCCCGGGGGAGGAAAACATACGAAAAGAATTGCTGTATGTGTAAATATGATGGAGTGGTGAGCGCGGTGGAGCTGGCCCTCACCTCGGTGGTGAGGCTGTGTCTACAATTACTTGTTGGCCTTGTTTCATCACGGCCTATGACGATGTTACTCAAAATGTTAGCGATTGTATTCAAAACATTTTTTTTTTATTGATTTAAGGACGTTTCAATATCTCGAACACATTTCAATATAACCAATTTTTTTTTTGCATTTTCTAATGCTACATCTGGAGCATCGCTTTCTGATGATTTTTCGCACTAATTTTTCAGAATCGATTCAGGGTTTTTTTTTTCTTTCGAAATACTTGCGAACATTAACGTTAGAGATGGTGGAGGCCCTGAAAACCATTCCTTTACAATTATTGTTTTTTTATATTTGTTATCAAGCATTGATTTCTTTTTTTGTTCAGCCTTTTCTTTCTATATTACAAGAGAACGAGGGAGTTTTATAATTTTGATGCTACGACTGACTTCTGCTCTTGCAAATGGGGACTTAAATTTTGCAATACACAAATATATGTATATGATAAATGAAAGAAAACATCATCCCTTTTAAAATGTTGTTTCTTAAAAAACCTTTTTAATAAATTGTTTTTCCATTTGCTTTAAAGTTTTCATTTAAGAAAAAAAAAATCATGCACTTTAATTTTACTTTTTCCTTTCCGTTCTTTAATGCTGTATAATTTAAAGTACATTGGCAATTTTTGCGTACAAATTGAAAAGGGAATTCAGATTAAATATCGCTTTTTTATTTTTAATTCAAAAGAAAAATTCCTATTGTACACAGTTAAAAGTTTCTTGATGTTGCCAAGGACAAATAAATTGTTTTGCGCTCAATTTTTCATTTATTTATTCGTTTTGTTTATTTCATACTTCTAGTGCATAATAAACAATCAAGTTCTTGTGTTTCGTCTTAATGTAAAAATGTTTTTTTTTTATTTTGTGTACCCTACATAAATAATAAATATATTAAATAGCTTTTAGGAAGAATGTGCGTGTAAAGAGAGTGACATACGCCTAATCAAGGCGTTGTTGTTCTATCTCTAGAAGGAATTTTAAAACGTTTGTTGCCGAATCACACGCGTATAATACATGCGAAAATATAATATACGTTTTCTTTCGACTTATAAGATCTGAAATTTCGTTTTATAGAATATTTTACCAGATAAATTTTCTTGCCTAAATGGAAAAAACAAAAGTTTTACTTCAAGGTCCTTTTTAATTATTTCGAAAGTAAATTACATTCAATTGGAATTTGAGTCAGATTTTTACCGTCAAATCAGCTTCAGCGTCATGGAAGAAACAGCGCTTTGTTGAGCTAAGCGTTCAGAGACCGAATTGTCTCAAGAGCTGGATCTCTGAATTGGATGACTCCTTCGTGGGGCGATACGTCAAATCTCTAGTTTATTCCGATAAACCAGCAACCATGATGGAATAGGATTTATGGCTTCTAAAAAAATACCTCACTTATAGTTTTGGTCAATATGCTTCGCTTTCTGAAAAGTCTCTTTCTTAATGTATCCTGAGAGCAATGCTTTCGCGGCAAAAGGGTCTAAAAACAACACCTTAAAAAAGGTTGCTCGCTATTTGATATACTCGGAAATATTAACGGTCGAAATTGTGAGACAGGCAGGCATGGTAAGACCAGTATCATTTAAATCCAAATGACTTTTTTAACACTCCTTTGTTGAAGAGCCGTCTGAATCTAAACATTTTATTGGGCAAATTTTTTTAATGAGACACATTTCATTTCCTGTAAAGAATTTTTGTATAGACTCTGTTTAGATTCGTTCTTTACTTATGCATCTTTATCGAGTTTTTATATCGACTTGTCAGCTTTTGTATGCATTATATGCATACAGCTTCGCTTTTGTGTATTACTTATTTTTTTTACATGAATTTATCATTAATATGATGACCCAGTTTTCATCATCAGTTGCTGTTGTCGTCGTTAACATTTTATAATCATCACAATTGTGATGGCGTGAGATTTTTCACTGGAATAGTTTTTGCCAACAAGAGAGCAAGTTTGGCGGCTGAAAAGGGAAGAAACTAAAAATAGTCGTACATCACCAGAACGATTGCCGGATGGGACGCCAGATTTATTGCCATTTTAACGATTTGAAGGCTGTTTTAAACGTAGACCTGATGATTTGGCAGCTGATTTTTACGATTTTTCCCCGCAAAAAACTGAAATTTTGCCTTAATTTTCAAATTTATCTATTTTATTTTTTAACTAACAGAAACTGAAGTTTCGTCCTGTAAGAAACTTTCATAAACAACAATTCTGCGCTATTCGCTATTTATTCGCCCGTGAAGCCAGAAATAAATGATGATGAAAATCTGGCTCAACTTCCAGCTGATTCTCAGCCCGTTCACGGAACACACGACGCAATTGATGATTTTACTTCTTGCATCAGTGGGATCTTATTTGGATACAGGCTGGGACAGACTTGAGTCGGCGCACTACTTTTTCCATGTATAATATATATAAAATAAACCGCCAATTGGTTTTTTTCGTCACTCGAAATACTTGCAAACTTTAATATTCGAGATCCTCAAATAGGCCCTAAAAAAAATATATTAACATCTTACATTGACAATTCAAGTAATTCTCATATGGAAATCTGGCGATTTTAGTTCAGTTTTATCTGGCATCGTCGCCCGACAATTTCAACTTTAATGATGTGGTTTATGCGGTCGTCTTGTGCACAAAAAAAAAATAATGAGAATTATTGTTAAACATTGACATTAAAAAAAGTTTAAAGTACAACAAAATAAAAGAAAAAAATTTATAACAAACAGATAATGTTAAAGAAAGAAAAATTAGAGTATTTTTCTTGTTGATCCCTAAAGGATAAGACTATTGAATTTTAAGAAGATTTTTTTAAGATGACTATTTAACAAAATGTGCAACTTTACTCTTTCGATAAATGTGGTAATTATTTTAATTTCTTGTAGACTTAAATATATTTGTATGTAAATTTGTATATCCCTCTGGAAAAGTTTTAGAATGTGGAACTTTAGAGTAGACAGAGGTGAAAAAACTAGGGTTTAAACTAAATTATACCAGAGTTAGAACCGTCGCATCCATCAGTCGTATGAACGAATACTTTTTCAATTTTATATTTTGACTAAAAGTTTACAAAGACTGTTGTTGAAACTTTACTTAAAATGAGCAAAAAGGAAACAAGAAAATTGAATTTACTTTTGATGTTAATCTTTTTTTTTTTGGTTCACTATTTAGAAATAAATTATTTAGTTTAAATAAATATTACAAGAAAATAAAGAGAACTAATCAATTGAAGCCTTAAACAAATGGCCTTTAGTTTGTGTTGACATTAAGGGCGCAGCCAGTCACACACACACACGCACACGTTTGCCTAAAACTATAATAACTGGGCACACGTTGCCAACAGTCATTTGAAAAATACAACGTGCGCAGGCAGCACTTGAAATGAAAAAAAACGATACTGAAATTGCAAAAGAGAACATATGAAATTACCATTTCCATTCCAGGCTGAATTTTCTTTTTTCCCTTTTTATTGTCCACCAAAATTCAAATACATACGAGCATAATATAGGGGTTTTCATTAAGGACGGTTAGATTTTGAAATGCCATTGAACAAGCTGTGAGTGAGACAATAACCAAATTCGCTTTTTGTTTCAACAAATCTTGATTGCCTGGAATGTAGAACCGCCGGCGATTGTTACCATGACACGGTTCCAAATGACTCAGCTACATAGATCCGGCCGATTTCCAGCAATTGGTCCCGGTTATGTTTACTTTAAGATTATGGGTTGGTTGTGGCTTATTCACATAGAACTGCGACTTCCACAAGAAAAAGTTTAAGTAGGTCCAGTTGAAGCATCTTGCTGGAAAATTTACGTTACCTTTTGTGAGAGATAACCATACCCTCAAGCCGTTTATGCAGATAGTGCTGCGCGGCGGCACGTAACGTTATCCTCCTGCAACGACATGTCGTCTACGTCCATATCATTCAATTCGGTCTAAAAGAAACACTAACGTCGTTTTCATAAAAGTACTATTCGCGAATGTAAATTTCCAAAACTTAAGAGAAACTTATTACGGTCGTCGGTCAAAATTTGACTTCTCTTCCAAGCCTTCGGAAGCCCAGCGAATTATATATTTTGAACGTGTAAGTAGCTGAATAATAAAAAAAACGGATTAGACCGACGCCATCAAGACAACATGGCGGCCACAGGCCACCATCATCTAACCGCACCAATCAACAAACCCTTTAAAAAAAAGCAATATGTTTAATTGGTTTTTGAAAAACTATATGCTGACGGCAAAAGGAAAATCCATACAAAAACATTGAAAAAAAAAAAAAAACTTTAAAAGTATTAACACTAAATGCCAGGGTTAACCCTCTGAACAGAAAAAAACCAAACAAACGAATAAAAGGGAGCAATGAAATGTAGATGCAAAAAAAAAAAAACAAGAGCCATTCGCCATAAAAACGAGACGAAAACATGTTTAAATACAGAATTACCATTGCAACCACCCTCTATTAAAGGCAAAACGAACCCAACGAGTGTAGAATGTTAAACAAAGAAGAAGAAAATAAATTTGACAGGACCCTTGTTATAAGGATTCACTTACAACATGAATAAATACTACCGAGTACATGGGCATACAGAGAACTGCAATTAATTGCATGTGTTTGTGTGAATAAATCTTGACTTGAAGCAAACAAAAAAATAAGCCAGGATTTACAAGGTGTGGGCAAGAGCCTTTTTGTTTATTTATTCCGTATTTTATTCTGTTTGTTTTGTTTTATTTTTAAGGATAAAATAAATGAATGGCTACAAATGTAGTAGAGCACAAAGAAATTACTACTCGCTTTAACATATCACGACTACTATTGGGTTGATTTTACTACATGAGTAGTTTTTATGTAGTAAAAGCCACATACATAATTGCAACTCGTTCGTAAAGGAGCATTTCTGGCAGTTTAACCCTTAAGCGGTATTTTTTAGTAAAGCCAGAAACGATCACACCCAAAACGAATAAAAATATAATTTTTTTCTTTTCATTTGCTTAAAGTGAACAGACAAAAACCTTTTTAATAAAAATAATAGGTCATTAGTTAAGGAAATATGGAAACGCAATACTTTGCTCGAAACTCATTTAGCTCCTTCAAGCAACTTGGTTTGTGTGAACCTTTTAAATAGAACAGGCTTGGTAAAGTTCTATCTTCCGAAAGTGGGGATTAGTGTGAGAAAGCGGGACATTGATATACGAGTAGTTGGTGCGCTCGTTGTACTACTACTGCTAGACCTGTCTTCTCTGAATCGCGTAATAGCAAAGACAAATAATAGGTCATTAGTTAAGGAAATATGGAAACGCAATACTTTGCTCGAAACTCATTTAGCTCCTTCAAGCAACTTGGTTTGTGTGAACCTTTTAAATAGAACAGGCTTGGTAAAGTTCTATCTTCCGAAAGTTGGGATTAGTGTGAGAAAGCGGGACATTGATATACGAGTAGTTGGTGCGCTCGTTGCTATTTATCTATGCAATATGATCTGATGCGGTAGTAACCTTGCAAACTTATTTGTCCCGTCAGTAATGTCATCATTTTGCGTAGTTCGAGCTTGCGAAAATTACACTAGTTTTTTGTAAACGAAAAATATATTCAACAGAATCAAACGGTCTTGTGTACAGTGTAATAGTAACGAAAAATATATGAAAAATTTTCTTGGCACTAATTTTCTAACAACATCAAAAATGTTTTACTATTAAGAGATATTGGAAACAATTGCTTCATTTATAAAAAAAAAAAAAAATATTTAAAAATGCTATTTCCGATGTGACATATACATATATTAGTCATCGATTACTATCACTTCAAAGTGACATCTGAGTGTTCGCTGACTTGAAAAATCATGTTGATTTTATATTTTTGTATATTTTTTTAACAGTGAATAAATTAGTGTTGAAGAGTATTAATTTAATATTGTTTGTGTTTAAAGTTACCGCAAAAAATCAAATCTGTGGCATATGCAAAATGTCAATGTTTCTAAAGTATCCCGCTTACACTTTGTAGGTTTAAAAATATCCATTACTAAGTGTTGACAACTGGCTGTTGGTTTAATATGGCTCTTGTCAATGACTGACTGACTGACTGACTGGCTGTTTGTCTGTCTGAGATGTTTAAAGGACGGAATGCATGACTGGAAAGATTTGTCATATGTTGAAATAGCAAGAGAAAAAAATCACCGATTTAAATGGAGACAACATGAAAAGTAAGATATACTATATACAATACATATGTGCATATCAAGAGCAGACACAACAAAATCAATACCATTTGTCATTTAAATATGTATGTCTTCATTATGAAGATAGTGATGGAAAAAAAGTCATTTGGCCTTAAAGTTTTATAATGAAAATCAGTTTTAAAGATGGAAATGGGTATGGCAGTCATACATTTTAAAAAATTTAGCGAAAACTTAACGCATTAAAGAACTTAAGTTTATAATACAAACTTCAAATGTGAAAATAAATATAAATATTTACATATTTTTGGGTAAAAATTTTAAATTCCTCTTATTTTTTTTGGATATTGATATTGAATACGGGATATTTCAATAAAATGTGATTACGTTGATCAGTTGTTTAAACAGTTGTTGCTAATTACCGAATTGTATGTTTTTTTTTTAAAGTTGTCTTAAATTCCTTTTTGTGTCTTTCTGCTTCCAAACATCAGCATCAAACTATTACTTTTTTCAGTGTGGCAAAATGATTTTTGTTTTTGGCACCAAAGAAGAGCAAATGCTACCACCTCATTTATCACATAAAAGGCCTTGGTAGTGTAAAGCCATTAGACAGCAAACAATTGGTAAATAGTGGTTATTTGGCTGGCCTGTTTTTTTTTTTTTTTTTTTTTTGTGGTGGTTGACAACAAACTGTCGTAACTATTTATGTGCAAAGTGCAAATTTTATGTGCTACTACGTGCAATAACCTTGGCCTCATCTAGAATATGCCGAAAAGGAACAGAAGAAATTGAAGAGTGGTGGCGCAAGGCTTTTCAAATGAGGATGCCAGATGCAATGAGATTTTGAAATTGCCAGGATGTAGAGTTTTAAAAATGTCGGAATGTTTGAACAATAAATTTATTTATTTAAAACAAACAATTTAACAGACAAAATATTCATATTTTTATTTCTTGCTTATTTCACGATTCCATTCGTGATATCAAAAAACAACCTATTTGGCATCTACAAACAAAATGAAAAGTTATAGATCGTGTGAATATGATTCGAGTGTTACAATGTTTAATCAAAATAAAGTTTAAGTTTATAACCCAAGTCAGTATTTTTGCCTTTGAGACGGTAAGTTTCGAGATAGAGAAACATGTGCTTAAGCCAGTTCGTTCACTTTTAATTTGAAAAAGTTGGCGAAAGTTAAGAATCCATATGTGGGACAGGCTTTTAAAAACATATGATATACTTTGTATATTTAGATTTGTTTTTACAGCTTTCTGATATTCAGGCACAAAATTACGTATGTGATTTGGAGCAAAGAAATAAATCGTACTTGTGGTTAGACAAGTGACATCATGATATTGGAAAATTTTACACAAAATTTCGAAATATAAGCATTGAAAAATAGTAAAAATGGTTTTTAAAAGTGGTTTGCTTAAGAAGCTTATAAGTAATCTAATATGTGCTGCTTATGTATAAGATAAATTATGTACATACATGTGCATACAGAAAAGTACATCAGCATACAAGTAAAAATATTTAAAAGTCTAGCAACGTTTGAATAGAAATCTATAAAATTATACTATTTTTTCGCTTAATTTATGCAATTTTATTACACTCGACCATTAATGGCGGAAGTTATATTGACATTTCTGGCTTAAGGCCATAACAAAAACACTTTTAAATGTGTTTATAGGCACATACATACATATATGTAAATATATTTATGTATCCATGTATTTCACATTAGAATTTGACTATAGTTACATACCCGTGTTAACACATGTTTGACTGTAGATGCCATCAGGTTGGGGAAATTACAATATAGTTTTTGATCCATACTTTTATCAATATTATTCGTTAACAAAAAAGAAAAAATGTCTGACAGGCGAACAATTTAAATACAAGAGAAAAGACCCATAAAAGGGAAACAAATATTTTGCCAGACTGTAAAGGCTTCTTTACAGCGATGTTTGCAGGCCGGCCTGGAACAGAAGCTGTTAGTAGCCAGGCCAGGCAATACTATAGACAGTTTAAATATTTGTTTGGTTGGCTCAGTGCCAAAAAAAAATTAAGTTTTAAAAGGAAAATAAATAAACATACAAAACGACTTGTATGAATGTATGTACATATGTATGCACCAGCATACATATCGTCACATGATTTTGAAGAGGACGTAAGTTATACAACAAATCAAAATCGATTTTCTAATAAAATGATAATCATTATCATGCAACATATCAAAATACATGTTCTTGAAAAATTTTTGCCCATTTTTGGTTTTCATGTCTTCAAAATTTTAATTCTATAATTAAAAATTAAGCTTAAACAAAAATTTTGATTTACTTAGTTTTTCATATTAAAATTTTTTGCTTCTCCTGAAAATGAACAACAAAAAATGAACTGGATTTAACGCAAAACTAAATTTCATAGTAACCAAAATAATGATGATTAATGCGAATTATACTTACAAATGTTATTGCACAAATTGTTTTAAAGATTTAATAAATACCTGCAAAGAGAAAAAATAAATACCAAGTTAATCACAAAATATTTTCTTTCTGAGAGTTTTAAGGGAAAATGTGTACAGTGAATCCTCGATATAACAAAAAACTCAATATAACGTATGTTTTATTGAGTCCCATGAGAAAACCCATTTATTGCAAACTTTTGCATACAAATATACACTATATTCATATAACTATAACGAACAAATTCTGAGCAAAAAAACTCTATATATAGAGACATATCCATTCAAATGCATTAATATAAGGAAATCGGAATAAATCCTAAATGGTAACATTCCGCTATAAAAACAGCGAAGTCGAAATGTATTTGCTCGTACTCGTACAGAAGTCTCTGTACAACGAAGTAAGAATGAAATTTTTAGCAAAATGGCAAAGTACCGTTATCAAAAGAACGAATTCTTAATGTGTGTGCAAATAGCTATAATGATTTTTTTCGCAGTTCTTCAAATTTCGTTACATTAAGGCTTTGCTGATTAGATTTATAGGTAAGCAATAGCTAGAACGAAGTATTTTCGATTACCCTTGGAATTCGTTATATCGAAGTTTCACTGTATTTGAAGCCAAAAAAAATATTTTATACAAAAGTTGCTATCTAGAACTAAAGAAGATGCATTGATTTGAATACTTTTTGTTTGCGGTACAATAACTAAACCATAGAGGTGTTTTGCTCTTATAAATCACAATAAATTAAATATATGTATATACATGTGTATCTTAATAAAACAAACAAATTAAAGGCTTGTGGGGATTATAATTCAAGTATTATAAACATCTTTGCATTTTCTTTAATTCACAAAAGATTCTTATTTAATTTATTTTAAGTATAAAAAATTTCCAATTCTTTTCAATTCTCCCAAAACAGAAAGGAACCATTTGATTTGGGATTGTTTTTGTTCCCCTTTTCATTATACACTTTAAAAGATTTGTTAGAATTTTATCCCCCAAAACATTAAAATGCATATTCTCTGACACTCAATAAAAAATAAACAAACAATAACACACACACACACATATATATATATAGAGAAAAGCTAAAAATTGGAGTGGGCGTGTTATGTCGCTTCGTAAGAGAATGGCACCCACTTCAAGCCAACAGCGACAAAAGCAAGAATCAAATAAAAAAAATATAAATCAATGAACGCATATAAATTCTAACATAAATGAATGTGATTTTTCCATCTCAATGTTTCAGAAGAATGAAAGAAGTGTAACACAGAAAAATTCTCAATACAATAGCAATTTTAAAGTAAACCCGTCCGTCATTTAAATGACAAAGTCAGCTATTAGTTGTGAAGGGGTGTAAGTGTAAGATTATATTGTTGTTGTTGTTGGCTCTGTATGCTGAGTTTGAAATATACGAGTACACCAACACACACAAAAATAGCGTTGCCAAATAAAGTTGACGTAGAGTAATGCCATTATTTGTTTGATCATGGCAAACTCCCAAGAGAAATTTTCCTCAACCGATTTCATAATTAAGATTACAATGTTAATTAATGGCCGGTGGGAAAATTTTCATAATGTTTTAAACAAATATTTTGTGAAATGGTAAAATTTAAGTTTTTCTTCTTTCCTCTATAAAGATATTTTCGAGATGTTGGAACACAATTTATGAAATATGTATATACATATGTACATATGTATGATGTATGTATATAAACAATTTTTAATACGATAAAAATAATTGAAAAAAAGAGGGTTTACTAGATAAATTTAGCTTCTTAAATTAACTTACCAATGAAAAAATAGTACAATATGTTTAACAAAATATTTAATTAGGAAAAATGTGCATTTCCTTTCTTATAAGTATTCATCAATTACTACTCGTACATATGTAATTTGCAACGAATGGAGGTGTAACGAAAACCAAAGTAGTTTTCCAGTTTTCTCCGTAGCAGCGTGGTTAACACGATGTTCCACAAAAGAATTGCAAAAGAATACAGTTGCCTGAGACAAATCAGTTAAACGGAGTGGATGAAACGCAAAACTCTCGAAGTTCAAAGAACAATAACACGCCTGACCGCACTTAAAAGGTAATTACGATGATGTGAGAACTATTCTTCAGCCCGGAGCTGCTTTATGGACCTTTTTGTTATATAATATTTTAATGCTCCATTCTGTTTTATTGAAATATTAAGTAGACACACGTTTTATTTTTATAAAAAGCATAATGTCGTATTAAGCAAAATTTAAACATTTTGAAATAATTGTTATATCCTTATTGATCGCAGTGTCAGAAGATTTTTTGAAAGTTACAGTTTGCTAGTATTTTGCATGTTTAAAATAAAAATTGATTTGGAATTGCAAAAAACTGATTTAACGCTCATGTTGAATTAACTTGGCAAACTTTAACTTGAATAAACTAATCAGGTAATTTTTTATTGTTTAAGACTTCCCTGCGATGTTTTTTTTTAATTCAACACTGCTTTTTGAATTTTTAAGAAATTTTCCTCAGTGACACTGGCCTTTTACTCAATAAAAATAAGACATCATTATCAAAATTGCCATCAAATGTTTAAAAGAAATTTATTTGTTTTGAAAAATTTATTTTAAAATTTTAAATTTTTCATTTAATTTGCCTAAAATTTTAGATCCCATTCTATTGAATAAATAAATAATGATGGCAGTTACACCAGAACAGCCCGCAGTAATTAGTTACGCAATAGATTTTAATGAAAATGTTGCACTAATAAAAAATATCCCAGCGCGTAAATTATTCAACATAAAATCATTTATAAAGCTTGAAAGAAAGAGAAATATTGCCGTATTTTCAAGAAAATTTCCCTTGTGCTGTAGCGTGCCAGATAGAGATACTTAAGCATTTGTTTGCACTTTGTTGTGTTATGATTTATTATTGGCGAAAAAAGCCCATCAGAAAGTCAAAACAAACAAACGGCGGCCATAAAATAATTGTGTGTGTTACCTTTTTGTGGGTTTAAATTTTTACTTTCGATTTTTTCCTCTCGTACTGTGATATTAACATTGTTGTTACTTTTGATTCGTGCTGCCTATCTTTTAATACATACATATTTATCTTTTGGCAAAGTTCCCATAGTTTTTTTTTGTGGCATTTTTAGCTTAATACTTGTTTAATTACGAGAATTTGTTGATAGTATTTTGCTGCGTTCTATTATTTTCGTTTCTTTTATTGTGATAATAATATTGTTGTTACTTTTGATTAGCACTGCCCATAATTTAATACTTTTCGTTTGGCAGTGTGTGTTCCCAAACAATTTTTCTTTTAGGCAGTTTTAACTTGTAGTTTAAGTTTTGATCACTTTTGTTGCGTTTTTTCATTTTTTTATAAGGTTCAAAGACCTCTAGTTATTGCCTGTCATGTTTTCAATTTTCTTACAAAAGCGAAAAAATAAACAATTAAATTTTTTTGTTGTTGTTGTTGATTTTAATGGCCAATTTTTATTTTATTTTGTTGTTTTTTTCCTCTTTAATATTTGTAGTTAATGAAAAAAGTGAAATTATTATTTTTTACTTTTCTTGTGCTTAATGGGATTGCACACATTTTGTTATTATGATAAATTATAATGGTCATTATTGCTACAGCCAACTTATAATTTAATTTAATAATAAATTATGTACACACATATATGAAGCCATTTAACATTGAACTATGTTGATTTTCCATTTTTTTAAAGCTAAATTCGTTATCGTTTAGCTATTTAGGGAAAACGAGTGAATTTTAGACTGAAATTATTTTGTGAAATACTGTATGAAGCAACATCATTAACATTTTCTGTTAAATCAACATGATTTCATATTAAAATCAAATAGTGTTTGATCGCTTTTCAAACAAGAACATTTTTAAACTAAATATTCTGTTTGACTATTGAACCATTTATTTCATATACTATAAAGAGAAATTAACGGTTGGAAAAGAAAATTTTCAGAGAGCAGCAGCTGGCACATACATACATACTTAGTTGTTGATAATTTCAATTGTTGTTACGTTTTTTATCTGGAAACTATAAGTTTCTGTTGACTGAAGTTTAGTCCGCACCCTAAAACATAGTGATAAGTTTGAAAGACTAGTTCATTTTCTAAAATGATGCTTAAAATCATATATAATTAAAGTTGTTTAAAAACCAACATGCGCTGTTGCTAAAGATATGTACATACAAGCCTTTAACGTACATACATCTGTAAATGTGAACAACTTCGTTTCATAAGAATTAATGTTAACTCAACACGATTTCATGTTAAAACTTATTATTACGATATTGATAATTTAATACGAAAAAAATTTAATTTAATATGAGAACCGAAACAAATTGAAGAAAATAAAGTTGATGTTAAAAAAACTTGAGGGTTTTGAAGTCATGGTAATTTTACAATGACAGCTGCTTTAAAAATGTTTGCCGTTTATTGTCTTTAATTTTAATAAAAGAAAGTTAATTAAAGAAAATACATAAAACTAAAAGAAGTCATTTAAGCCATCATATTGAAATTTTAAGAAAAAATCTCACAATGCTTACACTTTGCCATTGAAAAAAACTATTTTTATACAATACGAATAATGACAATTATATATTTAAAAGAAAATAAAAACATAAATGAAAAAAGTGAAGAAAAAAACTTTAACCCATTAACTGTTAAGGCTAAAATGGATTCCTTTATATTTGATTAAAAAGCATAAAATTACTTGAATGACTTCAAATTCTTGTGCCGTTTCAACTGCAACAACTTTGTGTCGTCAACAATCTTTTTCATTTTGAAACTTTTTCTCAATAGAAATTTCTTGTCACTGATTTCTTTTAGTTTTTTTTTGTTCATTTTCAACTGTAGAAATTTCCGTTTTCATTTAATTGTTTCATTTTCTTTTGATTTCTACTACAGTTCTAACGTATAACGACGGGTGAACTGAAAAAGAGAGAAATAAATTCAAAAACAAAAAGAAAAATTAACAAGTGTAAATAGAATTCATCATGACATGATTTTCAATTGGTTTTTCTGCATTATTTTACTGAAGCAACTCAATGCAACTTGTTTTCATTTCAGTCGTAAATCTGTTCTTTACGGCTGTTCATTCAGTGTCGTTGATTACATTGAGCAATAAAATAAAAATTGATACCACTTCAGAAAAAATTATGGATATTCATATTATAAAGAAAAGCATTAATATAAAAACTCCTGCCAGCGGTGAGTTTTAAATTAATTTTTTAAATAAAATAAGTAAAACATTTCAAATGTTTTCACGCATGACATTTGATAAGTGTATACAAGTATTCCTCTTTGTATATCGTTTTCCTTTAAAAATAATTAAAAGCTTGAAGAAAAATAAGAATATTATTAAGAAGGAAGGTTAAAAAATTAGAATCAAGATAAAAAAACAGTTATTGAAGCTGAAACAAAATTATTAGAAAATTATTTTTTGCTTAAGGTTTTCATGAGCTGTGTTTTAATCACAGTTTTTCTCTGTTAACTGAATGCCCTTAATATGTTTACATTTGCATTGTTTTTGTATAGCATCATTTGCACGACTTTAAAACAACCGTTGCTGTTCTTCGTTTTATTACTGCGCCAGTGTTAGTCAACGAGTAAATAAATTTCTTAAGACAATAGTAAGAGACAGACGGACAGCCAAACCGACGATATAAGAGAGATCATTGAAAAGAAAATAAAACTTTAATTCAAAGTAAAACGGAAATGAATTTCACATCATGTCTGGTTTATTTCATACGATTGCTACTTGTGAGTGCATAAGAAAGAAGAAGTGGCATCAATGTCGTTTTATAGAAATTAGTTGTAATTTTTTTCTACTTTTTTATTGTTGCAGCTTGTTCAAGAACTTCCTTTGCCAGAATAAACAAGCGCAGAATTTGTCTTCGCAAAAAAAAAAAGTGGAAACAAAGGAATATAAACTTTAAAAATCATTGTTTTACACAAAAAATACACATGTACAATAAAAGAGCAGTTTGAATCGACATTATCATCTTAATTAATTGTTTGAATTTACAGTCATTAAATGTAAAAAGAAGGAAGATTGTGAAAAAAAAAGAGTTATAATTAAAGCCATTAAAAAACTATAAATAAAAAGTTGAGTTTTTTTTGCGAAAGAGCGAAGAAAGAAATTTGCAAGATACCAGTTAGTATTCGTACATTTTATAAGATTTCGCTGAAAGAAAAAATACGTCACTTTTTAGTTCACAAGAAAACAGTTTTTACGCCAATAACGAAAAGTAAAACTCTTTTTTATCAGAAAGTTTTTTTTTTTTTTGGTTTATTTAAATTAATGACATTGACCGTAGTTTTTTGTGTGCTTAACAAATATTTGCTTGAATTTCAAGCACTTACTCGTTATACATAAATACAACAACTTACTTCCATGTGCCGTATTTGAGCTTTTCCAAAGTGTCCATTTTTATTATGGTTTTTTTTTTACATTTAATATAATTTTAATCAGTTTTATATTGTTTTGTAATTATACGCTTCAGTGAATGTATTCAATTTTATTTTCAGCCAGAATGTTATTAACTTTTTTTTTTTAATACGAGCATTTATTTAAATTTATTTTTAATAGTACTGCTAGTAGGTACGAGCAGTTTGTCTTTGAATTGGATGATTCATAGATAATAACAACCAACTATCCATTATGTAAATTAACGTACATACATACATACATAATTATTTCTTGCTTGCCAGGCTTAACGAAACATTTCCATTAAAAAAATCATTACTAAATATCCAAGTTTAAACGTAATTGAAACTATTTCCCAAAACTAAAGTTATAATTACATATTTACTAAAATCGAACAAAAAAAAAAAAAACCAAACTTTCAAATTAAAAAGCAATTTATGTAACTAACCCTTTAAGTTTAGTCTGTACTACACAGTTTTGTTATTTTCATTTTTTGTAGTACATTTTCTTATATACATATGTATGTATATAAGCTAAAACAAAAAGTCAAAAAACAGACATTAAAAATACTCTCAAGTTCTTTTTTCTTATAAATTTTACGCAAAAACACAATATGTTTGTTTGTGGTTCTTAGACTATCAGGTGGTCATGAGCGGCGTGACATGACTGCCGCGAAACTGAGTTCAGATCAACCAAAATATGTACATGAAAAACAAAAAAGTACTTTGAGTTGTATTACAATACATTTTTTATAATGTCGCTATTTGATAAATATTTAATTTAATCACCTCTTAAAAACCACTTTTTAAAATTTTCTTATCGTTTTGAATTTCACTCAAACTTTATGTTAAATAAAAATGCATACATACATATATTTGTTTTTATTTAACAGCTGCTGTTTTTCGCCAAAAAAAAAACATATGTTGCCATCGATTTGTTGCCGCATTACAACATATTCGCAAAAAAATCGCGCGTTTAACAATATCGAATTCGTGCGAATAAATTACAGTGTAAATAGATGTTAACTTATGATTTTCACATTTTAATAGAACTATTTCATAAAATATGTACATATGTATGTATGTAATATATACATATGTATGTAATATGTACATATTTTAGGAAAATTTCATCTATATCGATAGCTTAAGATTTCGTAGATAAAAGCTTTAGAAAGCAATAAAAGAAAAATACATATGATTTCGGGTTCTTACGCTTCATTGTTGTTAAAGTAAATATATAATGCATAAATATATACATACATAAACATAAATGTGTGGATAAGATTAGAAAGAATGCAAAAATCTTAAACTAAACATGTATGTATACGTACGTATGTAAATAATAAAGATAAATACAGAAAGTAAAAATATTAAACAATGCCACAAGGTCAGAAATATGAAGGTAAGGCAAAAATATATTAGAAAAATAAAAAATTCTGATATAACTTGTGTGTAAGTTTGTACACACACTGTCGAGCAAAAGTGAGTGCATGTTTAGAAATTTTACTCAAAATTCTCTTATAACTTGAAAAATACACAAAATATTTTTTTTAAATTTTGAGAAATAATTATAAAGAGATTGTCTTAAAGGGTCTAAAGACAATAATAAAAAATAGTCCTTATATACATATACAGGTATATGTATGTTCAGCTGTGCCCGATTCACAAACGTACTTATAATTTCGATTATTTATCATGTTTTTAATGCATTTAGAATTTGCGTCAACTGAGATTTAAAGTTTATTGACTGAAAATAAACTGAGTTGTTCGTTGTCTAAGGTTTCCCATCCTAGCCAAAAGCGTGCTACTCTTACTTAAGCCTTTGTCTAAGTATATATATTCTTGGGTCGATGCAATACCAGCGACGAAAATCCTCTACACACAGATGTAGCGCTACTTCTTCGCTCCAAAAAAAACAGTGATGCTAAACAAACGTTCCAAAAACTGATTTATGAACAAACAAAAACGAACGATTGTAAGAAATTTTTAATCGTGGCTGTTTATGATTTAGTGTACGATATATAGAAATAAATAATGTATATTCGTAAAAACTGAACAAATATTTGAAAAAAAGCCCAGACAACTACTGAAATTGACTTGTAGCATACAAATAAATAATAACAAGAAAGTGGCAAGAAGACAAAACAAACAATATTTTATAATGCCAGCCATTAACAAATTGAAAAAACCAAACTAAAAAACGGATGAAAAAACAACGAAAACAAAAGCAATGACAGCAACCACAACAAAAATAAATTTACAAATGCCAAAACTAGAGCAATTTACAGTTGACTAAACCTGTTAAAAATTGCGTTTACAAAAAAAAAAAAAAAAATTATTAAAAATAATATTACAAAAACGGCGTTAGCAAACAACTTTTAAGCCTCATTTTAAAATAGAGGCCGCACAACAGTTCGCAATGAATTTAGTGATAAATCTGTAGTTTACAAATGCAGTTTTTTGTTCATCTCAAGTTTATCGACCCGGCCCTACATACATACAAACATGCTGAAAACCGACTCCGAGTAAATAAGTCGTATTCGAAACATGTTTCTATTTTTTGTGTTAAGTAATTTTTTGTCACATATATGATTAAAAAAATTGGCATATTAAACCGGTTCAGACACTTTTGTTGATCAATTTTCTTCTAATTCTCTGTTAAAGCCGCCTTCTTAACGGTCACACAAAAAAACTTATTTGAACAATTTTCATTTTGTTTTACTTTCTAATTCTGAACTTTTTGACAGGTGCATATGTACATTTTTATGCAAAAAGAAAGTGAAAAATGCAAGTGTGCCAAAGGAGTCAAAGAAAATTAAACGATAATCGAATCTATAATTGATTACATTGGAGAAACAATTACCAAATTCAGTCTTATTTGCCTTAAAAAAAAAATGGAAAGACATATCAAAACTACGACTATTAAACTGCATCTAACTTCATCTATGTACATATGTCAAAGCTAAACTGTCAGAAAACTATCGGAAAGCGGAATGCATGAAAGTGCGAATTGTAGTACTCTGGGAGGTCTCAAGATCCAAGGCAGTTACCCTTTTAATTGCCGGATTGTCCAGGAGTGCCACAATGGGCTGAACAACCTAACGGGTCGAAATCAGATAATTCGGATATGGGTGTCGCTAGAAATAGAGAAGCAGAGATGGAACGAGATGATAAACATATATGCCAAAAGTTAGGCTGAGGGATTTTGCCTGGACCCACTCCATCTTTCGGCTCGAAAATAAGTTCCCTTAAAGGAGAAATAAACAAAATGCATAACTACTATCGAGGAGAACTATTAGAACGCTTTTGAAAGTCTTGTACATTCTGTACTGGATGGGAGAAGCCTAAGGGAGGACTTTGAGTATCTATGTATGCAGAAAGGGCATACGGACACTTACAGATTCTGTGTTGCAGAGGAGGATTCAATAGAACACGAAGACCAACTGTTTGGCATTGGGACATAAGAAAAGCAGGCTGTGTCATGCCCATATGGTGGTTGAACTAGACTGGCCAACGCCCCCCTGGAACGGAAGGGGAAGCACAATAGATTAACGATGAACCTCCGTGTACATATACACATATATATTTCCAAGGAACTCTCCATACCAGCGATTCCGTACCGATTACCACTCTTATTCCCAATCTCTCCAGCAAACTAAAAAGTTAATCAACAAAAATTTAAGCGCCTGAACAGGGACTTGGTGTTGCATCCAGTGCCAGTTTTACCGCCACCATTTAGCACCCCTGCAACACGAACCTCAAATATTTCTATTACCAAACATTTTCATTATCAGTTTTACATACAAGTACATAAAAATAAACTGTTAATTTCTTTATTGCTTTCTTTTTCCATCTTCGTTTACAGTTTTAGATTTTCTTTCAATTTTTATTGTTTCCATAACACGTTCGCATTCAAGAGAGTTTTGCTTTTAGTTGGCTTTTTTTAATTTTTCTTTTTAAAAGTTTCATATCACGTATTTGGAGTACAAAAAGCCTTGACCTCTAATATCGAGGATGGGAGAGCGTGATGTAGACACGATATTCTAAATGAATGCGAAAGAGCATTTTGCATTTACATACAAGCAGACTGTTTTAAAATGGACTTGTTATGCGTGTGTGTGTGTGTGTGTGTGTGTTTGTACAATCTATACATTTTTAATGTTTATTTTTTTATTTGTATCTTTTATTCCTTACAAACAACATTAAAAGGTTTTTCCACTTGCTATAACTCATGCTATAAATGCTATAAATTATCTAAAGTTCTCTTATGAAAAAAATAAAGCAAATGACAAATTTGACAAACGATAATTAACAAGTATTTTCCAGAAGACTTCACCCAAAATTGATTTGCCTTGCAATAGACAAAAGACTGAAACGAAATTAAAGTATTTCTAAAATGATTTCGGTAGTATTCTTATTAATTTAAATGTAATTTATGTACATACATATATTTTTACATCTGTGCATCGTACACATCTCACCAGTTGCAACAAAAAAAAGGCTGACAAGTGCATTTAAACTTGCATATGACCAAGGACCGAAAAAATTTTTATTTTTCAACAGATGTGTACAAACAAACAATGGAGTTGTCAGCCGGTTAAGAATAATGCGATTAATCTATCGAACAAAATGAAATTCTTGTTGGAAACAACGAATAAGTCGATTAATTAATTTCAATTAATCGAACAAATTTATTTTAATTTAATTTGAATGATTTTATACAAAATGTAGGAAAGTTAAGAAAATGTATTCATAGCCCTGATTGTAATTAATCTCAATGTTTGGTAGGCAAAACCCGTGTCGAGTACTCATAGGACTTCAAATGTATATTTTATGTTCTTATTAAACACACCTTTGGTCAACAATTATGTCAGCTGTTTTCTTTTTAAATCAAGCATTACGAAGTTTTCAAGGTAATTTTTTCAGACTCTAAAAATTAAACAACTTCTTTATCATCTATAGAAAATTTTTATATGGACATTGAAATTTTAATTATTTATAACTATTCTAAATAAAATTTAAACTATCTATATCTATATATATATATATATATATATATATATATATATATATAATATTCTGTAAAAACATTTTACTGTCTATAATTTTTCCAATAAATTTTTTACAATCGATAAATTTTCCATGCAAAATTTTGCTTTCGCCTAAAATCTTCCTTTGTTTTCGATAAATTATTTACAGCCAATTTTAATTATAGATAATTTGAACATTTTTCCTATCGATAAATTTTCCATCAATAAAAGTTTTTATAAAATACGTTTGTTATCGATCGATTTTCTATGGACAATCGATAAATTGTCTATAAACAACTTTTTTCTATGGGAAATTTTTGCTAACTTTAAATTTTTAATAGATATTTTGTTCTATTTTCCAATAGAAATTTTTGCTATCGCAAATTTTTGTCATCTACAATATTACTAAAAAAAAATTACATTCTAAAGGTTTATATTTTAAATTTTTTTCGGTAATTTTTTTTATAAAGAAAAAAAGAAGAAATAGGGCATATAAGATCGTATCTGACTAAATCGTAAAACGATGTACACTAAATAGTTGAAAGTATAGCACTAAGAAAGAAGTGAATTGATTAGGACATATAATCACGTATCTGCCTAAATCTGAAAATCTGCCATGCGCAAACTACAGTGTCGTAAGTGCAGACTGAACTTACAGCAACTGAGACGCTGAGGGGTTCAAAAATATTGGTCTTAATCAACGTCGTCATTGTTATAAATTGGTACAAAATGGCCAAAAATTTTCCTTTTCACTTTAAAATGAAAATATGCTGCATTTGTTTGTTTTTGACAATTGAGAAGCATATAAATTTATTTTAAGTTATTTTATCGCAGAGTAATTTGAAAGTACAAAGTAAATTAAATTAGGAAAATGTTTTTGCAAGAAATACAATTTTAGTTAGAAAGACTTAAACAATTCCCCTTGTTGTTGTTATTGCAACATGTTTAAGTGCAACGTGCGTAAGTGGCGGGAGGAAAGTAATCAAATGGTATTTACTGCAAAAGAAAAATAAAAAATAGCTTGAATTGTTACTTTCAATAAAAAAAAAAGAGGAAAAGACTGGGTGTGTCTTGAAGATTTAACATTTTTCTTTATTTTACTTTTCTTGAGGATTTTATTTTTCATTATTTTTGTAGACATGAGTGACACAACTTGATTTAAGTTGATAAAATAAAAGAAGTACAGAAAAATCTGATATAAATTTGTTTATAATATTGTAATAGAAATGGTCAATAAACGAGCAGAATTACAGTGAAAGAATTTTTTTCAGAAATGCTCTTTTATTGAAATATATAAAACAATATTTTTTAAGAAATATTTCATTATTTTCATTGAAATAATTACATTTTCATTACGAAATGTTTAATGAAAGTCTTTAAAAAATTGATTGAACTTTTTTCATAAAAACCATGACGTCTTTTGTTGGGAATTATGAACAGACTTGATAATAAAATAGTTTCACTAAAAAGTACTTTAAATTAATGAGATAAAAACACTTATTCAATTAAATAATTTCGCTATGCTAATTGGACAGGCCCAAGATTAATGTATTGAAACGCCAGTTAGGAATTTATATAAAAAAGTAACTCTGCTTATTTCATTAATTCCACTGCTTAGCAAAATAAATTAAGTTAAAATCTTGAAAGCTTTTGAGAAAAATGAAAGTTTAATGGAATGTTTTTATATAGAGATATATTTTTTTATTTTAATAGTCACGTCTGCCATTTATAAGCCACTTATGTGCACTCACTCCACATCACGTGCCACAGGGACGAACGACAACCGTACGCAAACGCATGATCCCTTTGTTTGTGTTCCTTTACACTGTTCAGCTGGGCTGCTTTGCAATAAATTGTAAAAGTGCATTCTTCCATTTCTTTACACATTTCATTGGAAATGTGAAAGAATATGTGACTGTGGCTGCCAGCAAAGCCGTGAACAAGCGAGCAATTGAAATACATACATAAATTTTCTGTTTTAAATAAAAAGGAATTATAATAAAATTAAAGAAACCCTAAAAATAGATTTCTTCATGTTCTTCCATAAAATGTATCGACTTTTTCCTTCTTGTCGTAAAAAAAATTTATAAAAAAAAAATGTATAATCTTTTTTTCGTTTTCTTGGGGTTTCGTTTAAGCAAAATCTTTTGTGATAAGCAATGACAACTTTAAGGGAGTGGAGTTATGGAAAAGGAAAAGTAAGAAATAGACGTTGGTTGCAATTTGCTTCTTCATGACGACGTAGACGACGATGATGATGGTGATGATGATGGGTAGTTGTAATTATTTACAACTTGCATTTTCTATGGAAATCGAAATAAAATTAACATTTTTATTACTTGTGATGACAAATAATTTATGACACCACGAAAAGGAAGACAAGTTGTTCAGGAAATACTTTGGCGTTTGCTTTTGGCGCCTTACACATGTATGTACGTACATATATAATTATGAATTGCAAATTATGAATTTCAAATTGACTTAAAAAAATAAGGAAGTTGTTGCAATGTCTGCAATGTCGTCTTGTTAAATAGACTTTCAAAATTCTATTTGTGAAACGATAGGATTTCACTTCAGCTTCATATACTCGTAATAATTTTATGAAAGTCGTCAGAGAAGAAATTATCTCCTCAAAATATTAATTATTGGATGATTGCACAAATTCTTTTCAAAGTATTAATTAACTCATTTAATGGTACGGGGTGAACCAAAACAAACGAAAAGTTTTAAATGGTCTACAACATTTATGCAACAACAAGCTTTGCTTTTATTTTTGCCGTTTTATAGAAAAGAGATAAGAACTATTATTTTTCCCTAGAGAACAACCAACTAAAATACTCGTAATTGAATATGTTTGAAAACTGACGTTTATATGACCTTGTCTTGACAGTTTATTTCGACCGATTGGAAGTTTTGGCCAACAAGCTGCTGTGTAGAACCATTCTCGGGCAGGAAGATCACAAACGGCTCTCAATGAACAAAATGTTGGATACGTGAGAGAAAGTGTTGCAGGAAAGTCCAACAAGTCCAAGGCCTTTGAGTTGTTTGTGTAAAAAAATTGTTCAAAAACCAGAGTTCTTTCATCCCAAACGAAAAGCCCTCAAAATACTTATTCGTTAATAGTATTCACTTAACATTTGCTACCATATTATATATGTATGTACGAATATGTGTGTATTCAATAAATTTAAGAAGTTTCATAATTGCCTAAAATGAAGGGGAAGAGAACAAATATGTTATTAAAACCAACTTGCGCCATCATATATTTTTATAACTAAAACATATGAAAATAATCAACTCGGTATCAAAACGTTTAATCTGAAAATATTTCACGACAAACCAACACACACACATGCGCACAATGTTTTGTATTTTTGTAGAAAATTTTAACTCAATTTATGACACAAATTCTTAATAAAATGGGAGTGTATCTGCTTTATCGCACACACTCCCTTCAAAAAAAAAAAAAAAAACAATGTTTTTTTCATATAATGAAAAGAAATTTAAAAAAACGTTGTGAGTTTGTTAAAATAATAAGCATGTGTGTATGTGCGTACTCGTATATGTTATTTATTTACCCTTATTCCAAGAGTCATTGTCGTAGTCACAAATTCGGCTTTTTTTTTACTAATTTTCAACGACAATTTCAATGTTATTGTCAGTGTCTATTTGTGCTTTAGGTCCAGGAAATACGAGTATCGAGTGCTTATCAGTCATATATAAACGATGGCCAAGACCATTGAAGCTTATTAAAACCAACATTAGCACAGAGAATTAACTTTAAGGTGGACACGGAATTATATAACTTTATTATTTTATATTCATACTAAACTTTTAAATGTTTTTTTTTTTAAAAAAAGAACGATACTCCAATTCAGAATAATGCTTAAATTACAAGAGTCAACTTTCTGGAAAAACCAATATCAGGAAAAAGTCATTGAAGATATTTTAGTACAGAAAAGCTGTGAGTTGAGTTGTCCAATGAAAAGTAAGTTTCATCATGTAGCCGTCTTGCAGGATGTATTGAAGACATAACTAACTGGGTTATGCAGCAAATTTTGCTAGAAAACACAACAACCCAAAATAAAATAACAAAGAGAAATGCTAATAAAATTGATACAAATAAATATTAATGAAAGATGAGTAACGAAATCCCCAAAAACAAATTTATGTTTCAATGTTTCAATGTAGGGAAGAAAACAAAAACAAAAGCAAAAACTCAAACAAAGGCTGTCAGTATGAGCAACAATTAACGGATATGGGTATTTCCGTCAAAATATACACTTCTGGCCAAAATTAATTAAACGGGTGCCCCACTATATGCAGTATTTTGAAAGGCAAAAACCTAATTTGCGGAATATATCTAATCTCTAGTTTGACAATTTAAGCTGCCGCTCACATTAATACTTAAAATTTCCGATGTCTTGCAGTTTTTTGTTATTCTAAATGGCGAACGTTAACCGTCTGTAGCGTCAGTTATTAAGCCCTTTGACAAAAATTTATTATTTCTGAAAAAAAAAAAATATTTTTGCATGTTTTATTTCCAGCCTGTTTCACGATCTCGAACTTTAGTGTTCGCATATATTTGAAGCAGCAAAGCGACTAATTTGCAGACAAATTTTATAACAACAAAAGTCTCATCTGTAGCAGAACGTTTTTTAATTTAGAGTACAGTACTTCCTAGGAGCTATACATTCATATATAAGTTAAATTCGAAATGATTAGATAATATTTTTTATTTGTCTTTTTTTCAGTTCAAACGCATACGACTGTCACGTTCGGCATCATGGAAGTACATATATGTATGTATGTATTTTTGAAAACAATCATTCTTATAAAATCGTGAGGTTTCTCTTAAGGATTGCTAACATGTTTTTTTTTGGGAACTAATTCAGTATAAAAATACTTTTATTAGACTTTAAATTATGTTAAAGTTAAGGGATATCGATTTTGTTCCTTTGATCGCATAATTATATTTGAAAGAAAAAACAAAGTCTTGAATGTTATTTTGAATGCAATTATGCGAACGAACGAATATGTTCGATATCCGTTAAATGGCACTATATAGGAGCATTTTCAATATTGAAAACCCCAGAGAAAATTAAACCCTAAATTAAATGAGTTGAGGTAGAACTGTCGTATAGATTTTTTTAAAGTTTGTAAATTTAATTTTTAAGTTATTAAATTTTAAAATTTCCCGTCAAATCTAAAATCTTACAGTTTGTGATAAAAATATCTTTTGGCTTCCCTCAAGTTTTGCTTTTGGAAACGACAGCGACAAACTGTCACATAAAGAAAAAACACATTCATTAATTGCATTTCCAAAGCATGACTGACTGCTTGAGTGCTCTAAAGAACTTGCTGGCTGCAAGATGAAAACTCCTAGATGCACCGTATTTTATCAAAAGAAATAAAAAGAAACAAAAATAGAGACAAGTTTTTCTTATTTTAGGGAGTACAAAAATTTTCAACGCAGTGGATGAAAATATTAATGAAAACTAACACACCCAACACAAAATTAATTGTGTTACAAACTTCGCCAGGATGGATGACATGCGACAGCGCCTGCATGCCGCCATTTGTCGCTTGTTATAAAAATAACAGTTTTGAACTTTGAATTTGTTTCTTTCCACTCTTACTCACGCAGCCAGTCACCCAGTCAAATGCCGTCCACATGTTTGCCAATAACTTGTTCAGCAGTTTTATAAATTAACACCAAATAAAAAACAAACTGTTTAAAAAATTAACTTAACATTTTAATTAAATTAACTTGATTATGATAAACAAAGAAATTTAAATTCTTTTAAGAAGAAAGACACAAAAACAAAAACAAGTACATAATACAGTATTTGAGTCTTCATTTGATGATTGAACGCAGGCAGACATTTTAAAACTTTCAGATAAACAAAATTTCAATGAACTTGAACTTGAGTGATTTCTGAGAACAGAAAGTTTGTTTAAATTTTCAGTAAAAGAGAAAATAATTTCATATTTTAAACAAAACATTAGGAAAACAACCATATGGAATAAAAAGTATTCTTTAATGCAGTCCCCACTCGCATTTGTAATAAAATCTCTTTAAAGGACATGATGTGAGGCGAAATTTTTCATTGAGAAAATGCTTTTCGAAAAAAGTACCTTTTTGAAAATGCAGGTATTAAAAAGTACCTTTTGACAATAGCACCTGGAAGTACACAAGTTTAATCCTAATAGAACAAGGAAATATATTTCCTTCCTTTTTGTTTTTGAAGAAATTTGGACCAATGACTCCGCCATCCCATAAAGTACACCAAACAGTACTTTACTGTGGATGTAAAATGAGAAAAAATATTTTTCGAAAAAATTAGTTTGTGAAAAAAGTACATGTTAAAAAAACACAGTGCCTTTTGGAACAAGTACCATGTGAAAAAGTATCTTTTGAAAACATTACTACTATGTGAAAAAGATTAACCAACAAAAACAATCACCTTGAAAAAAGAAATATATGTATGGACCTTATAAATTGCGCCTCTGAGGAGCAGTATCCTTTTGAAAGAGCTACCTTTACAAAATAAAACTTATATCAAATTTACTGTCGAGTATTCAACGCCATTAAAATTCAATTAACTACTTTTAACGTGTTTTTTTCGCTTTAAATATCTACTACTTATTGCAGTTAAATAAATATTTTTTTAATTTATGACAAAGCAAAAAAAAAAAGGTTAATGCCTGCCTGGCTCGAAACGATGACTGTCCTTAAATGCCAGACATCTTCGTCTTTCTTTAATTGCAGACAGAACAAAATAAACAAAAGTTGTGCAGTGCTTTGCGAGATACGCATGTCAATGCATGCACAAGAAATGTGTATTAAACAAAATTAATGCTGTCAAAATTGCCTCAAGCTGACACAATTCATTAAAAATAAACAAAACAATGCGCAATAAAAATGCTGGTGACTGATCTTGTACTACATACATAAAAACAAGGAATTTTAACCTTTAGCAAATTTTATAAATTGAAAATTATTTTTTTGTGCCCCGAATCTCCTATTCAGATAATTATAGTTTAAAGTATTAAGAAAAAAATACTTTAATGCATGTCATGTTTTTGAGTTTTAATAAATATACATAAGTACTTACATACATACATTTACATTTATTTACTAAAATTTTAGAAATCACTACACACCATCTCTGGTATGAAAACAGCGCTCATACTTTGAATAACAAATACACCCAGTGGGCATGCAAGTATTTATGTATATTTAGCCACCCGTTCACTGCAATAAAAAATTGCTTTTAATACTGTTGAAACAAAGAAAACAGAGCTGCCATATCGTTCGATTTTAAAGCGATTCAATAGGCTTTTAAAGGCGTTACACTATTACACACCGCCCTATTTCGGGGGACTCACTTTTTACATTCACAACAAAACTGTTGCAGATTTTTCTAAATATTCATTTATAAATACTATATATATATATGTATGTATGTATCTATGTATGTATGTATATGAACTAGGTTTGTTCAAAAGATAAGATGAATTTTCCATTTTCTCCAAACATTTTTAATTTATTTATTCGGCAATTTCTTTTCCCTTAGTCCCTTCTCTGATATAATACACTTGTGGCAGTCTTTTTTGTAATTCCCGCAGCAATTCTGATGTCTACATTGTGGTATGTCCTCTAATGCATCTCTCAAATTTTGGGAAAACGAAAAAGTATTTTATTTCATTCCTATAGAATTAGACGTTTGCCTGACAATATATGTAAAATTTTAGGGCATATTATTGTCTTTAAGATAGAGTTGTCAAATATAAATGGACATAAAGAAAACAAAATGCACTTTACGACACATACTTTAATATGTATAATAATAATAAATATAAAAACCGGCAAATAATAAAAACTTTATAACAACAATATAAAAGTACGAAAAGGCGTAAAGAATTCAACACATATGAGTGCCAACTGCACTGGCTTACAAATGTCACGACCACCAACCAACGACGCCACATTCTATTTTGAACGGGTTGACGCGTTCCGGCAACGTGACAGTTAATTTGTGCAAGTATTTGCCTTGTTTTGGTTTACTTAAAAACGAACGGCCGTTCCTTTGCTATAAACGTACCTGTTACTCCTTTCAGATCTGCGAAAAGAATGTTTAATTTTGTTGTTTGTCAAAATTGTTTCTAACCAAAACGACCAAGGAGGAATATTATTTTTCAGCCCGTTAAAGATTATTGCTTTTTAGGTAAATATCACATCAACTTCTAGAATAAATTTGCCGTAGAATTGCGTTCGGAGTTCCCAATCCTCTAACTATATTTGTGGACATAAATCTGGCAGCCTTTTAGTTAAATGGACTTTTTATTTGTATTGCTAAAAGCAGTCATTTTATTGACACCTCATGCATAATTTGTAGCCGGCTACTATGCAATTGGGTACACACATACATAAATAAATTCATACTTATGTAATTATTTACATGGCGTATTTTCATGCGTTTAGCTTGAAGAGAAATTTTTAAATTTTCACACTGGCAGCGTTGACTTTCATAGTGTAAGTAAAATGCCCAAAGGAGTTAGAAATACTGCTACAAGCCTGCGACATGTTCAGACATGCGTTGTGGGAATGAAAGAATATTTAATATTAATATATAACATGTTTTTATTTTATACAACTATAAACATTTGGATTGTTTTTAAGAAATCATATGAAAAAATTAACGAAAATATATTGCAATTTTAAAAAATAGATTAAAATACTTTTAAACTTTAAAAAAAAGGATCTTTTGTGCAAAGTACCTTTTGGAACCAATTAAAAGTAGCATTCCATTGTAAAACTGTACTATTTATCATAAGTAAATTGAATTTAAAATTTCATAGAAATACCTTTTTTTCTTTTATAAGTTCTTTTTGTATCGTTTGTAAAAAAGTGTTGAAAAAGCTACTTTTGGAAATAAGGAGCATGTGACAAAGCACCTCTTAAAAAAAGCAAATGTTTAAAAGCACGTTTAAAAAAATACAGTTTAACAACAAATTTTTTTGGAAAAAGGTACTTTTTGTAAAAATTTCCTTTGTGGAAAGCTACTTTTTTTGAAACAAATAATATTAAACGAAAACAACTTTTAAAATGTATGCATTTTGAAAAAACTACTTCTTGAAAACAATGCGTTTTGAAAAATATCTATCGAAAAAGAGTAGCTTTTTACGAAAAATTCCTTTTTTTTTTTGAAAAGCAGCCCTTGAAAAAAATGTGGAGGTGTAATAAAAAGCTTTTTAAAAACCAAAAACGAATACTATCTCTATCAAGAAAGTACCTTTTGAAAAAAAAATATCTTTTAAAAAAGTACCTTCTGCAGAGAAAACATTTTTTGAACAAATATTTTCGAAACATGTACACCTTTTAAGATAACGCTTTTTTACAGAAATACATTTTGTAAAACATTCTTTTAAGAAAATTATCTATCATTTAAAAACGTACCTTTTTCCGAAAACCCATTTTAAGCTAAATACTCGATGTATCTTTAGAGAAATGTACGACTTTGAAAAATGTAACTTTAAAAATAAATACCATTTAAAAAACACTCTTAAAAAAGTACATTTTCCTTTCTACATTGTCTTTTCAATAAAAAGTTTATTTGGTCACTGTAAGATTGTTACCATCTTGCTATGACAAGTTTTGTCTGCACCTTTCACAATTTCCAATATCATTTTCTATCCAAATTCTTACAAACATGGTTCACTTTAATTTTTCAACATTTTCCAATACGATAAATCTTCTCAGAGCTCAAAAATCTTTAGAACACAATCAACGCAGTTTTTATTTGTCCAGAAATATAGCAGATAATTTTGCATTTTTGTTTTCCGAAGATTTTTCGTGCAGTCGTTTAAAAGTTATGAAATACATACTTTATTTTCCTCTTTCCAATTAAGCCATTATTTCTGCTTTAAATTTTTATAATTTTTCTGAGCAGTTGACGATAAATTTATTATATTTGTCGACTGCCAACAAACATACACACACATTTGTGTATATTATCATCCAACTCGGTGCTCTGTGGGGCCTTTATCGCTCCCTTATTCTTAAGTTTTTTTTTATTGTTATATGATTTTTGTTGTGTTTTGCTCCACGTCAATGATTTCACTTTTTCAGTTTTTGCTTATTGTTTTGCCAGTCGTGACTGCACTTTTCAATAGTACTTCACTTTGAGATATGCATTAACAGAGTTACATACGAAAGTATGTATGTATGTGTATATGTATGGGGACGTAAACAACATTATGTTTCCTAGAACAATATTTTTTTAAATTTATTTTTGTTACCACAGGGCAAAATTTCACCGTTCACTATTAAAAGTGACATTCTGATTAGCCTTGTTTTTGAAAACATGCCATAAAGCAGACCAAACATTAATTTTCTACATATGTAATGGTGTCCCGACAAAAGCTTGCCGATTATACTCACACAAAAGCGCCCACTTAACTAAAAATGGGCTTCACCGGAAAACAAAATTTTTGAAGGGATATACAAGATCAATTGACGAACAGAACCGTTATTTTCATCAAAACATTTTAACAATTTGCAAGTGTCTGCTCTGGTGTTAAAGTCCATCCAAAATGAAATGTCAAACTAAACTAAACAGAAAGCAATTATCAGCAGCTGTTAAAAAAAAAGCAGTGCTGCCAACTCAAAGTTGTAAACTTGTAAAAAAAATCCCAATATGTGAAAAAATGTTTGCCTTTTTGACTAATAGAGACTAACAATTATTTTTAAAAACGAAAATTATTATAGAATCATTTCAGTCATGCAACAAAGTGCCACCCTATTACATACGTACATACAGGCCTATATACATACATATTTACGAGTAAATGTATGTAGAATATGTTCTTTATCAATTCACTTTAGAGTTCTGTTTGTTCCCGTATGCATTTTCTATAAAAAAAAACACATTTATATATGTATGTACTTCCATATGAAAGTAGAAAGGAAAAAAATTTGCATTTTTATGATTTGTTTGTATTGTTTTCTGTTTTAACTCAGCTTTTTTGTTGTTGTTGTTGTTTTATGTTGAGAGAAGTTTGTTCTAGTTTTTTGTGGCATAAATTTTTATTGTTGTAATAAATTGCAAGAAAAAAAAATGAAGAAGGAAACTTCTGAGATTTGTTTTCCAAGTTCTTTTGTTTCTAAATACTACAATTTTTAGTTGTTGTTTTTGCTTTAAATCAGTTTAAATTGTTAAGGTTTATACTTTCATATTCCCATTAAATGTTTCTAATGCTGATCTTGTTTTTGCTGCTGATACACATTTTTTGTTAATTGAAGTGCGTTTGTATGTGTGTATATGTGTGTGTGTGTTTGTTCGTTTAGAGAATCTTTAACTGACAGTTTGGTTTTTATGTAGATTTGTAATTTTTTTTTCTTACTTTTTTAACAGAGTGAGAAAATTGTCTTGTTAAAAATCGCCCTGGTTACGGGAGTCCAATAAAATAAAATTTCAGTGAGAACAAAACATTTAATACGTACATTTACATATATTTAAAAATATAGCCTTATTCATTACAAAAAAGTTACAATTTATTAAAATGTCTTATTAAACGATATTTGTATGGGAATTGTAATAAATGAAAAAGATATATAAGAAGAAATTTTAATATTAAGACATTAAAAAATCATTAAAAATGGCAATTACACATATAAGAATTAAACTGTCCTATGAAAAGATTGTGTTAATTGTCGCGCAAGTACTTGTCGCGTAACTGTGATTGTAAGAACCTCTCGACGCAGCTCTAAATGCGGAATGTTTAGCACTTACAAAAGTATGGCAATACATTATTACAAATAGCCCTCCTTAAGGCATTTAACACAAATTCCAGAACAAATATTTGACAAGAATCAAGTTCTGCCTTTTTTATTTTTTGAGTTTTATGTCCACTGTTAAAAGTTCCAAACGGTGCTTATGCTCACAGAGCCATTAAATTGGCCAATTTTTAGACACATCTCATTCATGTTGAAGGATCAATTTTTTATCGATATATGTATGTGAAAAGAACCAAATAATTTGTCATTGAAAAGAGAAAATGTGACAACGACTATAAAAACACTAATAGAGGACCAATAATTAAATTCAAAAAATTGTTCAACAATTTGAAAATTTTCTTGTTCTCTTGGACGAAAAGAACAGCTTTAAAGTTATACCTTTGAGGTATAATTAAAATAATTCCGCCACATGTAATAAATTTATAAAAAAGCCAATTATTTCAGTTTGATGACGCATCGGTGGCAAATTTTACTAAAAAGCATTCACTTAACTGCAACTCTTAATCATAATTCCACCACATGCCAAATATATAGATAAATTGAAGAAAGCTCTGTTTCTATTAATGTTGATACATTTTATTTAATATGATTAAGCTTTTAACTATAATTGCATTATATGACAAAAATTTAGAAAAATTAAAGCAGTTTTGTTTTGAAATATACATTTTATTAAAAGTTACACAGAAGAAATAAAAACACTAGTTAAACCTTTTTAATTCAATGAATTAAGAGTTCAATTAACATAATTTTTAACCATTTTAATGAAAAACTAATTGTATATTTTTAACAGCGGAGCAATATTTTCTTGCTGTACTTTTCTAAAACACGGAAAATTATTCAACAGCTGCAGCTGTTCTATCAGGCACACTTTAGGATAGTTTTAAAAAACCCTTCTTATAATAATCCTACCGCATGTGACATGCGTAGAAAAATGGAGGTACTTTTGCTTGAACTAATCACATAATACCTAGAAACATATAAAACAATAAATAAACTTTTTCATTAATTGAATTAACAACTTAATTGTTATAATCATTAATCATTTCAATTAACAGAATTTAAAGTTATGAATTTATAAGCTTTTCAGCTAAAGCAATAAATTCTGCATCAATATTGTATATCTTTTAATGCAGGGGTTTTCTGTGTAGTTTATATGCGAGTTTCCTTTATACAGTTATAATTTGAAAATATTTTTCGAAAGTGAAATATATATTTTTTTTTATGCATTTTGTGTAAAAGTAGTTTGTGCTACACGCACGTACAGATCAATTGGAAATTATAAATTGCGGCATCTACAAATCTGTATAAGTCTACCTAAATACATCACAAATAGTGTAATTTAAAAAAATATTAAACTGAAGGTTGCGCCACAAAAACACTGCAATGCTGTTTAGGAAGCGATTGAAGTGCGACTGTTAAATGAATGACAACTTAACAACCTGCTTTGTTTGCTAATTAAAGTCATATTTGTTTGCACAATGTGTGCAAATTTAAACTATTGTTTTGTACACAAATTTATACAAACATACTTATAAATACAAACATTTCAACACCGCACTGCTAAATTTGAAAGGTTTTTTCTTATCTTAAGGTTACTAATATCGATGTAGATTTGGCGCGGTAAATCTCGTGAACTCAATGTGACTGAGAAGGAGCGAGAATTTAGGGAAATCGCATGTTGCGATTGAAGTTGTGCAAAAGGGACTTTTCATCATTGGCCAGTGTAATTAATTAATATACAAACGTATATATTCAAATGACTTAAACATCTTTAAAACAAACAAGTAAAATATTATAAAATTTATGTTAACTTGATTATCATTAACAAAAAATTTAGCTGTAATAAAAAAAACTATTAGTATAAACAAAATAATTTGTCAACATTTGAATGCGCAAAAAGTTTCGCAAATTTTATACAACAATAATCAAACAACTCCGTCTCGTTCTGTAAATTTTAAAAAAGATTAAATAATTTTTTTTTTAAGTTTTAATCCTACTTGTACCAGAAACTGGTGCTTTTTAACTGTAACTTTAACTTTTTATAAAGAATATTTTTTGTAAAATATCATGTGCAAAAATCGTTTAAGAAGCTCTTAATAAACGAAGGACGGTTCTGGGCCAGATCACCATTATTATTCATTCATAGTATGTATAAAATTCGATTCATTTATAACACAAAAAATTATCATTTATTCGGTTTCTAATTTGACTCGATTTACGAAAAAGGGGCGGGCATTGAGTTTATTCGTCTTAGCAAATCGCAAAAATGTGTGCTTTTTTCTTTGGAAGTTAAAACATTTTGTAAAGGCAATTTAAAATTACCCAGCAAGCACAATGCTCCCATTCTAAAATTTACGCACGAGCAGAAAATAGTCCAATGTAAAATCCAATTAAAAAGCAATCGCGAACGAAATTAACTATAAAATGTTTGTTGGGTTATTGCACTCATCATGCAACTTAGTTACTCGTTATTTGGTTACATACGAATTTCATTGTTACCTCGTACTTGTTTGCTTTGCTTTGGTGGTAATTAGATACACATAAAGAAAAAATAAGAGAATACGTTGCATGAAGTGTTGGGGCAAATTTCGTAGCGATCTTTAATGACTGCGGTGCGACTGCGTAATCCACAAAGTTTGCAATTTATGTGTTCACATTTGGTAGTCTGTGCATTTGTTTGGTTGTTGCTTGCAAAAGCATATTGGGAACTTGATTGAACACGAAAAAAAAATAGATTTTGTTTGGTTTCATTATGGGAAACATTTTTTCTGTATTTATTCTGATTAAATGTTCCTCCCTCGAACGGGATATCGAAAAAAATAATTATTTTTTTTTATAATAAATTAAAATGTAACCAAAGAAGAATGGCTTTAGAATATTGTCTGATTATTAGTGATATCGATCATTTTTAAACATCAATAAGACAAGAGTTTTTCTCGGATTTGTCTTTTATTTCGAGTTATTTTGTATTCCACTGCAATTAAGTCGACCTTAGTTTGAATATTAGCTTATTGGCGTAGACCTGCAACTAAAAAAAGACAACTTAAAAACATCTAGCGGTTTCAAATCGCACGACAGTGAAGCTCGTAGCGTCTTGAAGAAGTTGGTGATCATGGCCCTAAGGTGCAGGTGCACGCTGTTTTGGGTTATTCAACGTTGTCCTGAAGGAAATTTGTGCCAATGACGCCAAAAGTTGACTCCTTTCGCAACGCATTGGACATTCTTTTATCTCATGTGGAATGGATATAACTCTAAATTCGATAGTTTTATTTGTTAACGAATTCATTCATTTAGTTTCGGAACCAAATGATTTTTGTAGCAGTGCTGACGCCAAATTAAATTCTGTGAAAGACCGAGTTCTTGTGAACAACACGAAATCTGCATCCTGTGATTCTCATACTCTCTTTCACGGACAGCGGTGATATGTCCGACAGATTTTGTGTTTCACGGCAGAAGCTGCATTGCTTCCGGAATAGTAAGAATCGAACTTACGACCCCCGGAACGGTTGGTCGAATACTCTGCCAACTCATGCCGATGCCTCGATAGGGCACTCAAAATGTATTTAACAAATTTATTTAAAATTTGCTATTAACGTGCATTTAAACAAATTGTTTTAATCATTTTCTTTTTCCTTTTGAATTGCGCTCAAGGTCCGTCGAGGTGTCAGAACTTGCGTTAACATTTTTGGTCATGCATACAAACGAGAACTCACACAACAAAAAATAATAAAAATGTATTAAAGAAAAAAAAAACTGTTGAACAAATTGTGTAATCAAAACGTTAAAACGGATAGTGTGTGTGAGTGATTCGTATTTGTAAGTGCCGGCCGGTTCATAAGAGGATTAATGGTGTTTGTTGTGTTCAGAACAAAAATAAATTAGAAGTGCAGCGTATGGAAAACAAAAAAGAATGCAATCAAAAAGCAAGGAAGCTAAGACCACATTAGACTTAAAAGAAATAGTGTCATTGACAGCATAATTAAGAGGAAGCAGTTAAGCGCGTCATGAGTGAGACTTAGAATTACTTTGTAGTAGGATTGATATCGAAGAAAATTAATACGCGCAAAGGAAGAGTAAGGATTTATGGTAAAGTCGAAATAAACTCTCAAATAATGTTGTTGTTTGAAAAATGTTAGAAGTCTGGTTTAACATTTTAACACTCTGGAGGCACTCAGAGACATTTTAGAACAACGAGCTGAATTTTTATAAGAATTTTTATTATTTTAAAGTGTGATTCTTCTCTCTTAAGGAGTATGAGATAAAATAAATATTCCATCATTTAAGCTTTTTTCAAGCTACTTAGAAACAGTTGTAAAGCTTTTCAATTGTTTTTTTTTAAAAGAACCATAAGGCGGTGCCTATTCCCGTATCCTTTGTGGCATTCATTTCTTTTCATTTCATGAACTTTGAAGCTTGATATTTAAAAACAGGATACTCTTTACTTTTATGTTTTTTTAAAGTTTTGATCTACTTTTTAATACTAGTATATGAGACGAAATTTTCCAAATTAGATTTATGCTAAGGATTTATTGTTGTAGCGTTACCAATATCTACTACACATTCCACTAAAATCAGAACTATTCATTTATAGGCCCGGGATACAAATAATGGGACAGATGAAAGGACGAGTAGTTCAGGAAAAGAAAATAGGAACGTTGCAGCAGATACTGCGCCGTATTATAATTCCGGGATACAAATAATGGCAGAGATGACAGGACGAGCATTTCAGAAAACAAAACAAAAGGACATCGTAACGGAAGCTATAAGTCTTGGGGTTTTTTTTCTTAAAACTAAATTATAAAATGCTAGAGATAGATTTTTTGTTATAAAAATTCCAGTGAAATAGAAAATTTAATAAGTTAAAACAGCTCGTTTGGCTTGACTTCTCTTTTTCGCTTCTACTTAAGTTTTAATTCAATGTCAAAATTAGATTTATTATGAATACTTAAGGATCAATTATGTGCTCCCCGCCACAAGAGTCAAAAGAGAAAAGGAAACTATTATTGCCCTCGATTTCATTATTTGTAAATAGACGCGCAACCGAATTAACTAAATGGGAGATAAGTGCAATTACAGCAATTCATAAAACTGCTGGCAGTTAATAAAGTTTTCCGCTTCGTCTTTTCCTTTTATTATTTATTTCTGTCTAATTTCAAAGCAATCAGAAAACAAACTCATTGTTTCAAGTTGTTGCTGCGAGTCAGTCGTTAGTTGACAAACAAACTGAAGAAATGAGGAAAATGCGTAAAACTTCTTCCGGTTGTAATAAAAAAAATAACATGTAAATAAAGCCTCACACATGTGTGTAAAGAAATTCTAGCAGATGATTGTTTCAACCCTCTTCTTGCCATTTCAATATGATGAATGCAAAAAAAAAAATATGTATGAAAAAATGTGGATTCGTTTCAGCGATAAACACCACCATGGGGGCTTCAAACATTTTTTTAAGCTTAAGGCTGGGCTCTTGGCCCTTATATTTTGAAATCAAGGGTGAACTGTTTTTACTTCCTAGATACCTAAGATTTTAAGTTTCCAAATGCCAATGAATAGTCTGCTTAATGCTGGGATATAATTTTTCTAAAATTGTAGACAAGAACGAAAAAAAATGTTTTCAAGTGGTTTGACACTTCAAGACGGTAGTTTCAAAAAACTTTAAATTGATTGAGAGATGTACAAATAATTATGCTTTAATGTTTTTTTTTTGCTTAAAATGAAAAAAGCAAGACAGTTTTAATCAAATTTCCTTTTGTCTGTACTTGTGTCCCAAAACATCATCAGTTCGTTTCAGCCTTAAAACAATGTTTTCAAATTTACTTTTTATGGCGCCAAGAAAATTTTTAAAAGAGTTTTGAGTAATTTTAAAACGAAATTGAACAACAATTTTAATTATTTGTACATCTATTTATGAAAAAGTTAAGTTTAGTCCTTGACACCGCCACATCCACGTCCATCGCAAACAGTTTATGGTCGTGTTTTTAGTAGCACATACAACTTCGATTGGTTGGCTTCTTTTCCACAAAACTATGCTCTCGCATAAAGTTTAAGCAATTTTACACTCTTAATAGTATTGGAAACCTGCGTTTATAAGGATTTAACATACGAAAACGCTTGCAGTCATACCGATTCCAATGAAAATTAGTTTAAATAGGATCTTCTTACTCAAAGACGATCAGCCTACTAGACTCTTACCGAAAAACTTGGTAATTATAGAACCTGTTTCTTCTTATTAATTGACTTAAAAAATTACGAAATATTTGTTAAATATCTATTTTTTATTGTCTGAAAGTTTTCTGTTAAAAATATTCTAAGTACTTTGGTATTTTTTCCCATTATTAGAGGAGTCCGCTTATAGAAGAGGTACACATTTTTTATATTACCACGTTAGATTTCATTGAAGTAATGGAAGGCTTGGCTATTATGGTTGAAAAAGAAATATGCACCCAGGTTCTGTAAACCACTTTTTGTCAAAAAAATCGCCAAAAGTGTAATTTTCGTCTATTTTGTGTTTTAGAAATCGCTTAAATGGTTTATAAAACTAAATTTCATTTTCAAATTGTTTCTGCCGTTTTTTCCGTTATAGTTTTATGTTCTGTAAATGAATTTTGCTACAAAAAAACCTATTTAAAACAGTTGGCCTTTGAGAGCACGAAAAAAATACTTTTTGAATAAATATATTAAATAGTTTGTTGTAAATAATTTAATTAAGCTAAAAAACAAAATGTAATTAGTAAATAATACGTCAAACATGTTGGCCAGAATTTTGGACACGGTACTCCTTTCCAAGATTACAATCATTTCCAATCATTTGTTGTGCGCTCCCCTTTCCGAAGTAGCTAATTGTAAAATCACTGGAATGCTTGCTTCGACCACTTTGGTTGATATTCCATTTAACAGCATCAAAAGGCCTTCTTTATTTAATCTAAAATATTCTATAAATCTTTCATTTAACAGTATCAAAAGGCCTTCTTTATTTAATCTAAAATATTCTATAAATCTTTTTCTTCGTTCAAGATAATTTTCACTACAATTTTAATGGTAACTTCCGATTTCTCTGGTAGGTCAAAAGGATTGGAACGATCCCGAAGTCCTCTCTCCTCTGCATCCTTTGCATTCGTTCTTTTTCTCTTTCCAACAAGTAAATAGAAAGAAATAACCGCAGATTGGTTCATATTAATGGTTTAAAACACGTTAAAGCTACTAAAAATAATTTTGCACAGAAGTTTAAAATTTTGTTTGTTAATCTTTTTAATTTTAAAATGCTATTGATAATGAAATTAATTCACAGTACAACAAAAATTTGTTTTTTCTTAACTTGTTTCAAATAACTTATCAAGACAAAAAACCGCACTATAAAACAGTTTTATACGATTTTCAGAACACAACAAAATCGGTTATGTGGAATTAAAATCAATTTCACTTTCATTTCGTGGTGATATGCAGAACCTGGCTGATAGTATATACATATGTATGTATGTGGAGTTGTCTTTTTCAACTTAAATTGTATTGGTTCAATTTGAACTCTAAGCTAAGCAAGCAAGGCCTTCTGTTAAATAAACAGCAATTATTTTGCGTTCCTCAGCACAAATGTAATAATTATTACTACACAAGCGACTCGGAGAGTGAAAAGAAGGACTATTATTTATATTCACATAGTACATACATATACATATGTAATACATATTTTATAAAAAAAACAACTCGGTTAAAAAATTGCAAAAATTAAAAAGATTTTCAGACAAGAGTTTTGGAGCATTTGCCAAGAAAAAAGGAAGCGCGCTGTAAATAAAAAACCAACCCCACAACTCCTACTCTTCAAAAAATGTTTGTTGTTTGTTTAATAAAAAAATTTCCTTATTTTTTGCATATGGATGCGTGCGCACTCAAACATATACACAAATTTAAGCTGAAAGACATTCGTCTTGTTGTGTTGTCTTGAAATTGTATTATCTGCCACAATAACAATAGTCGGCACCACCAACAAGTAGCGCTACTAATATAATAGTGTGACTAGCGTTGCCACTGATATAAATATCTTTTCATCTGAATATTGCACGCTTTTTATGTTAATATGCGATGTGTTTTTATATGTATAAAACCAAATATATTAATTCAATTAGAATTTGAAGGTTACAGGTTAATTTCTAATAATTTATTTATGTTCTTCCAATATTCTTACTTGTTAAAAAAAAGTGGAATTCTACTTCGTTTTGTAACGTTTAATTATTTTACTGTATGTCAATTTATTTTACATTTACCCTCAATATTTTGTTGCGTCTTAATATATTCTTATTATGGTGGAGACCAAAAGTAAGGCCACAATTTCTACTTAGTGCGCCATTTCCGCCACAAAAGAAATTCAGTAAAATGAATTGTTTTCGTTTTTTGGGTATAAATTTGTTGTTATAATTAGGAAACTGGACAATGGCCTTGCTTATTTCTTTAAAATTTCGCGACATTTTTATCAGCTACTAAGATGTTTTCAGAGTCCGTAAAATTTTACTTCCCTGTGGGTTTTGTATGAAAGCAAAATAAAATAAAAGCAAATGCACACGTTCCACAATATGCCATGAAAATTCAATTTTATTTCAAACTTTTATTGGCTTCTTAATATTTTAATTTTTAAATTTAAAGCGCTCATACGACTATACACTTACCGTTATGTTCAGTAAAGATGTTCAGTCCAATGGGGTTGCAGCGATTATCCTTTGGATTGTGACAAGACGACGATGATACGCCAGCGGAACGATGTAAACCACCGCCAACAGCGGCTGGCGGTAGTGAGGATTTGATGCGAGAACCACGTAAAGTGGAACCCGCACCTAAAGCATTAACAGGTATGCCGTGTGAGACAACAGGACTGCTGCTAGAAACACCGATACAACTTGCTGTTCCACCATGGCTACCACTCGAATGCGAGCCACGTTCTTTGCCTTGTTGAGCACCCATTTTACGTTATTGTGCAAAATATTTTCTCTAAAATCACAGGGTTAACAGCAGTCAAGAAAATTGTACACAAAAACACAAATATGTATGTATGTATCTCCCTTTTAAGGTTACAACAATCAAAATAACGCAAACAAAATGTTGCAAGAAGGTCGAAAATGACGAAAACTATTGTTTATTGCAGCCAAATATGCAGCAGCAGCAACAACAACCACAACATTGAGACGAAGTTGGAAATTGCTTTGTCTAGAATACACGAAGGATCAATGTTGGAAAATACACGCACACTATCCGAACACGGTTACAACGGCGATTTAACGGTAGCATTGACAAGAATCTTTTAATTATACAAAAAAATCAAAGAAAAAAACAAAGAAATAATAATGGTGGCAAATGGGTGCTACAACTGAATTTTTTCAACAGTTTTTGATTTTCTTCAATATCTTACATATCAGCTCTGTTATTTTTTTTTTTTTGTAAAAATTTTACGGTATTTTATTTTTTTCTATATTTTTTAATCTGTTTTCCTAAGAACATACATATGTATATGCGTTTTGTATTTTCTGTATTTGTGTATTTGCCTTTGTTATTTCAATTCGTACTTGTAGTAGACACCGTATCACAAGAATGTTACAACTAAAAGGAAGTTGCAATCATATAAAAAACAATTGATTTTTTTCGGCTGGTAGGTATCAAATGTTTTAATTTCTTAAAAAGTACTATAAACAAATATATTTATTTTGAATAAGATTGCAAATGAAGTGTGATTTATTTATTAAAAACATGTAAATATTCAAACACTGATTGATATCTTTTTCAAACTCATAACACGCCCTAAACACTAGAGTCGGTCGGTAATTATGACTGGCTGTGTTACGGAGCACTTGCAATTTAATGTCTGCAATTTTTCTATTTAATTTTTTTCCAGCTCATGTTTTGAAAAATTTTATTTCTTTTTACAGGTTCTCAATTTTGGATTTTATAGACATTTTTATATTCAATAAAATTACGAACAGACTTTCTGTGTATTGCTTATTCTTTCTTTTCCATTGATTGAAAAAAAAATTTCAATTGTCTGGAGACAATTATAAAATTTCTAGTTCAAAACCGAAATTCACTTTAACTTCACATTTTCTTGTTTATTTTTTTTCACGTTTCCGTTTTGCACTTCCATCGAGCTTATTTATTTATTTTGTACAATAATTTATAACTTTTTATTAATTTTTATGCGCACCGCAAAAAACAACAATTACACGTCGTGCGCCTTTATAGACATTCCGACTGCATTTGTTCGTTTTTTCCAATTTTTCTTGTACTTCTTTACTCAGTTGTATAATTTTGTAGTTACTTTCAATTTTCTTTTTTCACATATTTGGTTTTTTTTTTTTTGCTTATGGTAGTGTAAACGTTGCTGTTCCACCCTGCCTTTTCCAGTTTCTCATGGTGAGTTTTCTTTCAATAGTGGCACCTCTACACCAGCTGATTAAAATGAATGGATCAGAGCAACCATTATTTAAAGTGGACATCATCTCACTTCCGGCATAATTTTGGAGAGTTCCAAAGAAAAACAACGACAACTTAGTTCAAGAGAAGCAAGAACTAAAAAGCGATTCGTATCAAGATTTTTTTTTTTTGAATTTGTGAAGTTTAAAATATTAACAGGAAATTTTGCCCACGTGTTATTATAGTTTAAAAGAAATATCGAAGAAAAAATAGGAAATTATTTTTATTATTATTGAACATATGTATTATTAATTATTATTGATCATATAATAGTATATTAGAAGACGTTAACACTTTTTTTGGTCGTTTTTTTCAGAAACCCAAATAGTACCATGAAATACAACACTGTCGACTGACTAGTAAATTTGACGTTTTCATTTGATGCTACAAAATATTTTAATTTTAGTAAAATATTTCGTAAACTTTAATTTTATATTAAAACTTTACAAGTAACCACGAAAATTAAACGTGTCAAAGCCTGTCGCAAGAAAAAGCTGAAACAATTCTTCAATTACAAAAGAATATGATTCTACAATAATTTTGAAGCAGCCATCAGAAAATCGATTGTTATATATAAAGTAATAAAAAAAGAAAGCGTAGTAATTAAGAAATATATAAATACATATGTACATTTGTTTCCATTAACTTGATAATTATGCCATAAACAAAAATAATATTGAAATATTTTTTTGTACACAATGAAGGCGTAGACTTTTTTTTGGTTGTGGTGTACCCCCACCTGAACTAGAGGCATTGAATGGGTGGCTGGTGTCATAAATTTGCATACAAATTATAAATGTCTGCTGACACTCGCTGCATATCAACAAAGAAAATAGAAAATTTTCATCAATGCCAATATATTTAAACGTTAAAAATGGCTTTTCTTTTAAATAATTGAAGTTGAAGGTCGAAATAGGAATTTAATATAATTTACAACTGTAAATCCACAAACAAATAAGTAAGTACCCATAAGTGTTCGTTTTCTTAAATTATATACTTATGTATGTTTGTGTTACAATAGCATTTTAAAGGCTTGCAAAAATTCAATATAATTTTGATATTGTTATCAATGTTTTCATTTGTTATCTCTTCCCGTACTCTTTGTTTTTGTAGTGCTATTATTTTTTATTAGTTGGCCTGTGTTAGTTATTACAACTGCCGTTAATTTCAATTAGTGCTGGAAGACTACAAAGGTACATACATACATATTTACGTATGCTTATGTACAAGTAATAAAGAAATGTTTTTTTCCAACATTTTGATGGGCGCTTTTTTTTTACATATGCAACAGTTTTAAAAATCGTTTTTCAGATGAGCTCTGACACCTAATACTATTCCAAGCTATATTAAAACTGGTTTTCAAGTGGTTAAAAATTACCTCTTTGCTCTTCGCGTATGCTGGAACAAAATAATAACTAAAAACAGTACAATAACAATCCAATTTCCATCAATGACTGTAAATGATCGCAATGTGAATAAGCCTTTTACTTTTTCCATTTTATGACAAAGGTTAGAAAAAATAATGCAAAATAAACGACGGCTCCGTAGCTGTAGGTACGAATATGTACATATGGTTGTATTTTGCGATACCATGGAATCTATTTTAACCCAATTGTTAACGGTGTTTTACGAGAAATATTTAATCGGCGAACCGTTGTCAGATACCCCACACAAGTGCTGAGTAGTTTCTTTTATGTCAGTTTTTTTGTAAAAATTGAATATGTATTTATACAATTGCCTTTATTTCATAACATTAAACCACAAAATATATACATATGTAGCTGTTTTTCTAGAAAATATACAAAAAACAGTAACATACATACATATGTACATAAGTACATACATACATACATACATATATATTTTCTTTCATAAAATTAATTATTCTTATAACAACGAGCATGTTCGAGGTAAAAGTAAAAAGAATTTTCACTTATTTTGAAAAAATTCTTCTGAATAAATAAAGGAAAGGAATCGAGGTTGAGGATTATTATAAAAATAAAAGTTTTTAATAATTTTAAATATTCTTATTTTTAAGTATAAAATGAAAATTTCTAATATATATTTAGTTGAAAAATCGCCAAAAAAAATTCAGAATAAAAAAATTACAGTAATTTAAAAAATTTTCTTAATAAAAAATTGAAATGTTTTACTCATGAAACTGTTTTTTAATTATTATATAAAAGAGAACTACATTTGTAAAACCACGGCAACACTGTTCATATCAACAAATTACATGCTATGAAAAATGCATTTAATTTTTGGTTGTGTGTTTCTATAATAGTGAATTATTATAATCAAACGGACTTAAGTTATTGACTGAGGCAACTAGCGCCCGTTTTTGTGCACCAAGTGATAGACCGAGAGAGAGAGAGAGAGAGAGCGGGAGAGAAACCAGCGCCGACGAAAATAATTTCATATTCAAAATTGTTGTTGTTATGCGCTGTTATACTATTTGACATTTACTTGCCGTTTTTTTCGTTTAATATTTCATTATTATTTATTTATTTATTTATTATCTTTGCAGCAAAGAAGGCGAAGTACCACTTACTAGGTTTCGGCTAACGGCAAACAATGACAGACGGCATGAGTGTTCTAAATATAAAACAGGAACTGCAAGATTCGGGTTCTAATCATAATAACATTACATGTTTTAGTCCTTCTACTACTACGCCAACACCTGGCAGCCATAATAATAGACGCAGCAGTGGTTCCAACAGCACAGCTAATGGTATGAAATCTTCACCCTCTGTTTCACCGGATCGTCAAATGTGCAGTTCTACTACTACGCTAAGTAACGGTTCTTATAATGCCAGCGAAGATGGTGGCAACAACGGCTCGACACTTCATGCTGGTTCAAATCCAAGTCAAAGTTCCACTTCGGGAAATTCTATACGTGATGAATTGAGACGTTTGTGTTTAGTGTGTGGAGATGTCGCTTCGGGATTTCATTATGGTGTGGCAAGTTGTGAAGCGTGTAAGGCATTTTTTAAACGCACCATACAAGGTAACATTGAATATACCTGTCCGGCTAGTAATGAGTGTGAAATCAATAAGAGAAGAAGAAAGGCGTGCCAGGCGTGTCGTTTTCAGAAATGCCTCTTGATGGGCATGTTAAAGGTGGGTATTTTTAAAACTTGTTTATGCTCGTAATTATTACATTCTTATATACATTTATGCACATACACATTTGGAAAAGCCAACAAGAAAACTAAGAAAAAATTTCCTGCCGGAAGCTTAAAACTTGGATCCAGCATTTTTGTTGATGCTTCAATTACTAACATTTAGTGCAATTTTTCTTCCGTAAGTAAATGAAGCTCCAACAACTAAAAAGTTCAAAATGCCTCCCAAAAATTTGCAAATTAAAAATGTTTTTATATATAGAAATAAAACATCGCAAAAAAAAACTGTCGTGAGCGCAGCTGGAACTGGATAAATCGTTGAGAAAACCCCGCAATCTTTGTTTATAACTTTTTTGATGTTTTCCATATTCCATGTTTCAAGCCATATTTCTTTCTGTCAGAAAAGTGTGTTAAAATCAAAATGAAAAATGGCTCTAAATTAAACGTGAAGATTGGTGTAAAAAATAATTAAAATAGTTCCAAATTCGTATAGTTTTTTTAGGGGTAATTTTTCTTCCATCGAATCTAAGTTTGATCTAAAATCGGCATTTGCGTTTTAATATGATTTCCAAGAAAATAATATGGAAACGAATTGACAATTTGCAGGTAGGAGAGTCTTCACTCGTTGACTTTTGCGTTTATGAGCTAAGAATAAAAAATAGAGAGAGTGGGAGAGCTAAATTGTACCTTTATAACGCGAAAAATGATGCTAAAAATGTCCTGCAAACCAAATCTCTCACCTTAAACTAAAAATTTACATAAATACGTTATTTATGGTGAAATAGTCGACAAAATTACCAAGTTCTCGTAGTGTTCGGTCTCTATGTGACTCCTAGAATACCATGTACACACATGGTCCATGATAGAATGTACTATTTAGACGTTACTGAAAGAATTAGAACTATTTATGTGTATAGATATCAAAGTTAGAACACCTTTACTAAACTAAATGTTGTTTTTACGCATTCCAGGAGGGTGTACGCTTGGATCGAGTGCGTGGTGGTCGGCAAAAATATCGTCGTAATCCTGTCTCCAATTCGTATCAAACAATGCAATTGTTGTATCAGTCGAGCATAACCTCATTAAGTGATGTCAAAATTCTCGATGCTCTAAGCAATAACGAACCCGATTTGCTTTCGGTCAAATCTGTGCAACAGGGAAACAATGGCAACAGCTCGTCGCCATCTCTGCTAGAAGAGGAAAACGCCACTAATGATTCGTCATCGAATGTTAAACACGAACATCAACACAATCTTATAACGAACTGCAACAGTTCAAATAACAATGGAGAAGTTACACCACCCTCAACACCAACCTCGTCAACGGCAGCGAACTCCAGTACATCTACCACGACAAATTGCATTTACCGTTTGACATCGTCGCCCACAACAAACAACAACAGCGATGCGCATGATATACTAGGCACGCTCAGTAATTTGTACGACACCGAGCTGGTAAATGTTATAGGCTGGGCCAAGAGTATACCGGGTTTTGTGGAGCTTCAGCTCAGCGATCAAATGAATTTATTACAGGTAACCTGGCCGGAAATATTGACTTTGCAGCTTATCTTTCGTTCGTTGCCTTTTAATGGCAAATTATGCTTTGCCTCGGATCTCTGGATGGATGAGTTGTTGGCCAAGGAATGTGGCTACACAGAGTTCTATTATCATTGCTTGCAGGTGGCCCAACGTTTGGAACGCATTTCGATTAGACGTGAAGAATATTATCTACTTAAAGCTCTGATTTTAACCAATTGTGATATTAACTTGGATGACCAATCCTCTTTAAGGGCATTTCGCGACTCTATTTTAAATTCTCTCAACGATGTGGTCTATCTTTTGCGTCACAGCTCAGCAGTGTCGCACCAACAACAGCTGCTTCTCTTACTGCCTGCTCTCCGACAAGCTGATAGTATTTTACGCAGCTTTTGGCGCTGTGTCAACGCCAAAGGCGCGGTTACTTTAAAAAAGTTATTTGCGGAAATGTTAGAGCCCGTTTCACGGTGAGCTTTACCAATTTCGCCATTTTAGCATTTTGTTCGCTTTAATTGTTAAAAACATACAGTACATACTAATAAAATTAGTTAAGTTGAGTTGTTGATTTGTTTTCATGCTTACAATAAATAAATTCATGTAAATTATTTTAAAAATAAAAAAAATTAAAAGTAAAAGGTTTATTTAGCGTTAAAAATTCTTACGGCAGTGGCTAAGTTACCTCAATTTATTTTAAATAATTGTTCAATTTTTTTTTAACAATTAGTTTAATTAGTTTTATGATAAGAACACAGCCAAAGATTTTCTTCAATTAAATATTTTGGTTTTTCTTTTGTGGATAAAAAAGTAAATTAAAAAGCTCAAAAATTACTCTTTTGATAAGTATATTGAAAAAATAATAACAATTGTAAGAAATCTTTATACATATATTATGTATAAGTATGTAAATATAATGTAAATTTTGTAAAATTAACACACAAACAACAAGCAGAGTTTTAATTTGGATTAATTTGAAATATGCGACAGGCTATTGGACATGCAAGCCAAAGCCATTTTCAATTATTCAAGGTTTTCGAAGACCCAAACCAGGCGTAAACTTGTAATTTGATTATAGGTTGTCCACACTTTGAAGGTATTGTAATTTCTAGATTTGTTAATGCAAAAACAGTTGCAATATAGTTTTGGCCCAGAGAAGACCACTCACATTATCATAATCATTTCTTAAGATATTAATGTGGCATTGGTTTTCGTTTGTCTATTAGTGTTCTGCCTTCACGCTAATGGATTTTGAAAAAGGAATTTACCTGGACCAATAATAATAATGTTTAGACATTTCTTGGTTTTAATTTTGCTCAAGACTTTTTATTTATGTACGTTTGAAGTTATCAACTGCTCCACTATATCGAGCCAGCTTTTCCGGCTGTCGAGCAACTGATTTAGAGGATATTTTATTAACATAGTGGCATGTTTGGCGGCCGATAGGTTTTGCCTTTAAATTTGATTATTGCATTTTAAATCAATTATTTGTTGTTCGAGACATTTGTTGCCGTGTGAAATTTCTGCAATCTGTTGTAAAAGAGCTGCCACAATTGGTCATTTGAATAACTCCTGGCCGACTAACCGACCACAATTTAAACAAAACTTTCTAATTTCAATCAGAAATTTCTCTTTCCGGTATGTGATGGAAATCGTTTTGAAAATGTCATGTTTTGAAAATATGTTCGGGAAAATTTTTTAGGATTGCCTTTGGAAGACCACCACAAGCAATTGCACAAAATACAATCAAAATTAAATTAAAAGTTAATAAACTAAGGAAAAGTAATTATTTATTTAAAATAAAATTTGTTCATCACATCTTTTTGGATTTCCATCATACACTTGATTATCAACAATATTTGCAATTTTCTCCATATATGTAAATGTCGTGTGAAAATTTGCCAAAAATTAATTTGAAATCTCTCCAAAACTGATAAAATTTATTTATCACATCGTGTTTTTCAAAACGGAGTCGTTTTCAAAATTGATTTCCATCACACAACTGATCATCAAGTCTGTATATGTTGAAATATTTGAAATTTTCTCAATATGAATAATCTGGATTTCACCTGCAAATTTCTCAAAAATTAGCTTGAAAGTCTTAATACCAGTTGGAATTATGTCTATATCCTGCTTTATGTTTTCAATTTCAATTAAAAATCTTGTACAATGATATGGACTAGTGGACAGTTTTTTACTAGTTTCTGAAATCGAATTTCTTAAGTTCAACTGAAATTTGCTCAATGCCTAATGGAATTTCTTGAACTTGAAAGTCTTAATTTGGAAGCTTTTCACTATTGTTCGCCATGTTCTCAATGTTGAATGTAAAAGTACTATAGATCGATCGATTATGTGACATTTGGCAAGTTTTTGAATATTTAGTTCGAATATTTGGTCATTAAAAATCGAGTTGGTTTTCTAAATACAAAACAGTCGTTTAGTTACTTTAATTCAGGTAAAATTAATATAGATTTTTCAAATTATTTATTTTGCGAATACGGGATGGTATTACACTGATTCCGAACGGAAAGAAAATTCTAGCGGCATACAAATATTACAAATTGTAATTATTGATTGTTGCGGTATAAATTTTCCGCAAAGTAAATTTAAGTCCCGTTTTAATTAATAACGACTTGATTTTGTGTCAGCTGTTGACAAGTTTATACTATTTGCAAAAGTAAAGTAAACAACTGTTTCCCTTCTGTACCGTTTCCCTAGAAACGGAATGAATAATTTCAAATCGCGGAACGGAATGAATAAGTAGACCTGTACTAAAATTCTAAAATCATTTAAACAAAATTATATATAAAGAGTAAAAGTAAAAATTATTTTTTTTGAAAGAAGAAGACTTTGAAAAATGAAAACTTAATGGGAGCTTATTTTTCGACTCCAGTCCATCAACGAACGAAAAACTTAAGGAATATTTGTTAACTTCAAGCAATAAAAAACAATAGTATAAAAAAAATTATCATTTTGATTCTTTTATTTCGTTTTAAAATAGTTTTTCTTTTTCGTTCTTAGTAAAAATATGTATGTGTTAAGCTTAAAACTAGATTAAAATACTACATACATATATAGAAATGTATTTATTGTAAATGTAAATAAAACAAACATAGAGATAATTATTTGCAACAGTAAAAAAAAAAAATAATTTTAAAAATAGTTTATTTGAAAGGTGGTACATTTTTCACGGTTTTTGCACATTCATACATTCATAAAAACCATGATACATTCATTTAAAATACGATAATTTTAGTAAAGTTAAATTAAAAATTGAAAGTCAACGAATTAGTGACACTACAGTTTAAATTATTATTTACATGCTTTGTTTAAAGGCGACTAGATTCAGTATACGATTTTTATTAATCAAATACATACATATGTATATATTAATTTTCTTTAATGTGTCTTAAATGTCTACTGCTATGCTTGAAAATGTCTACGAAACTAAGTACTCGTACAATTTATGTATGAAAAATCTTCTATGTACTTTGCTAGCAAAGCAATATGTTTAACACTAATCGTTGCCGGGATCGAAATGAAAACGAATTTGTGAACGTTGTAAGTCGCGGGATTCGAAGTACTTCTTAGAGTTTTTGGTAAAACGAGCCGAACGTTCCAATTCTTGACGAAAATAGTCGATGGTCTTGAGTAAGCCCTCTTTAAGCGGCACTTTCGGTTCCCAATTGATGTATTTCTTGGCCCTGCTTATGTCCGGCTTGCGACGCTGCGGATCATCTTCCATGGCTTGAGTTTGTTTCACTTCACTTTGCCCGCCCACCAGCTCTTTTATAATCACAGCAAATTCTTCTATGCTGTGTTCAACTGGATTGCCAATATTGACCGGCTGCGAGTAATTGGATGCCATCAGAGCAATAAGGCCATCGACTAAATCAGATACATATTGAAATGATCTGGTTTGTTTGCCATTACCATAAACGGTGATGGTTTCGTTGCGTAAGGCTTGTAGTATGAAATTGGACACAACACGGCCGTCATTCATGTGCATGCGCGGCCCAAACGTATTAAATATGCGTGCAACACGCACCTGCACCTTTTCCTAAAAAGACAAAACATGTTTAATACAATTTCTTTATTTTTTTTTTGTATGAATTTATTAATAGCAAAACTATAAGTACTACACCTATCGCTCGCTTAACAAGCGTTTTACATGCATGTAAAAACGCTTTATAAACGGGGTCTTTTGCAGTCAGTAACACAGTTTATTATTTAAAATGTCTGGTAATTTATTCATTTAATTTGCTTTAAGTGATTTGAAATCACTCAAGGATGATGTGATTTTACATCGATAAAATTGGTTACAGTGATTACAACTCATGTATGCGTTTTCTTTACATTAAATTCGACATTTTGAGAAAATTTTTGTTGTTTATTAAGGGCCTGTTCCACAATGACGAACGTTAAACTGATTAAAAGAGCAAAATCATTTTCGTACAATAATTTAGACATGTCGGAAATCATTCATGCGAGTGGACGAGCCAAAATAAATTACATAAATAGTCATCAATACAGATTTTTGCGTTATGTTAAAGTTTTTACATTTTTGAATTAAAAAGAAACGTAATTAGTGCAGTGATTTAGAACTGGTTTGTGAATTAAAATCATCATGATTTGAGAATAGTTCTGTAGGTTTATTTTAAAAACGGGGAAAAAGCTTTGTCAGCAATTTGGGTGTTCAGTAAATTGTAGCTTCTTGCTGCATTTCTTTTATTGTAAAATGTTGAAATTCCAAAGTTCAATTTAGATAGTCTTAAATTCAGTGGGTTTCAGTAAATATCTACCGGATTGACGTTTCTTATCTATCAAACTGCTGCCAGCTAAATTACCGAAATCAAAACGATCTTTGCGAAAATTATTATTTTTAGAAGTTAGAACGATTGATTTTAGAAATATTGTGCCTGAAACTTTCTACTATTTGCCACATCACGAATTGAAGTTAAAGTTAATTAAATTGAGCAAAAGTATCCCTCAAGAACTGATTAAAAAGTAATTATTTACATATTTTCTAAGCACATACATATTTCCAACTCGCACACAAATTGTTCATTGAAATTGATGTAAAGAACCTGCCAGAATAAAACATTTTACATGAAAGCTAAAAATCAATGAAAAGGGGAAGACAGGTAAAATAAAGTGAAATCTGGCAAATGAAGGGATAGGTGTACTTAATTTTTTGCCGTGCAAAATGTAGTTTGACAATGTTTTCTCTCTCATTTTATTAGCATTCATTTGTTTTTGCTTTTATAATTCATCAAAAGGTATTTATTTTAATTTCAAGATAATATTTCAAATTTGTTTTGTTTAGATAAAAAAAAAATATGTATATTAACAACTTAAAATATATAAAAATGTAATTGTAAAGGCAAACAAATAAATTCAGCAATTTTGTTTTTCTACAATATATTTTCAATTATATTGTTATATTATATTCGTTTTTGAAGCTTTTACTTATTAAATATATACATTTCTCAACAATCAACAAAAAAAATAAAAGCGAATAAATTAGATGAAAAACTAACAAACAGTTATATTTTTATTTTAATTGTTTTCCAAAAAAAATTAAATAAAATAATATTATTTTATTGAAAAATCAATTTTCCAGCTAAAATTATGAATCTCCGAATCAATTAAATGAAAATTAATACAAATATGTACATATGTGGAAACTCATGCTTTGTTTTCTATAATAATCATTAAAGAAATAAATTTGTATACTTGTAATTTAAGCCTTATTTAAAATTCTACGACGATATGTATTTTGATCTTGTTTTTATTCATTTAATAAATTGTTGCTGCTGTTCAAGATCTTGTGAAAATATTGCCCACAAACTTTATTAAACAACTACAACATTTCGCTAATAAATTGTTAACAGCTGCGATTTAATATAATTATAATATAGTTTTAAAACAAACAAACAATATATCTACATATGTATGTATGTATATACATTAAATTTTTGTAGCAAACTTTACCGAAGCTAAAATCAAAGTACTTTTTTGTATCGTTCTTTTTTAATTGGTAAAAGAAGAAAATTAGCGCATTTCATCCGGATGAATCCAGTAGCAATTGGTACAAATTAACAACTGAAGTAAAGCAGAAATTAACTATAGTAAAGACTGAACACTGACAAAATGCTTTAGCTTTTTTTTCCAAACTGCGGAATTAAAGTTACCCAATAAGTAAAAAAAGAAAAAGTATGATATAATATTATTTTAATTTATGCATAATGATATTATATAACAACTAAGTTTGTTTAATCTCTTTAAATACAAACAATTAAAAGAAAAAGAAAAAAACAAAATATGTATGTAGATGTTTTTGTGTGTATATGCTGACATTTGATAGATGCTGCCCTACTAGTAGAAAGAAGACTACTCCGTTTTTTGTGTTATTATATATTTTTTCCGATTTAATAAAGCTGATCGAAAGTTAAACCAATCATGAATTTGTAAAATTTTTTCACTTACCTGTTTGGCATACGCATAACTTAAAGTCTCTGACACCCGCTTGCCTTCATCATAACAGGCACGTGGTCCTATGGGATTGACATGGCCCCAATATGTTTCCGGCTGTGGATGTACAGTGGGATCCCCATAAACTTCCGATGTACTGGCTATCAGCACCCTGGCCGTAACACGTTTGGCCAAACCCAAAACATTTATAGTACCCATTGTATTGGTTTTAATGGTCTTTACCGGATTAAACATATAATGGGGCGGCGAGGCAGGTGATGCCAAATGATAAATTTCATCCACCTCTATAAACAATGAATTCACAATGTCGTGGTGTATTAATTCGAAATTTTCATGGCCCAGCCAATGTTCAACGTTACGTTTGCGCCCCGTAAAGAAATTATCCACCACAATTACTTCATGACCAGCCAGCATAAGATTATCCACCAAATGAGAGCCCACAAAGCCCGCACCACCCGTTATTAGGATTCTTTTACGATCTTTGTAATTTAAATATTTCACTTTGGGATATTTACGCGGTGTATTCGATTGTAAGGCACGCATGTCGTCTTTTAGTCTTGCTAATTCGGTTTTGATCTTTTCCAACTCAAATCGCTGTTGTTGTAATAAATGCTGTTGTTTTTCATAAGCGGTGAACAAATCGCGGGATGGTATAACAGTGTCCGGATTAATGCTTAATCTATCTTTGATTTGGTTAAGGTCTTTAGAAAACAAAGATTTGTAGAACACAATTATGATTATAAAAATGATCAAAGCAATTGAAATTTCTTTCCAGCGTTTCTTCGTTATCGTTATTTTCCACATAATGATCAGTTCATTTGCTGAGAGATTTTTATTAATTAATTTGCAGGGATTTGTTATTGTGGTGGGACTGCAAAAACACTGCCCTGTAAACAAGTTATGCTGCGAAATCTGGTTCTTGCTGGCGTTACGTGTCGCGCGTACTGCGTTGCGTTTAGAACAAGTTGTGTATATTTATTTACATTTATAATTTTTCCGCTTTTTTCTTTTGGCTGCTATCGGTCGGAAGTCTTTCAACAGTTTTATTGGAGTATTATATTTTCATATTTTTGTTTTTGTTGGTATTCACCGAACCAGTCAGCTGTTAATAGTAAGCAAGTGCGTTAAGCGACATCTTCTTATCAAATAGCTTAATTAGTAAGCGAAGCCCAGCAAGCCCAGTCATTTAAATTTTATTATATCTAGTTTTATATGCAAGTTCTGCTTAATAAAAATTTGCAATCAAGATAAAAAGCGAATATGAAAATTATCCTGTTTGCATTACTGATCATTTCTAAATAGGGTAAAAATACCGTGACCTATTGCATTTTTTATTAAAATCTCCATTTACACAATTTTTTCTTGAAAAAAGTAGACTACTATTCTACGCAACTTTTCTTTCATTTACTACTTTCAAAACCAACTATGTGGTATTTTTTTAGAACAAGTGAATAATTGTCAGAATGCTTATTAAAAAAACAATTATACTAGAAAAGTATTTTTCCCTTTTAAAGATTAAAATGATAAATTTAAAACTATTCAATTGAAAGAGATTATTGTGTGCCCAACAAAAAAATAAAAACGTAATTTGCATTTGACTTTGTTTGAGGCTATCAGTTATGTTAAAAAACGGATGAAAACGAAAAATGCGTAATAACTATATATGTATTTCCATTGACTAAAAGCCTGTACAGCAAATAGACGAAAGAGATAAAGATTGCAATTCAAAATTGATATTGGAGAGAAGTTCGAAGTACTAGTGACTAATTATTTCTTAATTTTGTTTCTAAACAAAAAGCAAGCACCTAACGTCTTTCAACTGGGCCAACATTTGCTGTACATACGTACATATTTTAATTTAAATAGGACAGTCACTGGCTACAGAATGTACTGTTTACAATGTTTGCTGCCGGTGCTACTTTTGCCAAAGCCCACCAATCCTGCTCTCATGGAAACGCATGTAATGTTTATTGTGCTTTATTTGATTGGATTCTTTCTGGAGCGCAAGCCCTGCACTATCTGCAGTCTTGTGTTCTTAACAGCTGTGTTTCTCATCTGCTACAGCGGTGTTGGCAACTGCATTTTCTGGGGCAACTGTGATGGACATCAGTGCGAAAACGGTTAAACGAAAGAAACAAGAACACAAATAAATATATGGAGCTGTTTTTTTTCTGAATTATAACCAGGTCATAAAATAATAAAACTAAACAGGATGTGTTTAATAACATTTGAAGTTCAAGAGCACAGACATACATACATGCATAGATCATGGGTTGTGTTAGAGGTAAGAAAAAAAATTCTCATTTATAATTTATTGAACGGGATAGGCGCGATCAAAGTGCTTCATAAACAAGTTTTTAGTATCAGTGAAAATATATTGAAAAAAATATGGGAAATCAAAAAATTTTAATTTCTGAATTGCTTACGCACGTTTACTGGACTGACAGCAAGCATTTTAATCATATTTATTTTGGAAACATTTTTGTTGTGGCTTAAAATTAATTTGAAAAATTAAAGAAATATTTAATAGGAAAAAAACTACGAAAACGTAAACCCAATTTAGTGTCTCTTTGTACTATTGAATAACAATATATTTCCATTCATTTCCTTCTGTTCCATTAATACTTGATATAGAATTATATTTATATAGACTTCCTAAATGTCATCACAAAAAGGATATGAATATAGCTGATATATGTTTATTTATGTTCGATAAAAAAAACTGATGTCACATGTTTCGTTAATTACGGGATATTTCAGTTAACGAAATACTACTTTTGTTTTTTCTTGTTTCTTTTTTTTTTCTTCTACAGGGAAATAATAAAAAAAATTGTGCTTAAAAATTGTGTTTCTCTTAAATTACATAGATATTTAAATAAAATTAAACTATAAAAACTTATACATACTAAAAACATATACAATATTTATATATTCTGTAGAAACTAGGAAATTAGAACCACTTTGTTCACGAAAAGCTCTAATTTTCAAAGATATTTTTTCTTAATAAAAACAGCATAAGAGTACATCTTAATTTAGAAAACACACAAAACAACAATTCTGCATATTTTTTGCAGTTTTTATTTCCATATGTATATGAAGCAACACAAAACATATTATTATATTTATGTTTTAATACATATTATATGTATGTTTTATTTATATTATTTATTCGTCAAAGCTTAAAGAAAAATATAAAAATTACGTAAATAACATGAAATTCCATTATTTTGCCACGTTGGTTCTAATTTCCGAAAGATTCGAATTTCGCGATTTCTAATTTCCGATTGTCTGTTGTACTTCGTAATTGTTTATTAATTTCTAATAAATTTTTATGTAAAGAAACTGATGTTGAGAATCCACTTATGAAATGGGAAATGTGTCAGCGAATAACATTCTGATAATTTTTCAATAAATATAAATAATAATAATAAGGTAATTTTATCAATACCTTTTTAATAACGACTCTACCATTTTTCTTTAAATCTAAAATAAAAGTACAAATTAACAGATACGTATTTTTCAATAAAAAATATAAAGTAAAATCAAGATAAAAGTATATACAAGTTTGAATTGCTTTCAGAATTGAGTAAATAATTAGAAATGTTAAGAAAAGTGGTCATTTATAAATTTTCAAAACGCCTAAATATTTTCGTCATACAGTTTCCTTTTTTAAAATGACTCGTTTACAAAATTGATTTCTCTAATTTCTAATTGATTTCCGAATATGTGCAATAATGATTCAATTTGCTTGAATTTCAATTAACAGACCTGTTCTGAAAATCAATTACATGATTTAAAATCACTTGCGCTCTTAACAGCAGACAAGTGATTTTCTGGTGTGCCCTAAATCACATCCCTTTGTATTTTTCAGTGTGACCATCAATTGCCGAAAATACAAACCAAATTTTCATTGCTTTTAAATTACAACAGCAAATGAAGTTATTATTGTACTTTAAAAGTATTTACTTAAAATTAAATCATGGAATTTGAAAAAATTTAATTATTTTTATTATAGAAAATCAGAAATAACCACAAACTGCTTGCAAAAAGTTCTTTACATTGCTGAACATTTCAAGATCACAAAACTTTATACTCAAGACACTTTTCTTGTGATTTCACATCGCTTGTATAAAAAGTGATTTTCACAGCAGTCCCGTAAGTTCCAGTCTTCAGACAACCAAGTTTTATAAACAAAAATCTTGCTGCATGCCATAAACAAACTTAGAAAACATTAATAAAAAAGAACCCCAAAACAAGAAATATTGTTGCGTTTTTAAATCATATTTACAGAAATCTATAGAATGTTATAAAAAGCAAAAAAGTTTTGAAACATTTTACTGACGACTCGCTTTCAAAACAGGAGACATCATTAAAATTTTGTTAAACAAATAAAAATACATAAAACAAATTCATTAGAAGCACATCATTTCATAAATATTATTATAACAACTTTTTTCTACATCTTTAAAAAATATTTAATTTTGATCTCTTTTCGTTTTCCTCTTTTTTGTAGATAAACTTTTGACTAAAAACTGTAACGTAGTCTTCGTCAATCTTAAGTGCTTTTGTATAAAATAATTTAGTATAAAACGCTTTTAACACGAATTCTTTACGACACAATTTTTAATGAAATTATGCAAAAATTAAAAAAAAATAAAATTAAATTAAATAAAAAACTATTAACGAAATAAAATTTGTAACTAAATTTAAAAACCTGGTCTATATTTTAGAACAATTAAATAGAAGTAATAAATGAAAATTAACATGAGCGGTTATTTTGTTTGTTTTAGCAGAGGAAAACTAAAATTAAGTTGAAACTTAAGAACACAATTACAAGATCTAAAAAAACAAAAACTAATTGATAAGAATTTGTTCTGTTTTTATTTAAACTGTAAACTAGTATAAGAATTGTGTTTCAACAATGTTTTTATCTAACATTTGTAGTATTTTTTAAGTATAAAAGTTGTATTAGTCATATAAATATAATGAATCAAAAATAAAAAGAGAAATAAATAAATAAATTATTTAAATTTAACAAAAAAAAATCAAATTGACAAAATTTTGTTTTGATGATCACTGATTAAAATGTTGATACGATCGTAGTTGTTTGATGCCACACGCTGGTATATACTCCTTTGTCCTTTTTGACACTATCCTCATATTTACTCTACCATTGGCAGGTAAAATCTTTCCGATTCATATTGTATATGTATATGTATGTATGTATATAATATATTTGTATACATATATTTCAGTAAGGAAGTGCAATAAGGAGCACTTTGCGCCATAAAAAACCGGAAGGCACAACTTGTAGATGGTACAGATGCACAGAAATCCCACTACAGAATGTGGACTGAACATGTCAGAAAAAAATGAGCAAGAGAGCATCTTACTTCAGTAAGAATTACGAATTTTTCCAATATTCTGAAAACACTTGACATATTGTATAATTCCCACTAATGGACGTCTCGTTTTATACCGGCGTTTATAAATTGCAGTGATTGTAAACAAAAGTAACTCCTTGTATAAAAGTTACAAGGAGTAAAAGGCAAAACGTAAACTAAATACTCGGGTTTTTGTGCTTTGAAAAATCTTATTAGAGCCTTTTTCTGTCGAAATTTCATTGCTTTTTTAAAAGCCTTTTTAAAGAGTTTAAATGTTTAAATATTTATTCAAAGGTTTTCAAGTCCTCTGACAGCCATATATATGACTGTATATAGATTTTTGATTTAAGACAAATTTTTACAGCCTTAAAAACAAATAATCGGCTCTGTTCTGTAAACCGAATCGTTTTCAAAAACTAGTGAATTTTTGGTGCTGTTCGAATCGAATATACAAATTTTGTTCTATTTATTTCGAAGAATGGTGTGAATTTACATTGACATATAATTTTGATTAACATTTAAAATAATTAAACCCCCAGATTTATAATTTCTTTTTGTATTCAAATACTGCCTTTTAATTAAAAAACAAAATTTCCAAAAGCAGTTGTGACCCTATTTCTTCAAAGATAAAATTAATGTTTTGAACTAAAAGTAATTCTTTTAAAATTAATAGAAAAAAAAGACTTAAAATTTTAAATGTTCCAGCTTGCACGATCTTCAGCCGCGCAGCCAACAATTTTGCACACCAAGTTGGTTAAAGTCCCTCTCCACTTGCGTGCGCCATCGGTTCCGTGGGCGTCCTCTATTGCTTGTGGGACCATTGGATCTGAGTCGATGTCGATTAAAATTATGTAAATTCGGTTCCGTGACCACCACAAAAAAAAGTGAACTCCTTTAGAAAACGAGAGATTTACGCTGCTACGCTTTACAAAACATATCCGCATCAATTTTCAATTTCAAATGAATGATATGAAAATAGTTTGTTGAAATTTTTTAATGTTGTTGTTGTTGTGCAACTAGGCCAGCGAACAAACAGATCCGATGCTCGTCAACTGGCTCCTAACTGGAGTTGTACGAAAAATTAAACACATTTTAAATTCGTTTTATAAAAAAAAACCCAACTTAATATTTCGAAACTCTAGAGAAAATCACACCATTTCTGTTTTGTTTTTTTTTTTCTTATTTACAAATATTTTTTATTTTTAAATTGGAGTTGTCTAATTTTTCTTACAAAAAAACTTTTCTTAAATTCCTTTTACACAAAAAAAAAAATGTCTAAAATTTAACAACAATTATTAATAAGTTTAATAAAGATGCACAAAGATATGTATGAATAAATTTAATATATGTATGTAGTAGCGATTCATTTAGTAATTTTATACATTATAAAGACAATCAATCGGTTGAATAGACAATTCAAAATTAAATAAGAGCAAAAGAATGAGTGATGTGCGTTTAAGAAAACAAATAAGCAAAGAAAACTTTAAAAGTTTTAAAATTAAAATTTTCACTTTATTGGAATAAATGTTACAGGTTGTTTTCAAAGCATATTTTACACCAACAAGCTGCATTTTTAAAAAACAAATAAACAAACAAAAAAAAAATGGGGGTAAAACAATTTACATGCTTAAAAACGTTATACTGCCGTTTACATATTTTTTTTATTGCCTAAAAAACATCAGATTTTGAAAATGTGTAATTTTAGTTTTCGCTCGTGTTGCAGATCTACAGCAGATGTTATAAAAAGACAGCAGCAAACATCACAGATGATTTTTTACAATCAAACGATTAGACGGAACGTGGCTGGACGACTACATGCGAATAAAACGAAATAAAAAGAGAAAAAATGATTAAAGTAAACGGGATATGAAATTAACTAAGAATGTCCTTAAAACTATTTGACTGTGAACAGAAAGGAGGCAAAACTTTGCTTTCGTAATGAAACGCTAAGTAAAAGGAAAAAAGTTGAAGTTCGAAGGTTGGCAAATGGTCTGTTATTCCAGCAACAACAAACTCCTTGTGGGCTCAGTCAAAAAAAAAAAAAACATGTTTCATTCTTCCAAAACATCACACAAATTCAATATTCGTTGTTTAGCAGGCATTTAAGCCCAAACAAGTGTCACGGTGATGCCACATAATAAAAACTGAAATTCCGTGTGCAGCAGTTTACGCGGCCCAACGCTTAATGTGAAAGTACATAACACGTGTTAATTCGTCGATAACTATCGTGCGTTTCAAAATGTATGTGTATGGAAAATTGGAAGTTATATGACACGTGTTCAAAATATATTTTCCATCAGCTGTTTTTTTTTACTTATTTTCGTATTAGTACATTTAAACATTTCAAGCTGCGGCCCTTTTGTTTTGTTTTTGTAGTCCTGACCTTTTTTTTTTTGCATAAAACCTTGTGTTTTTTTTAACCCTTTTAATAAGTTTGTCGCCCATTATTCAAATTCCCATAATTTATTTTTTTATTGTCAGCTGATGCGAGTAACTTGTCGAAAATATATAACGAGTTCGAAGTTAATCAACTATATGCTGCCATCGTGTCAACATATTTCTTAAGTAACTTATTTTAGGCAAAGACAGTATTTCAAGTTTTTGCTTGTCTGAAGTTCAGGGCTTATACGCGCCCTAACGCGTGTTGTGTACTTCAAACTTTACACCTTTTTAAGCGGCCAGCTGGTTTTGATAGCCTCGCCTATTAAGAAGTACACAGAGAGAGAGAGAGAGAGAGTGAGAGAGAGATAGAGAGAGAGAGAGAGAGAGATAGCAGATAGCTTGAAATTAAGAAAAAATAAAGAAAAACACAGAGAGATCGAAACGAGCAGAATGCGTTGACGCGACAAAGCGTCTCATGAACTTTCGGTGTTAAAATGTTTGAAAATGTCTGTCTGTCTATTTTAGTAGACTTTTCTAAGCAAACATTTCAACTCACAGTGTGGTCTTTCCGACTCTTCAGCTGGCTGAGCCATTGCTGGTTCATCGCGTGCTGGCATATCATTGTGCGATTCCATCATGGGCACGGGAATGCTAACGGGCTGAGCTAAGCTGCGACCCCAACCGGGATGACCCATGGCTAAGCGTTGAAGTGGCTGGTCGGGCATTGGTGGTGTCATTGTGTCGCGTGGCTGTTCGGGCAAAGGCTGTAAGATAAGTCTTTGGATGGGCATGGGGATCTCTTGCATGCGTGCTTGACGTTCTGCCTGCTGTTGTTGTTGCTGCTGCTGTTGTTCGGCTTGCTGCTGATCGTGCATTTGCGGTTTGTTCTGTTGCTGTTGCGGTTGCTGTTGCTGCTGCAGCTGCTGTTGGCGATTGTTCTGTTGGGCGGCAGCTGTCGATTCACTATCATCATTGTCCTCGTCATCTTCGGAGCTATTGCTGCTTTCGTCTTCATCCGATTCGTTGGTCAAAAGACGGAACTCCTTGTTGATGTGATTTTCCGTAAGACGTTGAATGTTGTTTAAATCTTCGGCAGTGATGCCGGCACGTTCCAAGGCCAAGCCAAGGGGCATGGGTTGAATCTGTGAAGAAGAGTCGTCCACAGCGGTTTGAATTTTTCTTTTTAGATAAGAAAGTGTGTAAATTACCTGGAAAAAGGGGAATTCTTGGCGTGGCTGGGGAGCCTGTTGCTGCTGCTGCTGTTGTTGTTGTAGTTGTTGCTGCTGTTGTTGTTGTGAAGGCTGATGTTGAATTTGAATTTGGTGCGGCGCTTGGGCTTGCTGAGGCTGTTGGCCAACAGCGGATTGTTGGTGCTGTTGTACCGAAATTTGCTGAGGCACATCGTTGGCAATATGAATCATTTCTCTGATGGGTATTTGATGGAACTGTATGCGTACAATGCGTTGTTCGGGTTCTGGATGGGGGGCCTGCATTTCTTGGGGTGGCATGGGTGGACGCATGGGCAATTGTTGGAAGGGTGGTGGTGGTGGGGGCATTTGACGCATGAAACTGTGTTGCTGTTCCTGTTGACGTGGTGGCATCATAGGCTCCATGCGCTGAGGCATATGGGTCAACGGGAAACGATTCGGTATTGGGCCAAAGGGTATTGGCACCCGTTGGAAGGGTATAAACATTGGACGAATGGCTTCAACCTCTTCGATTTCATCTTCGTCCTCTTCGCGATTGTTGTGACGTGCAGAGTCCTGGTCCTTGTTTTCGTTGCCGCCTTCGCAGAAAATGGAAATACGTTCGCCCGTAATGCGGGCCTTCTTGGGATCGGTGGTCAAGTTCATGCCGAAGGGCAGAGCAACAGTTTTCGAGGGCGAGTCAACAATTTCTTCGGCATGTTTACGTTCAACCACACAATTCATGCGGGACCTGCAAAATAATAAACCGAGTTACATATATATTTATGTATGTTTGTATGTGTTTGTTTAATGATTTTAATATTAAATACTTTTTGTTGTTCTGCAATAGGGCCGCTGCCAAATCACTCAAATCCAATTCCAAAGGAATTTTGCCCGGATATTTTTGTACTTCTTCGGTCTCTTCGCTATTATCGATTTCATTGTTTTCATTCATGTTGGTGGCTTCTTCTTCGGTAGGTTTGTGTTCAGCCTTCACCATCTTGTGCTCCACTCTCTTGACCGGCTCTTCTTTGTCGAGGCTCTGTAAATCATCCTCGTTGACATTTTCACGACCCAATAAAGCTTCAGCTCGTGGAAGTTCCTGCAATAAAGTTAATGTAAAATTGGAAAGTTTTTTAAAACATAATATCTCCGCCATTTCTGGATCAGTTTCAATATTTTGCATTATAAATTATTATATTCTAAATTCTGGAATAAAGCAATGACGGCGGTTGCTTTCGGATCTCTTTATCCAGCTGCCTCCTCCCGAACTCTATTGAAGTGAGAGTGTTTAGACATTGTCTGACGTGTTTTTAATTTGTTATTTTGAATTCAGATTTTTTGCTTTTTTTCAAGTCCTGCAAAATGTTGAGCAACACTGGCCCGACAAGCACTGCCAAGTATGCAACGTTTTAATATATTAAAAATAAAAATTATACATATTTAGATGGGGCTTTAAGGCTAGAAGAAAAGTATTATTTTGCTTAATACATATTATGGGAATTTTCAAAATATGTAATTAGAACTTCCAACATGTTTTCGGCATAATGAATTTGACAGCTCTGGACTTGTAACAAAGAACCGATGAAATGCATGCCCAGTCATGTTCTGGCCTTTATTATCTGTTTCTATTAAACAAATTTGTCTGAACTGTTTAAGATAAAAATAGGACAGAAGTTTATACTGCGTTGAAGTTGTTTTTTTTCCAAAGTCAATTTTTTTTGCAAAACTTCAAAAATTAAATGATCTTCTATTGCGATATACAAAAGTCTGAGCAACATTTCTTTTTTGCAGCTGTAAACAATAAGAAATATGAAACCTAAATAGCAAGATTACATTTTTTGCAGCTCCAACTAATAAGAAAAATATAAATTTTTTGGAATTTTGCAATAAAAACCAAAACCAAAAGTTGTTGCATACTTTTTCGGGAGAGAAGCATGAGTTAAAAGTCGTTGCATACTTTTTCGGGAGAGAAGCATGAGTTAAAAGTTGTTGCATACTTTTTCGGGAGAGAAGCATGAGTTAAAAGTTGTTGCATGCTTTTTGCAGAGCGAGGCATGAGTTAAAAGTTGTTGCTTGATTTTTGCAGACAGTATTTAGCTTTACATACTGATCACATCATCATCATGTTCCAACACCATCCCTGTCACAGTTCTATTAGTCTTAATTGTCGACAGACATTTATGCTCTCGACACAAAATGATGTCGTAAGTTTTTATTTAAAACTGTTTTGTTTTCTGGCCGAAATAAAATTTCCTGGCTTATAAATGCAAGTTTAGCTGAGTACAATGTGTTTTTTTTTATGTTTCGGAATAATATCAAAGTCTGCTTTAACAACTTTAACGTATTTTATGTTTTAATTAAAATGTTACAGTTCATGCTCTGCTGTAAAGCAAAATAAATAATAATTGTTAAACAAAAATGTTAAATGTTAATGGCTGTTAAAACCAAAAACCAAATCACGATGTGGTTAATTTTTTCATAAATAGCAAAATATTGCAAGCCACGCTAAATTGTTATAAATAAATTAAAATGTTTGTTTTTGATTTCCAACTGAAGCTCAACAAAAAATATTATACGCAAAAAGGTAAAATCAAAACTGGGCTATGGCCAGTTAAAGAATTTGTATTTTTATTATCAGAAGAATTAATTTGTTAAGTGCGAAACGAAACAATTACATATTAATTATCCTGTATTTAACATACAATATATATAAATGAAAGTTTAGATTAATACAATAATTTTCCTTTTGGCGAGAGTAAATTGTTAAAAGAAACCAAAAACTTCCTCTCATTATCCTCGATTCAGTTTAATACTCCAAAGTCCAAACCCTACGCAGAATGCAAGTTAAAAAGAATTATGTCAATTAAATATGCTTTTCAGGCAAAAACTTGAACTCCGTTCGTTTTGCCAACAACACTTGAAATGTATCCAGCAACATTGTTTTTTAAAGCTAAATAATTGAAGACGTTCGACGGTGAACTTGTTTATGGAAATATGGCTTTAATTTGCAAGTGTAAATATGTTACATTCTATTATTCGAATTATGTAAATTCGCTAGATAGGCAACACTGGCTGTAAGTGAAATTTTCCGCTTGCAAAAAAAAACAAATGTTGCTCAACATTTTTCACTGTCTTCCACAGAAAAGTTGCTCATATCTTTTGCATAAAATACAGCAATAAAAAGTTTAGATAAATATTTTTTACATATATTTTCACGGCCCTCACAGTTCAGTTGACATTTTCCATAGATTATTAAGTTTAAATTGCTAAAAATTGATCATATAATCAAATGTTGTGCAACATTGTATGAAGCAATAATAATTCGATTTGAATTCACTGGAAGCCCAACTCATATGTTGCTGTAAAATGAGTGCCAGAAAGAGTCCATCGTGCCAGCAGGTTTATCCAAACATTAAAATTGTTTCAAGCGAAATTTTTTGTCCTGCTGTGATATAATATAATTAGCAATTATTGCGCTCTGAGTTCTGACCAACAACTAATAAAATATCGTGTTTGGCAGAATGTTTAAACTCAACTCTCATGTTTATGTTATTTCGTAACTCAAGCCAGAGTTCTAGGTGAAACTAGTTCCGTGAGCAACGCATCAATATTGGGCTGATGTCGAAATAAGTGAGAATAAGAACGGGTGGGGGGGAATAGTCTGTGACACAATAATTTTCGAATGAACAACTCGACAGTCTTTTGTGCTGCGCAAAAAGCACTTGTATTTACAATTTCATAAACTTAGTTGCTCAACCATAGCAAAACTAACAGTGTTAAACAAGTTGCTGCAACATTTCAGGCAAATTCCTCTTTTCTATTGCAACAAATGTTGCCGAAACAGTGTAATTTTTAGTTTGAATACGCAACCAGTTTGCCATGTCTGCTTCACTCGATTTTAGGTAAATGGCCCATCGTGTGCATGTCGGCGGCAACATCTTGCATTATTCAAATTATTTCCTTTCTCATATGGCCGCTGTCTTGAGGAAAACAAAATTTATTTATGTAACTTTAAGGCTGCAGCAAATGCACTGCAAGTTGCTTTTTCAAACGCAACCAACATCGTTTTCGATTTATTGCACAACCAAAAATTTTTGATTATTTTGGTTTCTATTAGTTTTCCAACAAATATTTTTTTTTTGTTAGATTAAAAGGGGGGGGGGTTAACCAATCAAGCTTTTCAAAAGAGTCAATAAACTTTAAGTAACAGCAGCAACTGCTACCGCAAACTTATAACAACCTTTTGAAAAAGGAAAAAAAAAATATTTGTATTTTTTACTTATTTCGGCATAAATATTATAACAAAAAAAAAAAGAAAAAGAGAAGTGGTAAACAACAACAGCTCGGCCACAAGACGACTATCTAAAACCGTTAAAAACGTTTAGACCATAAAAAGAAAAACTGGTTTTCCTCTTTAGCGGGAAAATGAAATAAAAAAAAAACAAACCAAAAAAAAAAACAAAATTTTTAAATGATGAGAAGCTGAATTATAACCACAAATTGTTAAAGCAGTTGTTTTTCCTATGAAAGAAGAAGAAGCAGCTGCCTTCTGTACGAAACCAAGTCTGCAGTTGAGGTAAAGGAAATGACCCTTTTGATGTCTATAATCGAGCGGCTGGTTTTGCTGCTGTGAATGTAATTTATTTTGTTACGTTTTACAACTTGCATAATACGAGTAACAAATGTTTTAGGTTCGTTTTTATGAAAATGGTATTTAAGGAAATCATTTAAGCATAAAACTTAAATTGTGTAGAAACTTTGTGAAAGATTTCCGCCTCTAAAGGTAGTCAACAACTTGCTGGAGCTGCAATACAGCACATACAGCAAATAAAATATAATTATGATATAAAAGGAATTGTGAGCCAATTTAGCTAATGGCGCAAAAAAAAAAAAAACTTTTTGATATATATTATCGTCAGAAGTGATTTCGATTTCAGCGAACTATTTGCTGAACAAGAAACAAACAAATAAACAGAGACTATTGAAAAGGGGAGGACAACCACCAGTTGTATTATTCTACAACTCGAAACGCACATTAAACTGATTGAATTTAAAAAGTAAAAGGTAAAAGTCAATTGTTCTTAGGATATTATTCCACGATTTTAGTCTTGTCATATTATTCCTGCTCGTATGCAAAATGCTGTCATGCCAAACATCTTAAACAAAAATTACTCTAAAACACAAACGCCCAAATGTTGCAACAGTTTTATTCCTCCTTAAAGCCTCGTACTCTGTTCATCACTTCAAGCGAAATGCTGTCAAAAATGTACATACGAATAAACGAAACGAATATATGAACGAATCATATGTTCAAATAAATAAGATGTTCGTGTTGTGACAGTTTGCGAAATCTACCTGGTGTTCTGTTTTCTCAACATCAAAATGTTGCTGGCAACATTTTTTTTCAGCTGTAAAATTTTGTGAGTTGATGAACTGTTGATTTTCATTGTTTTCCTGAGAGTTCAAAAAAAAAAATATGTAAAATCTTTATGAATTTTTCATAAAACTGAAAACATTGTCATCATCATCAAATTGTTTGACCTACAGAAATTTCGGCTTAAGCCAGCAAATTATTTCTTTTAAATTTTGATAATGTCAACACTAGTTTGTTGCCAAATTTTCCCAGCAAAATATGTAAAGTTGTTGCACAATGTTTGCCAGTTCGTACAGAGTTGCTGTCTTAAGGCTGAGGCTAGTCAGTCCATACAAAAATGTTGCGCAACATTGTCACTTTGTTTTGGAAAAAAAAAATGTTTTTCGGCCTCAACGACAAGATTTTAGAGCATTATTTTAGAATTTGTTTACAATTGCTTTGCGCCAATGTTACTCGATGTCACTAAATACTTAATTTTCATTTCACATTTCTGCAGTTTTTCAAAAAATTAATAACAACCAACAGCTGATCAGTTGTTGCTAAACAAGTTTGCTCGAAATAAAAGCTACTCATGTTGTTTATTGCAGAAGTTTGAAAAAAAAAAACGTTGCTAGAACATGTTGCCCAAAACAAATATGCTGTTTGTGGAAAATATATTGACTTTTTTCAAGCTAAATATTCTGCTCAAAAATTATTTTTTCATCGGTAAAGCTTAACAAACAGCCAATGCTGCCTATACCGAGAATTTACATTATCTGACAAGCCCACCAATATTCATATTTTCACCTATAAATAAATTTCACAGTCAGCTGTTATGGAGAATTTCACATAAAACATTTGCCACTTTGATTATTTCTTAGGAATAAGAGAATGTTGCCAGACACATTTCATATGTTTTTGTTTCCATTTCTTCTAAAATTTTTCAATAGAAATTTTCTCCAAATTTTGTCAAGATTCTATCTGAAATTTTGAACAGAATATTTAGCTTTAATGGGTACGCCTTCAGCAGCATTATTCCGCATGAATTTCTTATATGAGATGTCGTCCATGTCGTTGCATCGTCGTGCATTGACGTTGTCTAGATATCAGAGAATAGAAAGAGCCTGAAAACAACATTTAAGTTTCGTCGACCAGTCGTAAGAGTTGTCTATCTTTGTATGTACATCAACTTGAGGTGACTGTGAGATCGACTGTTGGCCTAAGACAGTTAAAGTTTTTCCTGCACAGAATTTTATTTACAAAAATTTAATAAAATAATTTACTTTATTTAAAAAAAATACATATATTTTTTGGGTTTTTAAGCAAATGTTTATTTAAATTTCATTTGAAGGTACATCTTAAAGTTAAAGTTAAAATGTTCTGGGAAAATGTTAAAGTCCAAAGTAAAAAATATGTGTTTGTTGTCAATTTTCTTAACTCCGGCCCAAGACATTAAGTTATCAAATATTTATATATTTTTTGGCTGAAATGCAAATATTATATGTGTGTCAATAAATATTTCAAGAGTGTGACTTTCATTTCTGAGAATCAATTAAAGCCCATAAATGTGTATTCAATGTTAAAAAGTTAAGCAACATGTTGTGAGTCATGAATTTTATAACACAAAAGATCATTAAAGACTGGTTCAAAAAAAAAAAAAACGAAACAAAGTAAATACTAAAATATATATATTAAAGCCCTTTAAACCGTATTTCCACATGCTTCAAAGCCAGCTTTATTGAGGGGGGAAAAAACCTTTAGTAGGCCATTTGAGTGCGAGTACATGTTGCCTGACAAACACACATACAATTCTTACTTCAATAAAAACAAAACAAAACAAAACAAAAACTCAAAAGAAGTACAAGGAAAAAACCTATATCTGACCTCAAATGTTACCAACAATTTTTTCATGTGTATTAAAGTGTTAATGAAAATCGAACATAAAGTAGAAACTCTTGGAAAAGAAAAGTCTCTGTACTGAAGCAACAAACTAGTCGTGTTAGAAATTGCTTAACACTTGTGCAAACAAAACAAAATCAAACATGTTGTACTTAATTTTTGAGTTAAAAAAAAAAGAAAACCCTGAATCTGTAGCAATAAAAACAAATCCAATTAGATGATAATGTGTTGATCAATCAAGGTGTGACAAACGCACTAGTGCACATGGTTTTGTCAGCTTTTGTGTCAGCGTGTGGAAAAATATTACCACTCTACTAAGAAATGTTCGTTTTGTCCATTTAAAGGATGATATTAAGTTTAACACTTCCTACGAAATCCTGTTGATTTCCATGTGAAAATATTAGTTCCAATAAGTGAAAAAGCAAACAACAACCACAACCGGAATGACCGCTGGCTAAGCGTTGTGTAACTGTTCTGTAAGATAAGCCTTTGGATGGGCTTCAGCATCTCTTGAAAGAGTGCTTGAAGTTCTGCTTACAGTTGTTGTTATTGTTGTTTAATTTGTTGCAATCTTATTGTCAGGTTCTATCTAGTCTCTTAAGACCACAAAATGTCAACGATAACGAGCTTGGGAATGCCTTATGGTAAAAAAACAAACTCATGCGAAATAATATTGATATTGAAATGATGTGTTCAAAATTTCACGTGGAATATAAACGTAAATTTATATAAAAATTTCATTAAAAATATTGCAAAAGTGGCAGAAAACACATGAAGTAAATCCAGCAACATTTTCTTGTGGCAAACAAATAATTAAAGTGGCAATTGCTGACTGTGAATATGTGCAAATATGGATTCTGTTTACAAATTTAATGAAAATCGCTTGAAATTATGTTAATTCGTGGCATAAGCAACATTGGCGTTAAATTTCCCATATGAAAAAAAATCAATCTGTCTTAATATATTCATGAGTTGAGAAAACGTTTCTAGCAACATTGTTTCGAAATCCAAAATAAATTGATACTTTTTTATACATAAAGATTTAAAACAACCTCAGCTTTAGTCACACAGATTAAAACATACAGCTTTTTATTTTGAACTCGACAGTGAGTCTAGTAGTCTTAAGTTCCACATCAGGCCTGAAATGTTATTTGTATTCCGTGTGGAAATATGGGACCAAAAGTTAAAGAAAAGAGTTTCGCTCATGTTGGACTCAGCTTTAGCCTGTCAAAATTAAAAGAACTCTGTCTAGCACAATTATTTCTCCGCCGCAAAATAGTTTTTAAGATATTTTTTTGTGTTGCATATTTTTTAGCAACATGTTGTTAAGGTTTGCATTAGCCAAAAGTTGTTGCAGACTTAGCACAGCCTATAAGTGGAAAATTTTGAATATTTAGCTTAAAGCTAATGCTGTCAAAAGTCTTTTTAAGTAAATAAAGTCGCCGAAGTAATACTCTGTTCGTATCGGGTCTGGCAGCATGTTTAAACCATATGATAATGTTGCTGGCAACATTTTTTCAACTGCGAAATAATATTAGCAGCATTTAATTTCGCATGTTGGTGAATTATTCTTTCACTACCAAAGACTGTAATAAAAACTAGGTCTCTTCTTGCAGTTAAAGTCGCCCATAAACATGTTCAATATAAACATGTTTCTTAGCAAATGTTCATAAAGTATGACGTTGTCTAGATGGACAGATGTTTCATATAGAAATGTAGTTTAATGTTAATATTTATACGGACTAAGAACGCTTTTCACATTTTTAAGAGTTATATCATTTTTAACTTAATTTAATTAATATTCTTTGCGCACAAATTTCATTTCGCAACCAAACAGTTTGTTTGTCAAAAATGGAATTATTAAGCCGACTCAAATTATTTTAATTGCGTTTCGACTCAGATCATAAAGTTTATAATTATCATGAATTGAGTATTTAATGATTACAAAAGCTGTCCTTAATTAAATCAGCAATAAATCTTTGGTAAGATTTTTAAAGGGGTTTACAAGCCGTCAACTTGTCCCAATGATGAACAAAATATTTTGAAAGATCATTAAGCAATACGGCACCGAAATGCAAAAGTCTCATAAAACCAAAACACAAATATTTCTTGGATAAACAAAAATAACACTCGTAGTACAAATGGCTGTTACATAATTTTCTAAATGAATACAACTTTTTTTTTTACAAAACACCAAAATACGAATCTCGCATAAAAACTTTTTGTTAAAATTTGAAAAACATTTGGTATTTTGTAGATACACAAACACAGCCACAAACATTCATTGACTAATTGTGTACACACACACACATTTATACTCGCTTTATATGGTGCTAATGCCTGAGTCACACCGCTGGCGGACAAACAATCGATCGAACCAGCTGAAACCACATACATACATACATACATACATACATATGAATTATATTGCTCAGGAAAGCATAAACAGTGAGTGATATTGCAAAGTATTGTCTATGTAAAGATTAAAATTGAAATATTTAAATTTATGGCGTACCTTTAGAAGTGACTGTTCAAAGCGTTATGCCAGCCAGCACTTCGAGTATTTGTTAAACTTTCACATGAAACGTTTTTAAGTTTTTGGTATTTTGGGGGGTTTTTCGATTCTGGATATTTATAGATTTGATTTAGAAATTTTCAAAATCATCAAATTCTTGTGCAGAAAATTTGTTTGCCGATAAGTTTTCCATTTTTTCCTCTATTAAATTTTTGATGGCAATAAATTTTGTATGGTAGAATTTCGATATCGATAAATTTTCTATAAGAAAATTTCGATATGGCCGTATTTTTTAATTTATGATGTCGTTAAATGTTTGCACAGAAAAGTTTTTATGTCGATAAATGTTGTACAGAAAACTTTTGATAACAATAAATTTTGTTAAGAAAACTTTTGATATAAATAAGTTTTCCACCTAAAATATTTTATCTTTTTTTCTATAAGAATCTTTAATATCAATAAGTTTTCCATAAAAAACTTTTAATATCGATAAACATTTTGTAAATAAATAATAAATTTTCTGTAAAAAAATTTTTATGTCGATTAATTTTCCAAAGCAAATTTTTGGTATCGTTAAATTAATTCAAAAAAGTTTTTGATGTTGATAAATTTTCTATACAAAACGAATGAACATTTTGAGGTCGATAAATTTTTATGGACAAGTTTTAATATCGATAAATTTCATATATTTAACTTTTTTGATATTCATAAATTTGTGTATAAAAATTTTTTGATATCGATAAATTTTCTGTTTGAACATTTTGAGATTCCTAAATTTGTTACAGAACTTTTTTGATATTGATAAATTTGTGTATAAAAATTTTTTGATATCGATAAATTTTCTGTTTGAACATTTTGAGATCCCTAAATTTGTTACAGAAAAGTTGTTAGATCGATAAAAAATTTTGAACAAAATTTTTGATATCGATAACATTTTGAGAGAAAATTTTTGATACTGTTAAATGTTCTTTAGAAAACTTTTAATGGCGAAACATTTATAAGTTTTCTGTAAAAAAATTCTTATGTCGATATATTTTTTTTCGATAATTTTTGATATCGATAACGTTGTTTGATAACGAAAAATTGATCAATTTTAAAGAAACAAATTTTTACGAAATTTTTTCTACCAGCTTGTGTCTACCGTTTGGACACTGTTCGAAACCTAATTTGAAACGCAAGACTTAAGAGAGAAACTTGTTTTGTATTTTACGGGCGCATTTTTCACCAAATGTGTGTGGAATTGTTTGCTGCACAACTACCAACAAGCCAAACACATACAATGTGTAAATTAAAGTGTATTTATATATTATTTATATTATAATTTTTACTGCTTATTAAAAGTAAATGGTTTCAAGCTCGTTTTTCGTTTTTCGTTTTTTGTGCCGTTTTTGCTTTGTTTATTAGTGCTTAATGCTTCGCTACTAAAGCTAAAGTTTTCGTTTCATATTATCGTCATCATCACCACCATCATCATCTGCAAGCTTATGAACGTACCAGCATGATTTTGTTTTTAAATAAACATTTTAAATCAAAAGTAAAATGGTGCCATGCACCAGTCTTCACGAAAACGACAAGCCAAAGAGGCAAAATTTTAGGAAATTGCAGTTTTTTCAGTGTGTGCTTTTCTGTTTCTTTTCTGCCATCCTACGGTTGTAAATGTTGATTTTAAGTCTGAAACAAGTTGACATTTTTAGAGAAGAGATTGTTGTTGGCTTGGCTTTTCGTAACAAGATAACTTTAGCTGGGGCTTTACAGCAAAAAGGCTAAACTTTGGCATTTGCCAGAAATGCATCGTTAGCAGCGAAAAAAACACAAATACATGACTGTGTGTGTGTGTGTGTGTATGTGCTTTAACATTTTATTACTATTTTATGTGTTCCTTTATTTGCTTAAGACTTTTTATTTCAGTGTATTCAGCTTTTTGTTTTCAATGACAAATACTGCTTTCACTTTGCTGCGTTATTGTTTTAGGCCTTTCAATTCACTTAAGTGTGTTTTTCAATTTGCTTTTCGTATTTTCGTATTTAAATGATTCTTTGCCTCAAACAATTTACATAAATAATTGCAAAAAGTGTTTATTGTTTTGCAATGCATTTTCAGGTTTTTAGCTGCAACATTTACTGCTGTTGTGTGCATTCGAAATCTGTATCAATCTATTATTTTCATAAGCGCATTTCTTTTATTTGTTTCGGGTTTTGTTCAAATGTTAGTTGGGCTTCCATTCAGTTTCAGTTGTTGGTTATTGTTAATGTGAAGTCAGTTGGAAATAATTTATGGAAATTTACTTCATTGATTTCATTGTTGCAGAGGTTTTTTTTTATTTTTTTAAGTTTTCAACATTTTCATTTTCGAACGTAACTCGTATGATGGAATCTTTTAGTTTCAGAAAAAGTTATTGATAACACAAAACTATTCCATATTGAAATAAACAGTGGGAGTTTTGGTTACGTATAAATTGCTAATTTTTCGTTGAAATATCATATAAATTTCTCCAAACTATGACTTCATAACTATTACACAATTAAGCGCACAACTGATTACTTTCTATTTGTCTTAGACTCACTCCTTTGTATGGCAAAAGTTTGAGAGTAGAATTTTGGATTGGATTGAAATTTCAGAAGAAATTGCGTTAGTTTTACTGCTGAAGAAAAACGTTTTAAGGGCTAACAAAAAAGTTTAAGTTTATATATTAAAATGTTTCCATTACAAGACTATAACGTTTCTGTTAAAAAGGCTAAAAAAAAATCTTTGAATATTTTTCGGTATAAAAAAATATATTTTGTTGTCGGCGTTGCAGTTTTGATTTTAATCAACAAAAAAGCTTTCTTTGGCTCTGATTTTTGGAAATTTCAAGCTTAAAACAGAGATTTTTTGACCCGAAATTTTATAATTGTGCAGAATGCAGTCAAGCATTTCATTTGAAAAAGTCATTAGCCCTTTAAAAGCAATAGATAACGACAACATGATTTTCTGGTCCATTGGCTTGAGTCAAACTGTTTGCTAATTTCATAGGAATATCTGTTGTACGCTGTTGCAAATATTAAAGATTTCTATTTGCAAAAAAAAAAAAAAAAATATTAAATTAAAACTTTAAATAGAAATAAATTTCATATCGTTCGAACAACAAAATAATACAATAGAGCAGCAATATCCGTTAATTATATAGAGACATCTGCTGATTTTAGTTTTGATTTTTTTCCAAATATTGTTTCACTAAAAGGAAATGTTCTGGTGTGTGTGTGTGTGTGTGTAAAATGAACACTCGCGTGCACAATGGCCGGCAAAACAACAAAAAAAAAAAAGAAACAAATTATGGATAAATTTTGTTTGGTTGATTTAGATACAGCGATTATTTAGTAATTTATGTGGAAGTAGTTGTTATTATTGCTTTTGCTTGTTGTTTTTTTATTGTTTTGTTGTAAATAGTTTTCTATCCAACCCATCCATCCATCCGACCATCCATCCATTGCTTTTGTTTTGCATGTCAAAAACTATTGTTTCGTAGATAAATTATTTTTTTTTCTCCCGTGTAAATAATTGGAAAAAAAAACCACAAAATAAACCTTGATGATTATTATTGTGTACAATTTAATTTAGTAGATAGATGTTATTGTTGTTGTTGTTGCTGTTGTTATTAAACAAGGTTTTGTTTTCTAAGCAAATACAAGTCGGTACTTGGTACAAAAGTTGAAGCAAAAATTTCCCAACTGATAATTATTTAGCAAATTAAAAATTGTCTAATAAAGTGTTTTGCATTTCGGTCCCTATTTGTGTGAAAGTGTTAACAATTAATTAGCACAATAAGATTGTCAGAAAAAATATGCTTTTACCAAAACAATATTATAATAATAAGTTATAGAGACGTTGTATATACATATACAATTATATTTAGAAAAGATAAGTATTATTTTTCGTGCTTAACTTTAAAAGTGTACCGCAAATTGGTTTTTACGTGGCTCAAATTGTTTGGCGCCTAATTGCGTACTTATTCAGAGAGAATCCAAGGCCTATCATTTGCCAAAATGTTAAAAAAAAATAGTTATTCGATTAAAAACTCGAATAATTATTCGATTAAAAACTCGAATAATTATTCGGTTAAAAACTCGTATAGTTAGTTACTCCATTTAATCTCGAATAGTTATTCGATTTAAAACAGGAATACTTATTCGGTTAAAAACTCGAATAATTATTCGAATAAAGACTTGTATGGTTATTCGATTAAAAACTTAAATAATTATTTGATGAAAGGCTCGAATAACTAAAGCAGCGTAATTTAAAATATTAAATTTTTCGAATACACGATTTAGCTTTAATGAATATATTTTGTGTTCTAACGAAGGGCGCAAACTGTCGGTAACAAGTTCTGACCTCATTAACAGCGTTATTAAAGAAGACCATATAATTGAAAATATTTCGGTCTTCACTAGCACCCACTAGTCTGTGTCTACACAGAACAACAGTGGCTCCTTTTTCTTAAATAAAATAAATCTTTAAAACATAAAGAAATCTTAAACAGAAAAAGAATTTAATAATTATTTTTATATAACAAACAGAAAATCTGTAGTTTGTACAATAATAAAATCGATATTTAAAAGAAAATAGAAAATAACATCAGAATTATTTACGACTATAGACGGTTTTTGGCAGGAATTACTCAACAAATTGTGTACTTCTTATGAAAATACAAAATTTTCCATGAGCCTTTCACCTGTGACATTGACATTGGCTGGTTCATATTCTAGTTATTTGAATTTTTCTACAACGTTTTTAAAAGTAATCACGGTTTCCTTAAAAACATATAAAAAGGCAACCTCATGCCTGCTTGCGCAAACAATTACTGATACAATTTTGCAATTTGGCTACAACAAACAAAGTTAATTTTCTTTACTTACCTTATTGACCTGTTGCAAAGTTTCCAACATCAATTCCTTTTCCAAGACCGAATCAAGTGCCTGCACTTGATCGCACGATGCCTTCGCTTGCAAATACGAGGAGGCCAAAATAAAAGCACCCAATATAAATGACGATACAATTATGGTGAATGCTGTTATTTTGGCAATTTTCACTGAATTGGATTGACGTTTGTAGGCCTGCAAAAAGCAAAGAAATAAAGACAATTTTTAAAACTGCTGAACTCGCCAATATAGTGTATTTTATGTGTGGGAAAATTTATTATAAAATATCTACAAGAGTGAAAAGAAAGAAACGATTTGACAGAAAAGTGATAATAAGCCAAGTTTCTAAATTACTAAATACTTGTTCAAATAAGAAAGTTTAGCTGTTTAGTGTCTTGCCAAAAGGTTTTAATTAGATTATTTATATAGTAGATGTTATAAATGATATGTAAAAATAAAAATGGAAATTACAATCTTATATGCGAGACTAATTTATTTCTTCATATTGTTTAGTTACTTGATTTATCTTCATTGAAAGACAAATGGCAATCATTAAATATTATTATTAGTTATATTTAGAACATAATCGAATATTTTTCTTTATATTGCTTTAGAATTATACTGAAAATAAATAAAAATTTAAAAGCAATTGTGAATTTTTGCAGATTTGGAAAATATATAAATATTTGTATCTTTTTAATCGGATAATTATGCGAATTTTTAATAGAATATTTCTTCGAGTTATAGATCAAATAAATGTTTATGGAATAACAATTCAAATTTTTATTATTCGACTTTTTAATTGCCTAATTGTTCGAGTTTTTGGTAGAATAAATATTAAAGTTTTTAAAATAATAACTGTTGGAGCCTTTTAATCGAGTAATTATTCGAGTTTTTAGTACTACAACTGCTCAAGTTATTAAACGATTAATTGGTCGATTGCTTAATAAAATAATTATTCAAGTTTTTAATTGAACAATTATTCGAGTTTGAGTTAATCAAATAATTATTCGGGATATTAATCGAATAATTGTTCTCCTGAGGGTTCTAGTAAACAATTAGTACATATATTCTTTTATTTATAGGGTGAATAATTTGTACACAGGGTGGTGCAAATTAAATTGAATATTTTATTGAATTGACTATTTATTAGACATTTATTCCATTAATTATATTTAAAGTATTTATTCGATTAATTAATAAAAAGCTATATTCGTATGTTAGAGAAATTATTTAAATTGTTTTAGTCATCATCATAATATAAGTTGAATTATAGAATATAAAACGAAAATTATAATAATTTTTCTATTCATGCTACGGATAATGCGAATGTTTAGTTGTGTTTATAGAAATAATTAATTAATTGTATATAATTTACGAGTATTTTGAATATGTCGCTTTCTTTTTGAAAAACTCTTTCAGAACAAATACAAGAATATGAAACTTTATCGAATAATTCAACCATTTAAATCACAATTCGTACAATGTTCTATAAACGCAAAGTTTCTACTGGGAAATTACAACAACGTTTGTCTTGACCACTTGCAATATTCGTTGGACACCTTGACGTAGAATGTTAAACGGATCCAGCAAAGTTTGAATAGTTGCTTGTGAAGAATCTCTGCTTTCGATAACAAAAATCATACATTGCAGATGTCTAGTCCACACAACAATAAAGCTCGAAAAACAACATTTGCGTTCTAATTAGTGCCAGTTGTTATGATTTAAAAATGTTGAGCTTTCTGCAGACTTATAAAATTTGTACTGCGCAATTTATTGTTTGTAAATTTAATGCTTAAACATTTGTTAAGATTTATTAAATTGTTAATATTTATTTACGCACAGACAAAAAAAAAACTGCAAAATATACAGTCGTTTTTTATATTAAACAATAAAAAACTTCAATATTTTATATCAAACGATTTTGCTACCAAAAAACCAACAAATGAAACCTTTAGAAAACATAAGATGATGGATGTTAGGAAAACAGTTTGTATTTGTAAAATTAATTATTAAATAAATAAAAAACAAACAAAAAACTAATCAAGCAAACAGACGCCATTTATTAATACTCGTGTAAAGGTTTCATATTTTTTTGTTTATTTTTTCCAACGTCTGCTTTTCGAGTCTCTAATTATTTATACAATAAATTTTAATGGCAGATCTGGTTTTAAAATGAACTTGAATTATTTGGAGGGGAATAAGAAGAGTTTTTAATTAAAACACTTGAAATCGTAAGTTATTTTGAGAAAAATCATGAATATTAAGTGATGTGGGGCAGACGTATTGTCGGAAAAATTTGCTAACAACAAAAAAATTAACGTTTTCATGCAAATTTTAGATCGATGAAGTGCATCGTTTGTAATATGAAAACAGCTCATCAAATTAAATGACTGATTTTATAAAAAAAAACTGAAACTCCTTCAGAAATTTCAGCTCAATAATAGGATTTATTTTTTATGGGCTTTTACGAAAATTTTCTATGGAAATGGCTCAAAAATATGACTTCTTTTCATACAAAATTTTCTGGGCAAAAGTCCGCTTTTTTTTAAATTTAATTATTATTAATAATTTAATTTAATGAAATTTGTTGGACAAGTCAATTTCGCTTTTGGCATGAAAACTGCACATCGGTTTTTTCGTAACACAAACAAAAAAAATCTAATATAGAAATCACACAAAAAATGATTGGCTTTTTTTCTGCTACAGTCAGAATAAAAAATACATAGAATACAAGTCCAGAAAATTTCTTGAGTTTTCATTTGAACAGTTTGTTGCATATTCAACAAGAAGAGTCACTGAATCAGTTAATGAATGATGTGAATAGGGTTTGTGCCGCATGTTGCGGCGTCGTACTACAGTTTGGACAAAATATTTAATTTAAAAAAAATACTTTTCTTTTGATTTTTTTACAATAGTTTTTTTTTTTTTTTTTGAAGTGAGAGTTTTGGAGAAAAGTGGCAAACAATTTGTCTCAAAAGCCTTTATATTTGCAGCGGATATCAAATTCATGATGAAGCAAAAAGAAAAAAAACATATTTCACAGATACGTGTCTTGTTGCCATTTATATGAAACATTTAAACAAACAATATTGTTGCTGAAAGAGCTGGATACGTTTTCGTAAATTAACGAAAAGGGTATAAAATCGTGCATGTGACAATGCAATACTTTCTTTACTTATGGGTGAAAGCCACAGAAAGATTTATTACCTGCTGATATTTGTATTCGTTTCTACGAACTACTCGTAAAATAAATTGTAACATTTAAATGGTTGAATTAAAAAGAAAAATGTACAGCGTTTGTGCAAATTTGAATAGTATATTTGAATATATAAACAAAATATATTTATAAGTATTATTTTTCTTTTAAAGTTCTTAAGAACCTGTAAAATCAATTTGTTAAATTTTAAAATACTTATTTAATCTAGTCTAAATATGTGATTATTAAAACCAAGACATGCAAATGCATGTTGGCAGTCGTTAACATGGAAGTGAAGGCTGTGTCTTAAGTTTAAGTCTAAATTACGAAAGCAGGAGCGGTTGGTTTGGAATGAAGAACAACATACGAGTACTCATCATACTAAGAGTGACACACCAAGTCTGATCGACTAATAGCCGCTTACGAAGCAAAAGGAAGTATTCTTCGACAAATCTGTTAAGGCTGACCAGACATCCCATCAGCAGTGCTGACAGAAGTGCTCGAAAGTCAAAATTGTAGTTAAGCCATGGACAGCGTAATAATCGCCAGCATTTGTATGACATTTTTAAAAAAAATTCATTAACAGACATCATTAGATATTAAAGACGATTCTATTCAAAATTAATATAAATAAATCACATGTCCTTTTTGTACCAGTGATAAAGTAACCTGTAAGGCTAGAGTCAATGTCCGATTAGTCAGTAGAGAAGTCCGTTTGAGTTTGAGCCATACAAAAAATTGAAAGACTTAAAACAGTGAGAAGTTTTATATTAAGAGGCTGAATATTTAACATATTTTTCAATTGCAAATGAAAATGGCTCTTACACAAGGAAGTGGTTTTTCGTTCTCATCAGTCATGTCAGTCTAATCGAATGGATGAATTAGTTAGTGAATTACTTTTGCGTATATGGCGTCGCCGGCACTCACATACACATCACAAATTCTTGGACATGACGGTCTTCTATTAAAATTCATTTTTGAACAGCTTGTGCTATGGTTTACCAACTGCAAGAGCAGTTTCCTAGACGACCTAAAAACTTTCATTTGATTTTAACAAGATTTTTTTTCTTAAAATGTAATATTTCTTTAGGAGCAATTCTACTCCAAACGGAACACAGCGCCTTAAATATTTTTCTGCCTCGAACAAATTGCTTTCTCAGAAACTTGCAGGTGGTTTAAGGTTGATGGCATTTTTCTAAGTGTAGGCATTACATTTTTTGAATAATTTTTTTTTTTAATTTCTTTACTTATATTTTTTTTTTAATTATCACCTGATTTTAATCTTTTATATGGAATTGAACGGGTTTCATTCATTTGTATTTGTCTGTTCAGACTTGTTTATCGTTTTTTTAAAGCCTCTATATATTGAATATTGATTTTAACAACTTTCTTAAGCCAGGCCATGCAATATTTAAGTTTTTTTTTTCTTTTATTTGTATGGAAAAGATGTGGGTTTGCTGTTTGATCTTTGCAACCACATATTCGTTGTTGCAACAGACACACCTTTGTTTAAGGCTCAAATGAAATTAACATATTTTGTGTGTCTAAACTAAATATTTTCTATGGCGAAACTGAAAAAAAATGTATTTACATTAACAAACTATTTATGTAAATAACATATTTAAATGATAAATGATGATTTTATAAGCCACAAAAGAAAAGGTGTGAAATATGCTTTTATTTCATGTATCAATTTGATAGACGCCTCAACTTAAAATGAATACTTCCATGATGTGGAAATAAAGTTTGTTAAAAAGTATTGTGGGTAGCATTAACTGGCTTAAAGAAAGCGTTCGACAAGTCTAAAGCAAAAGTGACCGATTTGTAACAGCGCATTTCAACAGCTTTTCTGCAGTTAAGAAAATCAGTTTCATATGCTTATTTTTGTAATGTCAGAAACAAGCCCTAAAAAATATACGTATTACAAGTATATTCTTTTGTTTAGGGTTAAAGAAAAAAACAAGTTTTGAAAACTTAAAACTAATGATTTAATTTGCAGACTATTGTTTAAACACAAAACTTTTTTGTTACAGCTGCTATTATGTTACACATTAATAATGGAATGGAATGGAAAAACAAAACAATGACATTTTAATTCAACTTTTTATCTACGAGAAATACACAAGCCAGTTATAAAGGTGCAATTGCGAAAGTGTGTCTATTTCGCTCGCTTTTAAAGAAATTTGTTTTATATGAAATTTTATTTTTAGTGCAAATTTAATGAGTGCTCAGTTGTTGTTTTTTTTTTCTCTTAATACCCCATACAAGATATAAGAAAAAATTTATATATAAAATGTAAAATAAAAAATTGCTATAAAGTGGTAGTGGTGGTGAAAAGTGAACTAGTAGTAGTAGTTTAGTTGTAGCAACAAAAAAAAAAACAAAAAAAAAAAAAAAACAAACAAAAAGTTAATTGAGAGTGGCAGAGAAGCACAGAAAAGAAACAAAAGACTTGAGCAACAAACCTGTTGTGGATTAAAATTAAAAAATCCCAGCTGCAGTTTTGTTTAAAGTTTTTGTCGTTGTTGTTGGTTTTTTTTTATTTGTTGTTGTTTTCATACATTAATCATATGAGTGAAGGGAATTTAGTTTATTTCATTTTATTTTCATTTAAAAGATTTTTTATTCAGTTTTATATATTTAAGTTTGATGCCAAATAGCCCATCAGGTTTCGGTGGCGGTTGGTTGGTTGGTTGTTTGGTTGTTTGGTTGGTGATGGAAGTTTGTTGATTTTGGTTTGAAAGTTATGAAGGGAATATGTTGGATTTTTTTTTACAATATGTTTGGGGTGGAATTTGAGTGAACATAAACCGGCATATAAAATATAAAAAAAGTAAAATTAAACAGAGATAAGCAAAAATGTTATATAAAGAAGTGACATGAATATACAAAAACAACAAAGAATTTAAAGGTGAAAAATAATTGAAATGTATTCTTTTTTGTCTTCCGTATTAATAAATATCCACCTACATAGAAGCTAATACGGTACATAGCGTTGGCGTTATATAGCAAATTTCATTGTTAACTTTTTCTTAAAGTGCACCTCCAAACACAACTTCAAAAAATTTCATATTGCAGAGGTCTGTTCTAAAAATCACTTTATTTGTAATCGCATAATATCCACTAACAAATTACCTTCCTAATTTTAACACGTTTAAAATACTGTTTAGCTCTTAATTTCTAGTATCGAGATACATTTTTATTTTACTGAAATATTACAATTACTGTTTTCGTGGATGGTAAACATGTGATTTTCCGGAAATCCACAATTATATTATTATAGGTTACTGAAAAAAGCTGCAGAATATTGCTTGAAGAAAAATCCTTATCTGAAATAACTTCCCAAAAACCTGAAAAATCAGCTAAAACTGTACTATGAATTATTATTATTATTAAAGTATTAGTAAAGTACCAATACATCGCCATAAACCTTTTTTATTAAATATATATTAAACAATCGATATAGAGTCATTGAGTAAATGGCTTTCAAATCGCAAAAAACTATGAAGAAAATTTTAAAGCTGAAATAGTAAGAAATAATCTTATAGAAATGAAATATGAAAAGTTGATAAATAATCATTTTTTGATAAATAATAATGAAGAAAATTTTAAAGCTGAAATAGTAAGAAATAATCTTATAGAAATGAAATATGAAAAGTTGATAAATAATCATTTTTTGATAAATAATCAAATATGAAAAGTTGATAAATAATCAAAGTTGATAAATAATCAAAAAAATTATAATAAAAGTTAATTCAAAATGTTTGTCCGATTTTAATGAAAATCAAGTACCTGATAAAAATGAAACATATTTTTAACTTAATTTTCAAAATATTGAAATTTTCTATTGAATCTTCTTGTCTTATATATAAATTACGTCCAGCAATATTTCCCTAAATATTATATATTTTGAGGAAAAAAGCTACCAAAGTAAATAACCAAAAGTTCTCTCTGTAGTAGAATTCGATTTGTGCTAGAAATTTATGCAGAGAAAAATTCACATCGAAGGAAACTTCCCCTCAAATGAAATTTTTTGCTTAAAAGAAATATCGTTGTTTTTTAAATATATGTATTAGACTTATTCAAGGATTATGTAAATTTTTATACTATTTATATTGCTGTCCAGTACTTTTTTTTACCTTAGAATTTTATATTTCTTTACTGCATATTTCTTAGAAATTTAAGCAAAAAAAATATTCGTTAAAATGCTCATTACTGATAAAACCAAACTTTCCCTTCATAGGAAATTTATAATTTAAATTCTAAAGTATAAGAAATTTTAGGTCAAGATTAAATTTCCCATTAAGGGAAATGCCGCAGTTGCATGGAAAATTTAATGGATTTTTTTATAATTTCAAACATAAAATAAATTTTTCAATAAGCAAAACGTTGGACTTGAGTTCTATTTCACTTTTTTCTTGAAGAACAACCCAGATTATAAATTTATTAAGTTTAAAGAAAACAAGACAATCGATTTTCCGGAATAATTGGATTACCCACAATAGACCTCTGCTGTTCTTCTACAGCAACGTCCTATAGTATTTTTAAGTTTGTAGCACACAGTCAGAATGATTCCATCGAGATTAGTGAAGGTTTCGGAAGAACCGAAATACAATAACTTGATAGAGAAACTCCTTTTCCTTTGCAGCTCGGCCCAGCAGAATAACCAAAGCAAACCCTACTTATTACCGCAGTGCTTTAAAACTAAACTTCAGCCGACCTAAAAGTAACATTCCAAATTTCAATACAACTCTCATACTTTGCCCCTGGAAACTGAACATTTTTTTTAACAGCTACACAATCGCCGGCAGGTCTTTATTAAGTTTCAACTTAACTGGCCGCTTAGAGGTTTGAATTTTTGCTTCCGATTTTAAGTGAAAAAATTATTTGTTTTCGAAAATTTTATGCCAGCCCAGCGTTTTTGTGTCGCAATAAAGTTCTTTTTATATTTTATTTAATCTTAATATAATGTTTTATAGTTGTTATGTTTTATTTAAAATAAAATAGCTAAATAAACCACCCGTTATTAGCTGGCCTTTTACTAAAGTTCCTATCGAAATAGTATCTCGAAATAAACAAAAATTTAAAGATACGCATTTTTAACAAATAAAACGTGACATTTTTTGTTTTTTATACCTGTCGCGCTGCTGAAACTGAAAATATTTCTTAAACGTATATTTGTAATTACTTGTACTTATACACAAGTATATATTGTTTTTATTGCTTTCTTAAATTTAGTTGTTAAAATTCTTATCAGATCCAACGAAAACGCTGCAGTCAACAGCTTGTTGATGTTGATGTTGCTGTTGTTGTGAAATAAATAAATAAATAAATAAATAAAAAAAATGGTAATGAAGCAAAGCCGGCACTTTTAAATTGTTAACTTTAGGTACATTTGATCAACGATATTTTGACAAGAAGTTTCAGAAAACCAAATGAATAAATTAAGAAAAAGTTTTGTTTTTTTCAGAAACGTGGCTACAGAATTCTATTATGGCAAACGAAAAAAATAAACTTCGGTTGAATAATAATTGTTCATAGTTCCGGTAGAGCTTTTAAAACTAACTTTTGGGTTTTTAGTGCGCAATTAAAAAAAAAGTTACGCGGAAAATTTCAATTATAATTTGTAGTTAGCAAAACAATATGATGTTTAAAAACAAAAATATTATTTGGCCAAATGAAACACTGTTTTAACAGCATATTTTTAATTAACTTGTAGAAAATGAGCAGCTAAAAATAGTTCTGTTTGCTTTGAATCAGTCAAGTTTACAGAAAAATTTTGCTTATGACAAGAATTTATATATTTAAATGCAAAATCACGTTTTACTTAATGACCTTCGAAAACAATCTGCATTTTGTTAAATGAAAATTTTATTTTATGAATATTTGAAATTAAAGCAATTTTAAGTAAGAAAACATGTTCGAAATTTGCAATACAGTTTCTTTTGATTTAATAAACTTTGAAGATATTTAATATTTTAACGCTTCAACACGAGCCGAATTGCTAGAAAACAGTAATTATTTTTGTTGAATATCTCATTCAAGTTGTCATCACACCAGCGAAGTTAATATTGAGCTAAACAAGACTAAATTTCGCTTCAAGGGAAGTTTTTAATTTTTAAGGTTTTTGAAATTTTTGAAATTTGCGTATAAATTTAATAAACAGCTTTTAAAATGAAGTAGTCACACACGATTGTATATTATTATAATTTTTAATTTTTTCCAATGTAAACTTCAAGGATATAAAGAAAAGAAACTTTTGGTGCAAGTGGTTTGAACAACAACATTAAATTGTATATGTGTTTCTTGTATTAACCCGTTGGAATTACTTAAACAAATAAAGTAGAGATTTTCCGAAAATATTTAATTAATATTGTTTAATTTTATATGGTACTTTCTGTATGTATATTGAGAAAAAATGTGTTGGGAAGGCAATCGGCCGAGCCAGCAATTTCCACGGGATTTTGAATAAATTATAAATACGTAATAAAAGGCTTGATTTATTACGCAATAACCTTTATTAAAATTCCTTTATAATAAAATAATATATAAGAAATTCACATATTCAATATTAGCTTAATCTAATCTACATACTTTTTGGTATGGAAATTCCTGGTAATTTCTATTATAGAATTTAAGGACAATCACGTCTGAACCGCTTCACAGTTAAGCTCCTACAAAATGGCGAAGGCGGTAAGACGCTTCTAGACAGTAAATTCGTTAAATAAATATACATGTTGGAATTCTTATTCGTTATTCTTTCGAAATTGATTTAGTGCTACCAGATGGCAAAAGAATCATGAGGACTTTGGGAGTCGCGTTAACAAATGTATTTGTCCTGTTAAGGGCTTTAAAAATGAAATTTTATAGAATTTAGCGGCGGTTTGAAAAAGTGAATTTGTTAATATTCTAATAAGCCGAAAGTGGGTGCAATAGCGATACTATACTTTTAATATGTACTTATTTATGTCTTTTTAAATAAGACCTCACAAACAAAAAAAACAAACAAACAAACAAACAGAAAATATGTTCTTTTTGTATTTTTTTTAAGATAGAAAACTGCATAATAATGCAAACACAAGATTAATGCATTTTTGCTTGCAATTGTTGGTTGTTGCTGTTTTTCCTGCTCAAACGTTCAAAAATTCATGCAAAATATTTACTGACAACAACGAAACCACCACTATAAACGTGACATTTTCTTTAATTGAATAACAAACAACAGCCGAATAATAAAAACCAAATAAAATTCCGAAAAAGAACAAATAACCATAAATTGAATGCAATGAAAATAAATTGCACAATCTCTTTGCATGAGCGAAAAAATAAAAATAAAATTAAAAAGCAATGAGTCCAAAAAAAAAAGATGAAGAAATAAAAAAATGCCGCACAGCTTTAAACATGATGTGCATGGCAATGGAGTCGAATGAGAATATGTCATACGAAATGAACGAATCATCTTTTTTGTTTGTTTTATAATTTAACAAATGAAACAAATTACCAGCATTATCATCTTTCTAATGATGTTTTTTTTCAAAATTATGAGAGCCCAGTCACACAGTTTTTTTATTTTTGGTTTTTAAGGGGGACATTCTTTTTTTTGTTGTTACTTGTCTGGCTGCAGTAAAAACGTTTCGTATTTCTTTAAGTGACGATAATAATCACCTGTTTTGCAAAAGTCATTTTGTATCGTATGTTCGCTCAAGCACTTTTACATGTTTGTCTGGCTGAAAAAAATGCTTAAATTATAAAAATTGCATACAACTATTACACACAAGTTTTAATCTTTGCATGCAAAAAAAAAAAAAAAAAAAAAACAACAAACACAACAAAAACGTTTATATGCATTAATAATGCGCAAGAAACGGATTTTTACTATCATCATTTATCAAAAGTAATGGTGTTGCATTTAAATTGAGGAAAAATTGCATTTGCAACGAATGAGTGTTGAGTTGGTTTGTTGGTTGGCCAATAAACGAAATGACGCATTTGCGCGTATTGCGTTGGGCAATACGCCGCCATAAAGCCAAAAACAATCAAAATAAAAAGTAAAAGGTTTAAGATTTTGTAATTTTTAATTATCACAAAACTGAGTTGTTAACTGTTTTGATACGCCCGTATATTATTATATTAATTTTAAATTTAAACAGGGTCATAAGAGTTTAATTTTTGTGTAACAGCCGCCAATCATCAGGCTGTCCAAGTTTCACAGTCTTAAACTTTCCAACCACATTAAGCAATTGATTTTGGTTAATAAAAAGTTGTCTCCTATAAAAAAAAAATACATAATATTTCTTGGCCTTTTGTTTTATGAGTAATAATTGTCAACAACTTATTTTGTGAAGTAGGTCAGTTCAAACCTATCAAGTAGAAGTATCTTCAGGCCCTGTTTATAAAGAGGTAATATTTCAATATACTGCGCGACATTTGCATAAGACTTACTATACGTTTTCAAGAAATCCCCTTCGTTCTGTAAAGCTACTAAAGGGGCAGTGCTATTCGTAGTTGTGATGGAAATAAAGTCAGAGTTAGTATTGAAATTGAAAATTCTGATTGGAATTGCTGTTATGAAGCCGTATTTGCCTTGATGTAATAATAAACAGCTGATTGGCCTTAAGTACAAGATGTACGCAGAGGCGCCCAACACATCATAGTGTGTTATCGAATGAGAGAAGCATTCTAATTCGCGCCACGTCTTAACTAAAGTCTCAAAATAGAGCACCTTTGTTTCTGGTAGACTCACATGACCTGTACCACAGAGTGGTTTCGTGTGTATCTCTCAAAATGAAAAAAATAATAATTTAAAATATTCAGATAATTGCAGGCACTGCTTGCATGATCTCCGGATCACCTACATAGCCGGCCCGTAAGTGCTATGGTATTGCGAGCAGTTTAATTTTACGGCAGTTGTGACCTTTATTATTTAAATAAAACTATTAATGCCATATCCTAGATAGGGGTGTTGCGGGGTTCTTGTTTTTCAAATGACTCGTTTTTATTCTAAGCAAAAGCTTTGAAGAGTATTTTAGTATAATATGAAATAAAGTGCTGCTCAAAAATATAGTGCACTTAAGAAAATATTTCTGTTTCCATTCTAATTAAAAGAAATGAACTCAACTAAAACAATTTTTTTTTACAATTCATTTAAATTGATTCTATTTTGTAAATTTATGAGAAAAAAATTTAAAGTCGTCTACGGCGTTTGCTATTTAAGTGATGCGCAGTGTATGTAAATGTATTATTTCAACGAAGCTATAATTATTTTTTTTATTATTATTATTTTTAATAATTAATAATTCTCTTAAATAGTTTTCTTTATGTCAAATGAATGTCATAAATTATACAAATCTAGACAGTTTATTGACATTTTTTAAGTCATGTGTCCACTGGTGACGGCTGACATTTCCTTAAAGTATGACTCAGGAACAAATTAAAGCGCTGATGGCCCTAGATGTTAGAACGTCACAAAACCAGTTAAGCTTTTAAAGACTTTTAGAGGCAGAAATAATAATTAATTGCCATTAATTAACGTAACTACATTTTATTACATATAATAACATTTAAAAGTGAATGTAAATTTCTTATTTTGCATATTAGCACATACAAGTATTTGAAAAGCTTTAAACAATTATTTCTTATGCACAAAACCAATGATTTCCTTAAGAGGATAACAAATCACATACAATTTTAAAATAAAACTTATGCATTAATTCATGTTATTTCATTTAACTTAAGACAAGTTAAATTTGCTGTCTTTATTTGAGCAAAAAAAAAAAAGAAACCAGTATAAAAATAAATCTATTTAGTTAAAGTAATGAACAAGTTGTCGTGGCTGGTGTTTGTTTATTAAATATAAAAACATAAATAAATTGAAGTAAAAAATGACGAATCTGTTATTGTTGTTAATTGCAACAGGTTTAAAGTGCAGAATTTCTAAAGAGAAAATGTTGTTTTAAAGACTTAAAATATATATATATATATGTATATGTATGTGTGCGATTTTTTACTAAAACCACGTATGATTTACGGTCCCAGTCCCTCTACTGCTATTACTGCAATTTCAGTTTCAGCGCAAGCGGATAAGAACTTTAATCGCACCGACTTAACAAGTTGACAGTGTACTACCGCTCACGGTTTAGGTGCCAGCACCTTGGCTTAAAACTAGAAGAAAACGATGGTAACTCTTGATTTTATTGAAGCTGCTCAACCCGCCCGTAAGTCGAAGTACTTTTTTAGGTAGTGTGGTAGTGTTGATATAGGTATCTGGTGAAGAGCTGGATGGCGCAGTACTGAGCCGAGTAGTTAAGGTGAGGTAAGGTAAGGTAAACTCATATGTTCTGAGCTATCAAGGGAATTGCTCTAGTGAAAAGGATAAGGTGGCGTAAGCTGTCTAGCAAGGGGCTCCATCCTGCACAAGAATTTGCCAATTGTGTGCACAGTTGACACTTGATTTTGTTGATTAACTGTTACATGTGAGAGGGGTGGAACGAATCTTACCAACTCCCTTCAATATTTCGCCATCCAGTTCTTTACTAAGACATTTATTGTCTTACGACTTACAAGCGTGTTCATCGCCGCTGTATTCATAGTTCTGGAAATGCCACTAATATCGGGGAAAGAGAGATTGATTCAGCGTAGTCGTAGTCAATATTGCGATGGAATTATTTATAAAAGTGAATAACAGATACTGTCTTTTTATATCGTATTGAATACTATTTGCGATCTTAAGAGGTTTCTTAGATTAAAATCGCCTAAATGGATTATGCTTTTTATAAAAAAGCTTATATTTGGCTTATCCCGGAGTCTTTGGTAGGAATTAAAACTATGACCTCCGGACTATTGAACGATGAGAAGCAACGAGACATCTTAAAAGTGTCTTTTTGAAAGATATAACCTTTGGACTTATAGAAAAAAGGAGCTAAAGCTTTTTGCACAAGATTTACGGAATTCTAAACAGGATGTAAAACAAATTACTTTGCTTTTGAAAAATTTCCTTATTTTGAAGAAAAATTAAACTTGAAAATTATATTATAAATTTGGCTTGTCATCACTCAAAATAAATACATATATGTATGTAGTGTCCCTTTTTAAGAGTTCTTAAAGAAAACAACTTTTGGGGACTGACCCACAAAGACGAACGTTAACGTTTTTAACGGAAGGTAGCAAATTATGTGAACGGATGGTGAGTGACATGCTGGGAATCATTAGCATAATCAGTTAATGAATTTGGCAAATTAAAAGTTCATAAATGATGTGCAAATCAGTATTTTGCCCTTCGAAATACTGGCGAACGTTAACGTTCAATATTGTGGGATAGATGATTAATTTGTTTATTAATAAATTTTGTTTTGTTTCTTTGCATGAACTTTTCGAACACGTTTATTAAATGCAATCAAAAGTCATAGTATTAAGCAAAAAAGTTTTGCATTTATGATGCAATGCTAATTTCTGCCGCAAAAACCTCAAAACTGCTGACAGAACTTGTGACATAAATTCTACAAATTTGTACTCGTACTCGTACTCGTACTCGCACATCGCTCGTATTATTGAAACCCCGTGAATAATTTAAATTCTAATGCAACTTCATCATGTCATTGAATAGACAAGACTTGCACAAACTCTTTAAAAATACGAGTATTGTAAACAAAAGGCAAAGACGAAAAAACACCAGCGATCTTGCAAAACAAAAGTGAGACTGACACACGAACGTGACTGGTTTGTCTGAAACTTTGTTCTTCAACTTATTCGTAGCTGGCGAGAAAAATAAAATTAATCTTTAATTTCCTACCATAGAACGAACGGCCATGGCATTTTTTTGTGCAGTTGCTGGTTTTTTTTTCTTTTTACTTATTTTTCGAAATCGAAACTAGCACGCAGCTTTTTAAGTCACTAGAAATAGAATCAGAGAAAAAAAAAGTAACCACAACAACGACTTGAGAAAAATCATGGTATTGGAAAAAAAAAACTGAACACAACAGTGTTGAGATCGTTGAGAATTTATGCCGTAAACTACTAAGACGTGTGTTTTTTTCTATTCATTTAATTTGTTTTTAATGTAGTTTTTTACAACAAACCGTAGAATCTGAAAATAAGTAATAGCTGCTAATAACATGAAAAAATGAGTTGAATGCACACATCACTAACCCAGTTTCAAGGTTTTCAACTCAAGAAAAAAGTGTTTTTGTTTTTTAAGGCAATTGGTTGTTTGTACACGTATTAGTTAAGTCGTTTTAAATAGAGTTAAACTGTTTGAGGACCTTAAAACAATTGAACTGCTAAAAATAAAACTCTAAATCAAATTACTAAACAATTAATATCAGAGGATTTTGATCACTTTCAATTAAATTGTTTCGAAAACTTAAACTAGTTAAACTAATTTTAGTTAAAACAGGTTTTAAGTTTAACTGATATCACTAGTACAGGTCTGTTGGCTTGAGTTTAACATCATGTTTTAAAGACAGTTTTTAAATCGACTTTTGAAGTGAAAGTAGTATAAGTGAACAGTGGCGGCTAAAACGTTTTAAACGAAACAGAAGTGAATAGAAAATTTAAAAATACTTGTACTTTAAAGCCAAAGTAAACAAATTTTAGTTGCTTAACGCATAAAATCAAGGAAAATCAGGGTTTTTAAGAAATGATATTTTATGAAACATCAAGGATGATGAAGTAACTCGAATTAAATTTGTAAAATGCCTGCAGCTTGATAATGTATTAGGAAAGTTATTAAATTAGTCTCTCAAAAGGCAGAGGGCATCACTGCTCGTAAAATTGGCCAGCGAAGAAAATTTAAGCACTACAAGTTTTTATTATTTGTATATATTTATTAAATTTTCTATATTAGTGTAATAATAATGAGGGAGATTTTTCAAAAGAAATCATTATTTATATGTTATTAATTAATATTATATGTTTGCTGTTCAGTGTGGCCAGAATAAAATTTCCCAATGAACGAAATTTTCAGTTAGCCCGCTTTAGTAATTTTTTTTTAAATTATCTCGTTCAATGTCCTAAACGAAAATTTGTTCTACCAATCTATATACATATATGAAAAATATGCAGCAAATAAAAATTTACCAACTAAAACAAATTGTAGTATTTCTTGGCAAAATTTTCCAGGTTTTTTTTTTTAATAAAAAGTTGTTTTTACTGATTTTGGTAAAAAAAATTTTATCTATTGAAAATTTCCCCGAATGGAGAAATCATGTTTTGTATAAAACTAATTATGTCTCTGCTTAGGCGCATATATTCAAATTCAATTAAATTAAAGACAGCTTTGCAATTTCTACATCTTGTTAAACCATAAATTATGTTGATACATTCACTCATTTGGTGACATTAAATTGTCGAAACGATCTGAGTCTGCTCTGAGTCAACTAACAACAACAAAAAATATAAAAGTTACCGCATCTGGAGATCCTAAATCCCAGATGATATTGTGGTGCAGTTTATGCATTCAGAAATTAAAAGGCTGGTGCGGATTTTGAAGTGGTGGGTGGCATCACTGAGCAATTTCTTTTTACTACAAAACCATGATTATGTTTCCTTCTTGAACCTAAATGAATGAAATGAACTTATGGAATCTTTAGTTTCAGATGGATTGTGTACAATAATGCACAAAATATCGATCGACCGGTCCTTGAAGCACTAAATCGGGTGATCATATTATTAGTCCCTGCGGTTTACTGTTGAAGACCAATGTTATGCGAACAATCCATACTCGATCAAGATGTGCATGTTTTGGAAAATCGGTTTAACAAAGAAGCTACTGCGAAACCAGCCGCCACAGTGTTGTTAATAAAGCTGGACGGAATACGAGTATATCAATTTGGTTTGCATTTTGTGAACGCTCTGTACATCAAAATCTTTCGCTAAGTGACTCCTGTGTAGGAGAATTACCTAACACTCGCAGTGTTTAGCAGAGCTGCCTCCGTCCTCTGGTCCTCTTTATTTTTATTCAATTTGCAAAATATGAATAAATAAATAAATACAAGTAATACTATATAGGCCGTAACTTGCTTTCCTCTTTAAGCTTTTATTTCAAACAACTTTGAGCTCAAGGGTGAAGTGTTATGATGTAAAAAATTAATAAAATAAATTGCAGACATTAGCAGAATTGGCGTCAAAATTTTTGTAGCAGGCCGTACCTTAAACCTGTTGGCTGTTTATCTAGTCCGGCAGAAATAAAAAACAATAAATCACAGAATTTCGTGTAATTAAAAGGTAAAAGAGGAAAATACCTATGAAACGGAATGCTAAAAAAAGGTTGTTTTAGTTTCAAAACAAAGCAAAAAAGTATAGTTTTTGCAAATGTATGCAAAATTTTTAAAACACTTTTCAAGCCATAAATATTTTAGACTCAATTAAAATTCGGCCCAAAAAAGGGATTCGTTTTTAAAAATATTTCGCATTAAATTAATTATCATAAGATAAACCAAATCGGCAGTAATTAGAAAATTATCCTTAAAATTACATGGTCCTTAATAATTAATGAAATTGTTTAAATCAGTTAAGATAAGTATACAATAAAAAAGTGCTTCCTTACCGGTGGAGGCTCACTAGCGGTGCTATACACCTCACTAGCGGCATAATCGGCCTTCATTTGCACGGTTGTCATTGAAGCGTTATCCTTTTCGGTCATCGAAACAACTTGACTGCACTCGCTCGTTTATTTCCAACAGTTGTCCACAAACAAACAAAGAAACTAAAAAAACACTTGATCACTTGATTTTCACAAAATAAAATCAAATTGTTTTTAAAATGTTATTGTAAAAACAAATTGTATGTTTTGTTTTTCTTTTTCCAAAATTATCACAGTTTATTTAAAATAAAATGTTGTTTTTATTTTGTTTATTTTTTAATTTTTCCAATTACAAACAAGTTGATTTTCACAACTTTTCTTTGTAATGTTAAAGAAAATTTTCCAAAGTAAAAGTAAAAGGAATTTTCTTTTATTTCTTGTTTCTGTTTTTCTCCAATAAAAATTTTAAAACTTGTTGTTAATTAAAATAAAATTTTATTTGTCGGTTTTAGATCCGTTAAACACGTCTTAATACAACGACTGCCACTCGACGTCTGCACTTTGTTCAGCATTGAGTTTCAGATTTTTCTACAGATTTGCTTAGTTCAAAAAAAATCAAGCTGAAACACAAAAAAAAAATTAAATATGTGTAAAAAAAAATAATAAAAATATAAAAAAAAGCAACAAATGAAAACCACTACCATTACGAAAACACCTCACCGTAATGTACACAAAAAAGCGAATTGAAAAGACACAGTCAAACCCCCTTCTTTATACAGACAAAGTCCGTCATCATCAGCGTACTTAAACAAATACATATAAAAAAATTAACGAAAATTTCAACTAAAGTAAAATGAATAAAAAATATGTAAAAACAAACATACAAAATTTGTTTAAAAAAGCGAAACACATCAACTCATTCCTCATAATGAAGTTTAAATACGATCGTCGAAAAGAAACCCACAAATAAACAAGTAAAACAAGCAGCAATTAGTGTTGTTAATTAAGCGGGTTTTTGTTAGAAAAAAACAGCAGCTACACTTGGAAAAAAATTTACTTTCAAACTGATTGAATACGATACATCGCATAACTGTCGATGTCAATCGATGTATCGATGCATTTCTTGTGATAAATCGAAAACCTACAACTTCAAGGAACAATCCCATAAACCGATTTACTGGAAACCTTTCCGAAATTGCGCCGCATAGCATTTATATATATATATAGAGAGAGAGAGAGAGAGAGAGTTCCAAGTACTTATAAATGGAACAGCACCACTATTTCATTATATATGAAACAATTGTTCGAATTCCTTTGGCATTTGAAAGGGGCTTCGGCCAGAAATTTAGTTTTCATTTACGATTGGATTCTATAGACATTTTTTTTAAATCAAGTGGCCAATGCATCACAGGTTATCCACGTTATTTTGCCTCTTATGAGATTTGCTTATTATTGTAAAGTAGATTGCAAATATATGAATATTGAAAACTGGTTTTCATACGAGTGCTGTTGCAACGTCTTATACTTCAGCCGGCCAAACTCTTATACCTATACACTGAGATTCCATATGACACCACTGTTAAATATGGCCAATCCCTTTACAGGAAATGCAATTTTGGAGCTACCAAATATTTCTGTTGTTCTTTAAAATGGAGTTAAATATATATCTTAATGGAAAATTGCAATTGGGGTTTTGTTTTTAATCTTTTGCAAACAGCAATAAATGAAATTTCTTTCCGCACATTTTTTATCTTTATTTATTTGTTAATAAACAGATTGTTCTGAAAAATTAAAAATTTTAATGTTAACAACAGAATTTGTTTTTAATTTAAAATAAATATTATGCTCGTAGTGAGATAATCATTAATAATAATAATCAGTTTTTTTTTTCGTTTGGCTTTCGTTTTGCTGAAGAAACAAAATTGAATATATAATAACTTCTTAAATTTAACAAACAATAAACAAACTGAAAAGCACATGATAATTTTTTTAGCTTAAAATTACAAAATAAAAAAAATAAATATATTCCCAGACACAAGTCAATAACACATTTGTACTTCCATCATACATAAATACATACACACATACACACATACAACATACTCGTACATAAATATAAACATGTTATATTTGTAACTTTGTGAAACCTTTTTAGTTGTTAATAAAATTAACGTCTTCTCAAATTCGTGTAAGTGAAAAAAATAAAAATTAAAATTAAAATAAAAATATTAAAATAAATGCCAAGAAAGCAGAGAAACTTAAATCCTGTTAAACTTTGCCTACGATTTGTAGTCAATTTTCAAAAGTCATCGACGTAATTATATTATTTAATTTCTAATTATTAATCAAATACCAACTAAATGTTTCAAGAATAGTAAAAAGCTGGATATAAAAATTGTCAATTACCTACAATTTTCTCTTGCTTTAGTACTTAAAGATAATAAGTTAAGTTTTATTTCAATTAATTAACGATTAGGAACAAAAGCACATATAACCTAATCTGGTATTTTGCAGTGACCAATCAAAACCTCTGCTAAATTGAGCGCTTCCTTGAAACGCATGCAAAACGTCCGAACAAGATCGAATCATCCGCTTATTTTGTTCTTAACATCTCACATTTAACATTTATCAACTGTCATCAATCAAAAATGCAGGGCAAAAATATAATAACTTTTGACATTGAGTCAATGTGATAAGGATTACGACTCTTGGAATAAGGTAGAATGTTTTCAAAGGTTGTAATAAGACAAACAAAATGTGATAGAACCGTCTTCGTAGGATGTACTTAGAAAGATGTTGGCTTTAATCACTGTAAAATTTATTTTTGCAAGATATGCAATAACGTTTTGGCAAATCGCTGGTAGGTCTAAGCCGTTGTTTAGTAGCAGGAGGCTTCAACTATTTAAATTTTATAGCCAAATTCTTACTACAAGCTCTAATAAATTTGATATATGTAGTCGCATGTAGTTAGTTTTTCCCTTTTAGCTCAAGCTTCTAAGCCGACGTGTTTTCTAGTTTTATTATTCTAATTTAGAGGATCTGTTCATTCGATAGAAGGAAGAGAAAGAAGGCTTTTGCAAAACAAGCCACTTGAGAGCTTTCCAAGTAATAGTGAATTTTGTGCCGCTATGAACTTAGAAATTGGAAAGCAATTGGAAATGCCTGTTAGATGAGTCGCGTGTTCCCAACAATTGCGATTAATTTGAATTTAAAAATATCATTTTTTCAGTCACTCAAAAAAAAATTTTTTTTTCTCTATTTCAGTTTTGCTTGCACGAGTACAATAATAACTTTAAATTATTTTAAGAAACTGAAATTTATTAGAATTTAATTATAGCTTGAAACTTTCAATGAATTTAAATGAAATACTTTATTTTTGATGGCGAATCAAATTTTGTTTGATCAACTTTATTTCAGTCATCAACTGATCGTCAGATACTTTAATATGTTTTATTTGAAGTCTTTTTTTCCTACCTTCAATCTTTCTTACGCAGAGCGTGTTTTGCCTTGGCGTATGTCAAAACTGAGTCCGTCTGCTTTTCGTGGTCTAGAGGGGAGGGGGTCTCTCTAGGAAGCTCATGTACGATTTTGGTTATGCAAGTTCTTCAAAAACCTTCGCCATAGGTTAACTGAAATAAAGGGGACCTCAGCTGAAACATTCTGGCTGTCATTTAAGCTTAAAAGGAAGCAGGATAGGCTGCTGTCCCTGCAACAGGTTTTTGTTCTTCGCAAGCAACTATATGGTGGGGAATGTACAGGCGAGTTTGGCTAAAGACTGACGTTATTTGAACATTTCGTACTACCAACTCAGCTGCCTCGTCTTCCTTTTATTGTCTAGCGAATTACTGGCAGAAGGGATTAGCTCTCAATCAAGAGGCTTGTGTTATGTATGAAACTAATTGTCGATGTAAATCAATCCTACAATCGGCCATAAATTAAATGCTGGAATTAAAAAGAAAATATTGCAAATATCCAGCTGCTTAAAAGAAATTATTCGTCTCTATTGTAAAATGTTTTTCTATCAAGCGTTAGATTGTTAATCATTTGATATTAAAATTTGTACTTTTATTGTTTTTTATTGCTGTTCATAAAAATATTTATTGATTTGTTATTTATACGCCTCGATGGCCATTCAGATTTCTGTTGTGATTTAAATCGTAGAATATTAAAAGTTGTAGCTTTAGTAGATACCACAATAATATTAAATGATTAACAATTGCTTTGATAAATTATTATATTTCTTGTTGCAAAAGTATCACATTATCCGTTTTTTGAGACAGAATTTTAGGTGTTAGAACTTGAACCCGTCCCGACCACCTTGACTCTGTTTTGCAATAAAACTTTGCCGACCAAACTGTGGCTTAAATTTAAACGCAAACTGTATTAAGTCAAAGTCTTGATTGCGTACGACTAATTCAGTTGCTGTATTTAAAACATTTGCCACTAGAAAACTCTTCTTAACATCTTTAAATGTTATTTTTTACTAGGATCGTGAAAGAATTGAAAAAGTCTGTATTCGATTTTCATTAAAATTAAATACAACTTCTTTTCCGAATTGCATTAAAATAGAAAAAAAAATCAAATATTTCACAGCAGTTTAATGAAGATCATAAACATGATTAAATTGCCATAAAAATAACTTGTACTTTGTGTTGTTGAAGGTCTTTAAAGTTGTAATTAATTTATTTTATTGTTCAAGAGAAACATCTGCTTTGGGTTTGATAGTCTTTATTTGTTAAGGCCATTTCGTACTTGAATACAGATATATATCATACGTAATAAATGCAACATAACACTGCACGACAAGAAAAAACGTTACGTTCTTCACATACACATATCTATATAAAACATGTTTAACATTAATAAACAGGGGGTCTAAAATTAAAATTAAATTAATGGCAAAGTTAAAAAAAAACAAACAAACATTTCGACAAGTAATAATTAAACTGCTGATTTAAAAATATACCTAAACGCCACAGAACATAAGAATGTTCATGAGTGACACAGCCTGATTGGGATAGTAGATGGAAGAAGCGATACGAGAGCTGCAATGGCTTTACAACTATTCCTATGGCCTAACACAGTGCTGGCAAAATTGTTACAATTGTACTTTTATTTTGGTACTATGCTGGCTTTAAAAGTACAATTAGGGAATCTCGCCAGTTTTGAGTAACTAAAAATGAGGCAAGTGAATTGTCAAAAATTGTCACAGCAATATTATCAGTTCCACGTTCACCAGCAAATGTGGAAAGAATGTTTTCTTATCGAACTGCAATTAAAACCAACGAAAGATACAGACTACAAAATGCAACTCTATGCGGCTTAATACAAGCAAAAGACTTGCTGAATTCACAAAATTGCAATTGCTATGATACAAATATCTCAAGTAAGTAATTAAAAAAATTGTAGCTGTGAGGGCGAAACGATGTAAAAGCCAGGGCGTAACTTAATTTGATTTCTATATATATTTTTTATTATACAAGGTGGTGCAAAAATAACCTTCCGATGTTTTTTGGCTGTAATTTAAAAAAAAAATTAAAAACTTTTTATTTTTTTTTACATCAAGTCGAGAATATGATGTCATGTAAATGGCCGCCGCCACAGTTGATTGTCATTTGAGCCCTTTTTATGGCATTTTCCATCACTTTGTCCAAAAATTCCGGTGATAGGTCCTCACATTCTTGACGGATATTGTCTTTAAGAGCTGCAAGAGTCTGAGGCTTGTTGACATAAACCCGCGACATCAAAAAGCCCCACAAAAAGAAGTAAATGTAAATGTAAAAGCCAGGGCGTAACATAATTTGATTTCTATATACATATATTTTTTGTTATATTATATGTAATTCGTTTATCTACGTTCTTATATAAAACAGAGCGTGTGTGTTTGTTGGTTTGTTGGTTTGTCTGTTTGTTTGCTTTGTGTTTTGTGCTTTTTCCACATGGAGAGGGTTTAAAAGAAATGTGTTTTAATACAATTAAGATCTTTCAAGCTGTTTGGTACAATTTTAAAATTTTCAATGCCATCCCTGGCTTTTATCGTATTGAGGCTTAGAGCTTAGAGTTGGAGCGCTTGGAACATTAGGTATTCGCGTCAGTTTGTCAAGTTGTTAGCAGCCTGCTGAGGCTTGTCTATGTGGCCAAATGTCCATTTCCTTTATTGAGTGCCACTATTCTTTATTACCCAAACAAACTCGGAATATTAATTTTGTTCAAAACTTCTTTTTCATTTACAATTTCATTTACAATTTCCAACAATTATTTACTTTTGTGTTATATGGATTTGTTACATTAAAGTGTCAATGACTGTTATCATTTTTTGATATTTTGAAGTGCTTTTTTTCAGCCACAAAATGATCTAAAAAATACCTGTTAATCATAAAGCGTGCAATATGAAATAAAAATCATGGCTCTGAATTTCGTTAATAAGTAGTTTGATCATGATGATGTTGTTTGTATTTTTAGACATGAAAATGGAAAATGAACAACATGAAAGAAAATGCAAAAAATAAAACAACACTTTGAGCATTTCCTAGACTTCTTAAAAACCAGCAGACATTTCGTTTCTAAAAAGTAAGTAATAGTTTTGGTTTGAATTTACATTTAAGTATTTTATAAATATGCCCATATGTACTCCTACGAGTGAGTGCACGTGAGTGTGTTTAAAATAATTGCGGCGTTAAAAGTTTTATGTTTTTATCACAAAATAATATTGAAAAAAAAAAACATACACGAACATATTTAATGTTTTCTTATTTTATTTAACTTGAATTTATTGCGTGCTTTTTATAGCAGAAATAAAAAGTAATCTTCAATCAAGCCTTTTCGTCTTCTGACGTTCAGTTCCGTAGTTAACGTAGAGGATTTGAAACACTCTATTTGGTAAACTGCAGAATGCTGCGATTTGTAGTCACTTTGGATTTGTTTTAGTGGAAATAATCCGAAATGATTTTGATGTACAATATGGCATGATTTTGGGCCTAAATTGGATGGTGGTGAAAACCATGAGTGAACTAGTGTGACTGTCGCATTTCTCGCTCAATTAGAGCACTATTTAGCAGCTCAGAACCCAGGACATGTCGGATTGCTTGGCCGAAGTCTGCTAAGAGCATCAAACGTTAACCAAATCGTCTCAGCGTTTCGCCATAAAGGCATCTGTTGTACAACAACTGGAATTACCAATGCTTTTATTTTACGAATTAGATTTCAAGTACAGCCGAAATCATTCAGCCAGGGAAGGCACGTCAATCATAATAAGTCCAGTATATTTTTTGAGAAAGAGCTCTTAACTAAAGGATATTCTGTACACTGTAAAATAATGGTTTTCCTTTTGATTATGTTTCCTTTCATTTTAATTATTTCCTCTTTTTATTAGGAAAACAAAAACAAAAATTTCTTATATAAATTGAATTTTTGTTAAAAAATTTTTTTTTTGAATTATCATACTGAAGCGGACTGAAGTTTCATTTAAGACTTCGTTTATTCTGTTGGTGCCCAGGTTATGGCATAAGCTCCTTGGCATGAAGCATGTGGGCTCTGACAACCAGCTTTCCGCTGCCACTCTGTGTGTGGAAATTTCAGCGTGTTGCCAACAGATTGAAAGGCATAATCTATAAGATCTATTGATGTTGTCAGAAACGATGTTGTTGTTGTGGTTCGATCTTGCTGTTGTCGTGAAGTAATTTTGATTTCATAAAAAGTCTATTTTACATCGCCGGGTGCATTTGTTAACAACGGCGTAAAAGTGTTGCCAACACTACGATCGTTATCAGTCGAGAAAATATATGTCAGATATCTATAATTTAATCCATAATTCAAAAGATCTCAAGCTCATGATGTAAAATGCCTAAACAGAGTGTGTCACATAAATAGAGTGTAATAATATTATTTATACATGTAAATGACCTCATTCATAAAAAAGTGCTAAATTATTAAACCTTTTGTTAAAATTATTATTACAAAACCACAAATAGGGTTAATAAAGTTTTTGTTTACTTTGAAAAATCAAACAAATTAAAACTCTAATCCCTTCTCTTTTGAAACTGTTATTCCAATTTGCCTAAAATAATTTAATATGATAAAGATAAATGTTGTTATTTCAAGTGGTTTTAAATACAGTTTCTAATTTGAGACTTGGTTTTTCCAAAAGTTTTTATATCCAGACATAAAAAGATCCTCATGTATTGAAGAGCTAAAGAGTTTAAAGCCATTTGAAGACGCATTTTGCAATCCCTTATCACAGTTTTGGATTGAACTCGTATATTTTCAATAGTTGTGGAACGTATTCGGAACTCATGTTTTAAACAAATGTTAAAAAGTTTAATACCCTTGAAGCCTCACCTCTAAAATAAATCCTTTTGATTTAACTAATTATTTCTGTGGTCACGTGCCATAAAAGGCTAAGTCGAAAAACAGACATTTGAGATAACTCAGTTTTAATATTCGAAAAGTTTATTGAACAATATACAATTATGGTGTGGAAAAAGGAAATATATATTGGGTGTTTTTTATTGAGGTATAGAACTTTAAGTTGGCATCACTTTTTTAACTGGCGGCCATTTTGTCAGCTGTCAAGTGATTAATATTTAGTTTGGTTTGCCATTTCATCATGAACAGGTTGACAAAAGAACAACGATTGCAAATCGTGCAAATTTATTTCGAAAATAATGGTTCAGTTCGCGAAGTTTACCGCAAGCTCCGTCCATTTTATGGTCGACATAATCGTCCATCAGAGCAATTAATTCGGTTAACCATGGATCGTGTGATTTGACACCATTGGATTATTTTCTTTGGGGATATGTGAAGTCGCTCGTCTACGCCAACAAACCAGAAACGTTAGGGGACTTGGAAGCCAACATTCGTGGCGTTATTGCCAACATACGGCCCCATATGCTCGAAAAAGTGGTTGAAAATTGGACCTGTAGAATTGGCTTTATTCGAGCCAGCCGCGGCGGCCACATGCCCGAAATCATATTTAAACATTAATGGCATAAAATTATTATTCCAATAAAGCCAAATTGATGGATATTAAAACGATTTTCTTGTGTTTTATTTCAATTCGAAGTTCTATACCTCTAAAAAAACACCCTGTATGTATATATATGTATGCAACTAGCAACACATTGCTGTGCAATATTTTGACTCGAAGTGGTAACTGAACTAAAAGTAATTAACGATATATTTAATCAAATAAAATTGCACAATAACATTGTGAAAGTTTATAACAATTTGCGTTTTTATTTTGTATTAAATAATTTATTGTTCTTGAGTTAATATGGACTTAAATGATTATTGCAAATTAAATTGGACTCAGACATGGGTAATATATTTTTATGTGTTGTCTTATATTGGCAGAAATTTGTTTTGCGCGAGCAATAATATATAGACTTATAATAGTGTCTTTAAATAAAATATTGTGAAAAAAAAGTTAATATTATATTGATAATTGTAAGACAATTCAAAGCGACTTATATTTTTTTTAATATCTAGAAAAAAAAGTTTAAGTTAGAGAAATGGAGTTTTGAGGAAAAAATAAAAGCATTTTTTGTAGGTTATGACAGACAGTACATAAACCTCGTTTCTGTCATAAGTTGTCAGTTAGGCGGTTTATGCTTATCACCACAGATTTATTATAGTATATATTTATGTAAATATGTGTGTAAGTTTCATACTTGAACACCAAGAGGGCAAAGTTTAAAAATTTACCATTTCATATCTGTTTTTTCAAAACCGAAACTAACAAAATTAGTGAAACTAAATATTTTATATGTATTTATTTGTTTGTATCGAACAATATGTACATATGTATTTTTAAAAGTCGCTGAAAGAGATATGTACATTTGTATGTACTTTGAAATTTTATACTGACGTTGCCGAAGACATTAGCCACGCAAACGCACACTCGCACACTCGCACACACAACATCCGTCATTGTCATTATCAATACATTGTAAAGGAAATATTGGATAACGAACCAGATGAATAGATTTACAAATAAATAAATGATTTTGTACTCATATTTGTTAATAGTTTAAGGTTTTTTAAAGTGCATTAGCGAAGAGAAAGTTGTTTGTTTCTTTCTTTTAATGCTATAAAGTTTTTTTTTTCAATTTTTTCGCAGTCTATGATTACTTTGTTAATTCAATAAATTAAAATTGAAGGTTTTTTGTATGCATGTATGTATGTACATATTGAGTGTATGTACATATGTATGTGATGCCAACGAATTCACCTGTAACGCATCTGTTTACAGTTGGTTATTGCAGATTTGTAAAAAGTGTATTAGTGAAGCCTTCCAAACTAGTTAGAGATAACTAAATGTGTATTTAAGGAGCTTCATATAAACCGGCCACAAAATTATTTTCTGGTTAAAAATCATGCTACAAATCAAAGCGAATTCATAGGTACCGCCGATGGCCGAGCAATCGACAAATCTAAGCTGCCTCAAACACAAGGCGGTACTAATAACAGATAATGTCGCCAGCAACAAAATTCGGCGAATTCCAAAATATTCATGGGTTTTCATTCAATACTCGTGAAATGTTGAAAACAAAAAATTCCCTATTAGCAGCATTTTAAAAAAGCAATCAGCTGCCCCATCAATTTCACCTGTTTTGAATTCGCTTTGGTTGTGATATTTTCAATTATACGATGTGGCAAGACAATCGAATTATACAATATTAACCAACCAAATTATTAACATCGGTATCAGCAACATGGGCGTGTTGAGCGCAAATACCAGAAATTTTATAAAATTTTTTTATTTCCAATGACATGTTCGAGCGAAATTTAAGCCATTATAACAATTGCCAAATTTCTTGTATCGACATATAAGTTAAGAAAAAAAAACTACTAAATTATTATAGACTGAAAAACGTTTGTATATTCAAACTAATTGTGCTAAAAACTTGTGCACTAATATGTTTTTTTTTGTAATACAAAAAAAAACGAATTCATAGCAGTTAAACTCACCCGTACAACAACAGAACTCCGGGAATTCGTGAAATGTCCAATATAGAAATTTTACTCTTGAACTTTTCATGGCCAACAGAAACTTAAACATCCAAAAAACAATCAGCTGCGCTTTCAATTTCAGTATGAACATTTAATTCGTTATTAAACAAAATATTAGAAATTTTCAAACAAATTGATTTGTTGTTCTTCTGTCTCTTCTAAATATTCAACTCATTTTTTTTTTTACATTAAAATCATGTCTATTTTGATTTATGCTAAAGATTTTTATTTGAAAAAAAAAAAAAATTATTATTTCGTAACTCAAAAATATTTTCCTTTGACAACATGGATCTTAAGCTGCTCCTACTCTTCAGGTGGCTGTTCTAAGCCATTTATATTTAATTGCTGTTGTTGGCAGACGGTAGACAGTTTTTATGTGGCTTTTCTAAGTCGGTAACAACAACAATAAAGAGGTCAAAGAACAGTTCATATTGCGAAAAAGTGTGTGTTGGTGAAGGGGGGGGGGGGGGGGGGGGGAGCAGGGTATCTTATAATAATAATTTATTAAACTTTTTGGGATTTTTTTATAATAATTATTAATCATCGGCTGCATTTAAAAAAGCATTTCTCCGGAATTTATTAGCGCATTATTTCTCTTTAAATATGAACGGGCTTAACGCATAAAAACAGCAAGTAGTCATATTAAGAAACAATTGTATTAAGAAAAAACTAAATCTAATTTGTTAAATAAAAGTAATTTCTAATAGTTTAGCTTCAACCCGCTGTAAAGCAAGATGCCTGTCAAAAGTAAAGCTCTTAACTTTTGTCTGCACTGGCCCATTTCCCCCACATAAAATACTACATGAGCAATTTTCTTTATTTCTTTAAGTAGACGTTTAAAGGCAACATTTTTAAATCCAACAATGATACTGAAAGACACCCCATGTGAACGGAAACATAAGATGATTTCCAAATTCCAAGTGCTTTTATAATTTCTTAAAGGCTATACTTTGAAACACGAGTTTTTAACATGATACAAGGAACCTAAAAAAAAATCGAACTGAATTGAAACATAAAATCCTTTCAGTTATGAGACATTCCATTAATTATACAACATTTTAAACCATAATTGGATATAGAAAAAGAACATACTTTTTTATATGTATGTATGTCTGTGTATGCAGATCGTCATATGCATCGTCATCATAAAACACCCCGTGTTTGTACATGGAATAAATTTTTTCAGGAGAAATAAAAAACATTATTTATTATACAATATAAGATCAATGTTTGAAGAAAAATATCTATTTTTTTTTGTATTCCCTGCACAGATATGAATCAAAAAGCGTATTGATCAAATTGAAAGTGTTTTTTACAATCTTACAGCTGTTAAAATTTGATTGACAAGAACATAATTCTTAGCTGTAAGTACTTAAAATTTTCCACAAACATTTATTTCGTGGCATTGCAAAATAATCATGCGAAAAATCGATTTTGAAGTTTTTCCATATTATAATTTGCAGCTACATATATTTGCAGCTGTGGGAAATTATTCGGCTACTGAATATTGGAAAAAATATTTGGTTTCATCTCATTTACAAAACAAACAAAAACCAATTGTTGGAAACTTTTGAATGCTTTTATGTCTCCAGCAGAGTAAGTGGTATTTGGTACCACTGTTCATTAGTGACAATGTAAATTTTTAATGTTGGTGATGTTTTGTTTGGTAATTGTTATTTCTTGGGCACAATAAAGAAAAGAAAAACACAACTACCAGCAAATTGAAAACAATTGCAAATTATTGCTGCTCAAATAAAAAATAATGATTTTGTATTTTCACCAGCTTTTTTTTAATTCAGTTTCTTTGTGTTTTTAAAAGCATACCAGTGTTGAATTTATTCTCAGTAAATGAAAAAAAAAATCACATAAAAACTACAAAAGCGAAGATCCGTCTGTTAAAAATTTAGTTTTTTTTCAGGTTTTTTTTCCTTTTTTTTTTTGATTTTTGTCTTATACGGCAATTTGTCTTGTGCTTTAACAATGTTACAAAAATTTGACTCATATGATGTGCAAATAATTTCCATTTGACTTTTAATGTTTTTTGATTTCATTTCTTTGCAGCTCTTTATTATTTCTTTTGATTTCATTTTACTAATATTTTTTTATATTTTATGTGTACTCGTACGTGCGTGTGTATGGATATTGAGCTTTTGTGATAATTTTGTTACCGACTGACACTGAGGTACTTGTACTCTGGATATGCTCTACTCGAAATGTTCGCATACTTGTATTTGCTATCATTTTGCGGCAGTACCAGTTTGAACGTGGCACCAACAGATGGACTGTTTATAAGTTTATGACGCCTGCAAACTTACAAACTACAAATGTTTGTTGTGTATTTATTTATATTTAGCTGCACACACACACTCTTTTGTACAAACTTTGTTGGTTGTGTGAGTTTACCGGCCATCGCACATGTATATAATTGATTGTTTATATAAATTAGCGGTGTAACGGATACCAGTTTTCAGGTATTCGATTATGTGGCGCTACATTTGCACTTATAGAAAGTGAATTTTCGTTTTATAATTGCCCAAGAAGTGTTCAAGGAATTAAATGTTGTAAATGTCTCGGTACTTTCAACTTCGTTCCTGTGACATAGTAAGTGAGAAGTTTTCACTTCGTCAGCCGTGAACCAAAAGATGCCACTGTATCTCGTTTAGTGAAAAAAATACATTTCTGTAGTTCAAAGTAAAAATAGGCATCACCAGTTCCGTTTGTATTGGATCATTTGCATTAAGCAGCTGTCAAAAGGCAATAAATTAACAGACGCAAAGAAGAAGCGAATCAACAGCGCAAACACCAAAGTAAATACATGACAAAAGAAAATATAAGAAGTAAATTAAATAGTTAATAAACTTTCTAAGCCAGTGAAATGAGTAAATAATAAAAAATTTTATATATATTTTTTTAATTTACTATAATGCAAATTATAATAATAAATCTTGAGAACTAAAACACAAGACTAATATCATATTGTATAAGTTTTAATTTATATACACTGAAGTCTTTGGTTTTAATTAATAGAGATATTTTTAATTAAGAAAAAAGTTTAAGTTTTCTTAAATAAATTATGAGTATTTTTTAATTATATCATAAAATTTGTAAGTATCAGGCATTTCATTTCATCGTTTGTACAGGTTCATCTATCGTTTACATTATTCGTAGTGATTTCCAACAGATCAGTTAATTTACATTTAGCAAGTTTTTTTTTTTTGTTAGCTAAAATATAGACACACGTTAACGTTCGACTTGGTGGTACAGGCCTTTAAATTTTTTTTTGCCTGCTGACATGAAATGTCCAGTTCACACCCTTTTTAATTTGAAAAATATTTTAACACCTTAAGTGTAAAATGTCTCATCACAGTGTGTACATTCATACATACATACGTGAGTCGCCAATTTCCAATAACTTGTCTATGTAAAAAAATCTTAACTGACAGACAGTGTTCATAGAAAAAGGATCTTGCAGAAAAGTTTGTACGTAGGAAAAGATTTTATGTTTCAATTTATATCGATTTTCTTTCAGTTTCCTTATTTTATGCTGAACATTTTTCGATGCCAGAAGTACGCAAACGAGGTGGTGTTTTGAACTGGTGTCTTTTCTGTTTATGTAAGAAACGATTTTTTTTTTGTTACAATTCCCGTTAGTTTTCTTTTAGCTTTCTTCTTTCATGTGAACAATTTTTCCCTGTGAAAAATATAGAAACGAGTAATTGATTGCAACTTTATAAAAAATATTGATGATTTCTACTGGCATTCTTTCGCAAATACATTTTTGTCGAAACCGTGTGCTTTTCCTTGTTTGCCGACAAATTGCCCGCTTTTAACTAAAAGTGACTAGAAATTTCCTAAATCAAACTTTTTTTGATGCCTATTTCTATGGGGCACTAGTAAAAATAAGCCAAAGGTGATTGATAATTTTCGATTTTATAGACTTTTGAAGTATTTTTGTGCATATATTACTTACATCACTAATAATAAATAGGTACTTGCTCGTACATACATACATACATGCATATGTAATGCAAAATTGTGAAAACTCGCTTTTTATTACATTGTGGATAATTAGTTTGGAAAAGCATGGAAAAGTGCAATGAAATGGAAATTCAATTTAGCTTTTTACTTTTAGTCAACCGAACAACAAATACTTAAATGTTTATACCCACATACATATATATATCTATATATATATATATATTTCAGTGAAAAATACATATATCGTATAATTACTTATTTACTTAACTGTGACCAACTATACACGACCCTACGTGCTTAGATAAGAAGTGGCAGCGTGGTTAGCCGCAAAACAATGCTGTTGTCTGTGAAGCAAATCAGTTAACCGGTATAACGTAACAGTCACAAAACTCTGGAAGGTCAAACGACAACAACAACAACAACCCTAACAGCATGAAGAGAAAGCTGTTCTTCAGGCCCCCAGTTACTCCAAAACTGAGATATATAGTTAAAAATTAGTCTATAGATTTTACTAAATAGTTTGTTTTATTTCACTTAAAATTTTAAATTCTATTCTAGTTAAATCAATTTCATTTGTAAAGAAATTCAATCAATAAAGAAATATTTAAATTCAAGATGAAATCATGTTACAGTTAAATGAAATATCCAATGAAGTAAAATCTCAGCCGCAATGTTAATTTCTTTTTTTCTTTATTAGCATCGCAAGCGATTTTGTGCTAAAATTTTAAAACTTTTATACAATATTAGTAACAGTGTGGCAATGGGAACCGGGTGGTGTTAAATAATTGCCAATTTTATTAACGCGCTGAAAGAAAATAAGTGATTTTTATAAAAATATAAAAATAATTATCTTTTTCTTGGAAGTTGAAGGCTTCAGCAAGCATCGTACTTGACGCTTTTATAAGTTGTCAGAGCTAGTGCCTAATCCTAATGCAAATACAGTGCGCACGGGCTAATCTCAACTAGTGGAAAATGCGAGAGTTGAGGCCTATCACTTTATTGATGCTTATGAATGACTAAATTTAAGATCAATATGCTTTTGATAGTGTAGCTTCAAAGATTTTCATTATTTATAAATTAGTAGTCAGTAGTAGAAAACGAAACAGAAAAGCACTATAAGTAACACCATTTCTACACAACATATGAAGGGGGAACCACCAAATTCAGAAAAAATTACATATAATGCATGTAAGTATGTACATAAATATGTTATTTAATTGTTAGTGGCTTGATGGACAGTTTAAAGTGTAGACAATGTCAGCAGAAAAGAGTTGCCGTTTTGTGATGTCGACGAAATAAGGCATTAGATATCCCGAGCGCACTGTATTTGTACTTGCATTGATTCAAATTACACTGTCTATTACATGTAGTTTGTGGCCATATGTTTTCTTAACTCTTTAGCTCAAAATTTACCTGAATTGAAATAAATTAGAATTGAAATTTTTTTTTCTATTTTCGGTCTGTTTTTGGGCGGTTTTATTTCTAAAAAATTATAAGTTTTCTGGCCATTAATATTTTGAAAATAATTTGTGGTTTTTATGATAAGTTAAATAAATTATCAGATTATGATCATGGTGGTTATTATCGGCAGTTATTATTGCATCATGCAACAAATTTATACATAAAGGGTGCCAACTCTTAAAGATTTTTTTTTAATAGCACCAGTATTTACATATTTTTTAGGGAACGAATTACTTACTATTGACGTTGTTTTTGTAATGCGACAAAATGTAATGGTTATAAATTATAAGACATTTTTATTTCATACCCTCGGACGCGTTTATATGCTGAGACCTAAAGTGCTCGAAATTTACTAAATCATATACTGAATGTGTCACCGGTTTAAAAAATAACTGATTTTACTGTTTGGCCATGTTTATGGCCCATTGTGTGTTTATATGACATAACCCCCACTCCCAAATAAATCACCCTTTGCAAAAATTATTTAATGAATTTATTTATATGTATCTGTATGTTGGTTATTGTTTTTGTTTGGCTGCGATACTTAAAGCCTTTTTCCCAGTCAATTTTCCAGCTCTATTATTATGCAATAGGTACATCTTCTTCCTCAATTTGTAAATTCATATTTCTACAGTCAGGCAGTCAGGCAGTCAGTCGGCCGGTCTGTCTGTTTGGCTGTCGTTTTTATTCTACGTATGCTACATACATACATATTTTATTTTGTCTTTATTGCATACAAATATAATGTTGATTATAATCATTTGGTACCCGTGAACATTCGCTTGTATTTCAAATTTGTTCGCTGCAAAGTGTTTGAGGAGGTTTGGCTTAAGATCTCAGATTTAAAACTTAAAATTATTTTATATTATTTTGCTTTGCTTTGCTTTGCTTTGATTTGCTTTTTTTCTACCAACGATTTGCTTGATTATTTTTCATATAAATTAATACATAATCTAACAGAAGTGAAATAAATTTAAGTGAATTTATTACAAATCATGTCAAAGGGCAATTTTTGATTTATGTAACATCAGTTATACAAGAAAAAACAGTCAGTCAAACAGACAGACAGAAAGAGAGACGAGAGAGATTTATAAAACACGAATGTGACTTAATATTATTATATTGCATTCCAACAATTGAAAACCACTTGCAAACACACATTGATTAACGCTTTTAACACGAATCTTCTTTATTTTTGTCAGTTTTAATATATATATATTGCACATCTATACATATGTATGTATGTATGTGTATCCATTTATTTATCTTGTTATATGATGAAAATTTATAACTTTTTAGTTGTCGTTGTGTTGTTTTGCTGCGACAAGTTCACATCATCATTGAGATTATAAATTGTGTGAATTTCGAATTCAAATTTTGGATGCTGGTTCTACGTTAATTAAAAAGCCTGAAACAAAAACACAGAATTGCTTTATGTTTACAGTTGAAATGGTAGTGGAAATGGATTCTTTAGATTAAAACTGTACATTCAAAATTTGAGCAGGGTCAACTTTCGGGGGAAATTTTGTTTTTGATCAATTAACAATACACGACTCAAGCAGGGGTCTATCAGGTTGAAATTGCAGCCTTTAAGACTGCAATTAATTGGATGAAGTAGTCTGTAATAAAACGGCGGGTGGGAGTAGGGCTGCGATAAACGAGGTTATGGTCCCTGTATGACATCAATGTAAGTCGGCTTATGCCGGTTATCCGAAAAGGTGACTTTACACGATAGTGTTATTATTCTCAAAAATATGTGTAGGTTGAAGTTTAGATGAAAAATGTATTCAATAGGAGAAAACTATGAAGCCACTGCCCGAGACACAGGGATACTTTTGGAGAGCGAAGAATTTGCAGAAATTCGGAAACTATTTTTCAACTATTTCCTTTGGGATTATTTGAAGGAGCAAGACTATGAGAACAGGCCCCCGACAATACTTGAATTTAAAGCCAGATATTCCAGCACTACAACAAGAAACTTTCATAGAAACTGTGAAAAATGCTCTCAAACGAGTCCATCATTCTGAACCTCAAAACGGAGGTCATTATCTTCCATACTTGGTACAAAAAATTTCTATTTTGTATATTTTATAATCTAAATATATTTAAATGAGAAAGTTATTAAGTTTGACTTGTACAAAGAACTTTTTTGTAGACTTCATGGAATGCATTCTCTAAGACATAAATACTCGCAAATAAAAATATATGCCGGTCGGATATGATTTTCTTTGGTGCTCTCAAAAAGTAACTCAAACATTTCTTTGAGGGATGAAGGCTTTGGCCCATCACGCCAAAAACTTAATGTAATTTTGAGTTATTTAATTTTCGCAATTACTTTAACCGCTGACTATTTCCAAGGCGTATGAAACTGCTCTGCCTCTGCTGGCCGAACGAGTTTTATCCAATGATTAATCACTGGATTTGATGTGTGATGGTGGGCCTACGAAATGTAAGATTTTTCTGACACTCGTAACAGAAGTCATTAGATTTCTGTCTATTTATTTCTTCTATTTTAATTATTTTACTTTTATTCCACTTAATCTAGTTCGGGAAGTTAAAAAATCTTACCACAGACTTTTTTTTAACACGGCGAGCGTTTCGTAATATCATTTGCGCTGTCGATGAAGTTAGTAATTACGAAAGAAAGGGAAAAATATTCAATCAATTTTGATATGCCAAGTTTTTCTGGGTCTTTTTTTTTCTTCATTATTGCAAAAATGTTGAAATAATTCAACATTCATATTTAAAACCTCAGAGTGTGCTCGTATACCTTCAGTTGAACTTAATGCCACCTCGCAGATTTATTGTTTTGGAAAGAAATGCTTATATTTGGAAACCTTAATTACAATTACAAAATGCAGTGAAAGTTAATAATGGAGAAAATTAAATTTACATTTATTTTTCCCAATAATACAAGACAAATAAATTTGCACACACTTGTTGCCAGTCAGTTAAAGTGCACAAAAAGTTAAAACGGCAAAAATATGCTGACTCCTGCAGCAGCAGCCATTAACTGTTTCACTTTTACACAACGAAATTTGGTTTCATAAAATAGACGAAAGAGTTTGTGGCAAGTGTGTAACTAAAGAAAGAAAAAAACGTTTGATGTTAAAACTATAAAATTGAATCTTGTGCAGTTTTTTACTATTATTTTAACAAAAAAAAAAAAAAACGTACTTTTTTGCATAATATTTTTCTTTTTTTCCTTCAACAAAATTTGCTCCAGTTTTTTTTTTCCATCTTCTTTGCTAAATGATTTCTCCTATATGCAAACATATTGGTGTCTATCTCTTTCCATAATAATAGATAAAGAAACGTGATTGGAAAAAAAGTTTCCTATAAGATAAAATTTAATCGTGATCATTTTTTGTTTATTATTAATCGAATATATTAAGATTATAATTAAATCCCGGAAAATTACTTCATTAGCACAATTTCATAAATATTTATTGCTGTTTATTGTATTTTAATTTAAGGTTTTCTTTGTGATTAAAAAAATAATGCAATACTTTGAAAAGTAAATACAATACAAACATTATGATAAAATAGTTAAAAAAAGACTGTTCGAAGATGAAGTCTACAGCTCGAATGGACTGCAACGTTTTGCGACAAGGACTAACTGAACATCATGATGTTACTAGGAAATGCCATTAGTAGTTGGTTTTTGATAAACATCTGCCATGTTGACTTAATCTAATTGACTTGCGTCCATTCCATGCTGTGAAAACCGAAGCGTTTCCAAATCGTTTACTATTTGGAAAACGCACAATATCAATATGCTCTAAAATTGCGGCTATTTGCTATCTTCGAAGTAGATTTCGTACATAAGTACGTATGTACATGTGTAGAACAAGACACAAATAAAAAAAAACGTTGAATTCGAAGGCTTACAGTGTTCCTGCGGTTGGCATTAAAAACACTGAACATTTTTATTCAAGTCGTGAAGACTGTTCCTGCCAAATGCGCTAATTGTAATGAATCCCATCCTGCTAGTTATAGGGGATGCATTGTTCATCAGGAGTTGAAAAAGAAACTTCAACATAAGATATTGAATTTTCAACAATACCGACAACTTGCTCCTCCTTTGCATCAACCCTCTTCTCAAAATAATAGTTTTGAACATAATTCGAATGTAACATTCGCAGATGCTGTAAAAGGAACATACAATTCAAACAATGATTAAATTAACAAAGCAAATGGAACTAACAAACTCTCTTCTAAATATGATATCAGTCTTATGCAGTAAATTATGTCCGTAGATCTTCGTATAGCAACATGGAATGCCAATCGACTCTCAAACCATTTAAGGGAGGTAGAAGTATTTTTGCAGTCAAACAACATCGACGTATTTCTTATTTCTGAATCACATTTCACAAGTAAGTCGTTTTTTAAAATTAAAGGCTACGATCTGATAAGTGCACAATCATCCTAATGAAAGGGCTCATGGTGGTTCTGCAATTTCAATCAAATCGTCTATAAAATATCATCAAGCAGACCAGCTTATTAAGGAAAGTGTCCAAGCTTCATGTATTAAAATTATTTGCCGTATGTATTCTGTTGCGTTATGTGCAGTTTATTTTCCTCCTCGTCATAATATTAATTGCGATGACTTTGCAAACTTCTTTTCTTTCAAAAACTTGGTCCTCGTTTTATAGTTGGAGGAGATTTTAATGCGAAACATCCTGGGTGGGGTTCACGTCTTATTAACCCTAAAGGCAGAGAGCTCTATAAGTGTCTGCTTTCTAAAAATTATTCTGCTCTTTCAACTGGAAAACCTACATATTGGCCTTCTGATCCATTCAAAATTCCTGACTTAATTGATTTTATTTTGTATATTCTGGAATACCTTCTTATCAACTTGGTATTTTAGATAATTATGACCTCAGCTCAGACCACTCCCCAATTTTACTAACGTATAACTCCTCGCCTCAGTTTATCAAAAAAGTCAATAAGCTTGTAACAGTTAAAACTGATCTGGAGTCGTTCTCATATTGGATAGATATAAACATTAATTTAAACTCTGCAATATCTAATGATTTTGAGCTGGATGAAGCCGTTGAAAATTTTACAAAAATAATTCATGAGGCTGCTTTTTTATCGAATCCGGCTGAAAGTTTTACTATTCCGCGAAGTGCTCCTCAAATCTCTTCACGGACACGGCAGCTTATTTTAATTAAAAGGAGATTAAGAAAAGCATGGCAAATAAGCAGAAGTTCTTATAACAAGTGGCGTTTTAATCAAGCAGCAAGAAACCTTAAACATCATTTAACTGGCCTAAAAAACAAATCATTAGGTGAATTTTTTGACAATATTAATAACTCAAACAATAATGATCACAATTTGTGGAGGGCAACAAAATACCTGAAGCATCCGTCAAAAAGAAATCCTCCTTTTAAGGATAGTGATGGTTCATGGTGCCGATCTAACATTGAAAAGGCAGAAGCATTTGCGAGCCACCTCTATAACACATTTTCTGTTCACCAATTTGATAACTCTGTAGAAGACGTAGAAATTTCGGGATTTTTGGATGCGCCCTATCAGATGAGCTTACCCATAAAACCCATTTCTCCATATGAAGTTGCAACTCAAATCAAAAATCTAAATACCAAAAAGTCTCCTGGATACGATAATATCGACGCTGGCGTTGTACAGAGTTTAATTTTTAATTCAATTCTTCGTTTAAATCATTTTCCTTCTCAGTGGAAATGCGCTGAGATCATTATGATCAAGAAGCCCAGCAAACCTGAAAATGAACTAACTTCTTATAGACCTATTAGTCTACTAAGTGTTTTTTCGAAGATGTTTGATCTCCTCCTCCTGAGCAATGCCATAGAGTAATTGAAATTATTCGAAAATCATTTGAGGAAAAGAAATATTGCTCCGCTGTATTCCTGGATATTCAGCAGGCATTTGACAGAGTTTGGCACACTGGTCTTTTATACAAATTAAAGAAACTTCTCCCGTCTACATTTTATGCATTCTTCAAGTCATAAGCAGCAGATTATTTTACGTACGTACGATTCGTAGATGAAAGATCTCATGTATTTATGATTAGAGCAGGAGTACCTCAGGGTAGTGTATTAAGCCCTGTATTGTATACAATATTTACGGCTGATATGCCTGTTTTGGACCTTGTGAATATTTACACGTATGCGGATGAAACTGCTATTTTAGCTTCAAACAATTGCCCAGTTGCTGCCAGTTCTTTTGTTCAAAACGAATTAAATCTAATAGAGTCATGGTTAAGTAAATGGAGATCTAAAGTAAATGCTGAAAAGTCTGTACACATAACATTCTCTCTTAGAAAAGGTGATTGCCCTGACGTTTCCATAAATAACATCCGAATTCCAAAAAAGGATTATATTAGATATCTCGGCTAATATATGGATCGTCGACTAACATGGAAAGAACACATAAAAATAAAACGGCAACAATTAAATATTACAAATAGGAAACTTAGCTGGTTAATTGGTCTAAAATCTCAACTAAGTCTGGAAAACAAACTGAAACTTTATAAAGCTATTTTAAAGCCTATATGGACTTATGGAGTTCAACTTAGGGGAACAGCAAGTGCCTCAAATATAGAAATGGTGCAAAGATACCAGTCAAAAACTATAAGGCTTATTGTTCAATCTCCTTGGTAGATTTCCAACGATGTCATACATAACGAACTAAATATACAAACTGTTAAAGAGGTAATAAATTCATTCAGCGAAAAATATTTAAAACGACTAAGCAATCATGTAAATCTTCTGGCTATTGTGTTATTAGACGATACTGATGAAATTCGAAGACTTAAAAGATACCATGTGTTAGATTAGATCTACCTTTCAGAAGTTATTTTTTTTTTATCTATGTAAATCAATCTTTTTCTTATTATTATCTTTTGTTTTTTTTATTATTGTTTTTTTTTAACTTAATGCTAAAACTTTAAATTTAATAATTACTAAAACTTAAGTTGCTGTTATTGTAAATATGAACTAAATCTGTATTTTTTTTTCTGTTAAATTTGGAATATTTCTATAGTTTTATACGTTTTTATATGTGTAACGCTAAATGTCAATATAAATGTGATTAATTTTGCTTATTATCTCAATATAAGATAGATTGCAAAATAAATAAAATACAAACAAAAAAAAAAGTCGTGAAGAAATATTGCAAGTTGTTCTACAAAAAAAAAAATCATTTAATTTTATTATTAAAGTGACGTTTAAATAAAATTGTGATTTGAAACCCCTAAATTTCTAGCATTTTCATGTGTTAGATCACCTGTTTGGCGTTTTCAGAACGAAAAAAATTTTAGGTGATATATTTAAGTTGTTCACAACGGAATAATAACTGTCTAAGAAGTTTCTGTGAAAACACAACTGAGCAGAAAAAATTTATGGTTTAGCCTTTTGCGTGACTCCGCGTTTTTTATGGCAAAAATCTAACGCCTTCGATTTTTACGAAAACATATGTACGTACATTGTGTATCTCCTCTAGTATTTTATAATAATAAGAAATGTCCATGTCGCTTACAGAAAACAACTAGTACAAAACGTTGATAATAGTATGGCGTCAAATGAAATAAATTGCTTGCATACTTTTAGGGGCAAGCAAGATAATATTAACTAAAGATTGTGCTGTCTTAGTAAAAATAGTAATTAAAAAAACAAAACGATGTAGTTATGTTCCAATAAATAACTAAATACAAGCAAATATGATACTTATAAAATGAATATAGATATTTTCATAATAACTTATCTTGTCGTCTTTTACATATCGTTGGTGCTTTCTTCCTACACTTCCATTGCCACTTTCGTAAAACCAACGGACTTGAAAAACTGTTTTGTGAAGTAAAAGGCGGGAATAAGCGTAACTTCTTTGTTGTTTCCGTTTATAGCTGAAGCGCAAAATTTACTTAATTAAATACATGGATTAGTGAAGAATTGTGTTATTGTTGAAAGCTACATGTATAATTTTAAACTATGGAATTGTAACTGTGCTGAATAAGCCAGTAAGTTGGGTATGAAGCAGAGATCTGTGCCGAGTATTTCAGCTAGCGGCGGCAGTAGCACACATTATTCCGCGGCATAAGTAAGCCGGTTCATAGATGTACATATCGTTACGTTAATATTAAAACGCAACGATTAAGAAACATTTCGAATATTGTTCCATTATATAGTTTTTCGGAAACCAGGAAACGAGAGAAAGGCTACAGAAGCTGCAAAGTAACGAAATGAGATGTATCCCACGATGTTATAGATTAACACACGTAAAATACAACTTCTTGACACTTTAATATCTTTCAATAAATCAACGTCTTGTTATGAGCACGTTTCACCAACAAATTTTGTTAAAATTTTGCTTTAAAATTAAAGTTTATAATAAAAAGTTTGACGTCGGCGATTGATTTGTGGTCCAGCGGTTCGTCCTTGGTGCAGCTTTCTGTTATGAATACTGCCGTGATGCACTTTCCATTGTGCTGTGTAACATTGAGCTTTTGTGTATATAACAAATGACATTTCGTTTTATTTGTTGTTGTTGCTTTTAATACTTGCACCAGAAAAAGAAGAAGAGTCATTAATAGTGGACAGATTTTTTTTTGGACGCGATTAATTTTGATAAGTTTTCAAACACAAATATCGTCATTAAAATACATATTAAGTAACAAAAAATTTAAAGGAAAATGTAATATAAGATCTTTGTTACAATAAAAGTATAAATTCAAAACGTACTGCTATTGTTTTTGTACACAAAAATGTTTATAAAAATATCTTTAACGCGTGCACAGTCTACTTTGCTACATAATTGATTGATTTTTTGTAACCACACTTAAGACACACAACTACACGCAATATTGTGCACTTGGAAAATTTAAATACATATTGAGGTGAAGATGATGATGATCACGATGATAAGTAAGCAACGATTACTAAATGACTGCAATATACATACAAACGTCTGTATAATGGAATATTAAGTTAAAGAAAAAAAGTCTAAACATAATGATAAAGTAGTAAATTGTGTAAGTTGAAAGAGATATTTTTAAGCTTGAAAGAAAAGTATTAAAGAGATAAGAATTTTAGTAAAATAAAGTAAACTTCATGACGGAATCGGGCACAAAATATTTAGGCAGCGAATTGGTAGAGAATGCAGTGTTGGTCGACGTTAACAGCGGCAGCAACGATTGCACAAATAGTGAATTAGAGGTTGTAAATGTGGCCGCGAGTAATTACGGCAAAAACGAAATTAAAGTGTCTGCAGAGGGCGTAGCAAGATTGACGTTTGGATTTCTTGACGATATGCAGGGTGGCGACAGTAGCTTGGAGCCGGGAGAGGTTAAAACACCACCGCCTGGTTCCAGTCCAGTTACAATTAAGGAATCAACACCTTCACGCTTAGCCCAAGAAAAGCCGCAAATATCAGCCAAGCAACTGGCTAAAGAAACTTTATCCAAAGCTTTAAAAACTGTATCCCAGCTAGAAGCTGAAGCCTGCGAGGAAAAAGTACGTGCAATTTTAGAATTAGATGCAAAACGACGGAAAGAAGAGGTAGAAAGACGAAAATTAGAAGCGGAGAAACGTCGCCAATCTGGAGAAACAGATTTGGAATTAGAAAATAAACGCAAGGCTAAAGAAGAACGAAGAAAATTAAAGAAATTGAAAAAAGGTAAGTAGCTGTTCATATTAAGATCTTATAACTAGACCGAACTAATGTTTTGCAGCCAAGAAAGCCGCCGAAGAGGCTTTAATTAGCCTCGAAGAGGATGATGAAGAGTTATTGAAACGCAAGAAACGTAAATTAAAGGGGCCAACTGAATCCGAAGAGAGTGAAGGTTTGTGCTCCTCTGGACCTGATGATGATGAAGACAAAACCCTAAAATCGGAGAAACATTGTTCTGCATTAAATTCAACTATTGCTGTTCCACCTATTCCCACATTGAGATATCCAGCTCATTTACCTCCACATCTTTTGCCGGATGCATTTATGGGCGGCTTTCGTCCTATCAACCCTTTTATGCGAAGTCCTCGTCCAGACTTTGCTCATGGAAGAGGTGGCTTTCTCATGCGTGGTCGGGGCGGTATGCGAGGCCGCATGCCATTTCCTGTTTTTAGACCACCATTTTTCCCAACTAGTGGGGCAAGTGGCGTCCAATTAAAATTTAATCTTCCTCATGTCCCACATGGTATTCAGCAGCAGCGTCAGCACCATACTCCACCACCAAATCGGGGTCATTCACCTATACTACCACCGGGCTCAGATTTACTGTGAGTATATTTTGTAAACCAACTAGATTCTATATTCCGTTGTTCTCGTCAACTTATTCGTGTCCTAAAATAGAATTTCAATTTTAAACCGATTAAATAAATGTTGGATACGTGAATGAATATCGATATTAGAAAAAGTATTAACAAAAAATCCTACTTGCAATTAATTTTTTAGTCTTAACATTTGATTTTTTTTTAAATTTTTCAAAATTTTATATTTAAAACTTCACTTGTTGTTGACGCTTAAAAATGTTATAGTATTGGAATTTTCTGAGATGGTATTTTTGATTTAAATAATATGTCTGGTTTTAGTGCCTTATTGTTATAAAATTTACAAAAAAATTTTTTTTTTAAATTCATATTGAAACTAAAGCCAATTTTTTTGATTTTTGTTTTTCTAGAAAACTTTAGAAATTGTAATTCATTTTATTTAAATAACTTTTTTTGTGTGACTTTTATTTCTTTCCAGATGGACAAAATGCAAACCGTCATTATCTTACTCATTAAAGTTGAATAAGGAAAACAAATTTCCAGCCGATAAACAACATTTCCAAAATACGTTACAATTGGGTGAAAAATGGGATGATGACAATTCTGATGCCGCTGAGAGGCAAAATGCGGCAGATCAACAAAACATGGAATATAAAAAGGGGAAAAAGCGTAAATCTATGCAAAAAGAAAAGAAAAATTCCAAAAAACATCGGGATAAAGATGCGAAAAAATCTAAAAGAATTAAAACATCTCTGCAATCGTCAAGTTCTTCAATAAAGCATAAGAAAAAGGCTCGGAAATCAAGTAGAAGAAAAATTGAAAAAATACGAAAGTCTTATGGTTCTTCAGCTAGAACAACACCAACATTTCAACAACATCAACATGCTTTGGAATGTACAGAAACAACAGAAAATTCTCCAGATGAAGATAAGCAAGAAAATCAAAAGGACGATGAAATGCCCAATGAAGAAGAAATTCGTCAAAAGGTTGAAAATATAAAGCAGGAAAAATTGGAAACTAGCCAATTAAGAATACAAGATTTAGCACTTAAAGTTAAACCTTTTATAATCGTAAAAACTGAACCGCAGGAAGAAAATGAAGAAATAGCAAGAAAAGACGAAGAAGTGGTAAATCAAGAGAAAAGTAAAACTTATGAAACTAACAGTGATAAAACATTTGATATATTTACCCAGTCGCCAAATCGATCAAAAGTTACTTCAGAGTATGAACTAACCGAAACAAAACAATCGACTGAAAATGCAGGCCAAGATGAGGAACTGGTTAGTGTAACCCCGCCTCTGCCACCACTGAATAAACCGCTAGTTCAAAAATCGTCCTCTTTGCAAAATGCCTTGGAAATACAAAAGCGAATAGATAAATTATTACAGCAAGATGATATCAAGTTAGAAGCTATTGAGGCGGCTAAAAATCTTTTAATGAAGAAAACACAAAAGCATCAAAATTCTAAGGAGAGACTAACGCCAGAACGCGAATCAATCAAAACGGTCGAACAAAAACCTGCAGCAACTGTTAAGTCTACTGGTCAAAAACCAGATAGCTCATCTTCAAAAGAAAAGCCAAAAGCTTATAAAGATAAGGAATCGATTAAGAAATCTAAAGAGGCTGATAAAGAGAAAAACAAAGAGCAGGAAAAGCCTCCTTCTAAGGCCAGAGAAGATATTGATAATAAACATTACGATAGAAATTCATTTTTACAGTCTAAAGAAAAAACAAAAGACTCTCATAAAGAAGTAAAAAATGAAAAGAATCTTGATATAGACAGAGAGAAGGCACGCAAATCTGAAAATGATCATGAAAAGGAAAAGGCGCGAAAAGCTATAACAAATCCCAACTATCGTAATCCCTTTAAGAGGTCCTTATCTAGGGATAGATTCTTTGGTAAAATTGACTCACGGCGTCGTTCAAGAACAAGAAGTCGGGAACGTGATTTTTCTTCCAATCGTCGCCTTTCTCATGATCGAAAGCGTGGCGACAGTTCAGGTTACAGTTCCAGCAGAATTTCTGCAAAACGGCGTGTAAGTGGTTGCAGCGCTGCTTCAAGTTTAATGAACCGTTCGAAATCAGGTGAGCGGGATATCAAAGGTTCTTTAGATTCGCTAAATTCTAAAGAAAAAGAACGTAAAACTCGCAAAAGAGAAAACACTCCTGAAGCAAAATCTAAAAGAAAACGTTCCATAACACCAAAACGCTGTAAAGAAAAATCAAACGAATTTTTAACAAAATCTAAAAAACAAGAAAAAGATCACGAAAATGATTACAAGTCGACTACTCCGCCTCACAAATCAATTAAATGTGAAGAAAATCTACAGGAAAAACAGGCAAAAAAAGAATGTAAAAAATCGAAGTCGCCTGTTAAAACAGTTCAAAAAAAGAGGCCACTTTCATTTACTCAAACCGAGTTCCTATTTCCGGAAGATGGTAATGAAGACGATTTTATTTTGGGCGACGATGAAGAGACTAATGACTCTTTTAAGGATCTGAAATCACACAGCGACAAGGAAGATAGTCCTGATACAGATGACTATATGGATAACTGGGAAAACGATGAAGACGTTGACATCGATATGAATTCCAATATGCCCACAGATATATCCACACCACGCAAATCATGGCCAGACTTAGCGGAAGAGGATTCCTTCGTAACACGTTTTGCTAACCCTAGCCCTCCTAAGGATATATTAGAAAAGCAAGCCGAAACAAAACACTCTAAAGATTGTGACCACCTAAACAATGATGTCTCACTGCCGCTCACTCCCCCTTTAGACTTATTAAAAAAATTACCAAACTCGTCTGAGCCCAAAGAAGTTGGGCAACATAATGAGCCGCCTAATCTTAATCCAAACGCCAAGAAACCTGAATTGTTTGGAATGCAAGAATTATATGATCAATTCATTAAAAGTGTGGAGGCGTCGGGTGTCAGCATGAAAACTGCCAATAAAGAGCAATCACTTAATGCCGCAAAATCTTCTACAGAATTACCACAAACTTCCGTTGATGCAGCAGAAGATACACAATGCCAGAATGAGGAGCCTCTCTCGACATCATCTGCTTCTACTTCTTCTTCAACATCCTCCTCCTCTTCGTCATCATCAGATTCAAACTCATCCTCAAACTCCTCGAGCTCATCTTCATCTGATTCTTCATCAGAAGACAGCAATGATGGTGAGAAATTTACAAAACCAATTAAACAGTTGACAAAGAAAAAAGTTAAAGTTGAGCCAACTCTGAGTCCTAAAAACTCGTTAATAGAGGATAAAAAACAAGATAATGCACACAACGTTGCCGAAAAATCTTCCAACGAAACATTTAAACGAGAGCCCAGAACACCTTCTCCTCCGCCTTTGCAAACAAGTTTACTCATTAACCAAACTCCGCCTACGCCAGCATCACAAAACAAAGCCACTCCCAAATCGGATGTAGCAAAGGATTTCAAGAAGCTTAAAAACTTGGAGGCGAATTTATCGCGTATTCAAATGATGAGAGCTAATTACGATTCAAACGATGAAATTAGTGAAGAACTGCACAAAATGGAAATGTTGTTTTTGCAAGAAAAGAAAATCATTCTACAGAAATACGCCAAAAGTACGCAAGCAGTTGGGAAAACAGCAGTGTCCACTACAACAACGGCAACTGAATTTGTGCCCGCTTTGCCCATAACTGACTTTGGGGCACAAAAACCTCCACCTCCGCCGCCCGAGGAACCCAATAAGATATTCGATGCAAATCGTGAAGCTATAAAGTTGACCATATCGCCCTTAAAACTACCAACAAAACCGGCCATATTTAACATATCCTTGAATGAGGAAACCGAGAAAAAAGTAAGTGATGATAAAGATGAACTCGATTTTACAGAGAAACTTGTTAAACCTGCTAAAGAGGTAGCAATTGTTAAGCCAATGATGGAGTCGAAAGAATCAAAAGAATCCAGAACTAGAGATTCGCATCGTCATAGACGTTCTCCTGTCTACGGTGGTAGCCGTGAAAGGCAAAGATCGCCCAATAACTATAGAGATCGTAATCGTCGGTCTTCTTCAAGAAATCGTTTCAGTCCCCAGCGTAGAGTACGTGGTAGATCGTTGTCATTAAGTCCACCACGAAGAGGTGGTGGTATGCGTCATGGCTCTCCTCCTCGGAGAGGTGCACTCGGCAGTCGGTTTCGTGCCTCAAGTAGAAGATCACGTTCCAGAAGTCGCAGTCCATTGCGGCAATTCGGCAATAGGCGGGGCAAAGAAAGCAGTCCATTTCGCAGAAAGCGTGGTACGCAACAAGATTTACCTAGTCATTACAAAAAGTTTGGGCGCCAACGGGGATCACGTTCAAGATCTCCTAGGTCTCCTCAAGCAAGACCCAGATCTCCGAGAACGCCACCTCCAAGAAGGCGATCCTATAGCCAAGATCCATTCTCCAGATCACCGTTGCCGTTCAAACCGCCATCACCACCCATGCGACGAAGTATGTCTCCTGCGGGCTCTCTTAACTCAACTGCAAGTCGATCACGTTCTCCGCCTTCACCACATAGACCAAGGTCCCCACGATCACCACGTTCCCCAATTTCACCCAGATCTCTATCGCCCAGATCCCCAGATTCTCCTCCTTCCCGCAGATACGATGATCACAGATATAGACGTGAAAATAGTTTTGAAAGGCACTCGTCCATTTCGCCACACCCTCAATACTTTACTCCCGAGTCACTGTCTTCAAGTGCATCCTCTCAAGCATCGTCATATTACTACAATGTTTCTCCGAATCGCATTTCACTGGACGCCCGTATCAACATTGTTTTGAATGCACCCGCTAGTGGAGGAGAAACACCTCCAGCCGGCTATGAAAGTTACGGAAGCTATGCTCAATATGGCGGAGCGGCGTATATGTCCATACCACCACAACCAGTAGCGGGAACACCAAACAATATGGGCTATTATCCAAACCCTTATGTACCCATGATGCCGTCGACGCATGACGTTCATCATTCTCTAATACCGCCTCACGCTCATGGTATGCAACACTCGTTACATGCACCACTAACCCATATGCAACAACAACACCCTCCGGCATATTCCAACATACCAACCATCAGTGGTGGTACTCCCAACTCTTCATCTCCACTACCACCCAACAACTTTTATTACAATGATTTTAGTGTAGGACACCAACCAATTAACCCAGTGCTCAAAGAAATCCCTAAAGCACCAGTAGCTGTTCAAAAGGGCAATGTTTTGGAAATCGTGCCATCTAATGTGGAGTCATCTCAATCGCCTCAAACTGATAACAAAACAAAAGCATCACCGGTTCTCATAGAAACAATTAAAAATCATATCGACAAAATTGCCTCAATTTCCTGGAAAGATGAAGTAAATAACCGTCATGTTAAATCCGCTGTAATGCGTCTAAATCGTGGAGGTGAAAGCTCAATGAGAAGCATACTGAAACGCACCGATGTAGCCGAAAACGCAGAGTAAGTACATCTAAGTTTAACCGATCTAATCGATAAGAAAATGAGTTCTTGTTCTAATACCAGCCACGCACGGGATGGCTATTTTTAAAAGGAGCCGCCGTGAGCTGCCCATTGCTAATTAACATTAATTAATTAATTATTTAAGAATTCACCACAAAGAAATGTCTCTCGAAACCTATAAAACATAAAGCGTACATATTTCACTGCCTTAGATCTGTTTCACTATCTCGAACGTTCGCGTACAATTAAAGCGATAGAAACAGATTTACAGCCCAAAAACAAGTTCTGCTTTTGATGACTTCTAATACATATCATTTTCCATATTTTTTACATTGTTTTGCACCAAAGTTTATAATCGGGCTGCAAATATGTATGCAGTAAAATTCTTGAAAATTTTAACGTTCGAGATCGTGAAACAGGCCCCTAATGTACTACATACATTTACATTACATTGTATTAAAATACTAGAAATAATAATAACAAGATTTCAGTAAAATCAAACAACTTCAACAATTACAACTGGTGTATCTGCCACAAAAACTACTTTAATTTGTTACATTTTTTATGTTTGTAACGATCGATCGTTGTGAAATAAAGATTTTTTTAAATTTATATATATATTTTAAATTTCAGCAAAATTGAAAGGAAAAAAGTCTATTTTGAAGATGGCATTTATCCCAGTCGTGACAGTGACGATGAAGATCGAAAATTGGTTGAATATAAGATAAGAAAAAAGGTATTGCGTCTGCGTAAGAAGCGTGGACTAGACGTACCAGCCGCACGCGATATAATAGACTCAAAAGTAAGATTACAAAAGCCTAAAATCGATGCTGCTTTGGAAAAATTGGCCCCACCTCCGCCACCAGCAATGATGCCACCAGCAAATCTTGAACAACCGAATTATTTAAGACCACCAACTCCAGTACCTTTGGTTTATTTCCACTTTGATTCAGTTGTGCATTCGATGTATGTTTCACAATTGGAGAAGCCAATACCGCCACGTTTACTTAATCCGAAATGTGTGCCGCCAGCGGCTGCTACAGCGTCTGCATCATCTGGAAGTACGGCCGGGGGAAATGCATGTAATGCAGCTCCAAGCCATTCACCAAACCTTAATCTACCGAGTAGTGGGGCAGCAACTAAAAAGGAACTAACTACTCTAGCTGCTTTGAATAGAGTTGGCCGCACTGAAAATGCTACAAGCTCTCCAAAAACGCAGAGCGATGTAAAACAAGAAAGTCCAAACTCACAACAGTCACCGCAAATGCCGGTGGGAAAGCCGGCTGGTGTACATTTTACTCCACCTCAAACTTCGCCACAAATGTCTCCATTGCACGGTCCTGTCGTCATACGCCATCCTCAGTCTCCTATTGGTTTTGTGGGAATGCGTATCAATAACTTCATGCGCCTGCCCCCTTCACCCCTGACACGAGCTGCTATCCCACCCCACATGCAGGCGCCTCCACCTAATATGGTCAATTTACCGCCCGGAATGGTAGGCATGAGACATCCCCATTATAATATGCCACCACCAAACCTAATGCCTCCCAATATGCAAACAGACGTCAACTACAATCCAATTGCTGGAGGCGCACCGTACGGCGCAATACAAACACCACCACCTGGTTTTCAAGGCTACGGACAACGTCCCATGAACCCAGGATATTTCATGGGGCCAACACCTTCGCACACAATGCATCCGCCGCCTCCAATGCCTGCCAATCCTCATGCAAAAGGAAAGGATAATATGCTTTATCACACACAACACCATCATCATCAGCATCCGCCCCACCCACACCAACATCCCCACCAGCATCATCAGCAATATCATCACAGCCAGCATAAACCTCCACCACCTTTGCCGTCGTCCATGGGCAGTAACGTTGCGGTACCTACTAGTCCACAAGTCATGATAGCGCCGTATAATGTAAAAAAGACTGTAAATTGAATTAAACAAATCAAGTAACTTAGGGGCATACGAGTACAGGGCACATTTGCTCAATACTGGCATAACTAAAAGGAGAAACATAGAACTGGCGTGAAACACAAGTCGTGCTTGTCTTGGAGCTGAAAATTAAAATGGTGTTTCTGTAAGAGGAAATCAGAAACCCTTCAATCAGTAATTTTGTTTGGTTATGTCACTTTTGAAACAAATGATGTTGGAACTTTAAAAAGTCCATTTATAAAATTTATCAAAAATTTTTCATTTAACAAATTCTTTGTCGGTAAACAAATTTTCTCTCTTAACAAATCACTAATTTTTAGTTCAACGAATATGTAGTATAGACTACATTTAAAAAAAAACTCCCTATAAGTTGTGAAATTTTTTAAGTTTTTTTTCAGTTGCATTTCTGTGCAAGCTTTCTGACAATAACTGAAATTCATGGCTTACATTTAGTATTATTTCACAATTTGCTTAAAATTAGAAACTAAAATGCATATTTTTTTCTTTTACTAATTGAAAAAACTTTCTGGTGGTACATATTCGTACATATGTATGTACATGTTTTTATTTTAACTTATACTTTAGTTCATATATACATAAATACATATTTAAAAAAAATTGGAATTTAGTTAATTTTCTTTTAATTTAAATTAAAATACTATTATTTAAAAAAGATATATATGCACTCATACATAGATACAACTTTTATAGATCTTAAGTCGTTTTGTACAAAAATTTAGTTGTTTTTATGCAAGTTAAATATTTCGGTAAATCTTGAAGTCTTGAGGCCGAGTTGTGTCCTAAAGAAAGCATTTATTTATTTATGTTCAAACTCAATCATTTTTAAATCTGTTCAAAACTAGCGAAGCATTTCAGAATCCTTTTCTTTTTGATAATTATATAAAATAAACATGATATAAACTAACGAATGCTTTCTATAGTCCTGTCGATGCAACTTTGCGAAGATATTAGCGAAATATCCAGATTTTATAAAAGCAGCACAATTGTTTTATTGAACGAACTAAAGCTAAAACATTTAATTTAAATTGTCTTAAGTTTAAAACAAAGCAAACTCAGCATTCAAAATATTGTAAGTGTTGATTGAATTCAAATTTAGTTAATAGTTTTTCAGACACACCTATTTTATAAAAAAACAAAAAAAAAACAAATTCATCATATATTTTTTTTCATTCAATTCTGTAGTGTAAAGAACTTAAATGCTGATTATTAACACTTTGAAAAAGTTTTAAGTAGTTTTAAAAGGAAAAGGAAATTGAAAAGAAACAAGTTTGATTATTCATTTAAAAATAATAAAAACAAATAGTAATAAAATTAAGCAATCGAAAAGTTTTTATAGTATAAAAGAATGTTTGCAAGAGTGATGGGAAAATGATGTTATGCCGAGATTAGTGACATTGGAAGCAGCTGCTTTTGGTATTTTTTTAGACTCTGAAGATTGACTAGTACAGCTGCTGGATGCGGTAGACCTCTTTCTGGAACAGGAACAGGAAAAGGGAAAGATTTCATTACAATAAAAAACTTAAAAGTTTATTTATAGGAATAACTCGAGTTTTAATTTTAACTTTTATTTTTAATAACAAATAGTTGTTATTAGTTAATAATAATATTTGTAATATTAGAAAATGACAAGCAAAAGAAAACTGCCGTAATTTCGATAGAATTTTTAACTTTATTTGAAGGCGACATCCTGTTGATGAGCGACATGCAGCCCTTAGTGAGGAAAATAATTCGGTTATAGTGGCTGAAAGGTACGTTAGTGTTCAATAAATCGCTGACTGTATAGCTCACAGGCTGTGAGTTTTGGAAAAGGTGTAGAAAAGTCTCGAAAATTTATCATACGTCCTCTATATGAAACCATGTTGTGTGTATATAGTACATAATTACTTCAAAGCAGTACTTGAGTGAATTTGTTTTTGAAATGCTTTTGATTGTTCTAAAGGAAATTTTTCAAAAGTTTTTAAAACTTAATATTTTTATGTCAATAAAGAAGTACGTTTGTGTTCCCAAATATTGGAGGTAATTGGGATTAAGCGATGAGAAAAGGGTAAAAAATGAAATCAATCTAAATAAAGAAATATATTGAGGCCATACAGTAATTTTAAATTAATTATTTTCTTTTCAGTGTTTGTTTCAGTTTCTTACTTTCTTTCTTCCAATTCTCTACGCTGATGTTTTATAGTTATTACTCGCTTTTCCAGTTGTTTTCGTTCATTTTTCAATTCTAGAAATTCTTGATAATTTTTGCGCGCCTGTTCTCTTATCCTAAGCACTTCCTTTTCTTTGTCGTGTTTAGTGGAGCACTAGGACGAAAAATAAATAATTGAACCTGTTGGCCTTTAATGTCAATTTCTAACCTGTCTGTCTAAAAACTCCATGAAACGTTTCCGATGCTTCTCTTGAAAAACCATAACACGATATGTATTTAGGCCATCCAAGTACGGTTCTGGATGAAAGAGCTTCTTAAGGTGTGGCGGCATATCGTTTCCCAGCTTACAGGCACGAGTTTGCTGACTGCACAAGGAACACTTGAAGGTTTGCGGTCCATTAACAGTAGTTTCACTTATATTTTGCATGCATCCAATGCAGAGCACATGGTCGCAGGCCAGCAAATAAAAGTAACGTGTTTTATGCACATACTGTTCATGGCATTGGTTGCAGTGTATCCAATGTATATAGGGTGTGCGTGGCTTTGCAGACTGTCGGGTATTCGAGTCGGCCATATTTAGCGTATTGACCTACATACATGTGTACATAAGAATTTTATAATTAAAATTTTTTTACCGGTCCATCAATTACATTTGAAATTTTGTATGCTCGTTTATTTAGTTACCATATGTCAACTTAACCGTTAAAAGACCGTTATATTTATTGGCCTTGCAAGTGGCAGAGCTGCCGGATGAAATTGCCAACCATTTGCTTGGCGTTATCATTGCATTCAATACATTCTACTCGCAATGCTTTATGAAGAAGAAGCACAAAGTGTCAAAATCGCATAAGAAGCAGCATAAGTATCTTGAGTGCACGAATCAATTTTTTTCACAAACCAACAAACTTCTAAAGAATTTTTCTTCAGATTTTTAACAAGTCTTTCATAATTATTTTATGTTTTTTAGTTAAAGTAAAAATTGAGTGCAATTATTATTATATTAGGCAATAAGCTATCGATTATTTAAGCTAAAAATTTTGCAAAAAAACTGGTGAATTGTAAGAATAGCGGTGCAAAAACAGCTCTCGCCATTAGAAGACGTAAAGCCACGTCGAATAACTTATCCAAACCAAAAAAAGGAAAAAAAAAACAATACAAACAAGAAAAAAGTATAAGCAATTCTGTTAAAATAAACAAAACGACATTTATAAACACAACAAGGCCGCTATGGGGTTAGCGGCTAAAATTTATGTGGTATCTCTTCTGTTAGTGGCCTGTCAATGCCGTTATCAAGTTTCGGCCGACGAACACAATCACAAAGTGAGTATGATAAGAATTTAATTGGCAACCTGAGTTGCGAAAGAATTTATCATTGCCTCTTCAAAAGTACAATAATGGCGAAGAGGTAGTGTTATGGATGAACACTGTGGGTCCTTACCACAACCGCCAAGAGACTTATGCCTACTTCAGTTTGCCGTTTTGCGGTGGTTCCAAATCGAGTATATCACATTATCATGAAACCCTAAGTGAAGCCTTGCAGGGTGTAGAACTGGAGTTCAGCGGTTACGAAATGGAATTCAATCGTAAGTTCAGTCCTTGATTTTATTTTCCCTGTATAACTTAAAAGCATCAGCATTTTTATTAAGGTGATGTTCCAACTACCGTAATCTGTATGGTGGATTTGACCGATGAAAAGGTAAAAGCCTTCACATACGCCGTTATGAACGAATACTGGTATCAAATGTATATCGACGGCTTACCCATTTGGGGCAAGGTGGGCGAAAAGGACGAAAAAGATGGCAAATACTATATTTATACACATAAAAAATTTGACATTGGACGCAATGGACAACAAATTGTTGACATCAATTTGACAACAGAGAAAAAAGAACTACTAGTGACTGGTGCAAAGATCAAATTTTCATATGAGGTTAATTGGAAGCCCAGTGTGGTAGAATTCAAGGACCGCTTTGACAAATATTTGGATCCAAATTTTTTCCAGCATAGGGTAAGTGCTTAAAGAGACAAACGCAGGATTTTGTATTGAAGGATTCGAGTATGTGCATATAAAATCGGTATATACATATTTCATTTATTTCATGTTGCCGTTTGGGATCGATGCTCTGCGAATAGTCCAGAAAAACTTTGAAAACTCTCAACTTTATATTCAGTTGTCTTTAAAATGCAATATATGTATATGTATGTACATACATACATACATACATATGCATATATGTATATACAGCTAGAAAACACACAAACAACAGCTGTATTTTTATTTGTTTTTAAATTGTACAAACAGCAGTACTAGTTGTTTGAATAATTTGTTTACTTCAATGTGTACATCTATTTTGAATTTCTATTTTTCTTTTTTACAGATTCATTGGTTTAGTATTTTTAACAGCTTCATGATGGTAATATTTTTAGTTGGCTTAGTTTCCATGATTCTGATGCGCACATTACGCAAAGATTATGCTCGTTATAGTAAAGACGAGGAAATGGATGATATGGTAATTACCTTTGCAGTATAACCTGTAAGTTTTCTTTTGATTGAAATGAAAATTATTAAAGGAACGTGATCTGGGCGATGAATACGGTTGGAAACAAGTACATGGTGATGTTTTTCGTCCTCCACCGCATACCCTATTGTTTTCGGCATTAATTGGTGCCGGCTATCAGTTGATATCGGTCGTTTTCTGTGTCATTATATTTGCTATAGTTGGAGAACTTTATACAGAGTAAGTGTTTTTGCTGGCATACGTAGATTTGTTTGGTTTAATTCAAACACGTTTTAATTAAAGGCGAGGTTCCATGCTGTCCACCGCCATATTTGTCTATGCTGCCACTTCCCCCATAAATGGCTATTTTGGTGGTTCTTTATATGCCCGTTTAGGTGGACGTATGTGGATCAGACAAATGCTTGTGTCGGCCTTTATGGTGCCCGTGTTTGTTTGTGGCACAGCATTTTTCATAAACTTTATAGCGATTGGCTATCATGCATCCCGAGCCATACCATTCGGTACCATGGTGGCTGTTACCTGTATATGTTTCTTTGTCATACTGCCCTTGACACTGGTGGGAACGGTGGTGGGCCGCAATTTGGACGGTCAGCCAGATTATCCCTGTCGTGTTAATGCAGTGCCACGGCCCATACCCGAAAAGAAATGGTTTATGGAACCTGCCATTATTATACTTTTAGGAGGCATATTACCGTTTGGCTCCATATTCATTGAAATGTAAGTAAACGGCTCTTTTTTTTTTTTTTTTTTTTGAAACAAGAATATTTCTTGGGTTTTTTTTGTTAATTTCTTTCAGGTATTTCATATTTACTTCATTTTGGGCTTACAAAATTTATTACGTTTATGGTTTTATGTTGCTGGTCTTCACGATACTCACCGTAGTCACCGTTTGCGTTACAATTGTTTGCACATATTTCTTATTAAATGCCGAAGATTATAGATGGCAATGGACTAGTTTTATGTCAGCGGCCTCCACATTCATTTATGTGTATGCTTATTCTTTTTACTATTTCTTCTTCAAAACAAAGTAAGTTTTGTTTTTTCTTCCAAATCACCAAAAAGAAAAGAGAAGAAAAGTCTGAATGCTTCATTTTGTTCTTCTTTTCCAGAATGTATGGTCTTTTCCAGACGGCTTTCTACTTTGGTTACATGGCCTTATTTAGTGGTGCTTTAGGTGTTATTTGCGGAACAGTTGGCTACATAGGCACAAGTGTTTTTGTACGTAAAATCTATTCCAATGTTAAAATAGACTAGATTAAATTATTAAATTATCATTTAACTTCCCCTCACTGCGAACATAAATCCTAATTCTATTCTAAGCAAAACAGCTGAATCCAATATAATTTTCTGGTGAAATATTTTTTCAATAATTTGCTTAATATGATCCCTATGCTTCTCATACAAATACTTATTTAATTAAGGCAATAACAAAACTGACAAAAACTTTGCTTAGCTTTTTAATTTTTTTCTTTTTTGGATTAAAAAAAATGTTTTTGTTTAGTAAAAAAAAAAGATATTTTAATTTTAATTACTTTTTTTTTTTGGCAGAACTTTCGTGTCTTTCAATTAACTTGAGTATTATTTTTCATATATATTTTCCTTACCCAAATTTGATTTGTACTTTAAAGTAGGCAAACGTAACATTGTAAGAAAACCAAATAATTTAAACTGAAACGAAATGTTATTTAAATAAATCACACACAAAACAGTTCTGCTGTAAAAAATTTTAAATCAAATAGTTTATTTATATACACATATCGCACCCTAAATACAAAAGGGACACAACTCAAAATACTGAAATTTTCAGGAGAGACAAAAAACTGTTTATATTTAGTTCGTCGTGCAGAAGCAACACACTTAACATAACTGTATTTTTCCAGCTAAAGAGGATAGTGACGTGAAAGAAATTTTTGCAGTTGTTAGAGATGTGTACTCTGAATTAGTTTGTGGAAAAAAGTCAGTTTTGGAAAATTTTGAGTTGTGACCCTTTTGTATTTAGGGTGCGATATATGTGAGTTGTAAAACAAACTCCATATGTTGAGGTTAAGGTCTTACGGCAAAAGTCGCTGGTTAAAAAAAGTATGTCAAGATTGACATGCAGGTGGGTTGGTGACAAGATGAAAGAATATCAGAGAGAGAGCGGCAGGCAGAGAAAACGATTTTCTAAATCGTAAAATAATTGTAAATATTCTCCGATTTAATTAAGTACTCGAATCGGAAACGTAAAACTTTAGATTTTACAGTTGGAAAAATTGTTTTTTTCAACATTGTTGACCAGCCAGCCTAGAAAACCATTTGCCTTTTGCTCTTAACCAAAATTTCTTTCTTCTCTTTACATACATACATATTTATTTTCCTTTACTAAAGAAATATTCAGAGAAATACAATGTGCTAAAATACGAATAGCGGTTCTTAAAATTAAGCTTTAAAGTTTTCATTATTATACAATATATGTATGTATGTACAAATGTACATACATACATACATTGTAGCCTTAAAATCTAGTGCGTATTCGGTTGACTCAGGTACAGTTTGGCATAGATGCCATTCTTTGCTAACAACTGCGGATGGCTGCCCTGCTCTACGATGCGACCACTCTGGATCACACATATGATGTCGGCATTTTGTACAGTTGCCAAGCGGTGAGCAATGACAAGACACGTTCGGCCTGAACAAGCCTCATCCAAGGCCGTTTGAACTATGCGTTCACTCTGCAGGTCCAAGGCCGAAGTGGCCTCATCAAGCAATAAAATTTTGGGATTTCTAACTAGAGCTCGAGCGATGGCAATACGTTGTTTCTGGCCGCCCGACAGTTGAGTGCCGCGGGCACCAAGACAGGTTTCATAGCCCGACGGAAGTGCAGAAATAAAATCGTGAGCATTGGCCATTTTTGCGGCAGCTATCACCTCATCCATGGGCACCGAACGTGAATTATCGCCATACGCGATGTTCTCCGCAATGGTTTTTTCAAAAAGCGAAGGCTCTTGCGAAACAATACCAATTCTTTTGCGCAGACCAGCTAAGACCATGTCATGGTGTATGTCCTCTTGATCGATGAGCTGTTTTGCATGGAAACACTTTTTAATTACTTTTTCAATAAATTAATAAAGAGAAAACTCACTATTGTGCCCTCGTCTGGGTCATAGTATCTCAGCAGCAGTTGAACACACGTGGATTTGCCAGACCCCGACGCACCCACTAAGGCCACAGTTTTGCCTTGCAGAACTTCAAGATTAAAACCTTTCAACACCTTTTGATCTCTGCGCGTGGGATAGTGAAAGTGTATATCTCTAAAACTAACTCCTTGTACGGCATTTGTTTTTGCCGGTACCAGCGAATATTTCTTCGACGTATTTATGTCGGGAGACTTAATTTTTGGTTCACGATCTATTATGGCAAACATACGATCAGCAGACACCAGAGCGGCGTTAAACATGGGCGTAAAGGCCAAAGACTGGGCCAAAATAAACAGACCATATAACATGGAATTTGAAATTCTGAACGAATAAATAACAGGAAAAAAGAAACAATAAATTGTGAAAGCCGTTTTCTACATACATATATCTCGCTAACATACTTCATGATATTTTCAAATTCAATTCTGCCATCCGCGCACATAAAGCCGCCATAAGTCAGTGTGATGGCATAACCCAAAAACATGATCGACATGCCCAACGAGTTGACCACTCCCCGGTAGCGTAATTTTTTCTTGATTTCATCGCGATATCTCTCCACTTCCCTGTCGTAGACTTTAATCAGTTCGTCTTCACGACGCAAAGCAGCCACTGTGCGTATTTGAGCTATCGTTTCGGTGGCTATACGACTTGTCTCCTCTAAAATTTCTTTTTCTTTAATGGCACTTTTGTTGGTATATCTGGAAAATTTTAACAATTTGTTTTGTGTCAAAATAAGGGCAGACATTTGAGTTATAAAATTATAAGGATTTTTTTTTCGAAAATACATACACATATTATGTATTTATGTATTATGTACATACATACATAAATACATACATCGATTTCAATAATTTTTCTAAGTGTTTTTCATTGATGGCAATTTTAAATAGATTTTCTACTTATGTATGTGGGCCTTTGTTTAATAATAAATAAATAAATAATTAGCATAGAGTTTTACTGTTCTTTTTTGGTTAATATCGAATAAATAAATCAATCATGTAGTCGAAATCAATTTTAAACACGATTCTTACAAAAAAAATTAAAATGCATGAAGAAAATATTTTATTTATTTCTTTTGATATTTAAAAATGTTTAATTTAGCACTTCATGAGTTTTGGGCGGTAATTTTTAATGCCGATTTCATTCGTGCAAAAAAATCTCAGAAACGAATGAGAACTATGAAATAACTACCTACCACTACAGGGCTAGATAACCTCAAAAATATTTATATTTAATTGTTAAAAACAAACTAAATTTCAGCTGCTTATAATTCTTTTTTACTTACTTGGCTTCGAAAACGACCGATGCTATCATAAATGGAGCGGTCGTCAGACAGATTAAAGCCAATTCCCATGAATAGGAGAATGCTATGGAAAAACTGCACACAAAATTGGAAAACGCCTGCAAAATATTGCTCAAAGGAAAACCAATTGCACCTTGAACGCCGCAAGCATCGCCAGCCAAACGAGCCGAAAGTCCACCCACACTGTTTTCCTTTAAGTCAAACCAGCCCATATCTTGGCTCAAAATTTTACTAAATGTTATGGATCTGAAATGAAATAGTATGTTTTTGATGTGGTGGGTTTGAAACTTGGCTTTTTACAGTATTTAAGCGATAATGTTCCCTAGTCGATGGTTTTAATATTATATTAATATTTTCGAAAAATATACACACATATAGTTTTCTGTCATACCTCATTCTGGTGGTTAACCAAACGCCTGCCAAATTAAAGAAGTACGTCTGAGTCAAGCAGGCCGCTCCCGCTATAATACCCACAACTACGGCTATGATAGCGGATCTGGCTGTGTTGCTTAACACTACCTCAGGATCCTCATCGTTTAATGCACCAAATAAGTCCGCAAAGACAAAAGCAAATGCTGGTTGAGCACAACCGTACAGAAGAGCACAAACGGTTGCTATCACCAGGTATTTCCATTCAGGACGAGCCCATTGCAAAACGCGCTTAAATGTTTTCAAATACTGTGTACTTTGCTGGCCGTCAGTCACATCGTTTTCAGATGGATCCGTGTAGGCTCTAGCAGCAAAAGCCTGGACAATATTTTTATCCAGTGAAGCCTCCGAAAAGCGTGGACCAGGTGTAAGGCCATTAAAAAGTATTTTTTCACTTGTAACATCCTTTTCTTTTTCCACCAATTCAACTGCATTTTTATTATTATTGTCATCATCATTTTGATGGCCATTATCCAGCAGACCCTCGTACTCATGAGCCGTTACCATTTCATAATAACGTCCCTTTAATTTCATCAGACTTTCGTGATTACCTTCCTCGGCCACTTTGCCCTTGTCTATGAACACAATCCGGTCCGCATGGCAAATAGCCGACAAACGGTGTGAAACCACCAAAGTAGTACGACCTTTGCTGGCTCTATCTAAAGCTGTCTGCACCAATTTTTCGGAATGATAATCCAGAGCAGAAGTGGCCTCGTCCAAGAGCAATATTTTAGGATTTTGTATTAAGGCGCGAGCTATAGCAATACGCTGGCGCTGGCCACCCGACAGCTGGACACCCTTTTCGCTGATCAAAGTACTGTAACCCTACAGGAAATTTGCAAGCGTTAAACATTTCTCTGTTGGGGCAATTTAAAGTCTTTTTTTAACTTTACCTCTGGCAGGCCTATAATAAAATCGTGGGCGCCTGAGGCCTTGGCAGCATCTTCCACTTCTTTTTGTAAAGCATCCATTTTACCATGCCGAATGTTTTCTTCTGCAAATTCATAATTAAAAAGGATTTTTAAAATTCTTATTACAAATTTTTAAGCCCGATCCCGCTCCACGGAAAATTTGTAACGACAGAAAACTGAGCTGCTTTCAAACGAAGTGTTAAATTAATTTAACGTTGTTGTTATTTAATTTTCACAGGTGCCCGTTTTTCTTACCACCAATTACTGCATTAGTGGTGGGAAACACACGCCGAAAGGTGAGATTTTCAATTTGAAGCAAAACCAAAATCTCAAGAGCATCTAAAATTCGTTGTTGCTTTTCATACAAAATTCACTATTAAGAGAAGAGAGAAAAACGCAATGTGCAAACAACACGCATTGCTATAGTTGCTTTAAGCGCGTTCTGTTTTTCTGCTTTATATGTATGTAAAAGTGATCTTTTCCATGGGTATTTCTGAATAGTTGAAAAAGTCTATCTCCGAGTGGTATTAAATATGAACCAATTCTTATTAAACTTGTGGTGTGTATTTAGAAAAGAACTAAGGCCAGATTTCACTACTGAACCCATCACCCAGCGGTCTGATTAATTAATTTTAATTAAATCTTACCTATTGTACCAAAAAACAAAACCGGTTCTTGACCCACAACCGCCATATTCGATCTCAACCAGTTCACATTATACTTGCGTATGTCCTCACCATCTAATAGTATTTTACCAAATACTGGGTCGTAAAATCTCTGCAAAAGCTGGATGCAAGTTGATTTTCCCGACCCCGAATAGCCCACCAAGGCAACGGTTTCTCCTTCGTTGACTTGAATGTTGATGCCTCTTAAAACTATAGAATCTTCGCGAGATGGATAAGCAAAGAATACATCTTGAAACTCAATATTACATTTCACACCCATATTTTTAATTTTGCCCTCTTTTGCCAAGGGATCAATTTTCGATTCAGTTTCCAAAACTTCGAAAATGGCCACAGCCGAACCACGTGCCGAAGCAAACGCCTCCAAAAACGGTGAGGTGCGCGCAATGTGATCGGCACCCACCAGTATGCCACAGATAACCTACAAATATTTGTTTCGAAAACTAAACAGCTGAATCGATTTGTATATTATTGGAGACTTACAATCATAAGTATGGCCGGTGTATATTCTTTGTCCTCGGGGTTTTTATAACGATCGTCTAATATCAAATTTGCACCATACCAAAAGGCGGCAGCGCTCGATATGAACAGCATGGATTTTAGCACAGAATCGCTTAAGCTTAAGAATATACCTTTGGATTTGCCCGATTTGCAAGCGGGCCCTAGGAGATTGTCGTAACGTTCACGTTCAGACTTTTCACCACCAAAAGCCACTACAGTGCGTATTGAGCTGATGACCTCTTCCACTATTGACCCAGCCTTGGCATAAGCATTCTGTTCACGAGCCGTAAGTTGACTTTGGCGCTAAAAAAATTTTACATCAACATCACACTTACTTACATTAATGCATTATATTCATAAATAAGTACACAAAGAGAAAAGTTTGTATGTTTACAAAATAATACAATCCTACAGTTTTTAGAATTTTAATGTTAACATTTTCCAGGAACATGTATTTTGATACGGGGCACTGTAATCATTGAAATTTCGTAACGTATGACTATATGTATCTTTAAATATATAAAAATAAATGAATTACATGGGTTTACATTCCAATCGACGATATATTTTGCTTATTCCAATTTGATGGTTATTTCAAACTTAACTTGCAGCAATATTTCTTTTAATACTGCCCTCTACAGTTCAAACGCACTTTTAAAACCATTTGCATTTTCATCAACAAGATGGCAGCACTACAGCAGTTGATAATTTTTTCCCGCTCTTATTCAGCGTGACATATTAATTTCAACTAAGTTGTTGCTTATATTTTTGTGAAACAAGTTCTCTTCTAATTTTTAAGTTAAAAAAAAGCATCTTTATCTGATTACAAGTGAAGTGATTTAAAAATTGAATAAAAAAAAAGAAATGTGTTGTGTGCTGTCTTTTATGGTAAAAAAAAGAAGGTAAGGAAAATGGAAAATTTTCTTCAAATGCTTTTAAGAAACACAAACTACTAACAGCCGGTTTCGATTGTATTGTTGCAAGTTTGCAGTGGCACTGCCACCTTGTAGACGTACATAGTACATGTTCGTTTTAACAGTTTTTTTTTTTAATTTCGTTGATAAAATCGGTGCGTAAATGTATTTTGGTTAATTAGTTAAGGGCTTATTTCACTATCTTGATAATAGGGGTTCGCAAGCATTTTGAAAGACAGAAACGCTTATTTCGACTTAACTTTTACACTTAAATGCTGCACAAAGCCGATATGTAATCAGCTTTCTGTGCTACAGAGCAGTTGTTTTGCCACTCTAAATGTTTGCGAGCCTTAACGTTCGACATCCTGAAACAGTTAATCAATTACAAAGTCTGTTGAATTTCTCGGCGCTTGCGGCTTTTGTAGTCTAACCGGCGATACTCTAAGTCTATACAACGATACGAAGGAAAGACAATGAATAAGCCAACAAACAGTGGCGTCTCGATTATACGTCATTCGATTAACCATAAACGTTGATTTTTACATAGTCACTACCTCTGTTACTCAGGACTAGAAACGCTAAATATTAGTTTAATTTTGAAACTTAAGATTTGAAAGCGAATAAAATATATAGCAAAAAGTACTGAAAATTGTTACTCTTTTAAACCGAATGTTTCTGCTGCCCCACTGTATGTAGTATATACATACATATGTACGCACATTCCCCACCTACCTTAGACACAATATAATTTATGACCATCGTTATTGGTATGTAAACACAAATTGCCAGTGTTAAACGCCAACCATACACAAATGATATAATTATACTGATAACAATATCAAAAAGCATCATTACGAAGTGGCCAATGTTTTCCGCGATACCATTACGTATCTTTTCCATATTGCTAAAATAATATTGAACAAGAATTAGAATGATATAAGACGTTGTTATTTAAAACACTTACTCTGTTATACGTACGGCGAAATTTTGATTTTTCGTCATGTCATGCCAACCGATATCTTGACGTATCGTTGATTCGAAAAACTTACGTCTCATGCGTACGACCAAATTTAAAGCCACACGATTGTACAGATCAACATAAATGATGCCGGATATAAACATGAGCAGAGCATCGAGGGCGCACAGAATGCCGAAAGCTTTCGAATCATTTTTCAATTCTTCCATATTCTCTTCGTGGGAAGCATTAATTCTGGAAGGAGATAAATGGTTTGGATTTTCGTTGAAAGTGATTTTACTAAATAGAAGTCCAGCAGAAGAACAAATGTAAGATATTTGTTTTCTTGTGTCAATATCTGCATTTTCCCGCAACTACTTGCGAGTTATTCTGAGCAGAGTTCAAGTTAGTATTTTTTGATTCATGAAGCAACGTTAGCGATTTCTTAGAATTTATTGGTCTCAGAGACACTTTGGAATATAAAACTCTTAATTTGCTTTATACTATTTAATGTATTATTTTTGTACGACTATTCGCAAGACCTTGAGATCAACTTTATAATATTTATAATATAATAAATCTGCGACATCTACGAAAAGTAACAAAATTAAAGTTAAAAGAAAACACATTTGGGAAATAAATTTAAGTCTTTTTCTCTACACTCAACAAAAAGTGTAGTAATATTTACTTTTCGTATGGAGGTAAGAAGTTTTTTTTGTTCTTTCTTTTTCAAAGGAAAAAAACTAAAATTTAGGAAAATTTCTCCAGGGTGCCGCTTAAAATCACATCAATGCGGTAAATAACATTTTCTATTAATTATTTTTTGGTTTTTTTTTTTAAATTTGGTTTGGTTCGAATCGGTACTCAGGGACCAGGGACCGGGGACGAGCCCTACATATACAGGGCATTGTACTAGAACTAGGCAAATAGTTAAGCAGGTGTTTGTGAACTTTTAGCTTGAGTCTTGCTAAATAGTACCGCTGACAGGAAATATGTCTGTGGGCAGTTTATTCCACAGACGAGGACCATACGGACGGACTGAACAACGAATTCTCTCTGTAATCGAACACAAATGGATCAGCTCTGAACTCTTCATCTCGGCATAGCTAAGTCCATTGTTGTAGCTATAAAACAGAGTAAAGCACTGTGATACAGGTCCAGTGACTCAATAGATGCGATAGTGACTCAATGGGATACGACTTTGAAGCACCCACCGGCCCAAACATAAGAGTTGTATTCCAATTTCCGTTGAATACAGATACGACGGAAATACGGATCGGATGGAATGATGTATGTCAAAAACTTCAAGAGATTCCGATTCCTCAATGCCTATACCAGACATGAATACAGCTGAAGAACCATTTGCGGTCGTTCGTCTGTGTGCGGGCAAATAACTCTGCATCCGACCACATTTGGAGTTTGTGAGAATGTTTTGCTGCCTGGCATCAATCTCTGTTAGACGTGGTCTATAGCTGAACGAAGACGAATGGCAAATGCTGCTGTCATCCGCAAAATAATGGTTTGGGTTGGAAATTCCACATACACAGAATGTCATTTAGAAAGACAAGGAAAAGAGTTGTTGAACCGTTCGGCAAAACTAAGCATTATTTTTAACATTAATTTTGTTTTTATCACTAAATATGATTTTTAACATCAATTTGGTTCATTAAAGAATATTTTATACGCTTCTGTTTGGTACAGGGTTTTTTTTGGGCTGTTATTTTATCACTAAATAGTTTGATTTTTTAAATATATTGTTCATACTTACAAAACTCTTCCCCCGCCAAATAGCGGCAGCGTATACGTCGCTGACGTTGGTAGGCCCAAATTACGATCAACAAACATGGACACCAGTTCACTGTACACCACTATGATGATGGGAAACACCAGGGATTTTAGGAAGGCCGCAATAAAGGCCAGCACCAGCAGCACATATTCCCAGGGCGTTGCAAAGCAGAAAAGTTCAAAAAATCCCACTTTTCTTTCGATCACTTTAGATTTTTTCTTATTTTTCGTTTCTGGCTCTGCGCCCATGATGTGGTTTTGGTTAATAAAATTGTTCTTTAGAAATTACAAAAATTAATTTAAAAAAAAAAAACACGGATCCGTATTTCTACCAGCTGAGAACAGCACATCCACTTCCACGTCAGTTGATGAACTAAATCGATTAAAAACGCTATCAATTAACTTTTAAAAATTTTACTATTCTACAAACAGTTGCTGATATTTTTCTGCATTTACTGTCTTTCTATTTTAGTTTATTTAGTGATGACTTCTCGATTGGTCATTACTTGGGGTCAATTAATGACATTTTTCGTTTCAAACAATTTATTTACTTTGGTTGCGCTCGCAATAATGAAAAACAGGTAAAAAGGAAAGGCGTTGGTTGCGTACCGCTGAAAGATTTCAAGAGACTAAAGATATGACGATGTGATTTGTTAAATGATAGAATTGATAATATATTATTGTCGAATATTTATCGATTTTGTTGTTGTTAAATATTTTGTTCAATTGGTTTTTATTGCTGCTCATATTTGATTATCATTCTTATCACAAATTTAATATGGTTTTTTTAGGCATCAATAAAAAAGCTTTGCTTTTAGTTATCAACCCATTCATCAGTGTTGTAAAAATAGCTATTATTATATTTTAAGGGAAACCCTTTTAGTCGAGTATTGGCAGTATTTCACAACAGACAGTAATTAATCGATATCAAGGGGCAACTCGAAAATCTGCAAACTATTTCTGATTTTATTTTGCACTCAAAACATCAAATTGTCTGTATGAAACTTGAGAAATTAAGGTGAATCACGTTGATTTAAAACGGCTTGAAATGTATGCAAGTAATCGCAACAGAAACCTAATTATAACAATCGTGTACATGCTTGCTTGTGCAAGTGCAGTTTAATTTATTTTTCAAAGCTATACTCAGTCCAGCACTTCAGTATTTCATGCGAAAGTCTTGCGAAAGTGCGTTTTCTTTGCAATCCAAGCAAAAACTAGAATGATAGCATTGCGCTTATGCACTGCTGAATGTGTCTAACTTATTTCGCAACAGGTGTGACATTTGCAATACCGACGGACAGTGAAATTGATTAATGTCAGCAGCAGTCGCGATGGCCTAATCTGACGTTGGGCCAATTTCATGGTGTCTACTTATCGACGGCACATGACCGGCTCAATTGTCGGTTGTTCCTGCCGGTGATTCAAAGGACCTGCTACATTAGTTCGAGATCCATAAAACACACTAGGCCCTAGTCAGACTTGCTTTATGTGCAGCACCTTCAAGTTTGTTGCGAAAACAGACGTCTGGTGCCAGATAACAGCACTTCGTAGACATTCGAATCGTATCCCCGAAAATAGAACTATTATGGACCTTTATCATCAGTACTAACGAGCGCCCCCTTCTGCGCCTTCTGGTTTAAAGGACAACGAACATGTTTAAACCAATGGCCAACCCAGCATTGGGGGATGGAACTACGTTTCGTGCTGAATACAGGCGAATCTTTCTTTTGCCTCACAGTTATCAACAAAAAAATATCAGCAACAGTTTTTATGTTGTACATTAAAAAAATATTTAATTGAAATGAAGCAAATATTCGTTGAATTGAAGAATTTCTGGTTTTAAGAAATTTTCTGGTTTTTTCTTAAGCAAAAACTTTTTTCCAAAATTTTCAGTTTTATACATTCTTAAGCGATACTTAATCACAGAAAATTATGTTTGATTCACCAACCATTTTTTTTAAATAATTTTTTTGTTGTTTTTATTTAACACAGAAATAAAACATAATTACAGTGAAATTGTCTGAAAATTTTTCTTTTTTTCGTACGACATAAAATTCTTATTTCCACCATCAATTATATAGTATTTTTAATATTTTTTATATTTTATCTAAATCGGCAATCGTTATGGGCTGAGAGTTAAAATTTCGCCGGATGTATTATTACACAAAGATAAATAGGAATGTATATATGAAAAGTAATAGCGCTCTCCCATTAATGAAACTCCATATAAATTTTTGTATTATTTGCAATTAATAAGGATTTTTTTTTAATTATCTATTATTTTTCCAAAATATATTTCACGTACGGCAGCTGTCGGTGGTGGAAGCGAAACACGTCGTAGCCGCCTGAAAATAGTTACTAGACTGAACTGAAAGTTCGTTGCGAGTTCATAAAGCTTTATATATATTTTGATTTTTAGTTTTACGCCCAAGATAAAATGATAAACTTAGCACTTGTTTGCATTGCAGTTGCAATTTTTAGCTTGTTGCTATTGTTTGCTTTCGCTCGAGTGCTGCTTGTCCGGTTACAAAAATTATTGAAATTTTGTTCTTCATATTGGGTACTCATAATTAATACAAATTATCTGTATCGATTTTTAGCAAGTTACTAGTGGCTACAGATCTTGGGGCAACAGAAATTGCAGCAGCTTCCATGATGGTTATTTGCCCTGTTATGGTGTTTGCCCCAGTAATCGGTTCCTGAACCTATTCCAATATTTCTGATTGCCAAACTTTATCTTTATATGATCTGCTAATTGAAAGCTTTCGCTGTTATTACCATAATAATGATACTTTATAATGCAAAGTATTTTAATTTACCAAGACTGATGTACTGAAAAAGAAGCCATAAATGTGGCACTTGTGTGCATAGAATGGACATATCGTATAGCATTGTAAGTCTATATATATGGCGAGAATAAAAATATATATATGGTTTTCAAAACTAAAACCATGTTTTATATTGGTAGTGGTTTCTTCTGAAGAAAACAAAAGCTCTCAAACTTCGTGTGAAATGTGTTTAATTCTTAGCACGAGCGTTACGATCAATGTTAGTTGATTCGACTAACAAGCACAACATACCAACTGCATGATGTTCTGTATCTACTGCTAAATGTTGTCGCCTTTCATTTTGTTTACCGGGGTATGGAGGAGAAAAGGTTCCTCGGTTGATATGCCAACCAAAAATTCAAGAATCTTCTGGATGACTTGGATTTTGTAAGTTCTTCCGAAAGTGAATTGGCAGCCCTGGAATACTTGAAAGAGGTATCCTGGTGTTGGTCGTAGGTTGAGGCTGAAATGTTATAGCTTTGACTTTAGGCTCAAAACGCAGAATACTGAAGCAGTGGGGTGTTCTTGGTGATCCAAATGTCCTCGAAGTGCTGTTGTTTTGTAACAGGTGTCTTCCTAAGAAACCAAATGGTTTACCTTAGACGAGACTGGCTAAGGCCTCAAGTTCCTTGCAGATCTCGGCCTACCAACTCAGATGCATCGTGTTTCTGGCAGCAGGGATCAAATATCCCGAGAGAACTTTGTTTTGTGCCTAGTACTTGTTGTAGCGGCCAGCGAACTATACATTTTCGAATAGTTCCGCTTTATGCTGACTTCTTCTTCTTCTTCTTCTTCTTCTTTTGGCGCTACAGTCCGTGGTGAACCTGGGCCTCAACCAACAAACTTTTCCAGCTGGCACGGTCTTTAGCCAGCGTCCTCCAATTTTGCACACCAAGATGGTTGAGGTCCCTCTCCACTTGTGTGCGCCATCGGTTCCGTGGGCGTCCTCTAAGGCGTTGTCCTTACAAAACGTTCTTTATGTCCACTATATACTTAAAAACGAATTATTATAGATTATTGCACATGTTGTTCCATAATTTCATCCTTTTCTTGATATTAGTTTTATTTTTTTCTTTTTTAAGTCAAACTATTTATTTCATCATATTTTCTATTACATGATTGACTCGTGTAACAATAAGTTTTGCTATCAACTTATCGCTCTACTTGACATTTTTTTCTTTAACAATAATAAATCAACAAAAAAAAAAACGTCATTTCCAAAAGACAGTCTATTTGTGAAATCTAAGCACTTAAAACTTTTATTATTCTTCTTTTTTTATCAAATAAACCAACAAATCTTATCAAAATACCAACAAGTTCATTGAGCGCCTCCTTTTTTGCGATTGAACATTGACAACTCTTCAGGAAATTGTTCAAACATTTTCTTTTTGGTTTTTATTTTTTTTTTACTTAATTGATTGATATTTCTCAGGCAATTAAGGAAAACATTTTCATTGTTCTTAAAATGTTTAACTTGAAAATTATTTTCTTTTTCACTGTGACTATTTCAACTTGCTGCTCTTTAACGGAAATAAATGGCTCTTGGAAAGGCTACTAAGGAACTGAATTTTGTTTCATTTAGCTTTTATAAACTTTAGGACAATGCATGTATGTATGTTTTGTAATTAATGTGCAAATTTTTGATGGCGTCACAAAAAGAAAGGTTGGGCAAATCCTGACATTTTACACTTAAAAAAAAATTCTCCTAAATTATTTAATCAGAGTATTAATAAATGTGAACGATTCTCTGCTCTTATTCAAACAAACTCTTCACTCCATATCGATATTCATGATAGGAGTGAATTAAAAGAGTTGCGCTTAAATATGCGATGCCTGTACAATTAAAAATGTACGGCCTGAATTGTACTAATGAGGAACAAATCGCTCCAAAATAGCCCATATTTCAATAGAACAACTAAATAGCCATGTTAAAGCCATAGCCCAAGCTTCGGCACATTGTTTTAATATACCTTCCGGAATACCATGAGGGCCATAAAAATCAGACGTCTTTAACTTTTTCGTTTGATTCGTGACATTGTTACGGTTAAAAAAAAAAAAAAACTTGAAAACAAATATATTTGCTACGGGCAACCGTCAAGAAATCAACGAACATATTACAAATTATAATATCTTCACCAGATTCTATACTATAATGTGTAAAAGCTGAGCAATTCTTCGTTCTGAATTCACGACAATATAAAACAATTTGCGATCATGAGCAAAGCCATTTTCCACGGACAGAGTATTTTCGATAATCCATAGATTAAATTGTCGTTTTATAAAAGGTATCGATTATTACATCAAAATATGAAGATTCTTTCTTACAAAACACTTTATCCTCTGACTGCTGAGTTCTCTTAGTTACTACTGGAACACCCAGATACTCTGAGAAATGACGTCAATTCAGGACATTAAATGTAATTCGAAGTGCGTTATAAAAGAATTCTTTTGCTCTCAAGTTGAAAATTTAAAGTCAAATTCTGTTCCTTCCAAGATTTTTCGTAAATTTTTTCCCTAAGTGTCCAATAAAACCGCAAAAAATTGATTTTATTAACATTAATTGAAATTGATTTATTGTCGTTGTATGAAAAATTTATCGTATGTAGTACATGCGAATATTGCTGGGAACAATTTCTAATTATTTATTAAATATTTGCTACATTTCTTCTTTATTGTACCTACAGACGCGCATGTATGTATGTGGATATTGTTAAAAAAAAAGTTTTGCTAAGCAATTCATGAGAACGTTGACTTCTAAATCATGGAATGAAAATCGTTATCATTTCCTCATTTGATGCATAAATCTTTCTTTTGTTTTGATCAGTTATTGAACGACCTTGACCAAGAAACATGTATTTGAAGCGGACGACGATATTTTAACTTAATTAATTAACTCTTTTCTAATTCTCTTAATTGAATTCTATCGCACACATGTCCACAATCATATATGGCTGTACGAGAAGCGGCCCAGAAAGCAAACTGATAAATTGCCAAAAAATTAATGCCATTTAAGATGTAGATTTTGCCACCGAACTTTCTCTGCAAATCTAAAAACGCTACAGTTTGCTGAGTTGACTACTCAGTTAGAGAGAGAGAGAGAGAGAGAGAGAGAGAGAGAGAGAGAGAGAGAGAGAGAAGTTCGCTTGCCAGTTTTTTGCTGGGCAATTTTATGAACTTAATCTCGCCGAGTTCATCTATATTTTACATTAAAGGTTTCCGACTTTATGGCCTAAGCTGATGGTGGATCCCCCACCCAGACTTACCAGGCACACACAGGCGGCAACTTCTTTTTTTATGTGGGGAGGGCACATAACACAAAACCCTTTCATCGATACTTCGGGCTATCTAACCCGATCTAATTAGATCAATTAGTTTGCGATTACACAGTTTTCGATTGAGCGAAATGTCAACGAGTGGCAGTTTATTTTTATACTGGGAGAAGAAAGACAACTTCCTCTGCAGTAGGCCAGCTCTTTCTACAATAGCATGAGAACAAAATACTTAGTTAGAGCCCAATACCTTACGAGTTGGCAGACATATCGGAGTTACTAAGAGCTTCCTAAACTTTCTTTAAATCTACCGATTTTTTAAGGTTTGTAGACATTAGTTGCCTTAACTATATCGATATATCGACTTATAATATGTTCTCTTGAAGACTTATATTTGTAATATGCTCTCTTAGTCAGGGTTCGGACTCTGAACACGCTTTAAGCCCCATGCTGCGCCATTTCTCTAACTCAAGTAAAATGCCATCTCTAGTCACATTTATTATACATTTATAAAAATTCTTTTACTTTTCTAGCAGTCTGCAGAGCAATTGTCCAGTTGAATAGTTTACATTTTCAAAAAGTGTAATTTTTTAATAATTTATTCAGTTAGTATTTATTTTTTTTAAACACGTTGTACCTGTCCCACGTTGTCGAACACTAATGCTCGGCAATATTTTGAGCAATAGAAAAATGATTAAAAAGAAATGGGAAAGTTCATAAACACCCATCGAATCAGTTTTTTCAATTCAAATATTATGCAAATGTTCGATATCGTGAGACAAAAAATTTTACTTTGTAAAAATTCAATAAAAAAAAATAAGCGGCCCTGATCCACTTGATGAAACTCATTAAACCGTTATAATGTTATATTAAAATATATTAATACAAAATATATGTATTGAATTAATTAGTTGTCGGCCGTCAATCGAATGTACGAATGTGGTCCTTCGAGCTCTAAACTCCAGTTGCAAATATGTATATTATTCTGGCCTGCTGCTGCGCTCCGTGTATTATTTAGAAATGCAAGTCAAATAAATTCTGTTATTAAAATTTTATTGCAAAACTTAGGGGGCACTTTTACTACAACTTAGTCTTCTGGTAAAAACTTATTTCATAATCTCTGGCTTACGAAATACCTAATGTTCTTTTTGAGTCTTATGCAATTTGGCGTAAATGCCATCTTTGGCCATCAGTTGATGGTGTGTGCCCTGCTCTACAATGCGGCCGTTTTGTACAACGCATATCAAATCGGCATTTTGAATGGTCGACAAACGGTGAGCTATGACAATGCATGTGCGACCAGAGCATGCCACGTCTAGAGCTTGTTGCACCAACTGCTCGCTTTGCAGGTCTAAGGCTGAAGTTGCTTCATCCAGCAGCAGCACCTTGGGATTTCGTACCAGAGCACGAGCTATGGCAATACGTTGTTTTTGTCCGCCTGACAATTGAGTGCCACGTGCGCCCATTTTGGTGTCGTAACCATTCGGAAGACCCATTATAAAAGAATGGGCATTGGCACTTTTGGCGGCTGCAATAACTTCTGAGGTGCTGACAACACGGCCATTGTCACCGTAGGCAATATTTTCTGCAATTGTACGTTCGAACAGAGAGGGTTCTTGGGAGACAATGCCAAGTTTACTGCGCAGACTGTCTAAACTCAAATCAGTTTTTATATCATCGTTGTTGATGTGCTAAACGAACGAATTGGAAACAATAATCACTGAATCGAAAATTTTCGTATTAATAACTGACTTACTATGGACCCATTATCGGGATCGTAAAAGCGCTGCAGCAATTGTATGCAAGTAGATTTACCACAACCAGAATGTCCCACCAAGGCCACTGTTTTGCCGTGCATCACTTCGAGGCTTAAGCCGTTTAAAATTTTAACGTCTGGCCTGTTGGGATACCTGAACTCTAAGTTGTTGAAGCGCACGCCCTCAAATAAATTCAACTGCTTGGCAAAAGTATTTTTCGCTGGTAGGACAGAACTCGTTATCTTTGGCTGGCGGTCTAAAATTTGAAATAATCGATGTCCGGACACCAGAGCGGCAGTAAAAGCAGGAGCGAAGGCCAAAGACTGGGCCAACATCATAGAACCGTACAGCAATACTTCCGAAACCCTGAAGAAAGAAAATATTTCAAGAAACATTATCTTTTCGCAATAATAAACATACTTGATTATGTCCTGGAAGGGAATTTTTCCTTCCGAAACTAAAACGCCACCATAACACAGAGCTACAGCATAAGCGAAAAACAAGAAAGCTTGACCAGAGGAATTGATTAAGCCACGGTACTTAAGCTTTTGGCGGATAAGAAGCTCAACTTTTTGGATTTCTTTATTATATTTATCTATAACCTGTTGCTCTCTCCTGAGGCCCGCTATAGTGCGAACATTTGCTATGGCCTCTGTTGCTATGCGGCAAGCCTCCTCCAGCACCACTTTTTCGCGCATCATAGAAGTGGTCATAAACCTGACGGAGTTGGTGGAAGGTAAGAAAAAAACTGCATTAACCAGTAGTTCCAACTGGACGGAAAACTTACTTGGCTTCGAATATCACCGAGCCCACTATAATGGGGCAAGTGCTCATGCACAGCAAAGCTAGTTTCCACGAGTAATAGAACGATAAGGTCAGACCTATGACAAAGTTGGAAAAGGCTTGTATTAAACCACTTAAAGGATAACCAATGGCTCCTTGTACTCCGGCAGCATCTCCAGATAAGCGGGCTGATAGAGCCCCCACCGAGTTGATTTCTTCATCGAACCAACCGACTTCCTGTTTCATAATAGCGTTGAATGTCATTGATCTGACCCGGGTGGTTAACCAAACGCCAGCGTAGTTGAATAGATAGGTCTGCAGGAAACAAGCCAAGCCCGTCAGAATGCCCAACACTAAACAGCAAATTGACAACAGTGCCGTACGATCTATGGCTGTTTGGGCTTCACTCTCCGCCAGAGCGGCATAAAATTCGCCAAAAGCTACCGAAAATGCTGGATAAGTGAAACCAAAACCAATAGCACAGATGGCGCCCATAACAATGAAACAAGACTCGGGTCGTGCCAGCCGCAAAATGCGGCCAAATGTATTAAAGAAATTTGGTTTGGGTTCCGACCTCGACAGAGTCGCTATATCGGCTTGCAGTTTCATAACAATTTCGGTTTCATCTAAGTGAATGCTGTTCTTTTGATTCTTTTCCAAGTTAATGGGATTGGTTTCAAACGATTTTTCATATATTGCTAAACTGTTTCCTGCAAAGCGAAAGCAAATTTTTAAATGTTTAAAACGGAAAACTCAGTAAAATATTAAACAAAATGCTGAATACTTTTGGCTTCTTCAATATCCTCCATGTTGTCCGGTTCAGGCACATTTATTTCACCCGCTTTAACCATATTATAGTAAGCACCTTCCAGAGCCATAAGATCATCATGAGAACCTTCTTCAATTACTTTGCCTTCGTGTATGAACACGATTTTATCCGCACCTCTGATTGCCGAAAGTCTGTGCGATACCACGATAGTAGTTCTGCCCTTGGAGGCAAAATCCAGCGCCTCCTGAACCAGTTTTTCCGCTTGATAATCTAGAGCTGAAGTCGCTTCGTCCAGAAGTAAGATTTTTGGATTTTGTATAAGAGCTCGGGCAATGGCTATTCTCTGTTTCTGACCACCTGACAATTGAGAGCCGCGTTCTCCAATCATTGTTTTATAACTCTGCAAGTAAAATTTGTATGTATATCGGGCGGAAAATTCCCCCCAAAATCACAGTGTCATTCTTTGGTTCAAATACAATAAATTTTAAAAATAGTTTATATGTCATAAAAATGAAATAAGATCTGCATACGGAGGAAGCAACTTTATTTTAGGCTTTATTTTAACAGCGTCTGCCTTAAAAAAATGGTGAATTGTCCTTAATTTCCTAACAGAATGTTAGTCTTGTTCTCAGCCTTTTGCTCTGTTTTGGCTAAGGTTTGCTCCATCGTATTGTGCTAAAAACATATTATATAGGACGATACGTTTCCTTATTGAAAATTATTCTTTAATTTATTATTTTCTTCTAAATTTATTGTTAGATTCTTTAGGTAAGGTCACCGAAACTAAGGCCTTGCCTAAAGGAATCAAAGGAGAGGCACAGAGTGCGTTGGGATACTGTTCTTATAGTAGTACTTACATCAGGCAAGCTTGAAATAAAATCGTGAGCACCAGCGGCTTTAGCGGCGGCTTCGATTTCCTTGTGTGAAGCCTTCGGCTTACCATAGCTAATATTTTCCGCTACGATACACAGAAAATTAAATAAAAGACTTGACTCCATGTATTTTGATTTAAATTTACCTATTGTGCCTAAAAACAACACAGGCTCTTGGCCCACTATGGCCATGTTGGAGCGTAGCCACTGTATATTATATTTGCGTATATCCAAATCATCCAATAACACTGAACCGAACACAGGATCGTAAAAACGTTGCAGCAACTGAATGCAAGTTGATTTGCCACAACCCGAAGAGCCCACCAAGGCTACTGTGGTTCCAGCCCTTACTTTAATGTTCAGACCTCTGTGCACAATAATTTCTGGTCGTGAAGGATATCTGAAGAATACATCGGCAAATTCAACATCTCCTCGCAGGCCGTAATTTAGAATTTTGCCGTCGCTGGACATGGGATCAATTTTAGGCTGTGAGTCGATAACTTTGAAGATCGTAGCAGCGCAGCCGCGTGCCATGGCAAAGGACTCCAGAAAAGGCGAAGTTCTGGCTATGTTGTCAGCCCCAATTATAATGCCGAAGAAGGCCTGCATTAAATGACATTTGCAAAACATTCACCAATCATGAAAAATAGCGGAAAATGCTTGGACTTACGATCATTAATATGGCAGGCGTATATTCCTTTTCCTCCTTGTCACGGTCGTCGATAATCAAATTGACACCATACCAGAAAGCTCCGGCACACGAAAGGAACAACATGCTTTTCAATACGCCATCACTAAGTCCAGAAAACGCCCCCTTACGCTGACTGGCTATACGTGCAGGCACCAAATAACTATCAAAGCGTTCCGATTCTTTGCTCTGGCCACCAAACGCTACCACTGTACGTATTGCGCTGAGAACTTCTTCCACCAGATTGCCAGCATTGGCGTACGACTCTTGCTCTTTCGTCGTCAGCTTAGTTTGGAACTTTGTTTACCGGCGGGGGTGGGGGTGGGGGTGGTGTTGTGGGTAGTTATTAGATTCACTCCTCTGAGATTTCTTTTCTAAATGCTACATACATACCTTGGTTACTACAATATTGAGCACAATCACTATGGGTATATAAATACTGACGGCTAATGTCAGTTTCCAGCCGTAGGCAAAAGAAATAGCTACCGTTATAATAAAGCCCACAACCAAGTATATGAAATGACCCACTTTTTCAGAAATTCCGTCGCGAATTTTCTCCACATCACTTGACACCAAATCAACAAAATGACAGATATTTACATATATGATTTTTGTTTAAATATTCTACAGTTTTGTAATTTACTCTGTCATATTTTGGGCAAAATTTTGTTTTGTTGCCAAATCGTGCCAGCCAATATCTTGTCTCATCACCGCTTGAAATAGCTGCTTGCGCATGCGTGTCACCTGCCGCAAGGCCACCAGGTTGAAGATATCAACTGAAAATATGCCTGATATAAACATTATTATCGATGCTATAGTCAGCAGAATGCCATAAGATATTGAATCGTTGTAGAGCTCAGCATTGTTGACCTCTTCGGAAGCGTAAGACCTATTTGAATGAAAAATTTGGATAAATAATCGGATTTATTGGAATTTTATTGCTTAAATTTTAAAACTGGCATCAAACGTTTTTTAACTTTGAGAAAAGCCCCGATATAAAATTCCTATAAACATCTTTTTATGCATTCGAGTTTTGTGTCCACCGGAAAGCTTGTGTTGGAAACCGGAAAAATGGTAAAGGAATTTGAAAATGCCGGTAAATGATATATAGGAAAAAAATATAGTTATTATTAAAATATATAAGTATGATACGTATTCAGTTCTTCGATGTTTAGGACAGCATGCAGACATTAACGCATAACCTCAAATTAATAACCAGCAACGAGTTGATCAAATTTGATTGCGGCTAAAAATTGACGACAACAACAACTTTCGCAATAGAGGAAATTACGAGTATTTTTGTGGGCAAATGTGAAATTAAAAACGGCGTATGTATGTATATCTCATTCTGCTGTCATCTTATTATGGCTGTCATCTTAAATGTCATTCAGTTAAACTCAGTTTAACCATCGATTTCTCAAATTCTTAGCATAGTTTGGAATGCGAAATCAGCTGATCATTCAGATATATTATAGATATACATAAGTGTTACTTACAGTGTTTTTCCACCCCCGAATAGGGGCAGTGCATATGTCTGTGAACTGGTGCCGTTGCGATAAGTACGATCCACCAACATGGCTGTGAATTCACTATAAATTATAACCACAGCCGGCAGAGTCAGGGCTTTAATCGTTGACATTATGAAACCGATAAAGAGAAGAAATATTTCGAACGGTGTTGAGAAACGAAATAAACGCCAGAAACTAACAGGTTCGGACGGTTCTAGGCCTTCAGCCATGGGCTGTTCCACGGAAGATTTTGAGACAGACGAATCCTCTTGATCCATTTTGAAGCTTTACGGCACAAAAGATAAATTAATTATAAAAAAGAGCTGCCTTAATTCAATTACTTATATCGAATATTAAATAACATAAATTTAGACACATTTATTTAAGAAGAGGTTAATTTAATTAAACCTTGTGAACATGATGTGCAAATGTTCGCAATAAACATATTAACGTACTATACTGCTACACATGTACATATACACACGTATGTATGTATGTGTGTATGGCTGTATGTACGTGTATGTGCATTTTTTGTTTGTTTCAGTGTTCGATCATTTTCCAAGAGTCTGAAATTTATTCTATTAAGTTTTTATTTGTTTTTGCTGTTTTTCTTCAATTATAATATTTTAGTTTATTCTAAGTGACCTTTAAGGTTATAATATATTGTGTTTCAAGTTGTACTTAAGCCGCTCTATAATAGAAATATTAATTTTGTACTTAAATTTCTGTACAATTTTGAGAAGAAAGTCGGCTAATCAAACTGATAATAATGATTGTTGGAGTTCTATTTGGCGGGGCATACCTTTTCCAAATTCGGGCAATATGTCTTAGCTTGAAATTGTGCAGTTGATAATAATATATAAGAGTTAGATTAGGTTGAAAACCCGTCACGTTCTTTGTTGTAGACGTAAGGCCTCGGTTGTCTAGGGTTCACAGCGTGTATTTAAAAACAATGGAGTATAAAGTTAAATATTTGGACGTGTTTTTTTCTTTCATATAGTATCGTAAAAATACTCTTATACATATATGTAGTAAATAAAATAATAAACTCAATTCTTTAGATTTCACTCAATTGATTTGCCATACAAATAAACAATATACGGCTAAATAGAACTCTCACATAAAATATACTTAGCCAGATAATTTCTATAGAAAAGTATTTTTTGTCACATCATGTTATTGAAATAGCATGGAAAATTTTCAATTCCTTTGTGTTTTCTACCAAACTTTATTGCAACATAAAATAAAACTGTAATTTTCCTCCGCGATATGCCATAAGAATAAACAAAATACGGTTAAATAGAATCGTCATGGAAAATACACATGATAGACACATCTATGGAAATAAAAATTTTTTTTGTCACATCACGTTTTTGTCACGCCACGTTACTCAAACCACGTAGAAAATGTTAAATATCTTTACGTTTTATATCAAACTTTTTTATAAAATAAAGTAAGAGAATGTAAAATATAACTAATTAAAAGCGGCATTATGATGTGACAAATAGTCATCAGCAAAGTTATGTAATAAAACAAAATGTTTCTAGTGGACATGACACAGTAGCCTTTTAACTTGTTAATAAAAAATACCCTTTTTATAATTTTTAATATTTTAAAAGTTCAAAAGAAAAAAACCATCACTTTTCTGACTACAGAAATGTCTCTTTTTAATTTATTAAAAAGTCCTTCAGGTTTTGTTTTATTGTTTTGTTTTATATGTTTTGTTTTATTAAAAATGCACAACATTTGTATATCGCAAACAAATTAAGTTTTCTCAATTACTTTTTTCAAGGATTCGATGCTTTTTTTCACTTATTGTTGGCTTCGCACTTTCATTCAATTTCACATAAATATTTCGAATTCTCTGACATGAAAGAAATGTTTTGCAATACTGCGTTCCGTTCAATAAATTTTTTCTCGTTACTGCGATCCAAGACAAACTGAAAACTGTTCTAAAACTGATCATGTTTAAATTCAATGTTCATAAAAAGAGCTCTTACAAATGTTGTACATTAAGCCAAATGTGTGAACAATCTTTAATTGATTTGCATTTATTTTTAATTGAAGTATCTCGACAATGCACTGAGCGTTGTTTGAAAAAGTTTAAACACTTTCAAAGATTTTTCGTGTTAAGTTCAGTTTATATTTATGCCATTTTTGACTTGGTTCGAAATGCCTGAAATAGAAGATGTTCTTGTTCATATGGGACAGGATTCCGAAGTTACTTTTTTCGAAATAAATCAGTCTCTTATAAAGGGTTTTCAATATGACAGACTTGAAGTCATTATGTTTCTTAAATTATACTTGTTCAGTTAATAATGAAGCCATACACCCTACGACAGAGAGACGTAACGCAAACTAAGATGAATCATCTTTGATGATGTGGCCCTTTCCTGTATGAATAAGTACGTTAACAAATAAAGTTGTCGAACTTCGGACGCTCTACTTGAATGCGAAGAGAGTCTAATGCATTGCGCAGAAGTCACCAGGTTTGATTTTAAGCTGGCAGTGGCATTGGCTCATATTTCATTAATCACCATCAATGGCATACCTGCGTTCGACGATAAGGACACTAATAGCTACACGCGAGACAGCTTTTGCTTTGATGAGTCTTAGGTCGCAGCCAACTTAACTCATGCCATCGTTAAAACTCTGCCTCAACAATTACGTATTTCAGAGGCGCATCAATCAACGGAGCCCCAGCCGTCATTTGTATGACGTTATTTGAAAAGAAAAAATCTCTTACACGTTTTGTTTTATGAACATTTAAAGAAAGTGTTTAATGAAAGATCCATTGTAATAAACAGCCATCCATTTATCGCGTTGTTAGTTATCAAAATTTCATATGAGAGCCACGATTGATGACTTGGTAGATTGTTCGACTAACGGTTCAGAAGTTATATGACAATTCCTACCAAAGGCTTTGACAATTTCTGCAGACAAATAAAAGGTTTTGCAGGTTTTTAGTCGTTGTTACTTGCTGATACTCGTAGTAAGATTTGTCGTTTTTAAAAAGAATCGTTTATCGGTCTAACAGCTCAATCGTCATCTGTGCTTTTAAGAAATTGACTGAATTAAGGAATTGCTTATGGATCACGGTCAGCGAACGAAACAAGCGTCTACACTTCGGTTGGCTTCAAGTTGGCAGCCGAACTCTTTCTACACTTTCCTACCGGTGGATCATTTCAATCGTTGACTCGACATCGTTTCTAGAAAAAAATATGACATCAAAATTTGACATCTATTGAAACCTACTCATACCATATTCAATCTATTCTCAGTATGAAGAGCAGAATGTTTTTAAGTTTCACTTTAAAGAGCGAATATCGAACATCATGTGAAACGAAATTTCTGATTCATTTTCATAGTCAAACTAATCATGTTATTTATGCATTTAAGTTTTGAACTTTTTATGGTGTCATTTATTAACTCTGATTCTTCACTTCTTTTCGGTCAATGAAAGAATTGACCCCTTCCAGAGTTTTCACTCATTCGGCTGGTGGATTTCAGAATCAATCAATCAATAAATGGAAACATGTACATACACACGTACATACATATTTGTATTAAATATTTTTTTAGTTTACTTTTGCAACTGAACGGTTTGATGAAGAAAAAAATTTTGCGTTGATTAATTAAATAAACTTTTTTTCCCCATTTATGATGAAATAAAATGACATTTAAAAATATAACTAATTAAAAGTCTAGTAAGTCAATTTGAAATACAATTCGAAAAATAAACCGCAAAAAAGTTGTAAATTGATTTAGTTGGAAACAAAATCGAGGCGTTAAGTTGCCGCAACAGAAGAGTTGCTAGCGAAGCTTAAAGCTTTTCAATTTTTTTTATGCTCATAAAGCGTAAATGTTAAAGGAAAAACTCGCTTAAAAAATAATGATTTGTTGCTGCACTACTGTGCACACGAAATCTTTGTCTCTTCTACTTGCTTCAATAAATAATCACTCGCCCCACCAAAGCGAACGTTAACGTTCGTTAAGGTCCAAAAACCGATTTGCAGACGAATTATTAAATTTCTTTTGCCAAGTTCAGCTATCGCTCTTATTGATGAATTCCAATATGTCGCAATCAAGACGGTCAGTCAGTTGGCTCGTAAGACAGAATTACTGTTTACGTTCTTTTCTGGTATGAATCAGCTGTTTTGCTACAGCTCAATTTAACATGTGTACAGGTGGTTTGCTCTTACTTTCTCGTTTTGTTCTGTTGCTGACACACAGAAAATAGAATTCAACGTTAAGTGACAACAAAAACCGCGTTTATGAAGAATTTTTTGACAGAAAAAATAATAACGAGATATTTGCTATAGAAAAGACCAGCGAAAGTAACAACAAATAAGTCCTGTAATCGGTTTGCAGTTTTTCAAAGTCTTGCGCCGTCTAAACACCAACAACCTTTTTAAATCTGAGTTGCGTGATGGCAAATCCATCACGAACAAAGTTCCATACTTAGTTCACCTCCTCGATATTGTCTGAAATAAATACCAATCAGAGAGCTGTTACTCTAAATAATTAAGTTACTTTATTACATTCTTTTGATGAATTTTAAAATTAACCTACATACATGCATCCTTTTTAAGGATAAAAAAAATAGTTAAAATTAATAAAAAAAAAAATATTACAAAATATTAAAATAATTTAAGATTCATAGTTCACAACCATTTGTCATTAAAATGTATAATTAAAAACTATTATATTTTTTTATAATAAATGGATGGATTAATGGCTTTAGTTAACATTATTTGCTTTTGAATTTCAGCCCTAAGTTGTCACGTCACGTCACGTCACATCACGCCACCTCGATTAAAATTAATTTTGAGCTTAACACGGCAAGCAAGTTTTATAGAAGCGCGAAAGTTTCGTAGTTCTTGTGTAGTGGGAAAAAAATTTGCAATTTTTTGACGTGTTTTCGGCTTGTTCTGAAATCAGGATGATTTGAAATCACCTACTGTTTTATTAGCACTCTGATGAATTTCAACATTTCACGGGATTTTAAATCAAATATAAAAAAATTATGCGTCTGAGGAATACGAGTTATGAGGAATACCCAAGACCAAATTTATAATCAATCTCTGTTATGGCATTAATATAACTTGTTCTGTTGCTGCAGTTACTTATATTATCACACTGCTTGATGTCCATTATTTGATTGTGTCTGACCCTCTTAGCAATCTATTTGCCAACTTTAAAATATTTTGTATTAGAAATATGTTGTGAGCGCGATCTAAATGCAAATCATGAAACCAAACTCTTAGTGGCTGCTTCACGTTCTCGAACGTTAATGATCGGATTCCTTGTAAATGTTTGAGAGGGTGAAATAGTTGCTTATTCCTAACCAATCCTTGGTTTACGCGTTTCTTTCAAATACAAATTAATTAATTTAGTAAATAATATTAAAGTCAAGTGAAATCACTTGCACATTTAAGCAGCACACAACTAAACGAAATTTAAGCTCACAGAACACTTTTAAAATTTTTTACGTGATTTTAAATCGTTTATGGAATAAATGATTTTCAGAACTTGCCTGCTTAATGGGGGTATTATTTTTCTAAGTGTAAGTACATCAACATATAAACTGTTTGTTTGAAACAAACGCACATACTGCATACATATTTCTATACATAAACTTCTCCGGTCTTTTGTTCCGGCGGACGTTTTGCCAACGTTGTTGGCGCCGAATTGGCTATTGAACTGGTCACAGTTTTGTTGGTGTGATTCTTATCTTTAGCGGTTTGTGTTATCGTAGGGGTAATGTTATTGCGCAAAGTGCTGTCTGTGATGTCTCTTTTGTCAGGTCTTTCTGCGGAACGCATGGACTGATTACGTTCGAACAGATACGAGTCGGGAATATTTAAATTCAATTTGCCACTGAAGCTGTTAGTGCGTGATAGGTTTTCGCCGCCGTTCAGCGTTTTAACCGACAGCAGAGCCGCGGTGCTATTATTGTTATCGACCTTATCGTTGAAGTTCAGCTCATTTATTGATATCGTTGAGGGTGTACGCTGTATGGACAACGAAACTGGTATTCTGGTTAAAACGTTGTTGGCATCAAAGTTGGCCGATGCGCTGGCAATGTTGGGTATTTGTGTGCTGGAGATGGGCACAATGTTTAGAGTAGTCGAGGTGTCGGTGGGGCTGCTAGTGACCGTGAAAGGGAACGACAGTGTGGTAATATTTGTGGTGACCGGCATGGCTGCAATTAATACAAAGATAAGAAATTATTTTGGCAAATATTGGCAATGCCGTTTCTAGTCTGCCTTCCACTTACAATTGTTTAGATTGTTTGATAATACTGCCTGGGCCAAAGCCGCCGTATTCGGATGCCCTGGAATCAAAGTATTATTTGAAGACGAACTATCCATTTCATTAATCGGTGATAAAAGCAGGGTGCCCAAAACTTGACCATCCTGGCCGTTATTTGTTGTGGTGCTTGTATAAGGATACATTGTGGTTTGTGTGCTTAATGGTGGTGCCATAATAACCGCTGTATTTGCATTGGTTGCTATAAATAAGTGCATTTTTGGTTTGGTTGTTTGATTTGGTTTGTTTGTTCAAAAATTATTACAATAACTATAAAATCATTTAAAGTGCTTTAAGTAACATGTGAAGCTTTATGTTAGGCTGCAAAACGAGTTTTAAAAAATTTATAAATTACCATTGGCATTTTCCTTATCCAAAGATTCCTTAGAAACATCTGGAGTAGGTATACGAGGTCGAGTTTTAGAAGTATTTACATTTAAACCGTTCAAACGAGAATCTACACAGAAAAAGTTTGAAGGGAAAAATGAAAGTAAGACCGAAAAAATCGAATAAAAGATACATAAAATTTAGTGTGTAGACAATTTTGTGATTTGTTAAAGACTAAGCGAATAAGAAGTAAAAAAGTGTTGGTGAATGCGATTTTCGAGCCGTCGAAAGTTTTGCAATAGATTAATGAACAAGTAAAACTGAACTGTCCTCTTTAACCAATTACTAAACTGTCGCAAGCGATTTTAAAATTTTTTCTACCATATTAAGGTTTAAAATTTATAAAAAAATAATTTTCGAAAAAAATAATAGTATTTTTGTCTAGAACAGATATTTTGAACATTTCTTTCACTACAAAAATATAATTTTTTTTTTTTTGGTATAAATTGTATTCATTGTTTTTAAAATATTTATTAAACAATCTTGCTTGAAATTTTTGGGAAACGTTAAATATGTACATAAATCAATGGAGAGTTTGGAATAGCTCAAAGAAAACTTGTCTTTTTTAATCACAAAGTCTCACAGGCTTGGCGATAAGCAATCATTGCTTTGGATGCCATGCCCTGTTTTTAAGAGGATGGTTTGAAGTACTGCATGTATTCCTCAAATACAATATATTTCAGACAATCTAACAATATTAAAACGAATCTCTTAGAGGGCATATCATATCATATTTCCACATACTTAGATACACTGGTGCCCAAAACCTCTTTAAGTCCTGGTTTTCAAGACGCTGCTGTCGAAGGAATCATAATATATTTACGTTATTAACTGTTTGAGAAGTAATCTTCGAATTTTGACTTATGGCCTCTAATCGATATCATTTTCCCAACTATATTTGCTTTTGCCCGCCATCAGCCAGTCTCTCAAAAATCTAATCCCTTTGGATTTGCAAACCTAGACACTAACATTTAAAAATCATCTCATATGGCTGAACCTGTATCTTTCCTACACAATTACAAGGAAGGAAGGAAGAAAATATCTCATGGTCCAACGCCGACCAATCGGAAAGTATTAAGAAGACAAAGCCGTTGCTAAACATATACTGGAGTATAAAATCTCTGAAGCTGATCTTTTACAAATTTTAGCTTTATTTAATTACAAATGATATTTGAGTTCACACCACAAAGCAGAACAGAAGTGCAACGAGACGAAAATGTGACATATACATACATATGTATAAGTATATGACTTTGTGCAGGTCTTTTAAGGTTTTTCTTCTTCGAGAATAATCGATAAAAAGAAGCTGCAAATGATGAAAAGAAGAACTTTTTAGTCTAAATTTTCTTGTGCAAATTCCACACAAAACGTGTTGCCTTTAGTTTTGTTTACATTTATATTCATTCGTCAGCTGATTTGCATCTTGCATCTCTGTTCCACTCTGTGTTCACGCTGAATCCAATCGTTTTTCTTAAAACCGAAAGTGTTCGAATATGCTGATGTTTTAAATTTTCTTCGAATTCGATTATAGTGAATTGTTCTAAGAAAATAATGTGAAAGTATGCGCACTTTCACTTTCCTTCAACAAACGGGTGGTGTAAACATTTAAAAGCGCTTAACTAGACCATAACCGTGTTTTAATGCCATCACCATGCACTATGAATATGTTTTAGAAATATGTGTGTATGCAATGTATGAATGCGCACGTACTTTGCTTTATTAGCTGCCTGTGAGCCCTCAAAGATTTGCGGTGCACAAATTTGTCGTAGAAACTTGGTTTCGATTGCAGTTGCTGATGCTGTTGGGCATTTTGTTGCTGTTGCTGCAGTTGTGTTTGCTGGTGCTGCAGCTGTTGTTGCTGCACCATAGCCATGGGTAGGCCCGATTCCGGACTTGAGTATACCGAGTTTAAGCGATTACGATTGAAAGCAATGCCGCCCGAAGAGTAGGCGGTCGATTGGCTGCGCATGGAGCCCATGCGTGAAAGCTGTCGAACAAACCAGGCCTTCTTACGGCGCTCCACCATGGGCGTATCAACACTTTCCTGTCATACAAAAAAAAAAAAAAAAAAAATTAAAAGAATAAATCTTGTTACATGACCAGCATGAGCAATAATTTACATAGTCCGCATAAACGTCATCGGATATGATGCGTTTTCCGCCACCCGGCATTATGTTGGCGTACATGGCGTCCTCTTTCTTCACTTTGTAGTTTTCAGCCGATCCCTTCGGCTCGTCCTTGCGATAATGTTCGGAGGCCACGGTGTACGGTAAATCTTTCGGCACCACACATTCCCAATACTGATCACGCAACAGCTCCGGATGCTCTTCGTGCATTTCATCCACAATCATATAAGCGGCCTAGAAGTAAAATTAAGAGAGTTTGTTTATTCCGCAAGTGAATGAATAATTTAATTTTTTCTCAATGAATTATTAAAGACAAAATAACACGAAACAGGTGCGGGCGGATACCTTAAATTTAGCCTTGTTCAATTACGATAACATTCTGAAAATAAACAAAATAGTGCGCCTTATAATGCTAACGTTGATTAATTGGTTGTTGTTGTTGTTGTTGTTTGTCTGTTTTTGGGTGTCGCTGTTATTGCTGTTGTTTGGTTAATAATGATAATAATTCAACTATTCTTATGTTTAAATTAAAACGAAAAAGTTTTTGTTTTCGCATTGTGTGCGATGGTGTGAATTTTTGCAAAAATTCAATTTAAATAACAAACCTTCAAAATTTATTAAAAGCTATTTAATAATATGGTGCGCGTTTTCATGATAAGGTCAGTTATTTTCTGTGCAAAAAATACAGAATGTTGGAATTAGTTTAATGTGTTGCATTGTTGGAAGTAAAATGATTAAAATACTGGTAGTGAAATATTAAACTACTTTCACACACACAAAATACATGTAGTAGATGTGTTTGTTGTCCGCAATTAGTAGTTAAAAGTTTATATTTCATTGAGAGAAAATTTATAGAATGTAAAAATTGAGAAAAGGAAAATTTTAAACAATAGGTCTTTTGCGAAAAGTGTTCTCGTATTATAAAATTGTTCAAATGAGGGTGGTTTAGAGCAGAAAAGCCTGCCAGGTGAGCCGGTTTCTTTTGGGCAGTTTGCGTTCTGGGGCGTAGAGGGGTAAGGGTTCCTTGATTTAACACGGTAACTGAAAATCTATAAACCAAATGCATAATTAGGATGGTGGATAATAGGCAGAACTAGGACCATCACGCTCCGCTATGCCTTGTAAGAGACCTTGCGTTAGTCAGGGGCTGAGGTGCCTATATTGGCATAAATGTTCTGGAAGCTGGTTGCCACCGAAGTACTGTTGTCTTGCAGCAGTTACTTGTTTTTGTATCAGACAAGACCGTGGTATACATTGGGCGTGTCTGGTTAGATTTTCTGGGGTTCCTATACTTTTGTGAAATATCTTCTCTTTTTGAGAGCAACTTACAACTGCTCTTGTTTACATGAAACTTAGCCAAAAACTAAAGAAACTGGCCTAATTGGAGGCTGCCTTCAAACAGACTCCGCCTACCCACTTATTTTTCATCTATATGCACTGAATCGCCCAAAATTTTCGTTTCAAAGTATTAATGAAATAGCCCTTGAGCGACAAACTTCCTACTATGTTTTCCAAAAAGCTAAAATTTTCTTTTTCTTTTGCACTTATTGTATAACACAACGCGTATCTCAGATGCAGATTGAGTTTGTGGTCTCAAAAAAGGTTTAGTGTCAGTGGGATGTACTTTTCTATTGTACCTTTTTTAAGAACCACGTACTTACTTCCATAATATATGTACATACACAGGAATCTATTGGAGGTACGCCCATTTCTTTTCACGAAAGGAAAATTTTTTGCTATTATACAGCACGAATTGAAGAACTTTTTAGAAATCTTTTCAAAGACGAATTTTCCAATATTACGAACAGGCCTGACAGTATATAATTCGTGCTATAGAATGCCCACTGTACGTATGTAGGTACGCGTATGTAGATATGTATCTTAAAATTGACTTTTTTGAATTGAAATAATCAAATGTTCATTCGCATTTTGTTCTTAAATTTAAGTTGTTTCAAAACAAAAGAATATGTTGAATTATTGGATTGAAATGTGTCGTTAATTCCCAGTATTTTTTGTCATATTAATTGACATGAGATGACGTTAATAACTTGGTCCTTGAGCTTCAAATTTACAACAAAATATTTTTATTAAGAAAATATATAAATGATTGGGTTTTTTGCTTAAATCTCTTTCTTTTGGTTTTTGCCTTTAGCAACATTTGGCTAAAATTCCGCAAAATAAAAACCAGCATTTCTCAACAAATCAATAATCACTTGTTTCTTTATGTGCATACATACATATGTACGTATGTATGTATGTATGTATTTTAAAAAAGCCAATGAATGTCTGTCTGTCTGGCTGGTAAAAGTCAGTCATGATCTTTATCATCATTGTTATGTACGAGAGTTAATGTCATGATTGATACTTTCGTACGTATGTATGTATGTACGTAAGAAATGTCTTAAAACCACATACCAAAATGATTGCTGTTGCTTGTGTTTTTTGTCACGGTTAAGATTGTGTTGTTATTGTTTTTGTCTTCGATTTAAAAGTGGCACGTGCTAAAAATAAACTCTAATTTAAAAGTCCACACAAAAAACAAAGAATTTTATACATACATACACACATCCATGTACATGGACATATCTGTGCATGTACATACACACATATGTACATATACTTATATACGATATTTGTGCAATTTTGTCGTTGATGTTTGAGACAAACTTTAACTGAAAATCGCCGAGAAGAAACAGAAGAACTAAAAGTATTTTACAGGTGGATCAGTGAACAAACAGGTATTTTTGTTTGTTTTTACAATTCAATGATTTGGCTGTTCAGTGTGTGTTTGCGAGTGTGTGTGTGTGTGTATGAGAGAGAGAGAGAGAGAGAGATGGGATTTGAAAAATTCAATTGAAAGTACAAGTATCAGGGTTGATAAATGCCAGCTTCCAAATAATGCTGGTATATTTTGTGAGAAAAAAAGAATGATCAAATACATACATGCATACATATCTAATGACAATAAAAACTGAAACAAAATTTATTCTTCAAATAATTACGTCGCTAGATAGTTTTTTTTAATATTTCAAGATCAACAGACTTTTTTTGTGCGTCATATTTACACAAATGTATGTATGTACATATGCTTTTTTAAGTTTCTTTAACGGGGTCATAGTATAGCATTTGATTAAACAAACCCGAAAAAAACTTTAAATAAAAGAATTTGCATTTTTACGCATTTGTAACCTTAAACAGAAAACAAATATTAAAGTATTTTTTAGAAAATTTGTTTGACACATTTGAAGAGCTTGACATAATGAAGTTAAATTAATGAATGAATAATATTGGGGGCCTGGCCCATAACGGAGCTTCGCACTGTGTTGATCTATTGTGCTTGACGAATTAAGCCTTGCCTTCAAGGGCTTAATTCGTCAAGAAACCGGACAATCGAAGTGTTAGCAAGTCTTGTTCAACCAGCATATAGGCATGCAGTAGCCTGTATTTCCTGTATCCGAGCACCATGCAGTTCGTATTGCAAACATGGATTTAAAAAGAGATTATATTAATGATATGAAGCTAAGATCCCCACTATCGGCCAATAATCTGAACGCCAATTCAAGAGAGCAAAGAAAAGCAAGTGAAGCGCCGGTCAGCTCAGTTGTTTTTTCCCTGATTTTATTTTTTTATGCTGTTTTTTTCATTTGAATGAAAAAAATACTTTCTCCAATAAATTTGTAAAAATTTTTTTTTAAACGTTCCTTTAAAATTGTATTGTGTTGTGTAGGTTGTGGGTCAGCCGATCAGATATTCCTTTTTATTTAAGAATTTGTTACTGGGTCTTTTCAACAGTGTTTGATATCAGTTAAAAACTTCTTAAAACACAAAAAAATAAAGCTTTTCCAATTCTGATGATATGAATACGTAGTTTTATATTTTAACTTGAACAAACTGTGTAATATAATAGCTACTTATTAGTTAATTAATTTAAAAAATGTCCGATATATGTACATACGAATTGTACAGATATTTTTAAAAATGATATTTTAACTGACGGCAACAAATTATAATTGTACTGAACTTACCATATCTGACAAACTTTATGTGAAGTTGCATGCAAAAAACACACACACACACACACACTTTTAGTGTTGTTGTTTTATCTGACTTTTTAGTCAATTGAAATTTAGTATTAATAAAATCACACATTTTATGGAACGCCATGATAAGAAATCAAATGGAAACATTGTTGTTGAACAGAGAGCGCTGGTTTTAGATAAGAGATCAGCAAAAGTAATTTATTGGCAGAAATTTAAATTTTTACAGCCAAAAATAAGTCATAACTCAAATTTTGCCTACTTTAAAACTTAACCTTTAAAGGGGTTTTCAATTTTTAAAGTAATTTAGGGCCAGCAAATTTTGAATTTTGAAGTTTGGTGTGTTGAGACATTTTTAATAAAATTTTGGGACAATTGAATACTGTAGCCCTTCACTACAAGTAAACAACAAATTGCGTTTTGCGTTTAAATGTTTATAAGCAAAATATCAAAAATAAAACTTGTTATGCCACAAAACCGGTAAATCATGTGTTAAGTGTCTTGCCCCAAAAGCAAGATTTATTTATACCTATAATAAAGACTTTTACGAGAGTTGTGAAGCCATTCTTATAATTACATATTGGCATTGTCTGATGCAATAGAAATATGTATGTACAAAACAAAGCCAGTGTTGGTAAGGAAAGAAAACGGCAAGATAATTTAGAAATACCGTTTAAGATGTATTACGCAGTCCAAACTGTTACTACCGGCCAATACAAACGATTCTTAAGCCGGCTGAAAACCAACACAGCAGGAAATTTTTAGAAAACAAAGTCATTAATCGGTACAACTTAGAATAGAGAATATTTTGATGCCGGCCATGCAGGAATTGCATATTTTAAGATCTATACAATTGAATTGCGGCGTAGCCTGGCAAACAATTCGAAAAAATGTCTAGTGTTCCCAAAAGTATGACTTATTCGCCAGAAAATGTTGTAAATTAATAAATTCTTTAAAGTATAATTATTTTTCATTGTTCAGTTCAGGCCAAAGTGGCCACCGAATATCGGGGCAATTAACATGTAAAATATTGCCACATATTTTAAAACCTAGGTTTTGTTTTCGACATCAGGCCATATAAGCTTCTCGTTTTTTTTTTGTATAAAGTCAAGTATTTGCCAATAATTTGCTTCCGCAACTAATTTTTCTATATAAAAGTATTACTAAAAGTCAATTGTGTATAATTTTTCGGTTTTATTTAGTGGCTGTTTGCAAGGAAAAGTTCTTTCAAGATGCCAGTTTTAACCGTTCAAAGATTCTCCTGTTACTGATGAAACTTAAATTTATGCCCATTTTTCGATTTTACGAAATAAATACATATATGCACATAATATTTTTTTTTTGTCAGCACCAGAAGTAACTAATTTTTTAGTATGTACTTTAATTAAGTACTTTACTTAATTTGTTTAATATGAAACCTTTAATTTACCATAAAAAAAAACGTTTTTGTAATTATGTTAATTGATATAATTCCTCAAACGGTTTAGAGTGTACAAAATAGTTATTTTTCATCAAAACTATAAAAAACTTAATTTAAATGTTATATAGTTTTTTTTAAATTGTTTATATTAAAAAATGTTTAAATCGAAATTTCTAAAATTACATATCACTACCTTTTAATTGTAGTTAAAAATAACAAATAAATATTATTGATAATTATCAATAAAATTTATTAGTTATTTTTAAAACAAAACTAACTCTCAAACCCTGACTTTATTTGTTTTTCATTAAAATACTATAGCAATAAATAATTATTTTCAATTTATTTGACTTACCTTAATATGTCTATCAATTAGCCAGTTTAGTTCAATATCATCGTCATCTTCACCGAATGGATTGATTAGCACTTCAGCAACTTTTAACCAACCGACATAAAAAACAAACTGTTTAAAAACAATTAAAATATAATAAAACATGCAATTTTTTTTAATATAAAAAGAAATTCATTACAATGAAGATTTATTTCATTAATGGAATTAAAAACTCATAATTCAATGAAAGTAAATAACTACATATGCATGTATATGTTGTAAATTGTAAAAAATAAGTAATGAATTAGGCCTGATGAGTCAATCGGATGGAGATGATCTTTCCTCTTTCAGACTTAAAGTGTATTTAAACTAGTGTTATTCGTTACATACTTATACAGGTATTTAAATACATTTAATCGGTGGTGAAACTGTCTTCTCAGATCATTTGGTTCAAACAACTATGATCTTTTGTAAATGTGTATTTGTACATACTTAAGTGCATCATTACATTTTGCTCAGCATTTTAGTTTTGAGAAGAAAATTATTCCTAACCTTAACATTCGAATTTTATAATAGGATAATTATTTTTTAATTAAAAAAACAATTGTAATGAAAAACCAAACAATTTTTGAAGCTGACAGGAACAAATTTCTTTAGTCTAACGAACTTTTCCATCACTATTGAAATCTATAACGCTACCCACTTTTGCGATATCGAAAAGCCTATAATAGACCTTTAAAGCATTTTTTGTTGTTGTGTAGCAAGTGCTGTGTTCATGGGCCGATACTTAATGTTTGGTGCATTTCAGTTTGCAATTACGCATTCGCACTATGCTGCCAATGCAATTGAGCACTATTTTTAAGAAGCATCCCAGCAAAACTCCGTGCAAGTCATGTGACACTTGATATATTGTACATCGTTGGGCGATGGCAAAAAACTGCCTGTTTTCAAAATATAAAAAAAAAAATGCCACGAAATAGTGGCTATCAATTTTGTTACGCTGCTGTTGTACCATAAATTTATTCAATTTTCTTTCAAGCCTTTTACACCTATTGCTTGTCAAAATTCACAAATATTGAAGGCTGTGATGTAGCAATTTTTTTTAGCAATTTATTTTCAAGACGTCATAAAGAAACAAAATATCTGCTTATTGGAATTGTAGTCAGTTGTTTTCTTCAACTTAAATTGAAACACTGAATGGAATGAAAATAGTTTTGTTTGCCAAATATCAGCTGTTTGAGTGTCAAGTGTTGCAAAAGCAATAAACATTTCCACAAAATATTCAGCGTTGCACAAACTTAACTATTTCACGAACACCATCACACATGTATAAGCATTTTGTTGTTGGAAAGCGTTGATATTTTGCATTTGCACCTTTGCAAAACATTTGCACTCAATTGTGCTTGAAAGTATATATTCATGTATTTCTTAAAATACAGTCGGCATTTTGCTTTGGAAACAATTTGCTAAACAGGAGTTTAAGCTATCACCGGTGTACGGAGCCTTAGCGATCATATGATTTTTTTATTTCCAGAAAAATAAACTTAAACAGATATAAAGGGGAAATTAATAAAAGCTGTCAATAGTGAGATGTAGTTGCAAGTATATACATACATGTATGCGGTTTGTTGCTTAAAGTGTGACAAGGAAAATAAGAAACAATTTAATAGTTGACAAAAATGTAGATGTACAAATGGACGAAAAGTGTATAAATAAATTTTTTGTTTGCTTGAGGTTTCTTTGAGGTTGAGTTTTTATTTCTTTGATCCATTTAAATTTGGATTGCTTATCATTAATTTGAGTTTTCACAGTGTTCAAGATATTGCTTCATTAGCATTTCGTGTTAATTGAACATGTATTCGTATTAAAAGTCAATATTTTTGCTTAAATGATTGAGTTTCAGTTCATGTGCTTTTATTTATCGAAAGATTTTTAAAAAATTATAGTCAACATTGTTAAATGTTGATTGACACTATTCTATTAATAAAAAGGTAGATTTTTCTTAAGCCACTATTTTGACGCGTGTTTTTAAAGACAGAGAGAGAGAGAGAGTGAAACAGAATTCTGTGTGGTGCTCCTGTCAATGTAAATCAATCATACGTTTTAAAAGCAAAAAATTCTTCGGCTTCAATTTGCCACACGGTATTGAAACAATTTTTTTTTAACCGGAACTCCGGGAAATATTGACTTTAAATGGAATATTTTGTTGTATTTTTCTTATCAAGCCCGAGTTTTGTACAACCTTTTTTCTTAGTAGTTAAAAATGCAATTGAAACCGCCAATCGCCAAATCATTCGCATAGAAAGCGCTGATTTCGTTAACAGAATTCTGTCAGAATTTTCTAGCCACCTGTTGGCATAATTCTTTTTGACTACTGTTTGTCGAAAATAAATATTTAACAAACACTCTTTTTATGGTTAAACCACGTGATGAATTGTGTAGACTTCCATATTTGACTGTCGGTATTTGTTTGGGAATGACCAGTACAAAATATCGAATAGAATACTAAATTTTAAGGTGTTCACCAAAAAAAAAGAAAAGCAAAAAATCAACAAATGTAATCAATTAATTAATTCTCTAATTATATAATTTTTAACGGAAAGCTTTTTGTTTCAAAAACTTAATTGATTTCATATGAAAGATTAAACTTTTTGCACGAAGTGTATTCATGTTTTTTACACTTTAAGTTCCGGTTAACAACATTAATGAATGAAGAAAGTGCGGACATTGACACATTGAAATAGAAGACTCGAAATGACTATTTAACTTATTTATTATTATTTTTTTAATATGTTCGTTCGTCTTTGTGGTTAGAAAATATATTAAATGTCCATCAAATACTGGTACAAAAGCCTCTCTTTGTGTTAAAAAGAGGCCGAAAGTTTATTCAACTAAATCAAACTTTGTTAAACATATTGTTATTAAACTCGTTTTAATTTTGTGAAATGAAAACGGTTTTTTTCTCTAAAAATACTTTTGATATTCTAATTTCACAACACGTTTCAAAGTTCATTAATACGGTATTTGATCAACCACTTAATTTTTTTATGTACAAACATATTCACATTTAGGTGTGTGTTGATTTGAAATACCATTTAAACCAAACTGTGATACGAAACAAATTTCGTAATACTTAAGCCATTGTGTTTTAAGACAAGCCCACAGCAGCAGTCAGAGGAAAGTAAAATGGTTTTAAATAAAAATTATATAATTTTTTAAAACAAAATCCACATTTCAAATCGTGCACCGCTTACAAAAGAAAACTGTTTGCAGCTCGTTTTCTTTTTCGTTACTTACGGTAGACTTTTATTAAATTATTTAAATTTTCATTTCACACTTGTCATAATAATTACTTTGTGTCTGCAATTCAACACTCTAGTATTAATAAATATTCGTATGTACGAGTATGAACGCGCATATTGTGCCTTAATTTTTCGCTTAAAATACAATTTCTTGGCTTAATTTTTATATTTAAATGCGGGTATAAATGTGAAAAAATACTTTTGCGGTTTTGTAAATATTTACCTGTAACGCTGTGAACAACGGAAAATATAAGTCGTAGTCAGATTTGCCCTTGTGTTCGGGCATATCGGGTAACATTTGGCGCCCCAACAAGGCAGCTATAAAATATGTGTACAAAACTAATGTTACAACCTGAAAAAGAGAAAGACTTATTATTAAAAAGTATTCTACGTAATAAATTTAGAAAAGAAAGCAGCATAAAAAGAAAGTAAATTTTTGTGAAAAAAGTTGTGGCGTAGAACAAACTACGATATCGCTGTCTTGTCTCCTCTCAAACTGGGGATCAGTCATCGCACCAGAAATCGAAATCGCATTCGCTATCGAGTAGTCAGAGAAATAACATCACTCGGTCTGTCATTCGACAGTAAATTAATTTAAACTTCAAAAATTTAATAAACTTTAAAATAAACGTTGTGCCATGGCCAACATACTTGGCCCCAAAACCATTCCACACCCTACGCTGGAGATTTGCATTCTGCTAATTGCACCTTTTGCCGGGGACGTGAATTCAATGGGAATTTTGGCTGCCACAGACCGTAATCGAACGGCAACTTCTTCGTTTACATTTAGTTTTAGATATGAAATTAATATAAAAAGGCAAAATCAAATAGAAGAACATGTTCAGTTTAGAACATTTCAACCGCCACAGCTGATGACAATAATTAAAAGAGTACTGACAGATTAATGATTCTTGCCTTTTAATTTAATTGAAACATTTCCCCTCATCGTGATTGTAAATTAAAAAAAAAAAAAACGCCTACAACAGCTTTGGATAATTAAACTGGCGCTCATTGTTCTATTACAATAGTGTCGTAAGCGTTTTTAGAATACGACAACGGCAATAGGGTGCAAAATAGACTCGATACGCCTGAGCTTTTCATTCAAATTATTTTGTAGTGACACGTGATTTTTCAAAAAATAGTTTTATTTTCCTACCGTCCCATACAAAATATTGTAAAATATATCAAATAAGTCTTTAGTTTAGATGCATTATATACGCTTTTACTCTTGAACTTGAACTGTTGACAGCCAGGGAAGGCTGAATCATAAAAAAAAAAATGTAATCAGCTGTGTTCTCAATTTCCCCTGCCAGTCTTGAACAACTGGAACTGAAATCCAGGGAAGGCTAAAGCATTAAAAAAAATAATCAGCTGCGCTCTCAATTTCCCCCGTTTTGAAGTGGTTTTTCATACATAATTGTGGTTTTCGGTGAGTTGTGTTGTTTTACAGCCGAGGTTATCTTTTATGAATTCCCCTGCCTCACTTTCTTATAATAAATAAAAATAGCAACGCAACGCTACGCCAAAAATTACATTAAAACTAAAAACAAGTTTAAAAAACGTTTTAAAGTTCATGAGTGTTTGTATTTTTTTTGCTTTGCTAAAAAAATTTAAATACCATATGAATATTAATGATCCATTTCTGACTAATTAAAACTAACCAAAACGTGTTTCTAGCGTATTTTGTAATCTATTTTATTTTTCAATGAAAATTCTTGTGTAAAATAATTGTTGTCGTTCGCCACTCACCTGCGTATAAACCAATGGCACACACACAGTGTCATAACCAATCAAACCACCCAAACGCCTTCTGATGTCCGACAATTCCACCAATATTGTTTGTACAATATGATCGGACATAATGAGACCATCTTTGCGGGCACGATTTATAATATTGGTTGCCCAAACCAGGGGCATCCAATATTTGGACATGGGACTTTTGGCATTCAAGTGCTCAAAAATTTTCATTTCAGACTCGTGCATGAGACCAGCATCCACGAGATGTTGAGTGGTGGGAAATCTTCGCTTGACACGTAACGAAATACGTTGCAACGTAATGACGTAAGCCAATACCATATAACGCATGATGTTGCGACGCATTAAGCGACCGGTTTCGTTCTGAAAATATTAAAGAAAACCGTGCAAATTTATTTGTGTTCTTCTTTTAGGCAAAACTTTTTTTTTTCAAGCGATAACTAATTCTAATACTCACATTTACACCACCATTAGAATTTGGTATAGCAGCACTAATGAACAGGGCCAGAGTATCTGGCCATGGCAATAACCTGTATTGTTCCCACCAGCGCTTCACAATCAGACTTACATAGAAACCCAGCACAAAGGACATGGGTATGCTTTCGCCCTGTTGGCCAAAATAGGATCGGATCTTATTAAATATTCTAAAAAATAAACGGAAAGAAATATCTAAAATTAAGAAAAGTTACAATATATATGTACGTTTGCCAGTCTTATAAATCTTAAACGAGCAAATTTCTACTGATTCTTTTGTACAGTTTGAGTTTTATTTTCCCAAATTTTCAACTTACTTTTGTTGTTGTTCATTTAAAGCAAATCTATATACAAAATTAATAGTATAATATAAACATAAGTACGCAATTAATTCACGCCATACTAATTTATAAACACTTCCGCGCCACCTGAAATTAAACAAAATTAAAAAATACATTAGAAACTTTTCATAAACTTTTGTAATATTGACACTTATTATGACGAGTGTTTGCTTGAGACAGCAAAAGTATTATTAATTTACAAAAATTATTTCTTCAACAATATTTTTAACAAGGGAGGTCTATAAAAATGTTTAAATAATTACTGTGAGCAATAAAAGTCGTATTTAAATTTTTATTCAAATTATCCTTTAAAATTGTTGCTACTAATAAACCGGTTAAGTTAAATAATATAAGAAATACGTCTTACGCCTCTCTGTTTCAAAGAAACATATTTCCATATGTTCAAAAAACACCCTAAAACAAGACCATTTACAAGAGAAATCCTTTTGAAGAAAAAAAAAAAAATACATTGCAAAAAAGTAACTTTTAAAATAAGTATTTTTCACAAGTGGCTCTTAAAAATGCAGATTTAAAAAAAAATACCTTTCAAAAACAGTACCTTTACAAAAGAGTACTCTCAAAAAAGTACTTTAAAAAAGTACCTTTAAAAATAAGTACCTTTTAAAATAAGTACCTTTGAAGAAAACTACCTTTTTAAAAAATTACCATTTAAAAAAGGTACATTTTCAAATAAGTACCTTTTCAAGAAAGTACTTTTTGAAAAAAGTGCTTTTTAAAAATAGTACCTTTAAAACAAAAGATCTTTTTAAAAAAGTAGTTTACAATAAAATATTTCTCCGAAAAATTATCTTTTAGAAAATTACTTTTAAGAAACGTTAGAAGTACTTTTTAGATCAGTATGTTTTAATAAAAGAACTTTGATAAAAAGTATTTTTTAAAAAATACCTTCACAAAAGTAGACTCCAAAAACGTTGATAAAAAAATTAAAATTTTTTATTAGAAAGGAGTAAAAATTGACCAGGTCATTAATATAGTTGGTATGCTTCGTAATCAGTCAAGAAATAGATATAAACTTTTTGTTGGTTGCGTAGTTTTGCATTTCAGCTAAAGATATGTAAGCGTGTATGTTATTACTATAAAAGTTTCAAAGAAAGCTTAAATATCCCATTAATAAATACCAATTAAAATGAAAAAGGCGTAAACCCCGATCTAATTAAGGAACTAATATTGAAGATGAAAAAGTATCTTTTACAAAAGTACCAATTTTTCCAAGTACTCATAGAAATGCTTTAGATTCTTAGAAATAAAACCACTCATTTAGTTTGCGTTTATGCGATTTATGCAAATGTGATTAAAAGTGGGCTCGTTCTTTGTAATGTGGTTTAAAAAATTGAACAACTTCTTTAGAAATGTTTGCTGGTCTGCGATTAATGCGGGTATATAATAAAACTTGGAAATTCTGTTTTGATCGTTATTCAAATCAATTATTTAAATAAAGACGTTTATTTCGGGTTTTATTTTTCTCGTTTATTGCTCTAATTCCAAGTATTGTTCAATATCAAATGTAAATTAGAAAACATAAAATTTAAATATATTATTAGTTTTTTTAGGGCCCCTGGTAGCTTCTATATTTCAAAATTATGCTCAAAATCAACAGACAAACTATAGCGAAACTTCGGTATAACGAATCCGTGTGTGCACGTACAGACGGTTGCCAGGTCTATCAATATTGAAAGATTTAACAGTGTGTTGCCAGTATACTGACAATGAAAGATTGCCACCAGCATGTCAACTGTCAGTTCAAACGATTGTAAGAAAACCTTACAATTGTAATGTCCCACAACTGTCTGGAAAAAAAGTCAGATCCATTGTTATGCAATGCCAGAAAACTTAAAACATTTACATATATGTGTGGCCAGTGCTGCCAGTAGAAATATTTCTCTGATGTGTCAGTGTCATGTGCAGCAAATTAAGCACATGCTAATGAAAAATGAGTTGACCATGTTAACGACAAGTGGTCTCACGGATATTCTTATCCTACAATGGTAATGGCAAAAATTGGCATATCACACTCTTACGTCGATTTTACTGAGATCTGGCAACCATCTCCAGATAGTTTTAAAGCTATTGATTCGTTGCGCATATGTATGTGTAAAGCCTGGGTATAACGAATCTGAAAGAAAGAATTCGTGATAACTACAGTTTAATTTATACAATTTCCACTTTTCAAGTGACAAATAAAATATAAAACAATTTTTTGTTATTCGCATAATTTTATTAGATTTTAATAAAATATTGGGTCATTTTTGTTTTCGCAGCTTGCGAATATAATTATCAATCTATTTTCGACAGATACCAAGTAATCGAAGGTGCGATATCTGGCCGTGTTGAAACTTCCTCCTTTCTGCTTATCATCATTATCTTTTGGTTGCTTTACACTGGTAATGATTTTATCGTCGTTGGGGGACCCAATAGAAATAATTTTCTCATCCAAGCTAATAAAATCATTTAACTATTACATATATAATATTTAAATAATTGTTTAGAATAAGATATTCCTCGCTGTCTTGGCGGCAAACATTTTGGCCAAAGCCACAAGTCACAAGGGGGGCTTGGATAAATATCGCTGTATGGACATTAAAGATTGTCATATGATTTCAAAAAAGGTCCCAAGCTATAAAAAATTCAACATACATTTTTTGGACTAAAATGCAACGTCTCAAAATTTTACACTAATACAGTTTCCAGCTCTTTCATATCTCAATATGCCATTAATACAAGCAACTAGATAATTGTCTTCAAATATTAATTCTTTGAGAAAAATTAAGTTTAAATTTGAAGATATTTTATCTTGCATAGTTCTTCATATTCGAGTTTTTTACTGCTTTGGAACATATTTTTCAATATACAATAACTTTTAGGCTATTACGAAATCATGTAACGATATGCGCTGCCAAGCACATTTAAATTCTATAGCTTTTACACTGCGACCAGTTTGGCTTGATTCTGATCTCATGCTGTAAAGACGTTTGAATAAATTTTCGCTATATAAAGGCTTTATGGCTCAGAATTTCTTTTTAGTATTTTTGTATAAAAAATTTTGCAATAAAACACTCGTTATATGGAGGTTCTTCCTATAACAAAATTGTTTGTATAGATGTTTCACTGCATACGGATCATCATTCATTTTGTTTTCTCTGTGCGTCTCAGGCTTCTCTGTGTATACGAAAAACCGTGTAACCTCAGGATTCTGTTGGAAAATTAAAATATGTACCACCTTATTCACCTCGCTGTAGTTTGTGAGGTTCGGATAAAGTCGGTGGCAACAACCCCCCACAAAGCAACACTACCGAAGTCGTACTGAAGCCGAGCTCGTTGACATCGTAACGCGGCTTCGCTTTACCAGGCATTGGAAAATGGAATTGTGTATGTCAAATGCTGTGGCCAGATAGATCACTTTCCTGTTGTCAAAAGTTTAGAAAATTGTCATGTATGTATGTATAAGTGTGTGTGTGTGTGTGAGTGTGTGTGTTTGTGCACATTGAAATGATCAGTTTGTTAGCAGCTTTAATAATAATATTTTTTCTTTTCTCTCATCCAAACAGCACAAATTTCACTTAATTGTTAAACATGCACCTCTTTTTCGAATTGTTTGCTATTTTTTTAAAACAAATAGCACAACAAATTATTATAATTATGTTTGTTTGTACAACTGTTTGTTCGCGACTTGTTTAGTTAGAATTAATAGCATGCAGTTTTTTTTTATATGTATTTACAAATGACAAAAAAAATGTTTTTCTGAAAAAGAATTAAAATAAATTAGAAAAATATAAAATTCAGACATTAAACAGCGACAAGAAAATAATTTCGAGCCAAAGGAACGTGATTAAATGTTGATTTTTGTACAACAAAAAACGGAGAAAAAAACAAATTACGCATTTAGTAGTTACTGGAAGTTCGATAAGAGAATGATTTTGATTTGCTATTTTGTTATGTTTAAAAAAATTATAAAAAAATTATAGTATTTAAGAACCTACATACGAACATATGAAGGTATGTGTGAGTGTGTGTGTGTTTTAAAAATTAAAAGTTTTTATAACTGAATTGCAGCGCAAAAATTCTTGCCACCACTAATTTAAATAAACGTTTTTTTCGCTGAATAACAATTTGTCAGTTTTGACGTTTAACTTGTTGACATGACAACAAGCAGTTATTTGGCAACTGTTACAGAGAACTCAATCTCTACTGTCTGAAGATGGTACATAAATCTGTACAAGCAGCATTTAAAAAGATTCGCGCTATTAGAAATTTCATCCAATTCGGAATCGAATGGAATTAAAAACTGGTGAATGAAAATGTATGGTCTTATCAAAAGTTTATTGGCGTCAAGGTTATATATTTAGGACCAAGCCGCTGTCTTGCAACAGAAGTTTGCCTAGATAAAGAACTACAACAAGTTGTTGGTTGTTTCGGCCGGTTATCGAACCGCAGTATTTTGCTTTTTGTGGTAAAAAGTGTTCACCGGTGCTCTTTACTACAACTTCTTTGGCAGGAAGGGGATCCGCAATCTGCTGGGTGTTGTGTTTAAAAGGCATTCTTGATCCTTGATATTTAAGGTGCCTACAATGATTAAACGACTTTTTTACTGCGCAATAGATAGAAAACTTTTGTAATTTCATTTGATGGAACTGCGAATGTCTGTCGAGGAGGAGAGAAAGCTCTTCCGCTTGTTTTGAGTTTCAAAGTGGAATTAAACATCCTGGGCTGGTGCTGTATGTACTAGATGATCAGGGTGGCCATTTTTAGGTATTACCCTTTGTGTGACAGAGTAAAGGTGGATTAATATCTATATTGTTGTCTCTGATTGTAACTTGTTTATACCCAAGGGGATACATTTTAGTCTTGGCATTCATAAAATTGTGGAATTCTGCTTTTCGAGGTACATGTATAGGGGCAGGGGTCCCTTGGTTTGCAAGTTCTTCTGAAAGCTCAATTACCAGAATGGGGAGGAATATACCCCCAGGATGCCTTTGGGAATTCTGCTTTTGGTCATAAGTTGAGGCTGAAACGTTCAGTTTGTGGTTTAAGTCTAAAAATTAAAGAAGAGGCTTTGGTAGATACTGTTGTCTGGCAAGAGATTTGTGTCTGGTTAATGTCGGATGTGCCTTGAGAATTTTTGGCTACCAACTCAGGTGCTTAGATTTCCTTTTACTATCTAGAAAATTACTGGCCAAAGGGATTTGATTGCGCTAGTTCTGGAGCCAGAGGTTTGTCTTATAAGCGGCTACACATGACACTAGACTTCCATAACCTGTAACTTACTTGTGACATGTTCGTTTGCCAGGAAATATTTCCTTTTATTTGTGTTCCGAAAACTACTGAAAGTAATTCTTGGCGAATCGACCGGCTTTTTCCAAACAGAACTATTTACTCTACACTGGTTATGGAAAGCAGAGTTGAGAAAATAGGGCAAGTGGGCTTTCAAATTTTGTATATTAAAATTTGCAGGAATTTATTCCTCATACGCACCGTGCGGTTAAAGCACAAACCTACACCTGAGGGCATTGGCTCTCCGTACGCTTTTTTATAACTTGAAAAATAAATAAATAGTTTAATGGAACATGAAAGCTCTTAACAATTGTTAGACAAAAACAAATTATCACTTAAAATAAAAATGTAATTCTGCTGAACATCTTTATTTTTCATGTGTCTTATTTATACAGAATGTTTACACAATTGTTTGTCCGATGTGTCTAATAACTGACGTATCAAAAACTCAATGGTGTCATCTCGCAAAAGTGTTCGCTAAAGCCAGCCAGCCAGAAAGACAGACGGACAGAAACGTCTAACAAATTGCTTTAATTAGGTGCAACAATAAATCACTGAATTATTGAATTAAACTTGCATGCGACTACGAATTTCCAAGTCGTGTCTTTCTGTTCTTGACATGTAATACAACAATTAAGCCGGTAAAATTTTATTGTTTTAGAATTTTACGAAAATATTAGTAAATTCCCACATCGATGTGTTATTAATTTCACTTAATTTATTATTCGAAGCCGAGACAAGTATTTCGCTAATATAAGCCAAATTATTATTGGAATAAAAAGCGAAGCTTTGAAATTATTTAAGCAAAACTTGCTATTCCACTCGAAATTCACTTATTTCCGAAAGCGGTGATTTTCAAATTGTCGTTTGAGGCTGATGCAACAAATTGCTGTACGTCGCATATTACAATTGCCACTTCAACGGATTTTTATTTACATTATTTGAATGAAAACAAATAAGAAATTTACAATTGTAATTTACAAAAAATAATAATAAAAATAAAACAATACAATGTGGATAGTTTTTAGAAAAACTGAAAAAAATCTTGTGCTCATGTTTCAAAGTTAATTGCATGTTGATTTATTTATTTATTTCTAATTGTTTTTGCTAAATAAATAATGTTTACTTTATCTAATTAGAAATTGTGTTTCTGTTAAAAATATATAAATTTTATTTTAGAGATTTTGTTCGAAGATACTAAGCAAAAATTATTATTAAAATGAAGGTAAACGAAAAAATTAGCTGTGCACATCAAAGTGATAAGAGCACTTTTTGAATTAACAAAAAAACACAATTAGCAATTTAAGTTTGTAAGAAGATTAAATAAACTATTAATCATCTATGTACACAGTTGCCAGACTAGCATTAAATCATCAGATTATTTAAGAAAAAATATAGTAAAAATTTTTCAATTACTAAGCAACAGGTTTTATAAATCTTTCTTTATGAGACGCTAAACATATTCATAGTTGCGAGACTATTTTGCGCCAGTCAATTTAAAAAAAAAATCGTCAGCGTGTAACTACATTTAGACGTCAGTACAACCAAATAGGCATGTTGTCAACAAATTCTGTGAAATTTAATACACTATTAATCATATTCCTGATTGCCAAACTGGCAAAAAATTGTCAATTAAAAAAAAATCGTAAATTTTTCAAGAAAAAAAAATCGTCATAGCTTGACTATTCACAAATATGTAATTTATTAACAAGTTTATAAGCCACTAATCATATTCATGGTTGCCAGACTAGTAAAAAATCGTCAAAATTTTAAAACGTTAACTATTTTTTAATATTTTTAATTTTCCTATCATTGTGCAGCCCTTTCTTTTTCACTATTTCCGGTCGATGAAAACATGCATTTAGTAGCTGCAGATTTTCTCATTAGAAGACATTTTTCTAAATTAACAATGTAGTTATTTTATTTCATTTACAAAATTACATAAAAAAAAATTCCATTTTATTTTTTACTTAAAAATCTATTTAAAAATTTTTTTGCATCTTTTCATTTTCTGTTTATGGTTTGACTAAAAAGTCAAAGTTATTTACAATATGTCTAAAAATATGTAAAAATATTCTTTAACAAAACCCTTAAAAATTCTGGTTTTCCAAAATGTTTTTTTTTTATTTTTAACAGTTGTAATATAATATTTATATTTAAATTTTTAATTAAATCGAACAAAAGAATATTTTTAATTACTACACTGAAATTCGGCGCCCTGTTATTTGGCTTATAGCATTTAATACTGGTAATTTTTTTCAATACTCATTCATTTCAAGTGTTTTAAAATCAAAATTGAATATCAATTAATTTGCTTGTTTTTTACTTACTTCCATAAAATTTTCCAAAAGCAACCGAAATTGCTGCCGTTTGGCACTTCACCAGCATACGAGACTGTCATGATGTTATGATTGTTGTTGTTATAGTTTTCAGCGGGCCTGTAGTAGTGTTGAGCTGGTTACCCACCATCAAACTTTTTGAAGATTTAACATAAAATTTGTTGTCGGTTTCGATAAAAGTATGTATTTGAGTTTTGTTGTTATTTTCAACAATCTAAATCCACTTGCGTTTCAAAACGTTTATTAAACATGAATAAAAGACAACGTTACACACGTGCCTTTCTAAAACAGGCCATTCATTGCACGAATTTAAACAATTTTAGCGGCTTTTGGAGTAAATAAAAATTAAAATTTTAAATTTGTTATGCCATCTTTGCTGTACAATTTTGTTTTTGTTTTCATAAATGATTTGTGGCTTGAAACAAAAACTTATTTATTTATTTATTTGTTTTATTAATTCCTTGTTACGTATGGATGTATGTATGTATGTATGTATGTATATTTTTTTTTGCTTTCTGGTTTGGTCTTGTTTTCTTTTCCTCTAGTTTTAATTTGTTTCTGAGGAATTCCAGCACGTTGTGTTTACACGGGAGTTTTTACAAAAAATTATTCATGATTAGTGCTGTTAATTTTCATTCCTTTGGCTATTTGCAGTTTCAGTTGTTCTTTCTGTTTCTGTTTTTGTTTATTTTGTTATTGTTTTATTTCGGTTGTTGCATTTGTATGTTTTCTTTTTTTTTTTTTTGTTTAATGGAAAATATTTATTCCCTTGCAGTTTGGCTGCGCTTTTTATTGTTATTTTTTAGTTTCGATATCGGTGCATGGCTTTTGACTGGTACCAATTAATTGCAGTTGCTGCTTTTTGCTGAAAAATACAACAACAAAAATTCGTCATAAATAATGCGAGAAAAATTTTCCGCTCATTATTCTAAAATTAGATTTACTAAATGAGTTTCCTTCATAAAATAGCTAAAATTTCTTTTAGAAAATTGGAAATATAATTAAGTTTTTCTATTTCACATATTTTTTTTTAGGTATCGATACCGATTTGATTGTAATAGAAAAGCCTATTACCGATGCCTTAACCTATTTCAGTTACAGTTTATCAAACACTACCACCAACCTAAGAGAGAAAAGAGAGCCAGCCGCAGGTGAGTGGTTAAAATGTTTAAAGAACAAGCTTTTGAAAGCGTTAAGTTTATGTAATTCTGTCAAGAGATGATGGGCTACAAATCTACTATTTAGATACTAGTCCTCACGTTGTTACTATGGCCCAAGTTGGGTAAAAAAAAAGCAGAGAACGTACTAAAAACTTGTTTTCACAAACGAATAGCTGAAATTTTTCTTTAGCGTAGATAAAATTAAAAAGCGTGAGCGGAACTACCGCTTCAAGAGCGGAGTTCTGAAATTCGGTTGAATAAAGACAGGCTCCAAAAGAGCTTGTGATATACATATGTAAATGGCTGGTACTTTGAAATTTTTGCTTGAAGCAATCCCCCCCGGGATGATTTCGGCCATTCTTATGTTGGTCACAGCTTGAGCTGCCTGCTTTGGCATAAATCAATTCCAGTATCTGTGTCGCCATCTTGCTGCCAAAAAGAATGAGGCGAACATCCAATACCAGATAGCTTGTGTAGACAGCACTCAAGCAAAGACCATGAGTGCCTGCCGTGAAGCCATAATTTCTTATACAACCTAAAAGGTTGCAACAGTCCTTCTCGTTCCCATTGACACTTGTTGTGAATTACTAATTAATGAAATAGCTTGTATGTATGTGCCATCATACTCATCCGATGTAGCCTATAATATGTTCTTTATAATTCTTAAAAAAAAAATAACAATCTAATGATTATTTTTTCTTTCAACTTGAATCAAGTTTTAAGCCAAACTTGATGATTCTGCCAGTGCGCAACAAATATGTATGTACGTTGGAACGCCTTAAGCCATTTTAAATCAATCTTGGACGTAAAACAAAATTATGGTATCTTAGAAATATATTATACCTACACACACACACACACACACACACACACACACACACACATTCTTTTGTTTACTTCACTTGCCTGCAATTAATCACCCAAAACTTGTTTCTGTTCTGTTCTTATGAAACCGAACGAACCATTTTTTATACATATCTTTGCTACTGGAATCTCTTTCTTTGCTTTCTTAACAGATTCTTTACAGCCAACAAAGAATAATTATGAATCACTTGTTGTTGTTTTGTAAAATGAATTAAAAGTTTATAAAATCATTAGCTCTAAGGTTCCACACTTACAATCAGCTCAATTGGTATGTATGTATGTACATATGTATGTATTTCAGCTGGTATGTACTCTACTTTAAATCTGTGCTGCCAGCCAGATAAGGTGATTTTCCCCAGATTATGGAGAAAATCAATCAACTTCATTTAAGGTAAGAACTACGTGTTCCATCACTCCACGTGCGGTGTAAAAGACTTTCTAATCAATTGTTTTCTAATTCTATACTTATTTCTTATACTGAAGAATGGAATTGGTTTGTTTTTTCATACGATACTATATGTTTTTTAAGCTCTCCAATAAGTTGTTCCTGCTTGATTTACAGAACTATTTAATTCCTTATTGTTGTCAGCTCATTATATATTTGTAAGAAATACAAAAAAAAAAAAAAAAAATCCGAATTCAACCAACTTTTTGTGGACAACCGAATATCATAATGTTTTTTTTTGTTAATTGGTCTAGCAAAAAATTTTTTTACACAAGTCTACAGCATTCTCGCTCCACTCGGCTATATTAATAGAACGAAGCATTAGAAAATCTATCAAATGAAAATCTATATTGTTACATGATTGATTGTATTGTATTGTTGTAATAATATGAAGCTTGGAAACTCCATTGCAGCGGACTTTGCAAGTGAACCAGTCATAAATAGTGCAGAAAGTTATTTGGGTCCAAAATAATATAAAATAAATTTATGTTCGAATTGGCAAAAGTTGTTGGAAAACTTTACTTGCGTATTTCTCTTGAAAAATTTGACAATTAGTTAGTGCTGCCAATAGAAAGAAAGTTGTAATTTGTATGGCTTTCAGGTGTATACAGCATTTTTTCGTGTGGTTTGTGAACTTAAATTATGTGATTACATTTGCTGTTCTTAGTTTTTGAGTGGAATGAACTTTAATGAAAATACAGTGGCAAACGAAGGCCGTGAGTTTGTTGGTTGAAAGTCCACATGAAATAAGTGCTGGCCGGCCCATGTTAATATTAAAAATATATGCCACTTTGAACCTCTTGAGCGAAAAAGTGTTAAAAATTTAAAACCATGTAAAAGTCAGTAAAATGGATTTACTTGAATTTCAATTTTATTAAAACTCATGCTGTTCTCCATCGTTATGGACAAAATACAGTGACACACAAAAACTAACGGCTGGTGGTAAAAATTTCGAAACAAGTGCTGTGTAGCATGGACCAATTACCAGCAACATTTTGCTGTTGGCGAAACATGCTGCCCGATACATTTCACACAAGACCACATTTTCAGCAAGATTATTGTACCTGCATGAACTTTTGTGTGTGGATTTTTGACAACATTGCGTACGATATCATGGATCCGGTACCACGACTTCAATGTCCTAATGCTAAAACTTGTTTTAGGTTATTTTATGAACATTTTTTAGATATCCATTTCCTTGAGTTATAAAAGGAAAAAAACAAACTGACAAGGAACAAATTAAGCAAGATTTATATTATTATAGTAAAATGTGTGAGTAAATGTTGTCTCAAGCCGGTAAAGAAAAATATTATTGTAAAATAATAAATAAATTACAGTTGCAAAGATGAAGACTTTTTTTTAAAAGAATTATTCTTAAGAATTAAAATAGCTTTCTGGCAACGCTGACTACAAGTGCACACAGAGCGTAAAACTGAAACTGTTTCGCAAACTGTTTGTCGAAGCCAAAAACAAATGCGCATGAAACAGAAGGACGGAAATGACGTGAGTAGACCAGCTGACAAAAAGCTGTCATTTTTTTCATGAAAGAAAAATATCTCCGTTAAATATTATGCCATCAAACTTTGATAACTCAGTTGCGAAATGATTTGCTTATAGACAAAAAAAGTTTACCGAGATTTTGATAATGCTGCTGCTCATTGGAATAATACGAAATTCTTAACACGGTGACATTAAAACTAACACACGACGAATATTTCTTTCTTTGTGTTTTAACTGAACAACATTTTAAGTTTGTAGTCATATAATTATAAAAAGAGGAAAACAACAACAAATTCGTCTTATTTACAGACGTAAGACAAGTAATAAAATTTTGAAATCGTGATATACATGAATAGATTTTAAGGCAAAGCACACACACACACACATACATACGTATTTATTTACTGCACTTAAACATGCAGCAGGCAACAACAACAGCAACATTTTAAAGTACTTGTAAATTGAAAATCTTCTTAAAATGATTTAAATTCGTTTTTAACTACTTGCACACCTTAAAAATGCAGGTTTTTGTTTTCTGAAATTCAAAATTATTACTTATATTACCTTCAACTTTTGTACAAAATAAAAATAATTACTGAACTTAAAAAAATTCACGATCGAAATATGTATATAAAAAAAACATTTAGACTTATTGCTTTTAGTTAAGCACAAAAATCTCATGATTTGTTAAAAAAAAAAGAAACGGTAAAATATAGCAAAGAAAACTGATGGCCTGTTCAATAATAAAAACAGCTGTTTTTACGGCCAGCGGAGTAGGGCAGATGCGCGAATACCACTAATGCTGTGAGCTGGTTAAGTCCGCCTTGGGTATTCTATATTGTTTTACGAAATTTTGCGAAATTTATACTGAAAACATTTCATAGCTGAAATAAACAAAAACTTTCGTGCCTGCTACCAAATAATATTTGTTATTCTCATGAACTACTTCGTAGAATGCACAAATTTGTTTCATGCCCATTACGAAATACATACATATGTTTGTCGCTGCACTTTTACGAAATCATACTTTTGGCCCAAATATTTGAATCCTGACCCAGAGACATTTTATAGAGATTTGTTATAAATATAAGCACAAAATTAATTTATTTAATTAACGTTTTGGTATGAATTTGATTTGTTAATTATTTGAACAAAATTTATGTTAATTATTTTAATATATACATTTAATATTGTATATAAAGAAAATGTCAAAGAACAGAAGTTGTTCACTATTAAAGGAAGAAAGGAATATATTGAAGTCAGAATACTTTGGACAAGATGCAATAAATTTGGGCCATTTCAAAACATTAAAAGCTTCATCATAGGCTTAAGATGGGTTATAGCAGGGAACGGAAAATATTACAATTTGGGGGACCAATCAATCCTTTTCTGTACTTTTTTTTTCTTATTTTTTTAATATGAATGGAGTCACAACTAAATGTTTGGGGTTTCTAAACAGAACAGTACAAGTCTTTTGAAACTGTATTATTCCGTAGTTTTAGCACCGAAAAGTGTTTAGAGAGAAAGTAAGAAAAGTGGGGTTCCATTTGTAAAGTTAAGTTTTGAGTTAAAAACAAACACAAAAATCGAAACCAATACAAGTTAGCAAGAGAAAACCTCAAACTGCTTCTGATTTTCATCAGCATCAGCATCAGCGATGAGCACCATTTCTGAATGCACGAATACATCAAATCACAAGATATTCCAGAACACTTAAAGAATCTTGAAAAAGTCAGTATTTGGTATAGTTTTGCCTGAAGGTGTCATCCTTCAAGATATTCTTGATGATTGTGGTATCTGGGCCAAAGGCGAGCCCATGACTACAGAATGCAACTGTATGCAGGTGCCACATTGGTTATTCTGCGCAAGTGATTTATGTTCTTGTTTTTCTCACGGCGATATGATGTGAACTGGTCATCGAAGACCGGCTATTAGAACCCATAGTTTTTTTTTGGGTTTTTTTTTTTGAAGGAGGTACAAAGCCAACGTAATCCAAAGCTATAGCGCAAAGTTAAAACCAATTTTTTCGACAAAATTATGGCATGTGAAGCATTTCAAATGCTTGCTACCCCTGCTGATTTGTGCGCTACGATAATTGATAATAGCCTCGATATTCCTTTTAAACAAATAAAGCCATGAGGCCATTATTTCTTTTAACCCGTTAAATATAAATTATTTAATGGCAGAACCTTTTTAAATGCCCGCCTTAAGTGGTTGATATTTAAAACATCTTTCCAGGAACTTAAAATGCTTTTTTTTTTCTTCTTATTTCTCTTTTCTGCTGTTTATTTTTGGCAAAAATACGCGTTTCGTGTTAAATGTTGCTTTGCCATGTAAATAACGCCTTTAGCGCTCAAAAACACTTATAGATTCCCTTGATGAGGTCTTGTGTTTACCGTATTTTGGTAAATCCCCACGACTAACGTTTCGTTTTTCTAGTTAATTTAAAAAAAAATTTTTCTTTTTATTGCCGCATAAAAAGAGATAAAACCTTGAATCATTAAGGTTTTTTCATTCTTAAACAAACAAAAAATAAGTAAATGAATAAAGTTCAGACAAACTTCAATATCAACAGCACAAGATTGATCAAAACAATTATTTTAATTAGATGTTTTTAATAACTTGGAATAAAATTATTTTGCCAAAAAAACAAATTTGTTATTTTTTAATATTTAAACAAGTTCTTTTTATTTAAACAATACTAATTTGTTTGTTTTAGAAACAAAAAACAGCCACATTAACTACGTATTTTGCTATTCTTTGTTTCCGAACACTTGTCTCTTAAAACATTATTTTTATCTTATTTATTTTATTTTTTCGACTGAATTGCGAAATTACAACTTAATAGTTTTTGAGGCAAAAATATATTTCAGAGTTGTTTTCTCAATTGAGAAAACAATGGCGTTTAATTGTATGTGCGACTGAAATTTTCAGCACATCTAGATGATTTATAGACATATAAATATATAAATTGTTTTCTTTAAATCCAGAATTTTTGCCACCTGAAAACTCTTCTCAATTTAACAAGTTGCACAAAAGAAATTACAGAAAAAAAACAAACTACAAAATTGTGTTGGAAAGCGATTTTTACAACTCTTTCGAATAGTGAAAAGCAGTTGCACTTTTCGCTCTTATCGCCAAATCAAATTCCGACACGCAAAATATCTGATTCCAATTTGATGATTTCCACTGTAAGGTTGCCGTTTAAGGCTTGCAAAGTTCGTGGTTTGTTCTGATAAGCATGAGATTTTACAAATCCCAAAGGAAGAACTCAGGGTATCGATCACTCAACCTGGAAAATTTTGTCGCAAAATCTCCCTCGTCACCCCGGCTGTATGAACGTTTATTTCGTCTTGGTGGAACCAACAGTTATCGAAATTTAATGCAGGAACATCCAAGCGGATGTGAAAATATTGGCAGTGATCACCGGAGTAGATAGACCAGTCGGCAGAGAGCTACGCCTCTGGAACCTGAGTTTTATTTTATTCAGTGTTTAATCTAAACACTTCCTTTTATATAAAGCAGTTTTTTTTTGTAAATAAAACCCAAAGGAATAAACCAAAGTTTTTCCTAGGTGGCCTATAGCCCGTGTTGGTGACATACAAATATCAGACCTGCTACAACGAAATCATTGAATTGACATTTTGGAAAAATGTCATAAGTAGTGTCTCATTTAGTTTCCAGAGCTTTAAAATATGTACGTTCGATGTCATGGGACAGTCTCGTTTTTGTTCTGTTTCACTTCTGCTCATTTTGTGGTTCGAGCGCGGGAGTTTCGTGCTCGTTAAAGTAACAGACTCCAAATATATATTATGTATGTCTGTCAAACGAGCAGTGACAGACACCATAAATACCAAAGCATTGTGACAGTTGGCGCCAATGGATTAGTTGGTAGAGTATTCGACCAACAGTCCAGAGACAGTAGGTACGATTCCTACCAAAGACTCTGGTGAAAAAAACAATAGCCAAAAATTTGTTTTCAAATAAAAACAATAACAAAAATCATAAATACATGTTGGGTTAACTGATGTTTGACGGTGCATTGCCGAAGGTATGTACAGTGGGCGCTGAACACTCAAAACAGCATCAGTTAAATTCTGATTCTTTTCTCCTCCCCAACCCGGTTCTGGTACAATGCACTGCATATGTAGGGGTCGACCACTGAGTACTGTCCCCAAAAAAAAAAGAAAAAAACAATAAAAGTGAGACAGGCCATTCAAATTATCACTTTTGCACCACCTGGCAAAAAGTACCCTGTCAAAAGTACGGGTTTTTTTTAATTCATGACAACTGAACGGTTGTCAACAAAGAAACCTGCCTGCAGCCGCATTGATGTCTGTTCTTACTTCCTTCCTCTCAGGGCCCACTTTGCACAAGATGAAGAAAGTACAATAACACATTTTTATACTTATTTTAAGCTGTATATCTCTGAAAAACCGCAAAATTCTAAGAATTGATATGATTTTTTGCAAAAAAAATATTTCTAAATGTTGCCTCTGTTGTCTGAAATATCGATTTACAAGTTAAAACCGCAAAATAAATACAAACGCATCAATAAACAGCCACTTGTTCGAAACGAAATTTGTTGAACTTAAACCGAAAACACAAAACAAACACTTTTAAATGCGATCAAGCAGATCGTTTTTTACACAAAAAAAAAATTGAATTCATTATTATTGTTATTTGTTTTTTGTTTGCCAAAAATAATATCATAAACCAGGCATAACGAATTTTGCTGTTGTTGTAATTTAAAATTTTGGTTGCTGCTTATGCAGTTGTTGTTGCTCTTGGCGTTATTGTTTAAAACATGTGATAAAACGCAAAACGACGCAATCGACCGACCCACCGATCGATCTTTAACATTGTGACTGCTTTTTTGTATTTTTGTTTGTTTGTTTAATTTTGCTTAATTTTGTTCAATTTTGTTTAAAAACTTTCAATGGATGTTGTAAGTTGTTCGCACTCTCGCCTGGTTCATCCGCATAAAACTATTTTGAATAAATTGAAAAAAAGAAACATGAAATGTTTGATATTGAAAACAGTTTCAATATCCATTGAAAATTGAGTGTTTGAGAAATAGATTTAAGGCAGAGAACAAACAATTAACTCTCTCTCTCTTCACGTGTGAATGTGTGTTTAAGATCTCTACATATACACTGTCGGGCAAATTTACCCAATTCTGGACCTGGTGTATTAATTGTATGGTTTTTAAGTTTTTACTAAACGATTAAAAGTCGGGTGGAGATTTCGCAGCCATTAACAAAATTCGATATAGTGTTTTCTCTGTGTAAAGCAAATAGACAAAACAAAATACAATTGTTGTTGTTTAACTGACAACTATTGCATTATTACAGCTGGACCCTGGTATGGGCTTTATTTACACTGGCTTTTTACAATGTTTCTTTAATACGATTTATCGCAGAGATCCAGTTTTTAATTTGTTATATAAATAATACTTATTTTTAAGGTCTAATCAAACAGCCCGCACTTAGCGCTTCACACCGATTATAGTATTAACCAAATATTTTGCAATACAGTCTTTATAACTGCAACTAAAATTCAGTTCAAATAAAACCTAAATTTAAATGCAAAATTTACTTATTGTTTTTATATATAATATACGAAGCTAAAAACTAGCCGGCTTCTTTTGAAAAGTTTTATAAATTCGCAAAATATTGTATTGGCTTTGAGCGTTGTATTTCTGTAAAAGACATTTTTACACTTTTCCCTTAAATATCATTTAAAAAAAAAACAATGAGATTAGAAAATTATTAGAAATTGGGACACTAAAGTGTCCCAAGAAAGTACGGAGAGCAGGGAGATTTTATTTCAAATTTTAAGAGATTGTAACGGTTTAAAATAAAATTTCTTTTACCAACAATAAATTTTTAACAATATTATTTTCAAAACCTGCCATTTAATATTCGCAACAATTGAAAAGTGTGAAGAATATTTGTCCGACAGTGTATTGAACATGAAAGAGAACATATATGATGGCTTTAACCAACAAACACAGAATTCTTTGTAGCTCAAAATATGTATGTATTCATCTCTCTCATTATATTTTTTTGTTATGGATGTAAAAGGTTTAATTTTCATTGCTGAGATATAGATAGAGCTAGAAAACAGTGGAACATTTTACAAAAAATACGAAAATATTTTATGCTAAAATTTATATAAAAAATATATAATTTGCTTTTTAAGATAATTCAGCATTTCTGTTTTTGTTTTCACTACTAAAGTCTGGGTAGGGAACAGATAAAATTCTCATTTTGTTCTGATTGAAGTCGGCATAAATTTTCTGCTCTTGGAATTTTTATTTTAATTATTAGAAAACTAGCTAAGCCGTTCTATCTATATAAACATACGATACATAAGTCTAAATTGTATTAAAACCGTTTGTTTGAGTATGAAGGGGCATTAGGTGTGCCCTTTTGCCTTTTCTTTTTGTGATCTTATTAATTTCAATAAAATCAGTTGAACCAGTTGCATTGTAAAATACTGTGAGCAGTATCGGAACACCTTTAGTTTTTTTTATTTTGAATCACATTCGGATTTTGTGTTAAGACTATTTTCTATAGCAGAACTATACATTCTCTGAAATGCCATCACTATGACAAACAAATAAACCGATATATTAGAAAAAGATTTATGATTTGTATAATTTTATAATCTATATTCTGGGTTTGTCACCTTAAGTCCCCCCCGAGATACTTTTGAACTTAATTGAATATAATTTATCTAGACTCACTTGAAGTAATTTTTGTTTTAAAAACGGTCGCAAAGCAGCTCTGCTGCTGCTTATCTGAAGGCTTAAGTCAAGTACAGGTAGTCAGGGGGACAACTAGAAAAATGTGGTTGAAACCATTTTGGGCATTTAAGTTACAGAAAATTTAAAATCTATGTATCAAAATAAATGTTTCGGGAATAATTTCGGTTCTTATTGTTTATCAAAACCATTTCTTAGTTTGATTCATGCCGCTTTCGCTTGATATATTTGCAGGTAATACAAATTATAATTTAAAAAAAGTTGATTTACATATTACATTACAATGTTTAGCTGCTTCTGACAATAATTTCAATGTATCTTAAGGCTGTTATGAAAGCATATGACGATATGGTGCTCGTTAGCCCGCCTATTCTGTGCAGATGATTTACTTTGCAGATTATGTTTTAATACAATAAAATAAAAAAACCAAAACTTTGCTTTACTTGTAATAATTTTTTTCTCACATTAAATTCCTTTTTGCCCACTGTGTGAGGGTTACAATGAACAAGTTGAAAGGAGAGATATTAAATAACTATTGAATTTTAGTCGGATACACAACATTTATTTGGTTTTGTAACAAAATTAAATTAAAGTTTTTTTTGCTGCTGCTAAAATTTAATTTAAGTTTTTCGATACTTAAAATTGCTTTTGAAAAATTCAACAACAATAACGAAACTGGGCACGGAAAACAATCACTGTAAACACTGCTATGCATTGCAATACAACAAAAACAAAAAAGATTCAAGTATAACGTGTAAAAATAAGGAAAATTTAGTTAACGATGGAAAATTAGAAAACAAAAATACCTTTTATACAAATTTTGTTTAAAATCTCAAATTAAATTATTGCAGGAATTGCACCCGCATTGGAAACCAGCTGAATGCAGCTTTAAAAGTCTTTTGTTGGAGTGTTTTTTTCTTTTTACAAATTGATGCTTCGCTAGCAAATTATTCACCATAACAGCCAAACGCGGTAGTTGCGAAAACTTTATACAATTAAGCCAAAGGCTTGCATAATTTATGCATTTCGTTGAAATGATTACTTTAGCAATTTATTTTGTTTTTCTAGACAAATTGTTAAAAACATTCCGTTTATTCAAATCGAATTGTCTGCTCTTTTTTCAATACGTCGGTCGCTCTTCGCCACTCTCTTTTAAAAATATTCATTGTTTTAACTTCTTTTATGCCTTTTTTTTTACAAGGGCATTTACTTTTTCCACTTTTTTCGATTATCTTTTGCTTAATCACTTATTAAAATAACAAGCTTTGAAGCTGCATTTTTAGTATATGTATGTATGTATGTATTTTAATTTCCTTTCTTGCGAAGGGGTTTCATTTTCGTGAATTCACCATAACTTTTGTTTAACTTTTTGTTATTTTCAAAAATGCACACTTTTTAGCAAACAACAGAAAAAAGAAATAATTAATTTTTTATTTTTGGAAATGAGGGCTTGCAAGTTTTTTTCCGCTTTTTTTCTTTCAAGTTGCTGAGTAGAGACAACTCACCCGTCTGAAGCCCGTGCCGAAACTGTGCTCAAAACGTTTGTTCGATATCGTTATTAACCTGTTGGCAACAACCAAGCAGTTTTGTTGTTGTTGTTGTTGTGGTTGCTTTTTGATAAGCTGCTATTAGAGTGGTTGCTGTTGTTGTTGTTGTTGTCTGCTTAGCTCGAAATGAGTATAAAGATCTTGGCTTAAATGCATTTGCTGGCCGTTGTGTCTCCCTCATTGGACATTGGGCAGTCAGTGTTGCCGCTTCTGTGATTTTATTTGGACAATAGGAAATTAAGGCCTTTGTTGCAAAAAAAAACTACTTAAAAAATAATGTTTTTTGTAAACTTTCATGCTGGTGTAACTCGAGTGGCTTTTATAAAAAGTTTACATATCAAATGAAAAACAAAACAACTAATGAAAAACATAATAATTTTATTACATAAAAATAAACAATTTTTTTTGGTGAAGATCAATAAACTATCAAGGTTGTAGTTACGGCCGAACGAAAAATACCCACAAACAAACAAAAATTCTTAAACACAAATAAACACATATACACACACAACAACGCCACTTAAAATATTAAAATAATTAAAAATATGAATCCTTTAGAGTTAAGACAGACGCTCGCAAAACATCAACATGAGTTTAATAAAAACAATGATTAAATTAGAGAAAACTTTTAAATATTTAAGAATATAAATTTTGATTTCAATTTCGTTTTCATTCATAGAAATTTCATAAGTTTGTTATTCTTTTTCTCTGTGCAATATTTTGCAAAAAGGAAAAACTTAATACTTTCTCAGTGAATAAGTCAGTATGGCCTCATTTACAGCTGTTGAAATATAATATAATATACATATATATAATATTTATTAGTTTCTATTTATTACAAATGAATTTACAAAGACGACCAAAACGCTGATGCTGACGCTGACGCTGACGCTGACGCCGAAATAAAAACTATTTCGGGCTTTGCGTGCAAAACTTTGTAATTTGAAAGCTTTGATTTTATTTTACTGCAATTAATCGTTTTGTTTCTTAACACTTCATGACCGAACTCGTATTGAGAGAAATGAAGTCACAGGAAAACATGAGACTAAAGACAAATCTTTAGCATGTGGTCCATCCCGACAGCCTTTTTCAATTTTATTGCATTAGTCAATTTAAAGTACACAGATGATGTGTTTATTCTTGTTTTTCAAATACATTTTGGTGACAATAATTTTCCTGCTGTGGCAACACTGATGCTAACAAATATTTCCTTAAAATTGAGAAAAATCAAGAATAGTGTATGAGTGGCTGTGAGGCTATTGAATAAACTATTTACATACATACACACATACGCATTTAAGTTCACAGATGTTTCATCAGCTGGTTTTGTGTGCTAAGGAAATACATAAACAGAAGTCTGCTTTTAGGCGCGCTTTTAATATTACTACGAACACCTTTTACACAGATGAAATTAATTAAAATGTATGAAACAAATAGTTATAAGTAGTTATAGTTTTTAAAAATTTGTAGTTTTTAATCTACTCCTCGAACTCTGAACTTATATCTCAGAGATGAGCCGTTCAATATTAGGAAAAATGGAAGAAATGATTAATGATTGTCCTCCTCAATCCATTCAATCGTAGCATATTTCCTAAAAAACTTTGTTCTATATTGTGTTCTAAATGAATTTAATAACTCTACAGGGACTGACTGACTCAGCATTAATGATCTACATATCTATATATTTATGCGACTTCCCTTCCGTAGTTTAGAGAAGAAGAATTCTAACAGAAATAAAAACTACAATTTTCAAATAATGTTTTTGTTTTCTAAAACTGTTTGCGAAAAGATTTGTGGTGATCATGAGGGAAAGGATTATTGTTTTATTTAATGTGAAATTTATTCAGTTTCTTTTTCGATTTTAATATGAAAAATAAACGTTTTGATAGGAAAATTTATTTGCACGATAATAATCAGTTTTATCTGGTGAGCAAAACAAAATACATATAATTTAATGAAATAAAAACCTCTTCTCGTTTTGCTGTTGTTTTCTTGTAAAAGCCGGAATGAAATAAAAAGTTTCAGGTTTAGCTTTAAATTATCTGATTATTGTTACCAAAACGTGTTCCAACGCAAAAACATTGAAAAACTGCGAAAGTGCAAAACCTACAAAAATTAATGTTTTAATGCATAAAGACAAAACTAAGCAGATTTTAAGTTTAATGCAACACGACAAATTCATTTACCAAGTTGTCAAAGCAACAGCCAAGAGACGGCCAACCGACAACCATGTGGCAGAAATGCAGAATTTTAATGTACTTTCCGACAATCATTATGTTGGCGCACAGCGCATCGATTGAGCAGACTCAACAGCTGAATCTGGAAATTCTGTCGGAGAGTTTGGGCCAAGGATGGAGAGCATTTTGTAAGTTGAGAAACAAAAGCAAGCGAATAAAAGAAATTTATTTTTCACCTCTTTGCCAGGCGAGGCGCCCGTCGATGAGGGCGTCATGTCTCTGTACAACGGCATAAGTCCCAGTGACACCAGTCTTCATGTTCTCACCTTGAACAATCAAACTGTGGAGCTGCCCATACGTGCTCTCTCTGAGCTCAGAGATTTCGATATAAATCCCCAGCGCAAGACTTTGTTGTATGTCAATGGGTTTTTTGCCACAGACAGTTACTTCAGCATACAGGCCCATTTGCACGTGCTGCAATTGAGAAGACGTGATCTGAATATTGTCATCGTGAACTTTGCCAAAGACATTCAACAGCTGTATTATGCGCTGCGTCATCATCTGGCCTTGCAGGGCTATTTTGTTGCCAAAGTCCTGAAGGTGTTAACGGAGAATGGCATCAGTTCGCAGGATATAACCGTTGCTGGGCATTCGGTGGGTGCCAATGTGGCGGCTGTGGGTATTTCCACGTTTCTGGCCGAGTACTTGCACCATCACCAACAGAATGCAGTTATAGGCCAGTTTATAGCCATAGACCCCTGTTCTTATATCTGCGAGTCGAATGAATTGTTCATACGCCGCAACTTATCCGCCCGTGTAGTGGTTATTCATGGCGAAGGTAACGTTTTTGGCGTACGCCAGCCCCTGGGCACTATCGACATTTATCCCAATGGCATTGGTTATTTTCCCAAACGACGTCCCCAGCCGGGCTGCGATAGCTCCATTTGCAGTCATATGTATCCCTTTCTGTTGTTTTTGGAAGCTTTGATAGAGAAGGTGCGCATACCAGCGGTACAGTGCAAAAGTTGGATGCAATTTAAGCAGCAAAAATGTGATTATTCCAATATTGTGGACATTGGCTTGACCTATCCAGATTCGGCCAGCGGTGTATACTTTTGCATGACCCAACCACATCCACCGTTCACACTAATGGAACAGGGTTTACGGTACATTAGTCGCAGTAAAAGAAAACTTTTACTGCGCGAAGGCGAAAAGAATGTTTAATAAAACTCGTGTTTTCAGAAGTTTGCAAATATCGTTTTATTAAAACTTGATACCAAACAAATAGGTTTTGCAAGCGGATCAAGTTCGGCAGTTTATTTGGTTTGATTTGTACAGCTTTTAATGTGAAAAGCTGTAACTGTTTAACGTTCGATGGAATGCAAATTGTGTAAAGTTTTGTTTTTTACTCTCATATAATAAAAATTAGACATTTTGGATTTAATTACCAAAACTATAGATATTTATTGTTTTAATAATATAAATGTAAAAATGCCAGTTATAACGTTTTGCATTTCAGCTGACGATATTTCAACGCCTCTTTTATTTTAAAGTTAATATTCTTTATTGCAAAGAACGAAACAACTGTTAGTCCGGCGTTCTCTGAAACAGAATTAATGTTTAAATATTATGAGATATGAGATATGACATTCACGGCTGTAGCGTACAAGACGCAATCTGGAACATAAATTTTCAGCGTTCTGGACTATCTGCACTCCAATGCGACAGCTCTGCCTGTTTACGTAGCCACTAAACCAAAAATAGACTTCATTGAACAACAAAGTTTTGAATGGACATTTAATGTTAATGGACGATCTAAACCATTATTTTGATTAAGAAAATCCGGGGATTAACGTTCCAGCGCAAATCTATCCACTGTGAAATGTCAGACTAAAGTCCTCCAAAAGCAGCTATCAGCTGTTAAAGGGATTGTCAAATACAATAGCGTTGCCAACTTAAAGTTGTCACCTTCGAATTCGTTTTTATATCAAAAACAGAAAACAAATTTAAATTATTGCTTCAGATGGAAGAGAAAAGAAATTTTGTACAACTTAAGACAAGAAAAATGTGAAATGCAAAGAAAGACTGAAATGTGTGTCACACGCTGGAGCGCCCACTCGAAGTCTGATCTTTCATTTCTATCAATAAAATATCAATTTAATAATTCGTTATGCACGTTTATTAGTGCTTTATAGATTTATTTATTTATTTAAATATTTACGTTAATTGAGTGCATCTTATGAAAAATAAATCTATGTAAGTTTATGTATTAAAATGTTTTTGTTTTTTTATGTTAAAAAGTGTTTATAAAGAAAATTTAGCTAATGAAACTAATAAAACCGGGTCCAAGTGAATTGTTTGAGCCCAGTCTATGTTCCAGACAATTTGCTAATGAGGTAGTAACGGTTGAGTTATAGTACATTTTTCACTTGAATATGATTTGCTAATTTTAAATTTGCTAGACAAAAAAAAGAACCCGAAGAAAACCAAATATTTAAATTAAAAGAAAACCATAAAATTTATTTTAATGATTAGACAACTTTTAAATAAGTTAAACTTATTCGAACATAAAATAATAATAATAATTAAAAACTTAAAAATATATTTTATGAATTATTTTGGACATGTCGCCCAACATGGTTCGAAACACTTAGAGTTGAGTTTGTGAGTTCTTAAGGAATCGATAAAATTTTCTAAAAGGATGGGGTTTTGCGTGGTCTGGACTTAAAATTTAAGGCCAGCTTGTACTTCGGACATAATGTTGGCTGAGTTTTGCAACTGATTGATTTCAGTTTCGGTCAGAATTTGCTTAACAATATGAGTGACACCGTTGGCGCCCAAAACACAGGGCAGCGAAAGGAAAACCTCTTTGTCGATGCCATGTTCGCCCTAAAAAGAAAAAAACAAGTTTTAGTTAAACGAAAAGCCAAATAATAAAAAAAAAATCATGTGCCCACCAAAACTGAGGTAGAAATAGCCACAATGGAGTTGGTGTTTCTTAAGATGGCAGAGGCTAACGAAGCAGTGCTCAAGCCAATGGCCCAGGAGGTGTAACCCTTTAGCTTAATGACTTCGTAGGCCGAGTCGACAACCTGTTTGTGCACTTCATTCCATTTCTCGGGATCTTCGCTGGAACCAATGTTGGGGTTCAGCTCACGCAGACGTACACCGGCAATGTTGACGCCGGACCATACGGGCACAGAACTGTCACCGTGTTCCCCAATAATCCAGCCGTGGCAGGAAGTAGGAGCAACTCCCAAACGTTGAGACATCAAGAAACGGAAACGTGATGAATCCAGATTTGTGCCGCTGCCAATAACACGGTGCTTGGGCAGGCCAGACAATTTCCAGGCCACATAAGTCATGATATCTACAGGATTGGAAACCATCAAGAGAATGGTGTTGGGACTGAACTCCACCAACTTGGGAATGACGTGCTTCAAAATGTCCGTGTTACGTTGCACCAACGACAAACGAGATTCACCCTCCTTTTGTCGCACGCCGGCCGTAACAATGCACAATCTGGAGTTGGCCGAGTCGGCGTAGTCGGTGCTGGCAGTGATTTTGGGATTTTTCAAAAAGTTAGAACCATGCTGCAAGTCCATCATTTCGCCCATCAATTTATCTTTACACACGTCCATAAGGCAAACCTCGCTAGAAACATTTTGGGCCAGAATACTGAAGGCACAGGCCATGCCGACCTGACCGATACCGACAATGGTTACTTTGCTGCCACTCGAGGGCAAAACATCGGCAACTTGACTCATGAGATTTTCCTTAACTGTGGCCATTTTGATTTAGGCTGAAAAGAGACAATATTTGGAATTTGAATTTGACAAATTGTTGAAATAAATTTATTGTTTAAAAAGCCAGCGTGACATTGGGAAATATGAATGTATGTATGTATGTTTCATTTACGAAGTTATTTTCATAAATTTTCAAAATAATATTTTTGGAAATAATATTAACGGCTTTTCTTTACTTTTATTATTTATTGGTTTCTCAAAACGTACCTATTAGTTAAATTATACTTAATGCAATAGTTTATTTCATAAATTCTTTTTTGATATACATTCATTCAAGTTTGCAGAAATAAAGGCATTCTATGTTGAATCATAAAACGAAACTGGTGTGTTTGTTCATTTCTAACATTCCTTTCGAAAAAAAATAGGTATGTAGAGTGCGAGCTCGGTTTGCGTAACCACCGATTATTGCAATGTTTTTACATTACAGTCGATAAATGCAACTTATTCGTGTTTTATTAAATTTAAAGCCATTTTCCTTCTGAATTTTTTTTTTGCCCAAGACTTAAATTTAGCAGTACTTAAGATTTCCCACGGGCTTTTTTGAAATGCCCATTTTTCATTAGACCATAATTTGATTTGCTTGTGCCCTACGAAATATACTTTCCATTTACATGTCAGGTGAATTGTCCTATACAAATAATGAGTTGGTGTTCCAAATTCGAGTGCATGTTGATAATTTATTTTGTGTTTTTTTTGTTGCTTTATTAGTGTTAGAATAACCTTTGTCAAGGTCAATTTAATGGAACTTTATAGAATAGAACTAATTTTACCAGCAACAGCAGCCGAAAAACAAACAGCCTGCAGTGAAAAAACAACAACGAACATATGGAATTATACCCATGCAAAGAACACGCAGTTACGCGTCCATCGAAAACATAAAATATTTTCAAAACACACATTTACATATATATATTAAAAAAAATTGGTTGCTAATTTGTTTTTGTACATTATGGCGAAAATCAATGTATTATAATTATAAATATTTGTGCTGCCAAAACACTGTAAATATTTAGTTCCATTCCAGATAAGCGGCATTTCTAATTTCTGTTTAAAAAAATACAATTCCTTTAATGGATTAATGATTAATTGCGGTTCAATTACTCGTTTTTAAATTTAGTCTCATGGCATTTCAACTGATTAGTGATTCATTAATTTTTCCAGTTCAAATGCAAAAGCACAGCAATTATTAAATAGTTTTAGTAGAGATTTCTTTCAAAATTTAGCGAATTTTCGATATAGAATAGAATAGATATAAATAATCGATGGTATATTTTTATCTTATCGGGGCAATCAGTAATTGTAAAGCAAATAATTGTTCAAGTCAGTGGCCAGTAATAAGTGGGAATTGTTTCGAGTGTTTGTTTGGCAAGGTGTAAATTTTATGTTTGACCTTGCAGCAAAGTCAAAGCCGCAAAAAGCGGCAAACAAGGAAACAGCTGTTTGAACCACGAGTAGAAAGCATTTCGGAGAGCGCATGACTCCTGTAAAAGTAAAAGGATTTTTGTGTATTTGTGGGCTTTTTCTTCCAAAGGTTGAATGAAGGTCAATAAACTTGAACAAATTGTCTGAATTTTTCTGTTTTTTTATGTACATTTGTATATACATATATTTTGGAGAGGTGGAATCAGAGCAATCGAATATGTACACACATTCCCATACATACATACATACATGGTTGGGAGGTGTACAAGGTGTGGTGAAGAATCTGTCGGCTCGCTCGAAAATTGTTCTTTTTGTTTTTATCTGTTTATTAAACAAGTTTTTCAAAATAATAAAATTTGCTGTTCAAATATTTCTCTACGAAAAATTATGTTCTTAAATAAATTTCTTGAAAAAAGTGTTTTTCTATAAGATCTTTTTTTAAACAATTTTTTTCAATTCTCTGATTAAATCGTTTAGAAAATTCTGCTCCCAAAAGAAATTATTAATAATAGTCTTTGGAAACTACCGTCTTTAATACAAACACTTTACGACAGCTGAACACAGAAAAAGAAACTTTATCAGACTAAATCTGTTTAAAGCAAACAAAGTATTCGGAGGACAAACATTTGGGTTAGAGTCTTATTCCAATGAATTTGCTAAAGTTTTTTATAGTATCAAACAACCTTTTCGAAAATAAATACATACATACATATATACTTAAGAGTCATATTAGAATCAATGTTTTGCAAACTCAAAATGTTAAAAATCGGGTTCACAAAACGCGTAAAAATTACACATATGACATATAATACATATAATCTCCTGCCTTATTGAAGTCGGTTAAAAGGAAAAGTTAATTGAAATATCTAATATCCAGGGCTGAAAATTCTTAATTTTACACTTTTTGTTAATACTTTCTAGCCATCTTTTTCTTCTAAATGGCTTTTTCTTTTATTTACAATATGTGATTTATTCGAAACTCCCTCTAAATATTTATTCAATCATTTTACACTTGCTAGACAAATTATTCGAATCATTTAGATAATAATCATTTCATCATGTATGTATGTATGATTATAATTAAATTATTTGACATTAAGTTCTATACACAATAACAACAACTACAACAACCAATGTTTTTTTTTTCTTATTGGAATCCACAAAATACTGCAGACAACTTTTTGAAATGATTTCTTCAAAATTATTTCAATTATTTGTTTGAAAGAATATATGGCAGCTCCTCCATTACTGTAGCCATTTACTTTTAAGATGCTTTCTCTTTAGGAAAGAAGTTAATTTTACCGAAATGTGGTTTTCTGTTATAAAGATTTCACCATAATTTCCAAAAATAAAGCGTCTAAACTCCATCAGTCTATCCGCCTGTATTCTGAGTTTTTGTAAACATTTTAAGTTGCACGTTTCACTTTGAGTCCCGAATAAACAAAGTATGAAAAAACGTTTTTTTTTAACAATTGGTTAGGAGAAAAGGTTTCTTTAAATCAAGCTTATCGCTTACGAACAGTGCGCTCAAGATAAAGTCAACCACTTCAAACCGCCAGTACTGACGTCTACTACGAATCTACAAATTTAAGTTAAAAATATTCACACTGTAGTTCGAAACATTTTTGTTGTTTATAAATTAAAGTGAAACGGAAAGAGAACAAGAAATGAAGTGAACAGAAAAGCGCAACATGTGAACATGTTTTTTTTTCGTATGTATTTATGAGGGAAGTCCCCAACTTAGGAAACTAATTGCATTAGATAAATGTTTCGACAGTAGACCGGCGTGACGCGTGGGCATGTTGACGAAACCGTGTATTGTTATTATACCGAGCGCTCTGTTCACACCCACGTACATACATACGTACAATAATACAGGATCTATAAATACACATTTTTACTTAATAACGCTGAAAATTATCGTTACATTTTAAATTGATAAATTTGTTATGTATAAGTAATTGTTTGTTGAAGTTTAAAATTATCAGTTTGGTTTTTTCCTATTACCCAACTATAATCACTTATGCAAATCTTTTTCTCGGGATTTTACACGAAAAATATTTTAAACATATTTTAATTTTAAACACAAAAAGAAACACCGCAGTTCCATAAAAATATTTTCTATAAAATGGCATTATGACATCACATTTTCATTTAATTTAATGAATTAAAACAAATGTTACTAAATTCGTTAAAAGTCACTATTTAGATATTATTATTATTAGATATTTATAGTTTCAGTCATTCAAAATAAAATTAACAACTTTTATTTTTACACTCACTTTTTTCTTTTGTTTAGTATTTAAAAAAAATAGTATTCCAATGTCTAGTTGTTTGAAGGAGAACGTCGTCTCTGTTAGCCGTTTGTCAACGTACTGGCTGTTACAGTTCAGCAGAATCCAAAAAGGAAATTTGTGGTGAAATACTGTTTGTTTGGTTGGTGTTATTTTAATAATTTGCTGCTTTGCTGGAGTAAATTGTGCGGCAGCGTTTACACTCATTCGCTGATTTCGCGTCAATTTAAAATTATGCCGGTTTGCCGTTATTTATATACAATAAACGTATAAAATTCAGGAAGAAAGTCTCGCTCTGCGTCGACAGTATTTACTCATCGACTGCGCAGCTACTGCGCCAAACATCGTCAACGTGCTGCTACTTTTTGGTATGATGACGAAATTTATTTAGAATTTAGTGAAAATCGTCTTGCCTGCCGCCGCCATCAACATCAAACAGTTGAGTTTGTGTGTAAACTTTTTGTTAGTGGTTGGTTTGGTTGTTAGTGCCGGCTAAATTGGTTGGTTACTCAATGTACAGAGTGACAAGTAGTTGTGGCTTCATGCAGGTGTTAACTGTGATTTGATTTTATTCCCACATCAAATCAAACTACCAGAAAAAGAGATATATGATTATCCAAATGCGTGTAAATGAAAGATTTTTATAACCCTACAAGCCTAACTTATTTTAGTAATACATAAAGCATAAACATATGTCTCACAAGCGTACAGGAATGTATATCCTGAAGGGACATCTACCTCTAAACCCACGCAACTGCTCATCAAATGTTACTTCTGCTTTATAAACATTTCCCAAACATTTCTAGCTGGAACGAATGCGTCATTTGGTCGAAGCATCGGACGCAAAGTTTTACCGTCCATTCTTAGGCATCTAAGAAGAGTCGTTGTTATTTTTGATATATTTTGTCGTTTCGACATTAGTCCACTTAACAATTTCATTTAAAATTTCGTCTGTTATGAAGAGATATCTTCTTCAGTGCAGGAATCTACTTGTGTATCCTCACTATCGCAGCTGTTTTCATCATTGTTTTTAACGTTCTGGACACAGTTCTCTTCTTCTTCTGACGCTTAATCGTCTAAAGTAAGGTGATCTTCTTCGCATAAGATGGCAAAAATATCCTCAACGTTCAATTTATTATATCGTGACATATTCACAAGTTCTATAAGATTCATATAGAAATAATAAAGTATAAAACAACCAAATATTAAGGTACACAATCGTAATGAAAACTTACATAAAGCCTAAACATACGTCTCGTAGGCGTGTTATACGTAAAAAACACAAAAATGGTTAAGTTTGTGTTGGCGACAAATGCGCAATCGGCAAGCTGCAGTCGACTGCTGACTTGACAAAAAAGCACAAGGTGTAAACTTCAACAGTTTTAAAGAGAAAGACAGTTTTAAAATCAATGTACGCCTCGCAGGCGTAGGTTAGGCTTGTAGGGATAACAAGATCATAAATTTCTTCGTCTTTGAGAACATTTTAATTTACAAGTTTGTACACCACAAACAATGTGGATCTAACCTCATTTCTATATTAATTTGAAGCACTAAAGGCCATTTTTTAACTTGAAAATTAAACGGTGTTTAAACTTAAGTTCTGTTTAAATGCCGAATTTATTTTTATAGATCATATTTAAATACAACTTAAATCACTGACCACGTCTATTTAAATACAAGTTAAGTTGTGTATACTACCATATGATTTTGACATTTCTGCAAATTATGAAAAATGCGCATTGAAGTTTTTTCATTATTCGAAAAAAAAAAATATTCAATAAACTCGCCGCGTATAAAAACATTGTGCTATTGTGTTATTATTAATATCAACTAAAACAATGAATTCAGATCAAGTTCAGTTTACTTGAAAAAAATAGGTCAATTTATTGCAGGTGAACATTTGCTGGAAATAGTAAAAAAAAACAAGCAGCGTAATCGAGTGTAAAAAGACTGACCGAGTTGGTGCAAAACAAAAGGTGAATGTGTGGAAGGATGTGCAGCGAGAATTTAATAGCAAATTCAGGCAAACATTTCGAAACCACAAAATTTTGAAAATAAAATATTTCAATATCAAGTTAACTAAATAGTAAGCAGCTGTTAAATGAAAAAGTTGTTTATATATATTTTTTTGACATTTAATAGTGCTACCATACTTTTATCATAATTAAATACCAAACGCAATTTGAGACTGAAAAATGAAACCATATTTAAATACAAGTTAAATTTAAGGAAATATTACCTAATTTCCTATTTAAATATTAAGTTAAAAACTGGCCATAAGCCTTGTATTATTGCGTTTGTATTGTCCTTTAGTACTATGATTATAATTTTCACAAAGAAATAGGAATCGATTGTGCCACCACCATCGCCAAATTCATTGAAATGCTGGCAAGAGTTAATAAAATAAAATTAGCACACAGTTCTCTTTTTTGTGGCAATAATATTCAGTCACTGTGTATAATAGTGCATTCATCTTACGCACGTTTTTGGATATTTATTATTTTTGTTGTTGCTAATGTTTTTCTCTTTTTGGAATCGTTCATATGTTTCAAGGTGACCTCTAGTGTATTGCGTGTGTGTTTCAGAAGCTTCATAAAGTTGTGTTGTTTGAGTAGCAAATACTTACATATTTCATCTATTCAATAATTGAGAGACGGAAAACAATCAGCAACTTTTGACTACTTATACATATGTATGTACTTACATATGTTCATTCGAACATAAATACATAAATATATATATACATACAGATGTACATATTAAAGTAAAGTAAAGAAATTGTGCAATTGGTCTAAGTAATTTCGGTTTTGTCGTGGCAGTAAATTAAAGAAGTTTAGAAAGTCAAACGCGATGTCTGAGTTTTTATATAAAAACTTAAATATGTACATACATCCATACATACATACATGTGTATATGTATATACACATACATATTTGGATACATTCATTTCTTTTTGGATTTATGTATGTATCTAATTTTAAGAATGATTTGTGTCTGTGAATGATATAGACATCGATTCATGTGTTTGTTAAGTGTTATGACACTACATTTTTTATCCATTGTTCATTTCTTGGGCAACAGTACAAATATAGTGTAATAGGAAAGTTTACGAAGTGCAAAGGCTTCAGTTCTGTCAAAAAACTATTTTAATGTTAATACAGAGGGTCAACAGTAAAATTTGTTAACAAAAGACAAAGTACATACATACATACATATGTACATATTTGTATTTTCGCCGAATTCTGTTTTCTTTTAACCGGTAGACATGCACTTCCTCATGCTTGTCAGTAGTTTTGCTTTGACTTTCATTTGAACTCCTTGAAAGAAATTGTAGTTCAATGCATGAGCTGCGTGTGATGAAAAGCAGTTATGAAATAGTGTTTACAAAATTTCAAAAGCATACTTGAAAAACTGCTTTAACTTTAATTCATACACACATATGTATTTCGGATTATTATTTTTAGATTGCAGATTTTTAATAAATAGTTACACGGCAACTGGCGTTATAAATTACACCATAATGCTTTACTATTTCGTTATAAAATTTATTTGAAAACAGAATCTTTGTGTATTTTGAAAATTTATTCAAACAGTTTGTGACAAAACAATTGATGCCAATCGTGTACATAGTAGAAAATAAAATTGTCTTATCATTTATTCAGTATTCTTCGGCCTTCGCTCATAATTCAACTGACCAGGTATTTATTCTTATGTTTGTTGAAAAAAACTGGGAGCAGTAAAAAACTGAATTTAATTTTCATTTAAAAAAATCATCTTCAGCCAGAAACCAGTGCGGTCCTCAAAAAAATTATCAAAAAATAAAGTTTGCCAAGGGTTGGGCTGATTTATGTTACACTGTTACTAAGCCCAGACTAATAAAAAAGCAAAATAGACATATGTACATACATACGTACGTACAGGTATGTATGTATGTATATCATATATTTATTGCACGAAAGCCTGCTCTCTGTATGTATGTACTTATATTTCATAGAAACGCGTACATATTCGTACGATTATTTTAGGCTTTAATCCAGCCGCACTTTTTTTAAACTTTATTTTACACCGGTTTTTCTTTTGTTTACAAAATGTTTTTCAACATTTTTTGCCAACGATTTCATTCTGTTGAATATTTTCGTTTACAGAAATATAAAACGCAATGTAAACAAAAGATTTATAACACAGCAAACAAAACCCACCTCTCGCGATCGTACAACAAACAACAACAGAGAATAAAATTCTTGTATCGAATTCTCAATACATGATGAGACAGTGCCAGCAAAATTCTAAAGAAAAAATGCTGTTAATAAGTGGTGCTGCTCTTTCCCAAATAACGCAGCGCTGCTCTGCATTGGCTCTTATTCATATCTATATAAATGTGAGGATGGCTGTGTGTGCAAAGTCGAGGAAACGTGCAAAAATAAACGTTGCACTGCATACACAATACGGTTTGTATTTGAGCGTTTTAAGCCCCAAAAGATACATACAATGATGACGCATTGTTATTACTTTTAAAACAAATGAACAACAAGAATAAAAAACGTAAATTGTGATTTTTAACTGTTGAATTGAATTTGTGAAATTCGTTGAAGTTTTTTTTATGTTTTTCACCAACATCTAAACAGAAATACGTCATTGAAAATAATCGCGGTAAGATACATACATAATACGTATATATGTATGTAGTATGTAGTTTTAATGAAATAGCGAAGCTCACAATTGAAACGTCTGGCGATGATTATCTACGAGTTTAAATTAATTTTATGATATTTGCTAAACTTCTGTTCAGTTTTAAGCTCGTTATTATTTATAAGTGTAAAAAACTTTACCTGATTTATTTTAAAAAAAGGTACACGATAGGCCATCGCCTCCCTACATATTCAACAGAATATGAATATGTATGTAAAAAAATTAAATTAATAATAAATAAATAAATAATAATAACAATATTTTAAAGAGGTCTAAATATAAATATATGAAGTATGAAACGGTACATTTAGCATCCACATGTTATATTGAACGCCTTTAATGGCATATGACGTCAACATGAGGTTATATGAGCTGTGTAACACGTAGCCCCGTCTTTTTGAAATCGCATGCAGCTCTTGGTCTTATCCTCCAATTCAGATCCAAAGAGGCTAGACCTACTCTCCATTGGTTGCTTTACCAACAAACACTCACATATTGATGAAATTGAAAATATATTTAATGCTCCAAGTCGTAATTCTGCAAAATGTTGTATTTTTTCTATACTTCTGGTACTGAATCTGGCTGAAAACGTATAAAATATTCCATTACAGGATATTTTTTTCTTTATAAAGCAGAAAAAAAATAAATTTTGTTGTAAATTATAAACTGCAGCTTGTTGCCTGAATTCTGTTTAGCTACTCAAGCGATAGATTTGCAAATTTGATAGTGAACATGTAACATCCACATTTAAAAACTATTTATCTACATACATACATACATATATAAATAATTACATTTATATGTTTGTACAATATATTGTTTTATTTTTTTATAGTTACAATTTTTTTTACAAACGAATAATAAATGAATTTTTGTGCTCATGTATTCAGATGGTCGCTGCAGCTCTATATTTGAATTATATTTTTGTTTGGGAAATGTTTGTTGTTGTTATTTTTACTTTTGCTGACTATGGGCTTAGAAAACGAAATCACAAATTTTGTAATTTATTTATTATTAAGTTTTCTCTACAAGACAATATGATCGATGTCACGTTTTCACTTTTGATCATTGAGACATCAGAACCTGATCGTCCGTCCGTTCAAGAGCTAAATTTTGATTTCACGTGAACATCAAAAATTGTCAGCGTTTTGGTGTTTTCAATTAAAAAATTCTGTTTGACAACAAGTGATGAAGAAAATAAACAAATTTTGGTCTCCTTTCTGCCATCTTTACTTTCTTACAATAAAAATTTTACATTTTATTAGCGAAAATCGAAAGCGCATAAAAATACTAGTTTCTCAAATTTAGTATTTCGAATCGCCATCATCCTAATTTTATAATATAATTTTTGACGTAAACGCGTTTTTCAGAAGTCGGCGTTAATTTACAGAAGTATTGATTCATAAACAGAGGCAAAAAACGCACTACATTTAAGATCGGAACTTATAGCCCGATAATGATGCAAATAATTTATTATGTTTTGGGAATCTGGACTTGGCAGGATTTACATAAAGTGCCTTTTGACAGTTCACTAAATAGTAGTATAAACTCGAATATTTCCAGCTAAATTAACATTAAAAACTTCTAAAAATTCAATACATTTTACAAAATTGAAAATTAGAATTTTTCTTTGACATTCCAAATCAAAAGAAAATCTATACAATTTCTTATGAAGTTATAAGTCGAGAGTAATTGATTATTAATTATGCTTGAATAAAATAAATTTATGCATCGTTTCACTTAATTTTTAAAAATCAATCATTTATTTTATTATAATATTGTAAAAATGCTACAACCGAATAACAAACATTTTTTTCTTAATGTCAATGAAATTGAAAAAATTGTCATCCACCATCCCTGGCTGGATGAGTTCATATTGAAATGTTGAAAAAGTAAAAAGCACTATTAGCAATTTCACCATCGTTTGCTGTAAAATTAGTAGACATTTTCTAGTGAAGACATTAACTTTTGTCAGTAAAGACAACCATGACTGTTGCTTCTACTAGACGACAGATGCCACTAACAAACGTAGCAAAGATACATTGTCTATAAATGAAAGCGTATACGGAGAACAAAACACAAAGAAAACCATATTCAAATATTCCAACATGAAAGTTTTAATTGAATTATCACAACAAATTTTTTAATAATAAAAAACTTGGTTTTGATGGCCAGTGTGAATGTAACATGAGGACATTTAAGTGCTGACAAAACAATTATGTTACCGAATGTGTTGAAGTAGAAAAGAAAATAAATTCACAAAATTAAAAACTGTAAAAAAATACCATTTCGAAGGCTCCATTCTATGTTTAAGGTAAAATGCTTGATCTGGTGCTTAATCTTTATTTTTATATCTTTATATTTATATATATTTAAATTTTTTTGCGACACAGCAAAATGAATTTCTTTTTTTTTTAATTATTGCATCAGAAAATCAATCAAAAAAATCCTGCAGAGCTGCTGCATAACCGCATAAAAAAATCAAAAGTATAATAGTGGGGCCAAGTATTTTATAGGTGATGCTTCACGTTCAACTTTAGTAATACGCCAGTGATGCACAACAACTGCATTTACGAATGTACCCAGCGTTCTAATATCCACACTATATTCTTTTCCAAGCCTGAACACCAATACGTTCGTTTTTGGCTACAAAAGGGTTAACGAGTTCCATTATTGTGCCCTGCGGAATTTATTGTATCACCTTTTTTTTCAAATTAACACTTATTATTTATTATAATGGCTCTTGCTAATATTATTTAATTAAATTTTTTTTTAAACGGGCTTGGTAATTGCAAACTTCTATTAGTTGCATAAACAAAAAATAAAAACAAAGTGACGTTTTAAATTTTCGAGATGACATTTTAAGCCACCAGCCAACACAATCAACGCAATAGAACTCCTTTCGGGGCTGCTGACTAATGATTTCATTAATCATTTGCCGTCAACAAACAACCACAATCTGACGATTAATCTTAAAAGCTCTAAACGTTGCATTCTTTACTTCTGATTGATGAAAAACTTAAATTAATTAAACATAAAAAATAGCAAATTAAGTCATTTAAACAAGTAGCTAAATATTTTTCTAAGCGTTAACACCTTGAAGGCCGACTTTGTAGCGAGTGCGTGTGATCGCAACTTTGAACAGTTTAATGTAATTGCAAACTCAACTCTTTGCTGTGTGGTGAGTTTCTAACATCTGGCCAATATACAATCTATAGAGTATGTGCAGTAAAAACTTGAGCTGAACGGCAATTTGATGCGTTTTGGTGTCAAGGCATTCTAAGCATTTTAATCGTTCTAGGCGCATTCTACACGTTTCTGGATTTTAAGTTACGTTTTTTGCACGCAAAATAACTATCAGCTGTTTGTAAAGATACTAAACCCCCAGATGGATGGTGAAATTGCAGGCTCCAGATAATTTATGTATACAGTTTTAGACCATTTTCACTTCGTCCCGTTGTTTTTGGAACGAAATGTGAATAGGATTGTTGCCGCAATGTTCCAACAATTAAGTTTTGTATAATAGAAAGGAATGTCCCCAGCAATATTGGACTGATTGTTCCCCAACAACGCTAAGACACGCTCAAAAAGAGTTCAGCGAAAGCTGTTCCAACAGATTTTCCACTTTATTTCATTGTACTTTAATGTAAATGTGTGTCGCCACTGTCGATTAATTGCTTACAGTGTAGACCAAGAACCAATTATTGTTGTAATAAGTATTTTCTTATGCGAGTCAGTATTTTGCTAAACAGCTGTTCACTTTGAAGGCATGTTGCTTGCGTCTTAGCGTGCAGCTTGGCCAATCTAGTCTACTTTTTTTGGCAGACGCGCGGAAAGCCTTGGCGCATACAACACGTATTGTGGACTTTTATAGTTTGCTAAGCTGCCGTATGCAGCAGCGCGCACAGTCTGGCAACTTTATAACATTTCAATAAAGCCTTGTGATTTGATGTAATTAAAGCCGCCGGAACTGTCATGTGCAATACAGCCGCACATCAACTTGTTATCTCGACTGCACCTTTCAGTTGTAGCAGCGTTGGAAAACAATTCGAAAGACTTTATGGCCAGCAATAAATCTTTCATTTCCTTTTGGCACAGCACAAAAGAATCCTTTGCTGTCGAGAGGATAATGAAAATGAAAGCTTTTTGATTCAACGGTGCTGATACGGTAACAATTTTCATTAAAAGTTTCTACTGGTTTGTAATTGCAAACAGCAACAGCAACAACAACAGCAATTTCAAGATAAAAATGATAATAATTGCTGATGACGACGACGATGACGATGACGGGGCCACTGCTGCTGCTGCTGTTGTTGTTGTTGTTGTTAATATTATTTCTGTTGATTGCCCAGATAAATTTTGTGTGTTTAACAAACAACTACCACTTGTACTACTCGTATTACGTAATATGCCACAATTGAAAAGTACACAAACAAACACTTGTTCACAATTTGTGTGCTGGAAAAACCGTGTGTGTGCCAACGAAATGGGAGAAAACCGCAAGAGAAGAAAAACCGATCTTTAATTTAAAAAAAAACCTAAGAAATAAAACGAGGTTATCTTAAGGAAAACATCTTTTCATTAACTGTTTCATATTTGGCCATAAACTCAACGGCGCACAGTGGCGCCATTTGACTTTTTTCGTTGCAAAAATCATATCTTTTGAACCGAACAAGATAATCGAATAATTTAAATTGCATGTCATAGATAATTGTTCAACCTATAAAATGAGCGGTTGGAGTGGACGCTACACCTTATAGGTGCTTACTTATGGGTTTTCAAAGTTAAAATTTGTGAAAAAATCCAAGTTTTGGTAACAAAAAAATTTTTGTTAAGAATTTTATATTTTTTTGTAGTTCTTTTGTAAGCTTTTCATGTTTTAAGATATTACCTAAAAAATTACAACAAAAGAGTTTTTTTTTAAATGATTTTTTCAATTTTCTGTAAAATATTCATTTTCTTGGTAAGACAAAGTATGTCTAAAATACAAATCATTTCTAAACTCTAATTTTTTTCTAACTCATCTATTTTATGGTAACAAAATCAAATTATTTTTACCAATCTTATATTTCTTAGTTCTTTTGAAAGCTTTTTCTGTTTTAAAGTTATTAGCCAACAAATTAAACAAATTTTTTTTCAATTAATTTTTTGAATTTTCTGTAAAATATTCATCACAATTCGTAACAGAAGGTATATCTAAAAGACTAATCATTTCTAAAGTATAATTCCATTGTAGTTCTTTTCGTGTCTTCACATGCCGCAGGGAAGAAATAAGTGGATCGGAAGATGCTGCTAACATGTTGAAGAGGTCCTCATTTTGCCTCACCCTTGATGCTTTGAACGTGTTCTGCAATCTATATTTTTTGTAAAATTTGTTAAGAGACTCCTGCGCTTCTTCAGAAAGCTCTCCAATTGGCAAAGACTGGTACTCAATTATATCTTTGCCATGCGCCAATATTTTATGGACGGTCGGGGTCAACTTCTTCTGTGGATAAATTTTTGCTAAAAGAGATGCAGTTTCCGATGCATATTCTCCAAATTTTGTAGAATTAACACTTTCTTGGCAGTTTAAAACATTCAAGATCGTTCCCAATCTTTTGACGATTTCATTGTCAATTCCAGTGATTCTAGTTACTGCCTCATCATTTGCAAAAAATCTCCTTGAAGTGTTTCCATCGTTTGAGTTACCGTATCCACACTTGGGGCAGTCTACTTTTAGTCCAAGTTGTTTCCAAAAAGCATTCTTTATTTGCTTCTTTCTGATCTTTTCCTTATCCTTAATTGATGTATTTTCATCGATGTTTTCATCTTGTTGTGGTAGGGTATACGCCAGTTTTAGCAAGAACTCCATACACCTTATCCTTGCGTGCAATGGTGACATTCCATATTCGTAATTCTCCTCGTTTGTAGAATCGTTTAAATTACCGAAGTTCTTCTGACTCTTTTTGCAAATCGGGCATGTCAATGTTGAGGTTGTTCCTGTCAGTTCGTTTACGACTTTTCCGTCAACCATGGTCAGGTGGAACTCGTAACTACATTCAATATATTTTCCTTCTCCAATTTGCAATTTTGTATGCTTAATCTTGCTTATTTGTTCTTCAATGTCCTTCACCGTGGTCCTTATGAGTTCTGCCGATTCCTTTGCAAACTGAAACATTATTGGTCGGCAATAATGCACTGATGACGGTCGATGATTTTTCCAGTGTAGGGAAACATCAGATTTTAGCCGCAATGGAACAACAGATGCCATAAACATATTTCCGTCAGATATTGTAGTGTCATCGGAAGATATCCTTTGCTTATAAACGCTTTGTCCGGATGATCCATCGCAGCCCCATTTGCTGATCAATGTTAGTTTCTGAGGAAGAATTTCCACCTCATTTTCAGGAAGACTTTCCAACAACCGTTTTGCTGTATGGTCCATAAGATCCTGCAGATTGGCTTTCGCAGAGACTTCCGTAAACTCCGTACGCAATGGTCGTGAATTTATTTTGGCTTGCGTAATATGCTTGTATCCGGGGAAAAGGTCAGCCCCGTGTCGCATTAAAGATGCCCGTAGTATCTCATATTTCTCTTTGGAAAGTTCTAAGTCCAAAAACAGAGCCAAGGCTTCTTCGGAACTATACTTTTTAATATGTGCGTTTGTGGGAGTGGGAATGCTTTCCTTAATCCTTTTTAGTCGCAGTGGGCTTGCATCAGCAACAGATTTTGTAATCTGCGACCTAACTCGTTCACTATCCTTTATGTATTTAATAGACAGCGCATCCGATAAATCCTTCGTGGTCAAGTCATTGGTGGCATCGGCAAGTTTCCTCTTTCTTGTGAAAATTGAACACTCCTCCATACTTTTTTTTGGCCTTCCTTTTTCTCCTCTGGTTGATGTGGAGGGTTTATCTACTGCCAATATATCCAGGATGGTGTCTTCATTAAGCCAGTCCTCGTATTTGGAGTTGAAGATGTTAATGGTTCGATTGCATTTCACCCATTTTGTCTTAATTTTGGCATGTATCATACAAAGATTATTTTTTATACTTTTGCTTCTCTCAATATTTCCGTATAAGCTATCGAGTTCTTCTAAAGCAGCTTCCGCGAAACACGTTGGTGTAATTGACTTTCTAAACAGTTCAAATAGTTTTAAATTGTTCAACGCCATGTTTTCAATACTTGTTTCGCCAACTTTCAGTCGTAGACTAATGCAGGCATTAAGCTTGTTTTGCAATATATAGGCCTATGCTACCATGTCTACAAATGTACCTGTTACATGCATACATATGCATTTGGGCTGAATTATACAGTTTTGATATTATGCACGTAGCCAAATGAGATTTGTGCCTACCTGTACCATAAGTCAGTATTGTTCTTCACCATATGTACGCCAAAAATAATTTTTAAGTGAGGTGCGTACCTGCTTATTTCAATGAGTAGTTTTTTGTGCATCTTGTGTCTGTAACGGAATATTAGGACCAAATTTTTCGCCAGAGGCTCTCAGGTAGACAACTGACTCAAAATGCAATTTTCAAACTATTACATCAAAGTAACTGTCAGTCAAGGCATGTAAGGGATGCCCGCCATACAATTTCTGCAACCATGTCTTTTTAACGTTTTTTACCTGTAGAAGCCAAATAGGCACGTAAAGGCAGATAAAACCTTTTGAGTTATGTAAAAGACTAGTTAAAGAACATATTTTGAAAATATGGCGGAGGTAAAAAAAGGTAAATTTTTTTTATTTTCCGTCAAAGTTGAAGAATAGTGAAAAAATGGATAGTTTTTAAATACTGATTTACCTAGAGAAACACAAAGCAAACAGCACAATTTTTTTTATTGTTATACATTTAATAAGCACATCAATCACTAAAAACAAAAAAAAATACTATTCGTTGCCTAGTTTTCGTGATATTACACCTGAAATCGGATCAAACTACCTAAAAATTGTGCGTTTTTTTTAAATCCGAAAATTGGTTAACTTTGAACAGTTATGTCTTCTAAACTAAAAATCTGATATTGTTAAGAGTAGCATATTTGAGATCGTTGAAAAGTTTACTATAAGATGGATTCATTTAAAATTTCGCAGGCGCACATGAAAATTTTGATTTTTGCAACCTCGTTTGCTCTACGGGTGCCACTGTGCGGCGGCTGCATGCGCAAAGCGAAAACTGCCAAACACACCTCTGCTGTGGTGTGCCAAAACGCATCGGTGCGTGTTAAACACTCTTATGAAAATGTTTAAATATCATCGACTTGTTATTTGCTTTTTTATTTGCTTTCTTATAAACGAAGACGGGAAAGCAAATGATTTCAATGTGCGTGCGCAAGTGCAGTTGTTTGCTGGGTTGCGTTCGTTGCGTTCACGAATAACTAATGGCACCTGTAGTTGTAGTTGTAGTTGGTTTGTTTACACACTAAATCGAACGGCAGCGCATCGAACAGCCATTTAACGTGCCCTCTTGCTTTTCTATTTTCTTTCAATTTTATCACTGTGAAAGGATCTGATTGCGAAACAGCTCCATAAAATAATCTAAGCATAAGATGAATGACATTAGCACGCACTAAAAATAACAAATGTTTGTTTATTTCCACGTCTGCTTTTAGTGCCGCATTGTACAACAATTTCAGCTTCTTTTCTGTTCTGTTCTGTTCTGTTCTGTTGGAGTGACTTCTCTATTTTCACTTTTTCCTTGCTGCCCGCTTTCTGCCCTCTCCAATTTTCTAATCCATTGTCAAATATTTGCAAAATACGCGGTGGCGTTGAAAAGGATTTTCATTGGTTTTGCAATTGTGGCAGGAACGTGGAAGTTAAGTTGGAGACAATCGCCGTGCATGCAACTGCATTCAAGTCACAAAACATCAAATGATGCGACTGAAAGTTGGAGTGAAAAACTGGCAACACAAAGTCCTATCTGCAGCTGACCTCCAAGGTAGCGGAAATTCGAAAGAATTCTTTTGAAAGGGTTTAATTTTTCACAGCCCTCGCAATATGTTTTGACCAAAAGCCGTTTATTTCACAGATCCAACAAATTCCAATGAAAACTTTGTCTCCTCACATGGTGTGTTCCTTTCAGACTTTGTTATTGTTATTTCGTGATTCTGTTTTTGACCAGACTTCGTATGCGGCCAATTATAACCAATAATATTCTTGTCAATCATATAGTTACCGTAAACAATAATATGTTTTCTTCTGCTCCGGACCATAATCTGGCTGGCCCTGAGCATAATATGATTAAATAATGGTGCATGACATGGTGCCGTAAACAATAATATGTTTTCTTCTGCTCCGGACCACAATCTGGTTGGCCCTGAGCATAATATGATTAAATAATGGTGCATGACATGGTGCCGTCAACAATAATATGTTGTTCGTGTGGGAACAACACGATTATACCGAACGATAAGCTCCTGACCATAATCTGGTTGGCCCGGAAAATAATATGATTAAATAAATGGTACATGACTTTTATAAGTTCGTTTAATTCGTAGTAGATGATTACAATAATGGCCCTGATAATAAATAAATAGCTTTAGTCACAACTATAGTGTGATCTGGTCTGGCATCCAATACTTTTGATACTTTTATTACTGTGAACTCGCATTTTTGGGTGTCGGCAGCTTTTTCAGCTCATTTAGTGTGTCGTGTGTCGTCGCATGTGTTTCTTGTGTGAACACGTACAAGGACGCAACGTTTTCAGCAACCGTTTCACAGTCCAGGGCTTTTCTTATTTCAAGCTTCAGGGCTTGCAAACAATTTCAACCACTTATTGGTTGGCCTCTGGTGCTGAAATTTCCTTTTTGTTGCATTTGGCAGCATTTTTTTCATCACCTTTTCTATGGCGGAATATATTCTATTTCAAATCGAGTGTAAATGACTTTATCGCCTTCGTGGAGATTTTTTCCTTTGTGAACATTAAGTTGTTTAGGATTTTTTCTTTCGTTTTTGTCGGATTTGTTGTTGTTTTTTTTGGTGGCTTGGAGTGCCTCAGCTATTAATATTCAAAAATTGCGTTTTTATGCTAATTTTCCCAGCAACAATAACAGGCAAGTTGTTGCTGCTGGTTGGTTGTTCGGTTGGTCGGCAGCCGCTATGGTCGCAGCAGATGTCGCAGCGCCATCTGTCGATACAAAGATATGTCAATAATAATGACGACAGCTTCAGTAGCTTAAGCTCGATCATATCACAACATTTAAATCTGGAAATTTTATTGGAAGTCTTTAAATGTTGAATGGTTGGTTGTTGGCTGGCGTTTCGTACTCTTTTGCTGTTGGTGTTGGTCTTGTTGTTGCTGTTTTTGTTTTTGTTTTGACTTGAGACTCTGTTGCGAAATTAAGTATGAGTGTAGGTATAAATTTTGCTGTTGTTGTTGTTATGTTCACTTTAGTTACTTACCACGTTCTTGTCTATTTGTTGCATGTCGTTTATTTATTGAAAAATAATGTTGTTGCTGTTGTGGCAGTTGCTGTAGAGCAGTTTAGCAATAATTAAGTTGTAAAAATTGTTGTACACAGGACTCAAGTGAAGAACTGGTAAGATTTTCGTTCAATAAGATCTCATACACGAAACGACAGTGGTTGCACAACACCAACTACGAGTAAGTGGAGATTGTGTGGCATATGCAATTGTTGTTGTTGTTGTTGTTGTTGCTGTTGTTCCTTAACCCCTTCTGATTGAGTGTTTCTTTGTAGTCATGATGTTTTTAATGTTTTAATTGTGTTTTATAGTCATTTTGTTGCTGTTGGTGCTACTGCTGCTGCTGTTGCTTTTGTTGTTATTTCTGTTCACTTCAATCCACTAATAAAATTGTAAAATTTTTGTTGCTGTTTTTGTTTTGTTATTATTATTTATTGTAATTTTGTTTTTTTTTTGTTCGTTGAGTATCCGCCAGCGATACGTCCTTGAAATTACTTGATATATGAGATACTTAAGGTATTTATTACAAGTGATCGTTATCTTTACAACTACATACGGCAACAATAACAACAACTACCCCGGCAATTATTAGGTACCTCAATGTGCATACGCTTGAAGACAAATGACAGACATACACGTACTTAAATCATTACGTTACATCGACTGCGCCAGGAATACGGACGCAAAATAGTCAATGTGGTCAATTGGGGCTGGTGTTCCTGCTAAAAAAAACTCAACATACTAAAAGTATACACATACATGTGCAGTCATATGTTTCGAGAGATGACATCAGGTTACCATTTGGCGAGGCCAAATAACACACCTGCTGTTCAAAAACTGAGGCAATCTAATGCCGCCCCATTCCCCAGACAGCTCCGAAATCAGAGTCCTTAAACAACTTCCCTCAAAACTTTGCAAAGTAGATCTTCATTACGGCAGGAATTTGTTGCAAGTCCGAAGAACTTCTAAGATTCCCTAAAACGGGGTTTATGGCTGCTCCATTCTCCAGATCTGACAATAATGACACCTGAGAGCAATTCAGTTTTCAATCAGAGGTAGAACTTTTCAGTCCAGACTGTCTTGTAAACAAAACATTCTGGACCAATTAATATTTGGACAAGGAGTTCCATCACAGCATAGTAAAATGTCATAGTTACGGGTGACAAGTGACCTGGGGAACCTGAAGTTCTCTTGCTGAGTACGCCAAGGCAAGATCTCTTAGAACTGAACTTATCGCACACACAAACGATTAACTTTGTCTTATATTGAACTTACAGGGTTTTTCTTGCATTGAGTTTCTGTGGCACGATGTCGAACGTTAACGCTTGCCAAGGTCTTGGACAGCAGACAGCAGAAAGAAGAGCAAACTAACGTAACGTAAGCGCAACAAGTCGTAAACAATTAGTCTGAACAATAGATGAATTAGGCAGAAAAAATTTATAAAAATACGGTACGTGTCAAAATGGTGTTTTCCCCTCCAGACACTGACGAACCTTAAAGTTCGATATCGAACAATAGACCATACAAATTTTATGGTTGTTTTCCACTTAAAAAATAGTTGTCTTATTATTTATACGTATGAGTTTTTAAAGTGTTTTACTTTAAACATTTAAACAAAGTTGTTGACAAAAACGTTTCTTTAGCTTCAATATGAAAAACATGTTAAATTAATGTTTTCCTATTGAAAAATGTTTCGTTTCAATGTAAAAACCTGTTACATTAATATCCATTTTGAGGCATCATTATTTTAATGATTTAAATTTAACACGATTTCAGGTCAAATGTCAATGTTTTAGTGAAACTAAAAGTGTCCGGTACTTCCGTTCCGAATTAGTGGAATTAAATATTTATTTTATAATGTATTTGTTTCTTCGATTTCGAACTTGTGGGACAACGCATTAGAGGACGCCCACGGAACCGATGGCGCACACAAGTGGAGAGGCACCTCAACCAACTTGGTGTGCACAATTGGAGAACGCTGGCTAAAGACCGTGCCAGCTGGAAAACGTTGTTGGTTGAGGCCCAGGTTCACCACGGACTGTAGCGCCAAAAGAAGAAGAAGAAGAAATGTATTTATTTAATCCTTAAATCTGTGCATTACAATTACAAGAAGAGGCATTAAACAGTTTAGCCAAAACTGTTAAATCAACATTGTCCAATTGTTGATGATCATTTTCTGTACATTCTGGAATTGCTTACAACTTTCTCACACTTATCTGTTACAATTCCAACCAAATCCAAAGGCGATTCCTTTGGAATCCACCTGGAGTTCCACCCTATTCATTTTAGCCGCAGTATTTACAGAAACATATTTTGATGCATGTTGTTAATTCGTTGATCGTATTTGGTTCTAGTTTTTCTTTTTTTTTTTTTTTGTTCGTGCATAAAACATGATTGTTCTACTACTTGTTATATTTCGTGTTTTTAATGGTGTAAAAAAGATGTAAAAGGAGTTTTTTCCATTTTTGTTTTGCTTTCTATTTATTCCCTGCACTTCTACATTTCAAATTATTCAACACTTCACGCTTGAGGGGGCTTAAAACAGAATTAAAAGAGAGCAAAAAAAAAAACACGCATAAAAATGAGTCCAATCTTCTGAAAACATTTAACATTTTCGAATGCGAATGTGAATGTGAATGTGGAGTTGACGAAATTATGAGTTGGCTGCAGATACAGGTACTTCTCGTTTGATTATCAGTCGAGGTTTTTAGAATGGAGTTGTTACATTTACGTGTGTACGGCAGAAATACATGCAATGGATGGATATTTAGCTTTGAGGGATTTCATATGCAAAATAGCGAAGTTTTAACATAAAAATCCCATTTATGAAATATATAATAATATTCAGGTGTGTGTGTTTTTTTTTTATTGTATTAAATGTTGCCTGAACAATTATGTATATTGCTGGTATGACAAATTGGATGGTAGTGGCAACTAATATTCAGAAAAAAGCAACAAATAATAATATGTAATAATGAAGTCGTCATTTGGATAATGTTTTGTTTCGTTTCGCTTTAGTTTCCAGCCGGCAAAAGGGAAAGAATTCAGGAAAAGGCATTTTTTGCTTGGCAAGCTGTGATCCTCAGTCCCATATGGGATTGAGTGTTTTAAGCAACTGTTTAAATTTATTTTTACATCCGGGCATTGACCTCCTACTGATCGTCTTCTAAAATAAGCGCCTGTCACATGCAACTTTTTACTTGCTATTCCTGTCGTTTAGCTTCCCGACTTTATAAAATATGCTCCACCCGGCCAATATGGTGCCGGGGCATTCAAATATGGAACCCGCCCGCCTTCAGCATCAAACATTACACAAATTCAAGGGCATCGAAATAAAACTCTCCATGCGGTAAATTAACAGCACACAAATTCGCTAAACCCTTAGCGTACCCTCGGCTAAGGATGAAGGTTCAAAGCACACTAGCACAGTACACCAGCAAACTTGAACTCCATCTGACATCTTTGGCAAGCAATAGCCTTAACGTTGGCAGTCATACTCGACGGAGAAGTAGAGAAAAACTTGGCGCCATTCCGGTGCAAGACAGATAATTAAACCGAGCCCATGAATGTAACATTATTTGTAGCTTTGGAACAGGTTTTGCCTTGGTGTATTCCAAACTGCGGCACTCTGTTTTCTGCATTATATAGGGAAAGGTGTTCCTCATTTGACATGGTAGGGGCAAAACTCTAGGAAGTGCATGTATGACTTTGTTTATGCCGGTGCCTCTGTAACTTTCGCCAGAAAGGGAGCCAACCTGCCCCTGACAGAGCCAAGCTGATGTTGGCCATAGATTGAGGTGCCCAGCTTGGCTGAAACCTGCTGGCTGTAGCTCAAATCTAAAAACCTAGTTTAAAACTAAAGCTTTGATAGCCACTGAAGTAGTCGTCTACGTCCTAGAGATGCTAAAGAAATGTCTATTGTTCGTAAAGAACTGGATGATGAAAATGTACAGACGAGTGTGATTAAGGCAAGATGCTCTTGCAGGATTTCGGGCAACCAACTCAGGGGTGCCTTGTCTACGTTTGACAGTGTTGGGCATCACTGGTAAGAAGTTGTGAGTTGCGTGCCAGGTAAGCCATGTAGGTGACCAGGAGTTGGTCCATCATTAGATCAGGCCATATTGGCAGGAGCAGATCTCAATCAATCTTAAAATCTCTGCCACATCGCAACCTCCAGTGTGGTCTTGTCTTCAGTAAAGTCTCCTTAACAAATAGATAGAATTTATGCCATTTTATTAAAATACCACCTTGTTTATGAGTAAATTTATTGTTCTATGAAAATTCACTACATTGTTTTTTACGACTTCCATATTTCGTAGCAAATCCTGTAATTAACACTTTCAAGCAACGAAAGAACATAAATTGTCTTGTGTGTTTGTTTTTTCTTCTTAAACGTCACTTAATTTTTGGGTGTTGACCATAAGTCTTTTGTTGCATTTCTTTGGCCACAATACAATTGATTTTAATTAGACATTTTAGCGCAAACAACACTAACAAACAGCAACACAACCAGCGGTAGCAACTGGCCGGGCAACAACAACATTTATGTATTTACAAACATCAAACACAATACAATATTTATAGAGTATCGTTAACAAATCGTCATCAATGGTATAATAAATATTGCGCCACTGGCACATTACAGACAACCAATGAAATAAATATCACATGACCCCAACATAAACCCCAAATCGACTATTTGTGACGGGCGAAGGGCCTGATCTGAAGTTGAAACTAACTGTCCGATTTTCTAGATGACGGCCAGTTAGTTGGCTGGTCAATTGTTGTTTTGTGGTCTCCGGTATTATGAGTCTCGTCCCCACTCGAGCCGACTAACATTTTTGCTGCCAATAAAATGAAACTCCAAAAAAAAAAACACAAAAAACAAAACATAAATAAAAAAGAAACTAACCAGCCAGCAATACATTAGCGACCCATATGCAATCTCCCTGCGACACAAGTATGAAGCAGCAACAACAATCGAAGGCCGAAATAAAAACAAAAATCCTACCACCAACCCAACAACATTAATGTGACACACACCATAAAAGGTCTGGGCTTTTGCATTTGAATCAAATAAAACAACAGCCGGAAAAAATATTGTATGCCAGCGACATGGTTGAGCCTGTCGACTACTCGTATGTTGTTGGGTGTTTGTTGCTCCTTACTTTTCTGAATGTCACACCATTTTATGCGATGTTAGTTCACACCATTTCGTATTACATGTTTTGTTGTGTTGTCGTACTTGTACTGAGTTTGTACCAAATAAAAACAACACTGAAATTATGGTAAAATCTTTTTTTTTAATTTTTAGATGACTTTTTGTTCTTGACCGTCTCCAGTTTTTGGTTTGTTTATTTTTTTTTGACCATCCCACCGAGCGTTTGAAGCAAAATTAACTCAAAAAAACACAAAAAGCCGTGATGACGTTGAAGTTTGGCGGCCATGTGCGGGAAACTAAAGGGTGGGTACCTCTTCATATGCGAAAAGAACGAAATTAGAGATGAGCTATAGAAATATTTATATATATATATAAATATATCCAGCCTCAATTAGGTGGCAACTTTTTGTGATATATGATATGCGGTCCCCTGGTCGGCAGCTGAGGCTACCTAATCCCTTCTGTCCTTGATGCCCCATACAATCAAGCAAGCTGTGATAGCTGAATTGGTAATACTAAATTTTCCAGAACTAGCAGACCCTAATCAGAGTCTCCAGGACATTACCCACCATGTACTTACTTCGCAAAAACGGAAACAATCACCGAGCTTAGACCTCTATTTCAGTAGCCCTCGCAAAGTTCCTTCCAGTGTTTTTAGGCTTAAACCACAGCCCCAATGTTTCAACCAAAATAAGCATCTCACCCGGCGGGATCCTTGTTTCATCCTTGTTTCAAGATCAACATCTTGGTCGGCCTACACTTCTGTTAATTGGTCTTTGAGAAAAGTTTTGAAAGAACGTGCATAACAGAAGTTTTACATGGCAACTTGCCTGTCGTACCAACCAAGGAACTACTTCCCCTCTATATCCTGAAACGCAGTGGCCCAGTTTGGAATACACTGAGTTAAAACCCGTTCAGCTGCTATATTAGCAAGCGAAGTTTTCGTATGTGAGACGACGCCGGCATCATGGATCCATACTTTTTGAAAATGACGTTGGTGAGGCATTCACAAACGATTAATTTTAGCCCAAACTGAATGATAGGAGTGCAAATGGCCGTTGGTTCCAGCAGGAGAGCACTACTTGCCACACAGCGGATGCGGCAATGCACATTCCGGGTATGGTTATCTCTCGCAAATGTGACTTGAATTGACCACCAAATTCAAATTCGTGACATCTTGCTGCACTACACTTCCTTTATGGGATAATCCCGAAACTCTACGCCACGATGGATCTTTCATCTAAAAAAGAAATTTCGTTAGCACCGCACACGTACTTTGAATTATTTCCTATCCAAATCTGTTCATGCTACGGCATCTCTCATGTGACTGACAAACGCTTCAGTGGGTGAAAGATTTCATTGCGAAGGCTAAAGAGAATCGCCGAAGGGGGGGGGGGGGGGGGGAAATAAAGCATACAATAGGCAATCACGACATCTTCGTAACTAATAAAGTTGGCTATAAAAAAGTAAATAAAATGGAAGAAATCGGCCAGAAAATAATCAGAACTGTGTGCGCTAAAAACTCAAAATTTATATAGAACAAGTCGTAACTGACAGTGGCGGGAGTTCCGTCAGTCAGCATGTAGTCGCAGTATGAAAAGCTTCTCAGTCCATACGACTTAAGTCAGAAATTTATCAGACATCTCTGATAAATTATCTTAAGTCAGACATTTATCAGAAATGTCTGATTTACATTTTGTTGCAGTATAATGCCGGTAAAAGGGGACACTTTAAATGGATTTCGGCTGAGCAGAAAATCCACCAAGAAAACCCCGAATCACGACAATCTATGGGAAAAGAATCTTAATTACTGCTGGTCATTGTGAACACGTTTCTACATCAATATTGATTGGGACCATTTGGTAATATTTTTGGACCATCGCCTTGCAGCTGCTCCCCGACACCCGATTTATTTCACACTATGCCCACCCATTTGCATTACACTTTACTTGTAATGTAATTTTCTCAAATATATATGTAAGTATTTTGTCACAAACTCTGCAACGGACAGTGTTCCACTCTAGTTTCTATTGTAGGTCTGTCGTGTGCTGAAACGAGAACAAAAACACAACAACAAAAATGCAAGCGTTAATGTTCGATATCAAGAAGCTTTTGTGCAAAATAAATGTATTTTGTTACAACCATGTTGAATAGTGTAAATCTTTGTTGCTTATTTGTTATTGTTGTTGCTATTGCTGCTGTGTTGTTGATACTTCTTTCGGCTTTATAGTATATAGACGAGTGTGTACATATTTTTCTTAAACTTTTTTCTTTAAATTTTTAACTAAAAACAACAACAAAAAAAAAAGGAACGCTTTAGTCGGCATTTTAATTTATTACGTTCAATCTAACACGTCGACTCGCACTTGTTGTGTCAATATATTTTTCATTTTGTTGTTGTTGCTGTTGTTGCAGCAAATATTGTAAATTCTTATGTTTGTAATTTGTGCGATTCTATTTGTATTAAAATAATACGAGGGTTGGCAGACATGCAAATGCTGTGAATCGAACACGACAACAACGAACAGTTTTTTGCTGTTTTATTGAACGGATATTTTGTCGTTTTAAAATCTTAGATACGATTTTGCTATGCGGCAATAGTTCCTGAAAATCAATTATTGTTTCAAATTTTACTCGGTCGAAATGTGCCTCCCTTGGGTTTCCGATTAGATGGTTAACTGGTCCATTTGAAATGTGGCAGCTTGACGCTGTCATATTTAAGTGGCTGACAGCTTCATATACCAGGTTTTCAGAACCTTTTTTAATGTTGCTCACCGATTTTGTAATTAATATCGATTATAAAGGGAGAGGGAGAGAGAGAGAAAGAGAGATTAAAATACTTATACCCTAATATTGGCATCGTGCTCTGCGGTTTCCGACCCGGCTCAAGTTTTCTGCGTGTCATCGTACTAGAACGATTTAAGAAACTCTGCTTGGCATTCGGTCAATGTGTTTGCAATGAAGTTGCGCACAAAATTGTGAAACAGAATGCCCGTAAGTGAACATCTGAGTCGCTCAGAGTCAAAAATTATTTATCAAATTAATGCCAAGAACTGTGAGAATCCTTTCTTTTTTATTAGCATCTTGACAGCTGACGCAGTTATTGACATGTTGCACATCAAACTATTCGCATGAGTGTCGCAATTGAAATTTTGTGGTTGTCGCTTTGTTAGGACGAAAAGAAAAACCGTCGTCCCCGCATATTTAACCACTTGTGGCATAGAAAACTGACAGATTGTGCAATAGTGCCATCAGTAAGTTTTATTTGTTTGCTGTGCTATAAGTTTTCGGCAAAGATTGGCCGCCTCATCTCTCGCGGCTTGATCTTAAATTACGTTTTTAATGGGACTTCGTGTCTAAACGAAACATTTTTTACAATAGTTTGTTCCAGTTTTCTGATCAATATACTCGAATCGTCGTAAATGTAACCTGTACTTTCTTTTACTCCATTTCCTTTTCTGTTTAACTGATGCTTGACGTCAAACTTTCTTTGCCTTTAGGTTTGTCCAAAGTTTCGTGATGACTGGAGCCGGAGGAGGAAGGTTTTCAAGTTGAAGTTGTGCTCATGATTTGCCAGCGACCTCTACAAACTTTTTTGTTTGTATTTGGCGCACAATAGTTGTGATAAACCAAACTGTGTGTGCTGTGCAGCATATCCATAAAGATCAATTTGGAGCGGATCTCTACTGTTTTGTGTACTTTCCCTGACACTGATCTATTATTATTGAACTAAATTTCATCCAAACTACTTTTGATGCAACTCTTTAGCGTTTCTGCTTGTACTTGCCACTCATCATATTGTTGGCTGTTAGTTTAACGACACCTTTAACGGCCGTCTTAAGCCACCCTCGCCCTCAAAATATTCATTCTACTTTAGCTACAAATACCACTAACAACGCAGTCCAAGTAAGAATGAATCTGCATGTCCATATTTTATATGCATCGATGCACAAACAGACTGTGTGTGCGGACATAAAACTACTTTCCTACGCTGCAATGCTGTTGTACTTAAAGTCTCGCACACTTACGGGCCTCAAGCTCCTCCACACACACACATGTACATACATATGTATGTATGTAGGTGTGCATACGAGTCCTTAACTTGAGCACATGTGCGAAGTTTTGGTTTTGTTGTCGTTGGTTCTCAGCTGTTTCTGGCTGCAGTTTAAAGCTTTCTGGCTTTATGGGATTTCATCTTTGCAAGATGTTGTGCCGCTGCTGGCTGCTCACCATCGCTGGCCAAGAATTGCGACCATAAATCCTCTTTCCATATTTCTCAGATTGCTTTAAAACAAAGTTGTTCTTTATGGTGCGGAGCAAAGCGCAAAAACTTTAATGTTGTTTGCGTTTGCGTTTGTTCTTTTTGTTTTTGTTGCTGTTGTTGTTCTCTTGTAATCTTGCAAATGTACTGGCATACAAAAAATATTATTCTAAAGACGGAACGACCATATATTTCTTTCAGTTTTCTTTCATTTTTTTTTTGTTGAATAGAAAAGAAATTCCACATATGAATCCTGCCTGCTTATGACTTCAATCCAATTGAGTCTGTGGAAGAGTGAGTGTGAGTACCCACATGAGTGTAAAGTACTTTTATTTGCCGTTGTTGTTGCTGTTGTTTCACAGATTTTTAATACTTTGTATTGAATCGTTGTGTTAAAAGTCTGGTAAGGAATTGAAAAAGACTTTAGATAAAAGCAGCACTAGTAGTAGTAGTCAGGCCTGGGATGTAGTCGAGCACACTAAGTCACCGAAAGACAGTGTGTGCTTGTAAGTGATTAACGCTCTTAATGTTTTACAGTTTTTATGCTTTTATTTGCAAAAAAAAAAGGGAAGAAAATTAAAAAAAAAAGGAATTACAAACTGTAAGAAAATCTGCACTTGGCAAAAAAAGGTGGCAGAGCTGTACAGTTGTAATTAAGAGCCGCAATTCCATCTACCAAGGACTCGTTACCCTGTGCTTGGTAAAATCTCAAGTTCAGTTTTCTGTCAGTTCCAACAACATCGTATTGACACTGTTGCCCTAAAAGTAGGACAGTTACTTTTCGATAGCGTACAACCTGAGCGAAATATTGTAACTGGTTGTACCTGTAAAACTCATTGTTGAAAAGCTCGGTGCACCTAAATCCGCCTGTCAGCAATTCTCTTGACAGCTCAGGAACTCAGCAACGCGACAGATTGCTGCACCTAAATCATCATCACTGCGAACGAAATGCGTTTCAGCTCTTCGAAATCCAGTTGTCACAACGGCAGGCAGTTGAGTCCTCAATAAATAGGTTCTCACATGCCCCTCGTTAGGAGTTATATGCTATTTCTGGCGATTTAGAGTTCCTGCAACAGGCAGAAGGCGACAGAAACCCAACTCAACCAGCATCAGCCTCAAAATGTTCCTGACAACAATTTATCTGTGGGGAAGGTTTCGTGAGTCGATCGAGAGGCGAAGCAAGGGCGGGCAAGTCCCTGAATACCCTGAAAACGTTGCCACACTACTGGCATCCAACGACACGCGTACTTACGAAGCAAATAAAAACCATATACTGGTTCCCAACTGAGGATTTTTTGTTTGCGTGTAACAAGCAGAGAAGCATTTGGTGCTTGTTCCCATTCATGGTGTTTAATGGCTTTTAACATGTGTTTAACCAACTTTAATAAGGATAATAGAAGTTAAACTTTATCGGGTAGCAAAAAAAAAAAAAAACTCAGCAACGAGACTAATAACGATCATTCGAATGCAACAGAAATGTAAAATAAGCGTAATTAAATTGGTGAAATATGCAGATGCTTAAAATGTGCTAAATGTTCAACTATAATTAAAAGGAATACTCGTACATCAGATGAAGTGGCTTCAAAAGTGCCTCCTGCTCTGAAAGAGTAACAACAACTTAGAAGTTCCTTTACCTGGTTTAGAAACATTTACTGGCAAAATGTGTTCGCATGAAAAATATTTGAGTAAAATCTTTCTTTTGGCTAAAACTTCTTTGCCGCAAAATCACCTTATCTGCTTAAATCTACCCCTGACGGAATCTCTTTCAGAGTTCATGCATTTATTTGCTGCCTAACAATTTCATTTCCTGCAAAAGCCCGACTGCCAACGATTTCTTTTCTCCCCCTCCCAAAAAAAGAAAAAGAAAAATAGGCACTAGACCCAGTGGTCTTTGGTGTGTGCATGTTTGTCTGAATTCCAAAACTGTTGCCCTCAAAATGACGATCAAAGTTTATCGCTGCCTATCAAGCAGAAATTAGCATTTCCTTTAGTTAGTTTTTCTTTTCGGGGGGGTTATTGCGATACAATTATGCTGGCCGCTCAACTACAGCAACAATCGATAGCGTTGCATAATCGTCGAACAATGATCAAAACTTATTTGAAATTCACTTTTTTGCTTTCCGTTATCCCCACAAGTAGGAAAATAAATGTAACAAAAAAAAAAAAAAAGTCCGAAAACACTCGTTGTGGCATTTTGTAAGTCATAGCCAGCACCTCAGCAGATCAAGAGCCATTATAAATAGTTTGTTATTGTTTCTATTTGATGGAAAATTATTTGTAGCTGTTGTCTTTTAACGTTTTGTTTTGTTTTCTCCAGTGTTGTCGCTGTCGTATTTTTTATTTGTTTGTTTTTCTTTTTTGCATTTCTTGCTTAAATGAAGTCAAGCAAAGTTTGAACTCTGAACCTGGTTTTTTGTCGAAGCTGTTTGTGCTTTTGGGCTGTTTAAGCCCCCACAGTCCCCACACAAGTTGTCAATGGTATTGAGGTATGAGTTTTGGCAGGCATTAAAATTTGGCGACGGCAGTTTTCCAAGTCCGCTACACTTGTCAGTTGCTTTCATGCTTTCATTAAGTACTTACCAGCAAAGCATGTCTGAGATATCCATCCATTTAGGAAAGGAATCGCAGTGTTCAAGCGGACTTTACGGTAGGGCGCACATCTGGAATGTTAAATTTTCAATGATTATGGCCCATAACCGGATGGTGTGCATAATGTTGACCTGCAACTAAAGGAAGTCCATAAGGCAAAAACTTCTTGATGGGATCCAGTGGCTGCATGAAATCAATATGCCTTCAACTAATTCATGGCGGATGTGCCCAGAGCTGTGCCACACACAATAACATGGCAAAAACTTCTTGATGGGATCCAGTGGCTGCATGAAATCAATATGCCTTCAACTAATTCATGGCTGTGTGCCCAGAGCTGTGCCACACACAATAACATGGCAAAAACTTCTTGATGGGATCCAGTGGCTGCATGAAATCAATATGCCTTCAACTAATTCATGGCGGATGTGCCCAGAGCTGTGCCACACACAATAACATGGCAAAAACTTCTTGATGGGATCCAGTGGCTGCATGAAATCAATATGCCTTCAACTAATTCATGGCGGATGTGCCCAGAGCTGTGCCACACACAATAACATGGCAAAAACTTCTTGATGGGATCCAGTGGCTGCATGAAATCAATATGCCTTCAACTAATTCATGGCGGATGTGCCCAGAGCTGTGCCACACACAATAACATGGCAAAAACTTCTTGATGGGATCCAGTGGCTGCATGAAATCAATATGCCTTCAACTAATTCATGGCGGATGTGCCCAGAGCTGTGCCACACACAATAACATGGCAAAAACTTCTTGATGGGATCCAGTGGCTGCATGAAATCAATATGCCCTCAACTAATTCATGGCGGATGTGCCCAGAGCTGTGCCACACACAATAACATGGCTCATTTTGTTGAAACCACATATCTGGTTGTTATCCGTTGGGCCTGCCCAACATAGTTCTCATTGACCGATGACGCCGCTGCTCCAAAATCTACTCTAAACACTGAACGCAATATACGCTGTTGCATTTTTGCATGTCTTATCGATGGTTGTTGTCCCAAATTTGACAATTAGTGTCCTAATGATTTTAAGACGAGGCTTGGCATCAGTTTTCTTCAAGGCTCATTTTGCGACCCCAAATCGTTCTAATAAAGCAGAATTTTTATTAGTAACACGAACTCGACTGGATTGGAGCCTTCTAAAGAAGCGCACGGACAGAGAAAAGCAAAATTCTTGTGGGCGATCTGAAATCGACGGGATTGGAGTGTCCTGCACTCACTCCCGAATGAAGAGAAACAGTGAAGTGAAGTGAAGTGAAATTGACAGTGTTACTTTCGGCTGATATTTTGCTTTGTGGAACACCACAGTAGCAATAGGCCTTTCGGTGGGATGATAATTACGTTCATAAAATGGGCTAAGCCCGCAAATACGTGACCGAACAGAATAACCTTTTGGATGAAAAAATATTATTAAATATATTTTTATATAGACAAAGAAAACTGAATAAATGACGCTCGGACTGTGGTCTCCACAACATTAACTTTGGCAGCCCGCTGTATACTGTTTAGATTCACGACTTGTTATTCCTAATAAAAGGAAAAAAATCCTACTTATTGCGCTAATACTTAGATTCTTTGTCAATCGGAACCACTTCCGATTGTCATAGAAATATTTTAACTTTCGACGAATCTTGTCTTTGCAAATATTTAACATTCAGACGCTTAATAATGGTGGCTATTCTGAAAAACGCTTTAAAATATACATCGAAAGGTGAAATGATCAATTGGAAAAGCTTCTTATACAAAGTCCACGACTAACTGAAGAGAGGAAAAAGGCGCTTGTTTGTCATGTAAAAAGTTCACTTTTGGCCGCATATTTCAGAATAGCTACAAATATTTTAAATTGTCGTATTCGTCTGCAGATCTCATCGCATTAAGTTTATTCTTTCCTATCATTATGGTTCTCCTTTTGTCAATCTTTACTTTTAGTAATTGCAGAAAAAATAAATTATTTTCTGTTTTATGGCCCATTTTTAACTGCAATGAAATCGCTTGTAGGGTGCCGAAAACCACAGCAGAGTTTCAAAACTGTTTTTGTTTTCAATTTTCCCTCTTAAATCAATAGTTGCACAAACAAAATTTGCAAAATTATAAATAATAAAATATGTATACAAACATACCTGCTGCATGTTGCTGTGGCAGCAACAAATGGTGGTAGCCGGCAGTTGGTTGTCTGACTCGTCTTGCTGCTCTTTAAAAGTTTTAAGCACTTGCTTGTTACTTGATGCAGAATAAATATTGTCAAATTTTATTAAGTTTATTGTTTGCCTTTTCGTATCGTTTTTTTTTTATTATTATTATTATTTTTTGGGGCTTAAAAGCAGCCAGTAGGAATTTTTTCGCTACCAGCAGGAAATGAACTGCAGTTCACGATTCACCCGATTCAAGTGAAAATATACTGAATTTAGGTAAAATTTTCCAAAATTTTTATATGCAATTCTGCAATTGGAAATTGGATGGCGGAGCAGAGGATTGGACTGGGGTAGGAAAAGTTGTAATGTGGGGTGCAACTTTTGTGTGTTTAAGGCAGGAGCATCGAAAAGAGGGAAAGATACATTTTTTTTAAAGAATTACAGAAAAGCCAAGAGAAAAGAGAAAAAAAATACCTTGATTTACTATATCTCAAAGTTTCTCTCTAGACTGTAATCACTTACCTGCTACAAACTAAATTCTTCGAATGATAGAGTCTCCAAGACGTCTTGTGTAGCCATTTTAGCTCAATTCGATGTTTGCAATGTGTGTTCAAAGGCCTGGAGTGCCACCCACAATCTACAGAAATCGAGTGTAACTTCCAACTATCGGCTGGCTCTGACCGTGCTAGTGCCATGGCTGGTAACTACTTCCCTTGTAGCTTTTCACACACTCTCCTCTTTCTACTCAGAAGCTCAGAAGAAGTTCTTGTTCTGTCTAAGCAAACAGGATAGTCTTTAATTTTCTTTACTTAAAGCCTTTTAAGCTTCTTGCGAATTTTTTATGTATTTAATAAATGAGGAATATATTTGATTGAGCCGCAAGGTTTCCGGGACTATCAATTGAAAATCACATCAAACAGTCTTTTTCAATTGTTGTCAGTCAGATCTGTGTCAAATCTAACATTCTTTTAGAAAGCGTTAAAGAAAACTATACGGATCGTTTAACCGAGACAATTAAAGCGGTTGAAATAAATTGTTTCCGGCAACAGTTGAACCGTTTGTTAATTATTTTAGTACACAGTTGATTATGATTTGCCTAAATGCTCATGCCTGAAAGCCAGAATTATAGCAATAGTTTGGCCCAAAACGGTGCGTTATACTGTGATCAAGGAACCGGGCTAACTCCTTCAAGGGTGGCTTTAGCACGTCCCAGCATTTAGGCAGGAAATAGCCTGTAACTTCTGTGGCCACGCAGTTGCTAATCATGAGTTGTATTCTCTTTCTTTAGAGCAGAAGCTGCCAGAGTCTGTGTGGGATATGCCTTCGCATCTTTTGGTCACAACAGCTTAAAACTTTAATTTTACTACTCTGGCATTCTACGACTGACATTCTACGACTTATAACGAAGCCTTGATCCACAAAATTTTTTTCTAACACGAGTTCTTTGGCAACAGCTCGCGAAGACAAAATTTCCACATGGCCCTGCAATAAAAAAAAACATTTTGTTCGACAGACAATAAAAATGTTGAAATTGAATTTTGTGGTTGAATCATATTTTGTCATTATTTTAATAATGTCAAGTTAATGGTTGAAGTAAAAAAATGAAAGAAAAATACATATATAAAAATATTCTTTGGTTTTCCTCACCCAAGTTGAGTGCAGACAAGCAGTGAACTGTACAATTGCAACAAAAAGGGAACGTTTTCGTAAATGAGTCAAAGCGTGCAAACGGAAAAACGGAATAATCTATACGACCAGATGCGAGTACATACCTTTTTTTGTGCAATGAACACACTCAGACCTGCATGAAACGTTCAGATTTATTGGAACTGCTGGCAATGCGAGTTTGTGTTGATTTTATTTATATATATAATTTAGGAGTGGGTTATTAGGCAAAGGTTTTCAGTGTCTATTTGTCTATTTGTTTAAGTGCAAAACAGCTTGAAAAACGACCTCGAGCCGCATGAAGGATTAAATAACCGATTTGACAGCGTTTGTGATTTCTTGTTGTTCCTAAAAGAGTGAATGGCAGATGATTTATTATGAAGACAGTTGTTTTTTCAACACGTTTTCTGCTCAAACTAATACTGTAATGGACATCTGCTGGCATGTTTTTTCCTTTCCTACACAAGTGTAGGATATATCAGTCAAGCGACAAAATTAACGCCAACTTTGATAATACAAAATGATGAAGCTTAATTGGAAATTTTACATATTTAAATGTTTCATTCTTGGTTTCAACATATTTGTTCAATATGTAAAGGGTGTTTTTTGTAGAGTTATAAAACTTTGAATTTTTTTATATTTACATGAAATCTAAAATATAATCATTAGAATTAGAATTTATATATGACTTCTGGCATATGACCGCCAACGCTGGCTCGGACGTAGTCGAATCTGGAGGTCCAATTTTCGATGACTTTTTCGAATATTTGTGACCGTATCCGTATTGTTTCGGGCTTTTCGGCGTAGACTACTGACTTCACATATCCCTACAGAAAATAGTTTAGCGGGCCTAAATCGCACGATCTTGCAGGCCAATTTACGGGTCCAAAAAATGTGAAACTATACGGTTACCAAATGTGTCCTTCAATAAATCAATTGGGCTACGAGCTGTGTGACATGTTGCAACCGCAGCTCTTGAGCGTCATGGTTGTTCAATTGATGACATGAAAAAATCAGTAATCAGGGCTCCATAGCGGTCACCATTGACGGCAACATTCTTACCAGAGACGTTTTTAAAGGAGTACGGGCCAGTTTTTCGCAATGAAACGGTGTAAAAACATACACTTGAGGATTATCATCCCTCTAAATAGGGCAGTTTTGTTAATTGATGTATCCATTCAAACAAAAATGAGCTTCAGCGCTAAATAAAATTCGCTTATGAAAGTCGGGATCAACGTTTCGAAATAAATTTGCACAGTTTGGAAACGTTGTTCAGGCGTCAGTCTATTCATGTTGAAACCAAACTGAACGTAAATCACTTGACCGCTGACAAAATTGCCAAAAAGTGTGACAAACAGCGAGTGCAGCAGTAGCGGAGTTTGGGTTTCTGATTCCCCAAGTACAAACTCTAAGATGATCCTGCTGCAGTTTTGAAATATGTATATAAATATTTATTTAATTACACAATAACAAAACGGCCGGGGTAACGATATTGGCCTTTCACACAAAATTTTAAATCTTATTAAGGGTAAAAAAGAAAAAAATATGCAAAAAATGTTGATAAACTTAAACTGAATGTATGAGAAAAAGAAAACAATCCATAACACCCTTTCAGAGGACGACAGAAAAAACCACATAAACGATTTTAAAGCGCAATCTTTTACTTAACATCGCCCATATATTTTTGCGGAGATAAAAATCTTTGGCATTTGACTATTTGGCAGATGACTACTTTATTTGTTTCTACCACTTGAAACGCAGGCAGGCAGTCAGGAAGGCAGTCAGCAGGCATTTCTCCTGTTGCGTAAGCTGTTGTTGTTGTTGGTGTTTTTTTTTCCCTACTGTTCGATTTGCTCTTAAAAGCATTAAAGGCATTGGAAAGTTTTTCCATAAAAGAAGCCAAAAAAAGAAAAGGAAATAAAAACGAAACAACGAAGCAGGCAGCATTTAAAACATGCAAACATTGTTTGCATGCTTCGGCGATAACATTGTCGCATAAAAACCGCCACTACGTAAATGACGAAAAAAGGCAGCCGCAACAATAATGCGAAAAGCAAATATCACTGCGACGATCACATTGATTACCAATCGGCACAAAACTTAATCGCAAATTCATGCAAATTATCTGCAAAAGGGCATCATCATCATCATCATCATCATGATCATTGTCGTCGTTGTCGTTGTCGTCGTCGTCATTATGATGATGTTTGGCATGATCATCATCGTCAACATGGTTTCCTTTAATACCTGTAATTTCAACAAAGCCACCAAATCAAGAATTGTAGAGGAGTCAAGCTAAAAACCATGACTACTTTGTTTTTGGATTGTTAAAGAAAAGAAGTTTTTTTCATTTTTTTTGAAACAAAAATACAGGTGAAACGTTGCCACAACAAATACCGCAGTAGTTACGAATAAAACTTAGTTAATATTTGAACCCAGCTCGCCAGGACATTCAAAGAGTGGTCTCATTTAAAAGACTTGCTTGATTCAACTGTGAAGCTTTCTAAAGGAGCTGAAGCAGAGATGGTGTCTCATAAAGGGCCTGCGTTTTGAGAGCGTGTGAACTATTATATTTGCTTGGAAGGCTTCACGATGCCATTATGTGTGAAATAAACTGCCTCCAAGGGCGAGCATGCGCACAAAATGGTGCGATGTCATGGCTAGTGCTGACTTTGCAGACCAAAGAAACCTGATAGGAAATAGTCTGATGAGCTCAAAGCACTCGATTTGGGTGGCTGATTTACATCATCTTCATATGAGATCGATCAAAGCGCTCGTACGGAATGGTTCACCTGACAGGAGCTGAACGCCAAACAGCGCCCTATTGTTGAAATCATAAATATTCGATTCGATATGAAATCATAAAACTTCGATCTCATATGAACTGCTTTCGTTTTAAAATCGTCAATTATGTTCCCTCAGCAGAAAAAGGCCTCCTGCCCTTTTGATGAAAACTAGAGTTATTTTCTACTGGATCCAGGAGTCATTAATGAATACATACCGACTATCATAGATGTCGGCGATGTTTTCGGCAGATTGTACATGACACCATCGCATCGGATGAAAATGATTATTAGTTCAATCAGTGAACAAGTTTTGGAATCTGCGAGAGGGTATTAAAATCAACTCTCATGCACACTTTCACGGGCATCATAGATGTTTTCGGACGATCTTACGCCAACCCATTCGTTAATTGCCTATTGAATCAATCCGTCAATAGTGCTCTCTGTAGGACGACTGTGATAACCGAAAAACGACCATGAACGCGGAACTTATGGTGAACAACAAATGGACTGAATGAATGGCCCCGAATGCGACATGTGTAATTTCAATTATATGATCGCTTTCAATTGCCAACTTTGTTAACAAAAGTCTACTTTTCTGTGTCTTTTACTATTATACGAGTATGAACGTTATTTGATTCCGTAACGAATTGTTAACGGGTTAAATTAAGAACAGAGAATTCACCACTCTTTGGCTCTGAGCAACTTATGTCGTTCGTTGAGCGCACCATAGCAAATGGTTGCAATAACTGGCCTGGGAAGGGGCTCTTGCTCTGCTTACCTGTGTGCACTCAGTGTTGTCAATGTGGCGCTACAAATAAATAACAAGATCGCATTAAGATTTTCATCACTGATCGTGCAGCTTTAATTGGTCTCATATCAATACAACCTCTTTTTCCTTAAGTTATTTTTGTTTTTGTTTGTTTTTATATGATTTTATAAAGTTAAGCTTTCGTTCAATGCAAATTTCCAACTCAAAGAATGCGTAAGGAAAGAATTAAATAAGTACGAGCCGAACAACACAACAGTTTGTGAAAGGCACAGCGAACCGAGATCACCAAACTCATCATTGACTTTATTACATCTGCAGTCCGTGATCGAACGATGTATAGAAATAAATATTTAAATTCAACTTTTTTCTGCCCTTTTTTTGAGGTTTCGTTTGCAGGAGTTTTATGTTTATGACATTTTGTAAAAATCAATTTCATGTTGAAATGGCAAAAAATGCAAAATTTATATTCTCCTGCCACAAAAAAGGATATCAACACGTGTCTTTATGTAAATTTAACATTTCAATATCAAAAATTCAAAACAAAAACAACAACAAAAAAACAAACAAAAATAACAAGCACTTAACATTTTGTGGTTTTATCTTTGGAGATCTTAAATCAAATGACATTTGTTTTAAATACGAAGTACGCGATACAGAACACACTGATGGCAACAATACAAACGGAAAATAAGAAAAGAAAAAAAATAAAAACAACAACAGCAAATACAAAATAAAAACTTAAAATTATAAAGTAAATAAAGTCATTATTGTGGCGCCACTTGGTTAAGATCAAACGGTTCTCTTGCGTCTGCAGCATGTACTCGTACTTCTTAACAATTCCAGGCAAATATCAGCGACAACCCAAAATTACAACAACATTGATTATAAAATAAGCAATAAAAAACGTTGTCATACTTTAATATGAAACCCTTTTGCGGTTTTATAATTTTAGCTCACGTTTAAAAGCCCTTTTCGAGTCTGAAACAAATACAAATGAAAAGTCGACAAATATCATTTGTTCATATTTTGTGCCCTGTAGGAAAATTGCAGTAGAAGCGAACGGAGGCTGTTCTTGCTTCCAGTGTATAGAGACACAAATACATATTTTATGTTTTTCAGAAGGTCCGCGTATTATTTTTAAAGGGTTTTCTTGCCCAAATCAAACCTTTTTAACGACACGTTTGTTTTGAAGGCCGTTTTCTATATTCTAAAATTTGTATTTTTTGAGGCATATTTTGCTGACAGAAGCTTTTTGAAAATGTACTTTTTGTATAAAGAAAACAAAGTCTTTCGAAAAGGTACTTTTTGTAAGAAAAGTACTGTTTTTTGAAAGTTGCTTGTTCCGAAAATCTTATTTATTTAAAAGGTAGTCGTGTTTTAAAAGTCTAGTTTTTTTAAAAATTACTATTTCAATTTTTTTTCTCTCAATAATAATGATATTGTAAAAAGTACTTTTTGGAGGGGTACTTATATTACAACCTACTTTTTGTAAAAGGTATTTTTTTGGAGAAGTTCTTTTTTTTATGTATAAAAATATATATAGTTTTTACGCTTAAGCGTGTTATTTCGAAAGGTACTTTTTTAAGAAGTACCTCCTGAAATAGGGAATTTTTTTAAAACACTTTTTAAAATTTTTTCTTCAAAAAGATAAATTTGTTGGCTCACTGAAGCGCCTCCATGCCTTTAAATTTCCTAATGGACAGCTGCTTCCAATTGTCTAACAATAATTTCCAGCAGCACTCGCGTCTCAGGTTTTTGGTTATAATTTCTGTTTCGTTTCTTCCTGGCATGTAGTCGTACTTAAGCTCATAAAAAAGTACTTTTGCCTTATTAAGTTGTTTGATTTCCGTTCACTGATATTCATAAAGATAATGTGTTTCTCATTTCAATTTTGCTTGTTTTTGTTTAGCTTTTTCTTTTTGTTTTTGTTTTGTGTTTTCCTTTCCTCAAACTTTGGTTTGTGTGTATTTTTGCTAAAAGCTTCCGATTTCACTGGCATATAACTTTATCATCTCGAAATGGGCTTGTAGGAGTTTTCCTCCTCTTGCTTTTATGGCTTTTCGTACATTTGATGCCGTTTGCAGATGCAGTAAATGTTGCAAGAGCTGCTGATGTTTGGAGGCTTTAAGACTTTTTGATTCATTTGCGTTTTTTCGTTGTTGCTGTTGTTGTATTTCATGTACTTGTTATTACTTGAATGCCATTTTTGGCTACCGTAATTTTGAATTTACAAGCTTCTTACTTAAACATTGTTTATCATCTTTAATCCGAAATAATGTTTCATTTGATTTTTTCCAATCTAATTCGTTTCCTTCATTTGTGTGGTTTTCAAATCCTTTAATGTTCGCTCAATTGATGCTGCTGTTGTTTTAGCAGCCACGTTTTTCGATTTTTGTGGCAAGAAACTATTTAAATAAGCGACAATCAACTACACCATCAGCGCCAAACCGTTGCTGGCATCAACGTTTATGCAAATTATGACCATCATTGATCATTCGGTCGCATTAGAAAATCCAGCCAACTCGCAGTCAGAGGTTCTTAACGGGCTTTTAAAAAGATTCAATTCAGATTGTAGTTTTACCTTGTATGACATTTAGTCTTTTTGAAAATTTTCGGAATTTGAAACCATAAGCAAAAGGATTTACTTCGTTAAATGCAACCATAATAGCCAGGAAAAAATAATAGATATGAAACATCAATAAATTCATTGGTGTAATTTTGTCTGGTACACTTCCATTTTAGGTGGAGGAAGTAGTTGTCACAGGAACTAAGTGATCCAAAGAACAGGATCTTCAGAACAACTTACAAAGAACTTTCCGCCTGGCAGTATTTTTTTTTGCCAAAATAGTTCTTATATGCAAATAGTAGAAAGAATATGTTTGTTATTTCATTTTTATAACCTTTAAACTGTTCTCATTACGGCCATAAAGGGAATGAAAATCTTACATATTAAGAAACCAAAATTGGAAACATATCAGGGATAGATAGAGTAGAAAATAATAGCGAACAGGACGTGACACAGAAGGCAAAGCAAAAACGAGCAGAGGTGACGGAACCAAGAATGATACAACTTAAACTTAAATTATAATTCAATTGCAAGAAAATTAAGAATTAAAATAGGAAACACCAACAACAACAGATAGGGAGGAGTGGAATGAAGCACAGCGCTGTCAACTTTGAAATTTCAAAACGCGCCAAAATGGCGAAAAAGAACGCACCTTTAAAAAACACACCACAACAAGTCTAAAATTTCTTATGTTTATTAAAGAAATTTTGTGCACCAAAAATTTTAAAACCTACCGAGTTGAGAACCCTGAAGCAGAATAAATTAGGTTGCAACACAGTCCATCAGAAAAGAGAATATAATAGTATAACAATTTACTGAAGTAGAAGAGATACCATAAAACTCAAACAGAGAATATGAAAGTATTATGAAAACGTTAATAGAATAGAATATAGATGTCTTGCACTATAAATGCTAAAAGTTCGACAACAATTTAAGATATATATAAATAAATACGTGTCAATACGATATGAGTCGCTATACATCTCAAGACTGGGGAATAATTGTTTCGATTGCGAGAAGACAACTCACCATCGAAAATTGCCATCAGCGTCTAGACTCATTTCAATCGCTGTGAACTGAACTGAAAATAAGGGCATTACACCTTCTCGTTATTACTACAAAACCCTGTGTTAACGCTGCCTGACGAGGCCTTAGTTTAGCGAAAACCCAGCAGGTCAAACAAGTACCCTGAAAGCTGAACACTACAAGTTTACTCACCAACAGCGTTCTTATAACGGAGCTGGATGAGTTGCGACTGGACATCATATGATTCGAACAGAATGAAGCAACGTCACATATTGCACGATCCAAAACCGAAATTCGGAAGGCTGCATTTGCGGTTCGCCCAAAAAATCGCACGATTTAGGCGTTCCTGACTTGTTTTTGCGGGGTTTCTTGAATTCACGAATATATATGAGCAACCTTCCGAATCTTGAGCTTCCTCAAAGGGAATATCCATTAGGAATGTGGGAATCTGTGACCAGAAGTTCCAGCACTATTGATGGAAAATAAATCGAGTCCGTATAGTCGATGTTATTTTGTCTATTTCACAATAAATAAATTCTTAAATTAACAAAATCCAAAAGCAAAACAAAATTTTTTCATTTACATATTATAAAAAATTTTTTTTTTAGGTGACAACAGCTTTTCTGCCACTTTGTATTTGGTAAGCCTTTAATTGCGGCCTTAAGACAAGTAAATAAACAATAAATAAAATAATAATTAACCAATTTGGAAACTAAATGTTTTATAAATGAATATTTTAATTTACAGTCAAAGAATATCCTGTGTCCACAACAAGTTTCGTGTCACCCTGTATTTGGTGAGTCTTCAATTGCAGCTGCAAGCCAAGCAACAACAAACTCATTTCTTTTCCGAAAATATCCAAAATCAAAACTAAATTCGTTCATTTGTGGGAAAAATTACAGTCAGAGAAATTCACGTGGTGACCAAATTTACGCCAACCGGTATTTGGTGAGCCTGTAGTTACGGCCTTAAGCCAACTAAAGTCTTGTGCTAAAATATTAGCCACAGTTTTGTTGCCCAAATCAATTGAAATTATAATAATGACTCACTAACACACCTGAAATAAGATATACTAACGAATATATTATATTATCATTTTCTGCTCGTATTATTATGAGAAATATTTCTAGAATTTAATAATTATTCACTTTTTTCCATTCATGGCTGCTTGTATAGTTTTATTTACATTTGTTTCTTATCATTTTTGATGGTCATGGCATAAATAGGGGGGGGGGCTAGGGGGGGGGGTTTAACAGAAAATGGAAAAGCATAAATTACGAGCAAAATCTACAATAACTACTCATCAATTTTATTTAGCGATAACAAACACTCAAGTTTCAGAAAATATGGCCATCAGGCAAAGCAAAAAAAAAATATAAAAATATAAAATAAATTAATATGCCTTCCGTGTGCACAGGCTGGCTTGAATATGATTATAGTTTTTTCTAACCCACAAGACAAATATGTACATAAATACATATGTAAATATTTGTGATTGTCAGAAATTGTCTTATCTATAAATAAATACTGCTATTGCTACGCGCACGGCTGTTTGGAATGTGTCAAACCCACAATTTTCAATATATTTAGATTTTATTTATAAATATTTTTTTTCCACTTTCCACCACAAAATAAGTATAAACGTTTAATATGTTTGTCAACAATTTATTTATTTGTTTGTTTGTTTTTTTTTCTAATACTTTTCCACACACACACACACACACCCACGCACACACACACGCACACACACACTCGTACATACAGGTCCATGTTTTTGCTTTATTTATTTTATTTTTGGTTTTATTGGCTCTACTCTTTCTGTTGTGTATTTAATACAATAAACTTTTTGGCTTTGTTTAGTTTTTCTTCATGATCTTCCACTTCAGTTCGTTTCAATCTCTTCAGCGCTTGAAATTGCTTCTGCAAATTAAAAAGTTTTTCTTGCTTATTTCGACAATCACAACAAAAATTAATTAACTACATACATACACACATACATACATACATACATACATACATACATAAAACAAAACAAATGGAATTGAAATGTTTAAATCATTATACTTCCTCTCTGGTGGTCGCTTCTTTGACTTTAATCGCTTGTATTTTACGCTCGGAGTTTCTGATATCGGTGCTTAAAGATACCACGGTCCCGCAACGCAGAGTGGACGGAGTTATAAATATTTTGTTATACATAAATTTAGCGGCGTATTTGATACTGGGATTATTGTGTATATTATTAATTTATGCCATAATTAAGGTATTTACATATATTTATATGTCTGTATGCGATGAACGAAAGTGATCAAAGTATTTCGCAGAGTTGCAATTTTTCGAAATTGCGGCAAAGTTTTTCCAAGTTTGGAAAACCAACTTCAGGCGGATATGGGCATGGAGAACAGTTGCTGAAAGCAAGATTTGGAGGAATGTATAGATTCATTCAATCGTTCTCATGTATGTGATCATATCAGATCATATAGAAGGTCTGTTCAAAAAATAAGTTGAATTAGAATGAATCATTTGTTTTTGTATGTTGGCGCACTCGTCTCGCGTGTTCAAAACTTCAGCTATTTACGAGTAGCCGGATTTGGTGTGTTTGCCGGAGGCATAAAAGTTAGAAGTGTTTTGCGAGTTTGGCGATTTTTGCGCTGGCGGAAAAAACCCGATTTGCATGAATTTTTATTAATTTAATTAAAACTAAGTGTTCAAAAAGTAAAAATCACTTGAAATGCTAACAGACAGATTGTACTCGTGAGTCCGGAAAATGTTTACAAGTGTTACCAGGTTTTCAAAGAGGGTTCGACAAGATTGGAACCCCCCGCCTATCAACCACCAATGAAAATGCTGAGAAAGTAACGAAAATTATTATGGAGAATGTTGTTAAAAATTTCGGCATATCGGTTATCAAACGGATGTCATGGCAGTTTTAAAGTGCATTTTCTGAATTTTGACAAAAAAAAAACCTCAACAACTTAGAAATAGTTGTCGCCAAGCCTGCTGTCCAGTGATTACAAATATTTTGATTATTTTCGCTAACATACATATTTTATATTGTCTAATTTTTCATAACAATTAATATCATAAAAAATTTTAGAAACGTCATGAACTGATGGTTCCTTGGCTTGTTGCCGCTTTGTTGAGTGTTCTTTGTGAAATAATATTCGTCATTTATGTTCTGGACCGGGGTCACAGCAAATACGTCTTGTATTTAACAATCGGAACAGGTGATTCTAATACATGCCACTAAATAAGCATTTAAGTGCTTATAGTTATTTGTTTTTTTTTTTTTAATCTAGTGGTAACTCTTTGGATGACTTGGACGATTTTCGCTTTTTATCGAGCTGTTCGTCGGGAAAAGCAAACCAAGCGCGTGGACGAATTATGGTTTTGTGGCTACAGAGCGGCCAAAAATTAAAAAGATTATGAAAATAAATTGTATAGTTGTATGAACAAATAGGATAATAGTATATGGTATAGTAGTAAACTTACAGACGTCTGTATATAAAAGAACTTGTCGTAAGGAGCCTGACGTTTAGCACGATATTTAAGTCCTCCCAAGTCCTAAAGTTTTTATAAATATAAGAAATTTTCCCTAATCAGAGATATAGTATCTATTTAAGAAACATTTCTGAAGGTTTCTAAAGGTATAGAAGAGAACGGAGGTCAAGTAGGAGTGATGAAAAAATTGCTAAGACGAGGGGGGGGGGGCCACAAACCATTATAAATTGTTTCACACGGGATATATGTAGAAAATAGCATCCACCTCTTGCACTTCCTTTCAAGTTCTTTTAACAGCCAATAAAAATTAGATATACATTTAACAATTGGATACATATTTAGGAAAAAATTCTCCACTCAACTCTATTCAGTTACACGTAATTCGCTCAATATCAATTAATAAGATTTAAAACATTTTGTCGTATCGAAACTGCTGGTCCGTGAAAGGTTTGGCCACATTAACGACTGTCTGTACCCGCTTATCGTTATTGATCTTTTTAATGGAGAACATATTTTTCTCTTAAAAACAAAACGTCTCTTATATGGGTTGATTAAAATATTACGTAACGATATTAATTAACACGCTATTTAAACATAAATCTTAAAAATAAAATATGAAAAAAATTAACAAATAAACATTAAAGACAAATAAAGCAAAATAATTTACTGCAAAAATAACATGAACATTAAATCGAACAAACATAAACTAAAGTCAACTCTGACAGTTTAGTTTTATTTTCGATCGTTTTTATTATAAAAGACAACTGCTATAACGACAACAACAGCAACAACATGCTGCAACATTTATGAAAAATGTTTGTTTAAGTGAAACCAACTAAACTTTTTAATACCAGTTAATTGCAATTATTGATTGTGTTCAGTTATGGTTGACATTTGCGAAATGAAACACATAAACTTAGACACCAGCAGGAAAATTAAAATCGAAAAGGAAACAAAAAAAGCAAAAGTTTGGAAAAACACTTAAATGGTAGACAAGAACAACAATTACAATTACAATTTGCGACAAACAAAAAAAGTGTGACAACATTATGCCCAGCGTTTACACTAGACACGAAATAATCAAAATGGAACGTTTTTAAGAAATCGAATTTAGGTGGCTAGAAACTTAAAAAGAAACCGAAAGAAACTCACAACAATGTGGCAACTTGAATCTGCCGTGACTGCAAGAACTCTGGTGATGGGTATCGTGGTTGATAATCAGTTCGATCCGAGTATAGGATTGGCAAGATTGAAGAGACCCAGACAAGGATGGCGTTTTGCGACAGCTCAGCAGATGCAAACCGAATCGCTGGGAGAGTTGAAGGACCAACCAAAACATAAGGCTGATTTGGGGATTTGAAAGAAACGCTGTCAAAACTGAAGACGATAAAATAGAAATTGAAGAAATAATTGTTTTGAAAAAATAGAAAACGATAAAATAGAAATTAAAAATAATTGTTTAAAACAGAAAGAAAGAAAAACTCACTTTATTTTTTCAACAGATCTCTTATGCCATGAGAAATTATTTATAAAATAATCTTTAGCCTGAATCATGAATAATCTTCAGTCGTTGTTAATTTACTAAAAACAATATAAAATAATAATTTATTAATGAACTTGAATTTAATGTTATAAAAAACTAGGATTTTAATTAAAATACTATTCATATGAAAACATTTTTCGGGACTTCACACAAAGTTGATTGAAGCCTACAAGGAGGCAGCACTACAGCAGCTGATAACTTTGTTTTGAAAGAATGCGGTACTACAAATCAGCGTATACTTTGGCAACGGAGCCAGTAAGGCCGTATCCTTACATCCCCTTCTGAATGATTTCCCTTGCCGCACAACGACAGCGAGTATGACCTTCTTTCTGGTTCCCTCTTCCTAACAGCGGCACCAAACATTCATAAATACCAGCGGCTGGCAAACGGTTCAAACTGCCACAGATACTTGCAACGGCAAGCAGGTTTTTGGCGGCCCTACTGTCAGCACAATTGATGACGGCGCCAATACGCAAAGCATGTGAAATACGGTACTTTCCTTCCGCTATAATATCACCATATTTCTTACACATACTCGCATTACGACGGGATCACAATCAAAAGCAAATGTCTCGTACTGTCAATACAATGCCAATGCATTGTTGCAATTTTGCTCTGGGGTTGCCAGCTTGTAGATGTGACTTCGTAGAAATATTTATATTTGAAGAAAAAAATCGGAAAATGAAAATATAAAACTGTTATCAAGAATAATAACGAACAACATTAAATAAGTAAAAAAAGTGGAAAATTTAACTCGGTTCCTTTTAAAAATTACTTAGAGTTGAATATCAGTTGTACAGTTTTCTCAGCTTCGAAATTAAAGAGTTTAATTGGATTTAATATTAATTATCGAGAAAAAAAATTCTAACGAATTGTTTAAAATTGAAGAAAATTCCCATCTCTAATCATCTGGTTATGAAAAGGCAGGAGTTCATGATCAGTTCACACATTCAGGGCATCGTGATATTTTGTAGGAATAGGCAAAAATCTGGATAGAGACAAAGAAATCGATAGCACTACCCTTATTAGAGAATGCATTTTTCAACATGTCTGCTAATTTTTTGTCAACTCTAGTGGCGCGAATGTGAAGTTTTATTCATATTGACTGTATTGATACGATGAACTGGTACGGCCATGTAGTGATTAAATCTTACAACATAATGGCAACACCGGTCAAATGGTCTCTTTTTGAGGCCGGCAGCACCAATAAAATTTTAACTGATATAAGTTATAGTTGATGATAGTAAATAAAAATCACATTATTTCTATTTTTTATTTCTGTTCTAATAAATATTTTTAATATAATTTTAGACTTAAAGTCCAGTTGTGTTTTTATAAAAAAAATTTCAATTTTTGTTTTTCTTTGGCAATTTCTTTTAGGAAAAAATGTTTTTATTTGATAGTATGAATTTTCTATAAAAAGCTAAAAGTTTCAAGAAGATAAAAAAAAACTCCTAATAAATTTAAATTGTTTTTTCGGCTTCAATTCAACTGCGAGGAGCTGTTGTCTATACCAAAACACTTTAATTCATATATATTTTTTTTGCTGTACACGATTCTGGAGATAGGAATTAAAATCTTTAGTATTTTGTAGAGATTTTTGCAGAGATTTTTGCTAAAACAGTTCAAACGAAAAACATCAATTTCTGTAGCGAAACACAAACCAACAGCCACCGCCCGAGAGTATTCGTGCCCCGAAAATTTCTCTCACAGCCGCCGCACATCACGAAATTAATTACTTTTTTTTTTAAAAAATTAACGGTATCAGCTTTAAATACACTCGATTACTTTGCCGAAACTTAAGACATACACATCGCCAGTCATTTGTTGCGATTACAAAACTGCCTGCACTTAAATACCTCAATTAATTAAAAGGCAATCTTGAGTTGTTTAATTAAAACTAAAATGCCAACTTAAACACACTTGTTGCATGCAGTGTGAGCAGGTTCTTTCGTCTTAAAACTTAAAAGCAATCTTTTGCCCAATACTTCAAACAGACCTAAAACAAACAAACCGAGACTCACAAACACACGCAAACACTTGTGTGTTTGTAGATGTTAAATTGCTGGCCTTTTTCTCCTGCTTTAACAAATGAACACTATTTTATTATTTACCAGCTCGTTTCGATATGCGCACACCATTTACAATCTCATACATGTCGTATTGCCAACTACTTGTGTACAACTCATTAAGACAATTTATTAATTTAAAAATTTATTGTTAAAAACATGCAACATTTTAGCGATATTGGACTCGTATGGGTTTGCGCCATTAAGCAACGTACGAACGAACGTGTTTAAAAAAGAACTTCATATCTTTATTACGAATAAGTGAATTCATTATAATAAATAATATTTCAATGCACCGAACTGGAAATGGAATGGAAAAGTATTGTCCGTTCAATAAATAATATGAACCGAAATCTGAATGTAGTGGCAGCTAGAAAAAACAAAACAGAAAAGCAAAAAAAAAAAACAGAATTATGTACCACAAGTGGCTGACTGACACGACTGACAAACTCACCAGCACGACTCAATCATCCGTAAACAGACATATCGCCACCTGAGTGCCGCATAGACGTAAGCAAAAAAAAAAAATACCCCCACAGTGTTTAAAATCGGCTTGTTTTGAAAACTTAGGGAGCAGGAATTCTAGGGCTTATTTGGCCCAAACGTCACTTTGCTCAAAACGAATTTCATCGCTTATAACTGGGATTCACTTCAGCAGCGCCACGTATTGGCTTGACTACGTGATACTTTGATTGTGTGTTTTTATGCTGCTGCTAAAAATGATTTGTAAATAAAATCTGCAATAACAGACATAATTTTATATGAACTGCGTAAGTTCTCATATTTTGCTTCGGTCTTGATTTTTTTTCTCAGGTTTTTGAATATTACGAAATTGATAATAATTATAGACTACGGCCGGTAAATTGGATCAGGTTGTTCGACGGCAATGAAACGATTTTAAATGGTGTGGAGTGACTAGAATAGAATACAGTTTGAGGCAAAATAAGATTTTTTTATTGTAATAGAATGGAATATTGACGGTTTTGCTCAATCGTCAGCTCGTCATCGTTAACTTTATACTCGCCATAATCTTTCTGCCGTGAAGACTGTGGCTATTCGCCGGGTGGCGAATTTTAGTCCACTGGAGAGTAACCAGCAGGGTCTGAGTCAGTCATTTTCGTGTACCTGATAAGAATTTGGCCCTTTACAGACCACTTGACGTCAGCTCGCATCGTGACTTTCAATTCAACTGACTCAGAAGCTTAAGGAAAACTGTTCGCTGATTGAGTCCTGAGGCATTTGAAAACTGTCCTTAATTTTCATAAAAAAACGTAAATGTCGGCAGATTAAAGTGCCAAATTTGGGACGATAAGAAGCCACATGAACTCCTGAAGTATCTAATATTAAGCCGACAAAACTACTCGTACTATAAGAAATCGATTTGTTACTTCACGATCCTCATGTCCTTGATATCGACATTGGTCAGGGCAAGTGCTAAGGAGGCAATGATTAATTTTTTGGCCTGAATCAGGAAGAGGTGCGTATCAAATTGAACATTTTTCCCTAATTCACTTGAAGAAGATGAAGAAGGAGCGAGGTTGTCATTTGCAGAGGCCACTTTCATTGTCGGATTGTTCTCTGTGGGCATTTTTCAGCTCGAGATCTATGCTAATAAGCCACCAATCACACAGTCCGCTGAACCGAGGTCGTGGCTCAAGTTCAGTCTGATTGATGTACCAGAGTCCTGGAAAGTTCCAAGTTTCAGATACACCCTCATAAGGTGAATCAGTATTAAATATCATGATATTATACCGTCCAGGTACTTCAAAGGTGGAACCAATTTCTGTAATATCTCACGCTCTATATTCATGCTAGATTCAATTGCCGAAAAGTAAGCGCTTTATAAAATACCCTTTATGGATTTTGTAAATGTTGTTTGCATTTTTCCAACTTCAAGTTTAACTACTCATAAATGTGTACAAATTTATTTCCGATATCTCAAGTGCAAACCGCAAATATTTTCGTTTCCAAGTAATGACCTGAATAACTGAAAGCGTATAAACAAAATGCTAAAAAAAGCGTTGCTATTGAGCTGCTTTTTTTCGTGCCTTTCGATTTATTATACGATTTCCCTGGGTTACCGTAAAGCTGGTGGCTTCAACTTCCCAACCCCCTGCCCACTGGCGCTGCAACGCAACATTCGAACACACCGAAGACATTAACATAAACAAAATATAGACAGGCACTACATAACAGCCTTAATATGTGGCGGTAAATTCCAAAACTTAATTTTTATTGCAACTCTGCATTGCTATGCCCCGGCTGGCGAGCATGTGTGCGAGCATTTATGCAGGTATGTATGTAAATAAAACTCAAGTTTGTTGGCAGGCAGGTTTCCGGTAAAAGGGCAGCAGTTTCGTACTTTTCCTTATTTACAGTTTGCGTTTGATTGCGGGCTTAGCAAATTGTTAGTCGAGTTGTAGTTGCGGACGCGGCAGGATTTCGTTTTCTTTAGGCATTTGTGGCAAATAGTGTTTGTTAAGAGGATATTTGGTTTGTGTATGGAAATTTGGCAGGCGCACAAGCTAAAAATTAAAAATGCCTTTAGATAGTGACCATCGTTTGCATCATCATCACCACTATGATCATGCTTCGGGACTAACGCCGCTTCACCATCACCACAACTTGGTAAGGCAAAAGTGGTTTTCTTATTGTTTTTAACTAAAAATGATTTAGGCTGGTCAGCAGGCAAACCAACCTCCTGCAGAAGAAAATTACTCTGCTCTAAAGCACCAGATCTCAATAAACATTTTGTTTGAATACAAATCCATGAAAAAAATGATCGGATTCAAGCAATAACTTTACAAATTTTTTAGGGCAAATTATTTTTTTTCAAATTTTATCGGCGAAGAAAACCGATTGTGGGGTTATATTTTATTATGTGTGAAAAGCAACCTAAAATTTTGCTTATAGAGAGATATATTTTTGCTGGACCGCAACTCCTAAAACATGTCACCGGTCCAGAAAATGATTTCATGGTAAATATTTCAAACAAGTTTTGGGTTAAAAAGGAGAATAAAATTTAAATATTGTGTGTCATATTTTTTTTTTATACTTTTCATAAAAACTTAAAATTGTTGTGGAGTTTTTTTCATGAAAATGAGCGCTACTGAATTCACGACACTATTTTACAGGTCCGTCGGTATTCAGCGAAAAACTTAATTAAATCAACGAAAAAGCGCTTAATTTGTAATATTTTTTGGAATTTCGAAAGCCTTTTAAATAAATTTGTGCTAAGAAATCTAAAACTTTAATAGACGTACAGCAGCTCTGGGAGGAGGACCAGCTGTCACGCCATTGTAATTATTTTTTAATTGGAAAAATAATACAATTTCCTTTATATCAACAGTTGGAAAGTAACTGTGGTAACAGCACCTCCTTAACCTTAACTGAGCATCACCATGATATAGACCTGGTTACCACCCTGCGCAGTGAGTTGGCAGCACTGTCTTATCAAGAGGAACGCTTGACGATTGAGGTAAATCACAAACTAATTCGAAAATAAGCCCAAGGCGAATTAATGAAAGGTAAATTTTCCACTAAATAATAAACGACTTTGGTTCTTCCTAAATTATTGGAAAATAATAAAGCCACAAAATCAATCCTCCAATTTTGACTAAAACATAAAAAAGTCATCAGTTCATCTGTCAATTTCACCTGGGTTTGAATTCGCCTTGATAATTCCCCTAAAACGATAGTTTCAAATATTGTACAATACGAAAGTAGATTTCATTAAATTAGTAATTCCTTGTACCAAAAATTTATTCAAGTTGACGGATGTGAAAACAAATCTGGCGGTCAAGACAACGGAATGTGAAAATCTAAGAGCCCAGGCAGCTCGCCAAACAGCTCTGATAACTTCACTGCAAAATCGTGTTCATGCCTCTGAAAATCGTGAGAAATCTGTACAGTCACGATGCGATTCAACTATTGAAACCGTTCAGCGGGAAAAACGAGCTGCAGACGAGCGAAGTAAAGAATTGTTGGAGAAAATCAAACATCTGGAAGATTTGCTGGCCAACGAGGAGGGCCAGAAGGAACAGGCACAAAATCAACTCAAGGATTTTGTCAGACGTTTGAGTAATTGCTTTAAAATGGAGGCCTGTGAGAGTGCCCATCTCACCGCTGACTGTGTGTTGAACAGGGCCGAAGAACTGATGACGGAATTATATCGTACAAAGGCAAAAGCTAATTCGACTTGTGACACATTAAGCAGCTGTGAAAATGAGCTGTTAAATCTGAAATCACTAGCCAACATTGAGAAGCAACGTTTAACGGCCCAGCTGGAGAGTGCCAGCAATCGTGAATGCGAATTGGAAGCCAGATGCCGACAATACGAGAGGGACCTGCAAATGCAAAGAGATCGTCTAAGTGAATCTGAAATCAATGCGGAGAAACTGAAGGACGAACTGAGAGGTTTCGAATCTAGATGTCATCGACTGCAAGTGAATTTGGACCGGGTACAAAATGATCGCCTACAGTTTCTCAGGAGCCTGGCCAATCAACTGAAAATTGCTGAGCCCTGCGAGACCTTAATAAAAGATAAACTGCACGAGCTCTTAGATGGCAGCAAAAAAATGCATGAGGTACGAGTAATTGTTTGCTTAACTTTAGGAAACAGCGTTTCAATAATTTTCCATTCGTTTAGCAAATTAATAGTTTGCAAAGTCAAATAACGATGGACCAGGTCAAACTAAAGGACATTCAAGATACCACACAGTATCGTTTGCGTACTGATGAGGCGCAGAAATGCGAACTAGAAGAGCGTTTGGAGAAGTGTCATGCTGAAATTCATACTCTGCGCCAGGATCACTTGTGCTTGTCTGAGTTTTTAAAGCGTCTGGCTAGAGCCTTGCAGTGGAGCGAGTGCTCTACGCCGCCCGCTTTGGGAAATGACACCAACATCATGGCTGAGAGTCTTTTGGAAAGAGCAGAGCGTTTGGCGTTAGTGTTTGACGACAACCGACATCATGAGCATGGACTGCATCACAAACATCAGCATTGTCACCGCTCCAGCGACAAGGTAAGTCTTATTGTAGAACTTAAGAAATTTCGAGTTCTGACTTGTATGCCAAACCGATCAGAGCTGCTGTGAGAGTGTCCATCACAATCACACAAAATTAAGGAGGGAGAGGTCCTGCCATGACTTAAGAGAGAACACCTCTTCGGTCTACAATCTTCAAAGAAAAGTTCGTGTCCTTAAGGAGCAAATTCAACGTCGAGACTTGCACTTGGAGCTGCTTAAAAGAAAGCTGGCCCTTATCGAGGATGGAGCGCGAGGAAAGTGCCTTTTACAGGGCGAACGGGATGAGGCATTGTGCCGCACTAAAAAGGCCAGTAAAATCATTGACAAACTTACAGCCCAGCTGGTTGACGCTCGCTCACAAATAGCCGAAGTAAAAGCCCAATTAGCCGAAGCAGTTGAATATAAAATTACGGCCCTGGAGCGAGCCAGAAAAATTGATGAACTCACAACCCAATTATGTGACTTGGAGGAGGACAAGAGTAAACTGCTGTCACAATTAAGCGCTGCCAAAGAGAGACTGAAAACATCCACCGAATCCAATCAGAACCGAAGATGTCGCGATGAAACCCTTATAAATGTGAGATTTTTCAACATAATTTTTCATTTCATTAAGTTTAACGCAGTGAACACTCCTTTCAGTCATTGCGTGACGATTTGATACATTTGCAAAATCAACTGTCTGATGCCAACCACCGGTTGTCGCATTTGCAAAACTTTCGCACTTCGGTAGCAAGAACTTTGCATTTACGTGATTTACCTGAAACGGATCTGTTACAACGTTTGCAGGCTCTCTGCTCCGCTCATCAGGAATTTACGAATCTATCGAAACGCTATGAAACAGCATCACCAGTTGGTGAACATCCTTGTCCCCGTTACGACGATCCAATACCTCCGTCGAATAATTGCCGACCGCTCAGTTATTCCCTTTCACCAGGTCCACTTGCCAAGCCCGCTGCAAATCTAGACAACGGTGGTAATCACAACCATAATCGAAAACATGGCCATATACACAACCACAATCATGCGCACAATCACAGTCACGGTCACGGCCACGGCCACGGTCATAGTCATCCCCACCGACACCATTAAGCGAATACAGATATTTATTTAGAGGTTTCTAAGTGACAGAGTCGTTATCACCGTTTTAAAAAAAGTACCTTCTAAGAAAATTTGTTTTTGTAAAGTCCCTTTTGAAAATTATTCTTTTATTCTTTAGCCTTTTAGAAAAGGTACTTTTTTCATAAGTACAACTTAAAACTAACATTTTGATGAAGTTGGTTTCAGAAAAAGTAAATTCTTAAAAAGTACCTTTACAAACAGCCTTTTGAAAAAATGCCTTTAAAGGAAGGACTTCCTTTTCATGGCCCCTTTTTTAAAAGGGCCTTTTTTAGAAACAGTCTCATTCTAAATAAGTACTAGTGGAAAATACTCTCATATAAATAAGTATCTTTTAAAGCAGTAGCATTTAAAAAAGTAGGTTTTAAGTAGATTTTAAAATAGTTCCTTGTGAAATAAGTACATTTACTATAAAATACCTTTTTACATAAATATTTTTTAAAAGTACATTTAAAAAAAAATGTTTTAAAAAATTAACTTCTAAAACAAGTAGAATATTTTTTTAGGTACGAGTAACTTTCGAAATAAGTACTTTTAAAAAAAGAAAACTTTTGAAACAGTTATAGTTAAAATAAACCCCTTTTTAAAAAGTACTTTTACTAAGAAAATACCCTTATGAGAAAAGGACATTCTGAAGAAGTATTTTTCGTAGAAAGGTACCAGTACTAAAAGGACTTCAAAATAATAACTAAAAAAGTGCCAGTAAAAAATTCAACTTTCTTAAAAAAATAAGGTTTAAGAAAAGTCAGGGAACTTTTTGAGAAAGATACATTTCAAAAAGTGTACTTTCTAAACAAAATACTTAAAGAAAAGTTTACTTTTGGGAAAAAAATAACTATTTAAGAATTTTTTTTTTAAGAAAACAGTACTTTTTTAAGAAAAATACTTTGTGTGACTTTCTTAAGAACAGTAAAAATATTTTTTATGGAAAAGTACATAAAAAGTAAAAAAAAGTTAAAAATAAATTTTCCAAAAAAAAGTGCCGTTCTTGAAAAAAGTACTTTCTGAAAACGTACTAGTACATTTTAAAAAAGTATGTTTGAAAGTACCTTAAAAAAGTTAATTTTAAATAAGAGCTGTTTTGCTTTTTAAAAATAGTACCTTTAAAAAAGTTTATATTAAAAAAATTAAGTTGGAAAAATTGCATATGAAAAAGTAGATAAAAATAACTGCAGCTACATTAGGCTAGCTACTAGGAAAAGTACTTATTAAAAAATATACGTCTAAAAAAATTCTTACTTACGAAAAAAGTACCTTTTCAAAAATTTCTATGAAAAAACGCACCTTTTGGAAAAGTACGTTTTTGAAAAAGTGTGCACCTTTTGAAAAAACACCTTTACACAAAACTACCTTTTTGAAAAAGTACCTATTGAAAAAGTACCATTTGAAAAAGTACCTTTTGAAAAAATAACTTTTTGAAAAAATATCTTTTTGACGAAGTGAAAAAGTATGCACCTTTTGAAAAAATGCCTTTATGAAGAAGTACCTTTTTGAAAAAGTACCTTTTGAAAAAGTACCTTTTTTGAAAAAATATCTTTTTGATGAAGTACCTTGTGAAAAAGTATGCACCTTTTGAAAAAATACCTCTATGAAAAAGTACCTTTTTGAAAAAGTACCTTTTGAAAAAGTACCTTTTTTTGAAAAAATATCTTTTTGACGAACTACCTTGTGAAAAAGTATGCACCTTTTGAAAAAATACCTTTATGTAAAAGTAACTTTATGAAAAAGTTCCTTTTTGAAAAAGTATCTTTTTGAAAAAGTATCTTTTTGAAAGAGTACTTTTGTGAAAAAGTACTTTTCTGAAAAAGTACATTTTAAAAAAATACCTTTTGAAAAAATACATTTTTCAAAAAATACCTTTTTTGAAAAAATATCTTTTTGACGATATTTTTGGAAATAGAACCATTAAAAAATGCTCTTTTAAAAAAGCATCTTTTAAAAGCAGTACACACACGTGTGAAAAACTACTTCTAAAAGAGTTTTTCCCATTCGTTGCAGAACCTCTTTAAACTGTTTCTTTCTAAAGCATCATATTCTTCAGCTGGCGTTGCAGACGTAAAACATTTTTTGTGCACATGTTTTTGCTGACTTTTATTGACTTTGTGTTTTTATGCTTAAAATGGCTGGATATTTGTAGAGCCGTTAATATTTTGTTCGCTATAGATTGGATACATACATACATACACATTCATTTGCGTATATTTTTTGTTTAAATATTCATACCTATATAAATACATATGAGTGTATGTATGTATGTACGTGTGCGTGTGCGTGTGCGTGTGCGTTCTCGTGTTTATAAATTATGGCAAAAGCTCATAAAATATCTTTTCGTTCTCTTTTCTGGTGTGACCCGGGCCGATAGCGGCGTCAAATATTGGCAATTTATGATTTTAATGCGAATGTTAGTATGATAATCATTTTATAAACGAAATAAATTTTTAGCGTTATTTATGTATGACTTATTTTTGTTTTTGTTTTTGCTTTTGTTTTTTTTTTCAAGTACCAGAAACAAGAACTCTATTAAGCCAAATACGAGGCTCAGTGGCATAAGTTTACGATGAAATTTGGAGTCATAGAGTTTTAATTTTAAAAAAATTTTTGTATTTTCCTTTTAATTTCCGTGAATGTTGCCAAAACGACCGGAATGGTCAGTCTCGCCTGCTAAAGAGCAAAGTAGTTGACGCTTAACACCCTGCTGCGTATAAACGAACAACTCAATTTAACGGTAGAATTTAAAAGCCGAAAAAACTCATGTCCAACATCATAGGCAACACAAAACAATAACAACATTTAAATCCAATTTTGGTTTCATGTGGTCAGTGAATGTTGCCGCCGTTGCAGCAACCAAAAACTCACTCACTCGCTCGGTCTGTTGTCTAAATGGGTTTTTGCTTCCATTTTTTTTTCAGTTTCATGTTATAGCTGCTGTTTTTGTTGTAGCTGTTGCGTTTCATTCTCGATTAACCCGATTTATCTTTTCACCCTTCAATATTTATTAAAAGTCAGCAGTAAAAATAACAAACATTTCATAAAATAAAATAAAAACGCAACAAAACAAAATAATGTTTAACAGTCATTTTGCTTAAAGCCGGTTGGTTAAATACCCAACAACAACACCAAACAAGACCTCCAAATGAAAGTCTATTTATTTATTTTATTTTATAATTTTCCAAAGTATAAACAAATACATTTGGCGGAAAAAAAAATTAAAAACATTTTACCACATATTTCAAAATGAAAGTTGATTAAACGTTTCCTATTATCTGGTCAATTTTACCAACAAATATCGAACATGAATTATGGAAAACAAAAAATAATTATGCCACAACTAATGAATTACCGAGTGCTGGTGTGATTTGTAATTCCATTTTAACGATTGCCACATAATTCATAAAATGATCTATTGCTTTGGATTATTCGGTTTGAAAAGCATGAAATTCAAATCAAGTGTTTCTTTTTGCTGTTGAGCAGCAAACAGTTTTCAGGCCTGTGAACACCAGGTGAATGGGAATTTCTTTAATTGTTGTTAAATGTTGATAATAATTGTTAAAAGAGAAAAAAAAAAACATTAACAAAAATAGATGAATTAGGCATGCAGAAGTTGCGCGCCTACTGTGGCCTGTTGTGAGGGGAAAAATGGGTCTTTATAGCAGCCAGGGGAGTCGACAAACAATCAATCGGCTTCTTATTCGCATAGAATTTATTTATTTTCACGACGGCAACTTCGGAAACTCTAAGATTTAAGCCACTGCTGCTGCGATTGGATTCAATTGGCTCTATATTTTTCAGATATCAAACTTTTGGGGTGAGTTCCGTAATGTCGAACGTTAAAGTTCAACAACAGGCAACTGCTTTCGCAGCAATTTAAGCGAACGAGTTCAGGCAATAGATGAACTAGACGAAACAAATTTGCCAAAGCAATTTCTTCAAAAGGCTTGCGAACTCTATTAATGTTCTATATCGTGGATCAGCAAAATTGTTTTGAGATGATATATTTCACTTTGGATGAAAACGCATGTGTGTAGTCTTATGGAAACGCTTTATTGGTTTTGATGCCAACAAGTCCGAACTGTAAAAGTTTCTATGACAGTCTCTGGAACTGCCAGTCTAAAATCCATAACGATAACAGTGACTTGCTTCTGATGCTCTTGCATGTCTTATATGTAGTTTGATATTCGTTTTTTTTAACTGCAAAGCTTCTTCCTGGTCACATAGAGCCCTTGGCAGCAAACCAGAACCCACAAGCTCTGGACAGCCGTTCTACTAACTCACACATCGCGGCACTTGAAAGTGTCACTCTAATTCAAAAATTTTTGTGCCTGAATCGTTTTCTGCTGTACTCAGCATCATCCCTGTCAGCTGTCGTTTGGTCTGTAGTGGCTTAGTTCACGGCTACCAGACCCGAGTTTCTGGAGTGGAGAATTCTTGTAAGTTACGGGCGGCGAGAGTTCAAGGTTTTGTGAACTTCACGAAATTAACTCAGAGGTTGAGGCAGCCTGATGGTTTAAGAATGTAGAGAGGCGGAGTTACGCCTCAATCAATCTAATTTATGAAAATGTGAGAGATGTGCGGAACTTGGAACCTGGAACCTGGCAACACTCTTTATAAAATAATATCGTTACTAAATTTCCCAACATTTTTGAACCGAAAACTTTATTAAATTTATATATCAGTTTAAGAATTTTGATTTAAATGCTGGGCATATAGCTCTGGATAACGCATGGGTGGCGTTGTTTCTCTGTCCAGCACCACGGCCTTCTAGTTGGTCACTTTAAGCTCTGTGCCACGATTTCGTTAATTCTTCGTTTGCCGTTTTACAAATCGTACGCTGGCTGTTTTGCAGTGATAATGTTATGCAGCGTTTTCTGCTTTTCACATTTTTACATTTTTGCGTTTTTGCATTTATTTTCAGCTTTTTTTCTTGCACCCTTAAAGCATTAAACAGCCCGACTATTTCTTTGTGTTTTGGGAAGTTTTCCGTTTCAGTTATTGGTGTTGTTGTTTTTTTTCTTTTTTTTAACGCAGGCTGTCGTTTGTGTCATCATCCTTTGAGCTTGATTGCATATTTGCAAGTCACACTTGTAGTCAGTCTTAGGCACTTTTTCTTTTTCGAGGTCTCTGTTTGTCTTCTTCGCGTTCATCTTCGCATTCACAGCATTTTGGCTGGAATGTTTTGCTGTCTGTTTTAGCCGGCTCATTTTTTCGTTTGTTTTTTTTTTTTTTTTTGGTCTTTTGGTTTTTTGGTTTATCATTTCGTATGTTTGACACTGTTTTGTGTTTTGGCAATTGTATAATTTTGCAACGTTGTTGGCTGCTGTTGTTTTGCTGCCACGGCTGCTGCATGTTAAAATGTACTCACTCGTTGCAGAGCCACGTAGAGCAGCCAGTGTCTTAAGGCTTTTAAGTTATTTTGTTGCTTTTGTGTTTTCGGTAACTTGTTTTTTTCGTTTTGCTTTGATTTTTTTTTGCCAGCTTCTTTAAGTCTTGCAAAATGAAGTTTGACTTGGCTGAAAACTGCATACAGCCCAACATCACCGACTAAAACGATGTGGCATCAACTTCTTAATTGAGTTGTTTCGTTTGTAGATTGTCTGCAAAGAGGTGAGAATATATAATTTTTTCTGTTTTTTTTTTTTTTTTGTTTTTGCTCCGGCACTTTTACCACTGATTTTGAATATGATGAAGTGTTTGAGTTCGTTGCAAGTGAAGGCAAAAACAAAAAACAACAACAACAAAATAACATTATAATTTGGTTTTAATTATTCCTTGACATGAATGAATATTAAGTGATTAAGATGGCAAATGTCTGGGCCAAAGAAAATCCAACCAAACCAAACCAAAAAAAAAAAGCTAAGAAAATTGACAAGAGTGAACAACAACAGCAGCCAACATTGTATTTACTAATTGTCAGAAAAATGCCATAAATACGCGTTAAAATTTTATAGCAAAAGCAACAAAACGAAATCCTGATTTTGATAAATTTCCTTAATAATTTATTTAAATATAGTAGATGCGTTCATGAAAAATCTACATTTTTCATTATAATTTTATTAATTTGTTTTCTTAACAGCCGCAAGTAAATAAAAAGCTCTTGCAGGAATTTCCAAAGGCGTTACCTTTTGGACAATTATTCATGTTCAACACACAGCGACAACAGGCCACAACACCGGCCCATCCACATCCCGAACAGTTTCATCTTCAACTGCAATAATTTCTATTTGCAGAACAAACAAACAAAAAAAAAAAAAAAAACTAACTTGACATTTAATGTGCTGCATGCCGTAGAAGCAGTTAAATGAGTGGCTGCTGATGATGCGGCTGCTGCATCACTTAAATTGCAATGTCTGTCAAAAACAAAACACCCAACCCTGGCGCATTAATAAAACCACCAGCAATAAAACAAAGAAATAATTTAAAACTTAATAAAACTAATGTTGATTTTACTTCTTCAGAAAACACTTAACCTTTTGCTTTTGTCAGTTCTAGTCTGCAACCCAGCAAACAATTCAAATCATATTAAATGAACGATATGTGGGCAGATGAAAGCAACTTAAGTACTGAAACTGTCTCTAGATCGCCGATATACTATACAAAACTTTCATTTACCGACATTCAGTAAATTGCTGTTTTTCTGCACAAATTGTTCAAAAACAAAAATTCGAAAATAAATTACTTTTCTCGAGAATTCAAAAGTGAAACGCTTAGATCGTTTCTTAGCGATTTCATGTTAATTGGCAGCTGACACATTAGTTGGGCGCTTGCAGCACTTCCACAGGGCAATGAAATTTTCCCAAAAGTTCCCAAATTTGTTGGTGCAATTTTCTTCAAATTAATATTTCACTACAATAGAAACAAATTCTCTCATATGATTGGCAACTCTACTTATTTTGCTCAAACCAAATCTCACTATGAAAAAGTAAGAAAATGTGAAATCATTGTAGTAGGAAACGAATTGCACTGGAAGCCATTCAAAATCCCTCATCATGGGTGTTGTTGTGTAGGCACTGTATTTCTCAACTCAACTTGATATGACTAAGGCTGAGGACACCTCCTAAACAATCATGAAGAAAAGAAAAATACAAAATTTGTTTGTTTCAATTAAACTTTTAGGCATTTTTTTTAGGCATTTTTTATTTTCAGTGTATGAATATAGTTTTACAGTTCTATTAATGGTCACATGTCTTTTTTTTTTAACGGAACAGGGAACAGGGAACTAGAAAGATAAATGTCTGTGGTTTTTGCAAACGTGCGGTGTTATATTGAGCCTTTCGTTTGTTGATTTTGAGAGTGAAACGAGATGTTTCGCTCACGAGTATAAGTCGTCGTAAGAACATCCTTCAAAGCAGTTGCGGAATTTAATATGGCAATCAGGATCAGGCTTAGCCTTGACATATATCAAACTGAGGCATTCGGCTTTCAGGGTATAGTGGAGAAGAGGTTCAGGTATGACGTCGGTTATGCAGGTTCTTGGGAAATCTTCATCAAAAGTCAATTGCCAGAAAGGGATCGAATGTGCCTGTCCCCTGGTTTTGGTCATAGGTTGAGGTGCCTAACTTGGCTTTCGGATGAACTGTACGCGAGGTGCTGATGTCTGGCAACAGATTCTCTGCTGGACGGGAAGATAAAAACAAAACTTGAAGCCTATTCCAGCAAACGAATACAAAATCGTAAACTCGGTCCCAATGTGTGCCACTTACGGGGTTACAAAAACAATTTGTCTGCGAAATGAAAGCATAATAAGCCAGGACATTTATTTCATTCACTTTTCTTCTGCCTTTCATTCTTTAAATGTTAATTTACAACTCTTTTTTTTTTCCTTTTGGTTTCTTTGCGTTGGCTACTGACGCAAACAAAACTCCCAGCTCTTATTTTATGCCACGTCGTATGCCACAGACATTCTGATGAATTACACACAAGGGAGTCGTGTCAAAAGTCTAGCATTATCTGACCGTATAGAACGACCAACTGAATGTCGGTGCGTGTATGTATGTGTGTGCCTATGACGTTCAGCGGCAGCATAAATGTGCTCTTTGTTCAAAACTTTCCAGCACTCAAGTCACTTTTTATCTTCTAACTATTGACGACCGTGAAATTTAAGACTAGACTAGACAAAAGACATGATTGCACAAAAGCGAGTGCCACAGAACGAGTACACAAGTACAAACGATGGCAATGATTGCAATTTTGTCTTCTTTCTTTCCTTCTTTCCTTCTTGCCATCCTGCCATCTCTGCGCTCATACTCAGATACATTAATATGGGTCCTTTTTTTTAAAAATTGTCATGCATTTTGTGTGTTCATGCATCTCCGGATGGTTGGTTGGCTTTGCCTTTTAAAAAATGTTTTCTACTTTTCTTTTCAATGTTTATACATATGGACGTGTGTGTCCATGCAGGTGTGTGCGTGAGTGTGAGTGGAAAAACTCCCGTAAGGTGTTAATTTATTATTAATTTATCATTGCAGTGGATTGCAGTGGAAAAGAAAAGAAAAATCAAGCTAAAATTAAACTGAAGAGAAGACAAAAACGTCATAAACTTCAAGTTGTCTACCGTCTAGACATGCACAAGTGCAATCCGCTCAGCAAAAATCCTTTTGTTTTATGCTCGGGAGTGGTATGAAGTCAGCCAGCGAAACAAAAAAAACAAAAAAAAACAAAAAAACAAAAAAACAAATAAACAACACACAAACCAAACCAACAAAACTGACAAAAAGTGTTAAAGAAATGACAAATGTATTCGGCAATTTTTAGTAGAATGAACTTGCATTTTACTTGCACTTCCAATTGCATACAAGCATCGTCGTCATACGCCACCAACCTCCTCCCTCCTACCTCCACCCAACCGGCCCGATCACAACAAAACAACGTTACTCCCATGTGAAACACCTTCATTTCATACCGCTTCTTGCCTGCAATATTAATAATAATTTAACATGTTTTGCATGGATTTGTTGTGGAGTGGCTGCTCGGGAACATGCGAACTGTGTGTTATCCTTGAAGAGAAAAAGTTATTATTTGCAGATGGGTGAATTGCATTAAATTAAAACATAACAAAAGTGTGTATGAATTTCAGAATTTTCCCAGGATGCATCAAGGCTTGATTACTTTTTATTTTCTTTTCTGTTTGTTTTTATTTTTGGTTTTCCTTTTTCGTTTTTGGTAACAAAACCAAAAGGAGTTTTAAACACAAAACGTCATAGAGAACTGTTCGTTTTAAAAGCGCTTAAGTTGTCTTTGTTCCGAAGCACAAAGTAGAGTGTGCAGTTGTTTAAATTAAAATTAAATACTTCTTGACAACTTTGTGTAGCAGTAATTAAAATGTCTTTTGCTTTGCATGCAGACGACTGCTAGAAAACAGGCTGGATCGCAGGAAGGCCAAAACGCAGCCCGTTCAATTTGGGGAGATCTATGGGCCGGCGATCTTAATGGCCGTCCAAAGCTAAAGCAGGCAAGAGAGTTGTGTACTAAACCCTTTTAAAATTCTAAAAAGTCTCTATCGAAAAGTTGAAAGCGTTTTACAAACCGTTTATGAGCTGACTTTATCGGCCAGATCCAAAGAGAAGAGTGGTGGAATATCACAGAAACCTCGGAACTACTGCCTCAATAGTTCAAAGAAGTGAAAGCGTGAGATGTTCCACAAAAGTGAATGCTGTGTGGCAGAATTTTAACGCTAGTCCACTAAGTGTTGACAACAAAGTTAAGTTTGTGGGCGATTTAAGAGTATGTCACCCTCTATTTGCCATAAAATTATACAATTGCAGTCTCTAATGGCTCATACACCACAATATTCAATTGGTTTAAAGTCACCTACAAAGTTATTCACAGAGCAATTGAAGTAGTAAGAGTTTCTCTGTAATATAGTTTTAGGTCAACACCTGCCACTATGTCCTAATCTGACGCTAGACCAATCCCACTCAGTGAACTTGTCGACGGCCCCTGTGTGGGTTATTAGGCCCGCATGGCCGGCATATTCTTGTGGTATGTGGGGAAGGTACGTAACACACACACCCTTCGCTATTTACTTCCTTCTGCCAGTAGTTTCCTAGACAGTAAAATGAAGACGAAGCACTTGAGTTGGTAGCCAGAAATAGTCAAGAACCATCAGGTCAACGACCATCAGGCAGACGAAGCACTTGAGTTGGTAGCCCGAAATACTCAAGAACCATCAGGCCTTTAACCGACTCGCCTGTACAGTCCTCACCGTACAGTTCCTTATGAAGTAACAGAGTTTGTTGCAATGCAACAGCACCTCAAGGACATTTAAATCACCGAGTGTAGACCACTAAACCAGTACATAAAAAAACTTCTTCTTGCATTATGAGCAGCCAGAGCGTTCCAGCCAAGCACAGGCTTCTCAACCTATGACCAACACTGGAATACCCAAAGGCATTCTGGGGGATGTTGATCCCCCTTCTGCCAAATCGATCTTCGATGAAGATTTCAGAAGAACCTGCATAACAATCATACATGACCTTCCTTGAGTTTAGGTTGTCGTGCCAACCGAGGAACCTCTTAACCTCTATATGCCAAAAAGCAGAATGCCCCAGCTTGATATACGCCAAGTCTTAATCTGTTCCCTCGAGGGAAAAGTTTGTCTCGACAAGAAGACAAGAAGGCAATTTGTGTTTGTTCGTGGTAACCTGTGAACATTTCGATTGATGAAAATTTCTCAAAGACCCTGTCCCTGATACCATAAGAAAAATATGTGCTACCGGAGTCCAAGTTGCAACCCTAAAGTCATTTAAATTAGGATTTGATAACCAAATAATTAATGTAAGTTGTCAGGTAGTGTTTGAACTGACGAATGCTAAACTTACCACAGGGAATATGATCAATGAAGCCTTTCCAAGCGAACTAGTTAGTGAAATATTTGCTGAGCAGAGCAACAAGTTTAAAAGTGTCGGGATCAACGCAATTCGTTTGACGGTGATTGGCGCAAAGATTTTATTGAAAATATGTGAAACTAAAATTGCTTAGGAACAAATTAAGTGCGTCTGGATTCGAGACATTTCGAATCTGCACCTCACAGTGAATGTTGAACCCAACGTCTGCACAATGTTATAGCCCAACAACAAAATGTATATCGATCACCGCTTCAAATGATTTAGAAGTCATTTCAAAATATAATTTTTTTAATTTAAATTCAGATACAGAAAATGCGTAATGAAACACTGTTAATAATGAATATCTTGAGATCTTGATTCTTGTGAAAGAATTTCACTTTATTGGTGCTGTGTAGTTTAATTTTTTTAATTTGAACTTTAAAATTTTATTTAATCTGTTGAAATATGGCCACAATTATTTATTTTAAACCGGAAAGTTTATTAACCAAAATACTTAAAACGACCATCAATGATATTGCAGTCCCCACATTGGGACCGAGAAATACACTGTTTGTACAAGTATTTTCGTCTTTTGAGCCGTTTCATTTGCCTGGAATAAGACCCTCCCAAACAAACAAAAAAACATGTTAAAACTTTCTTAATATTGAATCGCTATTTTTATTGAACTATTATTTTTTCGCAACAAAATTAAGGAACGCAATCAAAACTTTACAACTCCAGTGACAGCCATCTGGAGTCAGTCACACGCACACACACACACACACACACACACACACACACACACACACACACACAATAAGCAATCTTTGAATCCCGACAAAAAGTCGAACGCTTTTCTAGACCGTAAGGAAATCCATAACAATTGCGCGCTATAATTCATTTAATTTACAACATAATTCAATGACAGACAGAACAAAATCGCAAAAAGAACGAACAACCACAAATAATAATCAAGCGGCAAAAGACCAAAAAAAAAGCAAAAAAACAACAACAACTCCAAATTCACTAAAGCCAACTTTATAATTCTGTTATTAAGCCACAGGAATGTTTGTGATATAGAAACGGGCAAATACATACATGTGTATGTGCTTGTATGAAACTGGCAGAAAACACAAACAGACATTCTTGCCACATGGTGCATATGAAACTATTTTGTGAAAATGTTGACAGGCAAACAAGTCACCTTACACGTGTGCACATACCAAATGACCAATTATCCACCTTGCCCTGACAAACTGACAATCCCGTTTGCCCGCGTAGATGTACACGCACACACACACACACACGCACGCTGGTGTGATTGGGCCTGAATTGTATGGAATAAATGGCAGCAGTTGATTTTGCTTTAACAGAATATCAATGCAGTGGCATGTAAAGGGAACGGAGGACAGGCCAGAGCAGGACAGAACAAGACAGGGCAGGACGGGACAGAACAGGGAAGATTGGAGCTGAGCGGAGCGGAGCAGAGCAGAACTGCTGCGAATAGTGAAACCAATTTTTTAAACATTTAACATAATTAAAGTGAACACCGGCCACAAACGAGGCAAGTGTTGCATTTGTAGAAACAAACAGTAGTTGTGTCGAAACAACAAAAAAGGTAGTAGACAAAACAAACAAAAAACGAAAAATACAACTGGCGAAGAAAATTTTTATACAGGATAACAACAACAGACGAATGCAAAAACATCGCACATCGCACATCGTACATCGCACACACAACTACTGACAACACGTGGGTTGACAAAATGCCAACAACGGTAGCGCTTGATAACAACAATATCTAAAAGCATGATTATCTGTTGTGTGCGTGTGTGTGAATTTGTTGTTGCTGCCATACGAACACCAAGTCCAAAGGAAACACAGGAGCCAGCTTAACAATTGCCTGCATTCACTAACAACAAAATGATGAAAGAGATGTGCTGGCCATTTGTTGGTCGCCTGCCCGAATTAGGTTTGCTGCGGCAATCGGCTACTGAAATGATGCCGCTACAAATGTTGCGCTTCTTTGTGCTCGGCGTTGTTGCTGCTGATGAGGATGACGACGACGGCGACGATGACGATGGCGATGGCGATGGCGATGATGTTGTTTCACAGTATTATGTTTTATTTCAGGCTTCATTATAAAAGCATTTGTTCTTGATGCCTGAACATTTATTGTTTGGTTGCCAGGTATCCTTTAAGCATTTCCTGTACAAATGAGTTCACATCTTAGAATGACAGCCGACATGGGCTGTTGCATCGCTTGTTTGCTGCTGCCCACCCCGCCCCAGTCATTTCTGTTTGAGGAAATTTTACTTTGTACAGCGCATAAAACTTAAAACCCATTTGAATAATGCAATTTTAGTAACACTGGACATGAAGATATATTTTTCTATTGTATTTAACTGAAGAAGGCAGCTGGAAGAGATACGTGAGCTGTGTCGAAAGTGTTTGGCAAATTTCGTTTCTGCAAAGTGACTGCTGTTTTGTCCACTTTCTTTTGCCAAATCACGACGGCTGAGCATCTCCCTCATCAGCACATTCACACATCATAAATTTAGGGCTGCTGGGTCAGAAGCTCTGCCATGACGACTTGTCGTGCCAAAAACAACGTCGCTCTCTGTGAGAGTGTACAAAACTATAAACGGCAGTTTGTAAATGGGCCTTGAAACGGAGGAACACTGACCATAATTTGCGCAAAATCTAATCAACTTTAATGAAGATGGCGGAATGGAAAGTACGTCAGCAAAGGAAATGTTTGAATCTGGTCGAAGAGCGTCGAATGCATCCCAAAAAAGTCACTGTTTGGCTGGCTGTGGCATCCTTGAGAAGGAAATTCGCCATTTTAGGCGTATGCTGTAGGTCTGGAGTACCAGTTTTCTGGGCCTGCATTAGAACACTAAAGCATCCCCAATGATATGTGATTCAAACGAAGTCACACAATTTATACCCGTCAAATTAGACTCTGTGTACGAGTCATCTTGCTTGACCCCGTGGCCCGGCATTTGGTAGCGTTCTCCTAAGTCTAAGCCAGTAACACGCACGCCGACATGAAGAAATAAAGAGTGAATATTAAATTTTGAATTGTTCTCATGTGAAAAAATTTCTTGATACGTGACCCTGCATAAGAAAACCCACCTAAAGTGTCGAATTTCATGAATTCACTTTTCTTTTTAGATCTATAAGTAAAAAACCGTTAAATTTTTCATATGAAACCTTTCGCAAGTCTTGAAAATAACGGAAAGTAACGTAAAAATGCAATTACATATATAAAATTGTAAGAACCCACTTGGTCTGTTTCAACAGTGAAATGTGATGGCTCATAGTATGAAAATGCAAGAAATTTAAATTGAGTTTTACGCCAAAAACTTGTTTTGACATTGATTTCATATTGAATTAACATGATTTAATGTTAATATTATATATAACTGTGTTCTAATGAGAACAACTAATGAAAAGAATAATTGGAAATAAATCCAAAAAAAAAACTAATTTTAACGACTTCTAAAAAATGCAAAACAACATTTTTGCCATAAAGATTTTAGGTTTTTTTTCTTTCTCTTCTAAAAGTCACAAAATCCGATCTTTTTCTATCTGACGTTTAACACAACTGCCACAAAATTTACTAATTTTCTAATTAAGTCTTGAACTAAACAATAACTTTTAAATCCAGCCACTCACAATCTTAATGCCAATCTATCGATACAGCAACTCTTTAGTCAAGTTTAGATCAACGAACCGGCTCAATAGACACTTAACAACTCAATTAACGCACGAAAATTTTTACAGCGCCATTTAACGTCAGCCAATTGCGATTCAATTTTAGCCGTGGCGTTCAGTGCGGACTGACTCTTTTTTAAATTGTTTAACAATAATGTCTTTAACAACAACAACAGCAACAGCAACAGCAACTTCGGCAACAATGTCTGCGAGTACAACAACAGAAACAATGTATTATTTCCTACCAACTACAGTAACAACAACAACAATAACAACAACAACATCTACTATATGTAAAACATTATTTTCCTGTGAATATTGAAAAGTTGTTAAACATTTCGTTGCTAAAGACAACAACAACAAAAAGATGAAAACAAATTTAAGAGGGGGCCGTTAACGAAGACGTTTTGGCCGGGTGAGTGGTTTTAGCAAATTTATGATTATTAAAGACTTGTCTCTTAATTGAAGTTGATTTATTTTTTTTGTTTTTGTTTTCTGGCTTCATTATTCTCATACGGACGAACAGACAATGTCATTTTAATCGAAAAGACTTTTCGTTCATTAAGCGCCATATCCGGTGGAGTCGACGACAGCTTTCTTCGGCTCGCTGGCAGAAATAATTTACTTTGTTTCAAATAACACCTGCTGCAAGCGATTTGATGTGAACAAGAAGCCAGAGAGTGTTATTAAAACTATTAAATTTGATTAATCTTTGATTTTAAGTGAGAATTGATGTTGTTGTGAAAATTGTGGCGACGCGTGAAACGGTAAAGGAAACCGAGAAGCGATTTGTTATGGCGGACATTTATACTGGTGCGTTTGACAGGGACGGTTATGGCTGATAGAGTTGTTAATAGAAATTATGATGCTTTTAATTATACCAGGCAATAGAACAACCACGAATGCAAAAATTTACACTAAAAACTGTTGGAGAACAGATTTACAAGAAGAAGGGAAACTAAACACTAATAAAAAACAAATTTGAAAACAAAGTTAACGAAAATCGAATAAAAATTGCATATTGTGGCGCCAAGAATTTCTCTAAATGAAAAGAAATTTTTCGAAATTGTGGCGCAAGTGAAGTGGACTTAAATTTTTTTAAGTGTATACAAAGTAAAATGCGAAATTATGTAGCAAATTATCCTACTCCTCCACTGTATTAAAACCAGGCACCGAAATAGGTTGCAAGGCCCAAGTTTTTGCTTCATGTTGATTGAAAATCCTTTTTTCTTTTCGTTTGCGTTGACGGCAGTTTGTGTGGCAAGCAGCGAACTACCAATGAAATTACATTACATGTCCTTGATGTCTTTATCATTCAATCCAAGCTAAAAAAAAATTGGTTATTACTGACCCATAGCGCTTGTTTTTTCAACGGAAAAAGCTGCACGTCCTGCACAGGATACGTTGGCCTCTTCATGATCTCATAGGGATTTGTTAGTCGATGGATCCATTTATTTAACTAGAAATTGGTCTTGGTTGGAGCAATCAGCAAATACATGTTGTTGTCTATTGTGCTCTACCTTTGGCTGCTGCGTCAGTCAAATTGCGATAGAATGTTTGTCAAGATGTGGTCTGCAAATGGCCACCAGCGATTGCCTTTGTTCATAATATGCTGATTTGAATGCTTTTTTGTGGTTCAGTTGATAAAGTGACACTGGCATTCTTTGCTCTGACGCTTGCGTTAAAAAATCTGACGCTGGTGGTTTAATGCGGACGGTGACACTGGCATTCTTAACTCTGACGCTTGCGTTAAAAAATCTGACGCTGGTGTTTTAATGCGGACGGTGACACTGGCATTCTTAGCTCTGACGCTTGCGTTAAAAAATCTGACGCTGGTGTTTTAACGCGGACGGTGACACTGGCATTCTTAGCTCTAACGCTTGCGTTAAAAAATCTGACGCTGGTGTTTTAACGCGGACGGTGACACTGGCATTCTTAGCTCTAACGCTTGCGTTAAAAAATCTGACGCTGGTGTTTTAACGCGGACGGTGACACTGGCATTCTTAGCTCTGACGCTTGCGTTAAAAAATCTGACGCTGGTGTTTTTAACGCGGACGGTGACACTGGCGTTGATAGTTTTGATGCTGGAGTTGTTAACTTTGCCGCTGCTGTTGTTAACGAGGGCGTTGGCGTTATTAACGCTGACTCAACTCTAACGCTGATGTTATTAACTGGGACGCCGGCTGGATGAGTTGACAGAGTATTCGACCAACAGTTCAGAAAAATATAAAAAAAATTTAACAAAGCAAATAGGAATAAATAACCTACATTCGAGCTATAACAAAAATTCATCAAAAAGTCTTTACATTCAACTAAACAATAACAAAAACACTCAGTCACACCCAACAAACAAATGCATATAATAGATATTTGACGGGGCATTTTCAAAGCTACGATTACGGTACCCTGAGCACTGAACAGTCACAACAAAATCAGTTAAATTCTGATATCCTGATCTCTGCCGAATGGCATAACAAACACTCCACTTCCTTGTTTCTCCTCCCACTGGAGGATCTGGATCTGGGCGTGGTACAACACAGTAGAATACAATATCCTGCCTATGTAGGGGTCAACCCCTGAGTACTATTCAAAAAAAAAAATTGCTTAATTTAATATATATTGATCAAATTAAGTTCGGAATGAAATTCAAAGAATTGAAAGTTGCTTAATAAATGTATTTAATAAAGTCCATGATTAGTAGGATGGTTACAAAATTAAAAGGCTTTACCTTTTAAAAGGCTTTACAATTTTAAAAGGCTTTTAACTAATACCTATTTTTTGTGTGCTACATTATATTTTGAACAACTTTAATTCACAGTCCGCTGATAAGTTCTAAATATGAATTTTTTCGCCGCGACACTTTGCAGAGTTCATAAAATGAAGCCTGATTATTGGCTTAACTAAGATTGGAAAAAATTAAGCCTCTTTTTTATATGCCGCCTGTATTGATAACTTTTTTTAATCTCTGCCAAATATTTAACTTGGCACAAGATTTCATTTTCATCTCCATTCGCTTAAATTTAATCCTGACACAAATTGTCAACAAATAAAACAAACAAACAAAAAAAAAACGAATTTTTAATAGAATTTCGTTTTTACAAATATTTTTTTATGCGATTTAAAGACAACCATCATTTTTAATTTAACTAATGAATTTTATAAGTATTCACATTTTCATACATACAACAACAACAAGAGAATTTACACACGTACGTAACGCGATATTTACAAATTCGTTCATTTCATTTTGCATTCGGCATTAAGAGTAAAAAAAAAAAATGTATAAAATAAAACTTTATTCAATTTCAATATTGCGAACATCTGCTGTGTTGACGGTTGCCGCTAATTTTTCTTTTTCCTTCTCTTTTTTGAGTTTCGCTTAAAAAAACACAATCAATGTTGCTAACAGCCGCAAGATGAGCAGAGTTGCAATCGAAAAAAAACGCATTGTCAATAATATAAAAAGCAATTGATTGAATACCACATACTTTGATGGCGCATGAATAACAAAATGACATAAAAAAGCAGTAGCAGCAGCAGCAGCAGCAGATTTAACTGGGCCATTAAATGCAAATGCTTTGCATACTACAGCACAACAACAAGAAGCTCGTAGTTGCGCCTTTATCGCGAAGAAAAAACGAAATCATAACCCACTTGCAACCCTCTTTGTGAAAATATTGCACAAACGAAAAACACATAAAAATGAATTCCCTCCAACATGTATTAAAGGAATTTAAATATTTATGTTATTGATAATAAAATTTCTACACTGAGAAAAAGATCAGCACAACAATATCAGGATGCAAGCAGACGACTTTTTGATTCTTGCAAACACGAAATCATTGGTCCCGGGGGGAAAGAGGTTTATCCATGGCTTATAGCAAGCCAGGGTACTCTGCTTTTCAGGTTTTGGAGAGGAAGGGGTTCCTCGGTTGGTATTCCACGAAGTTCAGGTTCTTTCGAAATCTTCACAAATGATCAGTTCGGAGAATGGGAACCAACGTGTCCTATAGACGTGTCTTCGAGGTGAACATATTTCTGTTCTCCGTAAGATACTAGATGGCCAGGAATTAACAGGCAGGTCCGTTTACAGCCTGCAGTTCCTAGAGACGAAGTCCTAAATTCAGGTAAAGCACCATTTACTCTGTAGGAAATTGTTGGCAGAAGGAATTAGATAGGGCGAGTTGTGGCGTGTCCTCCCGACATATCACAGGAAGCTGCCAGTAAGCCACATGGAGGCGAGGTTGAGCCGTTGTCCCACCTCACTAACTCAGATCAGGGCAGGATGGCAGGTGCTGACGTAAATCAATTGCACAATACGATTCATGGGTCCCAAGGACGTAGAGAGCCAATCCTTTCGTAACTTCTATCAGCCCTTAAAAAACACACGCTTTAGTTGATCTCAATCGCGTTTTGTTCATAATTCCCGGCTGAAAAGGTGAAAATTTCTCAACAAAAAAATATCGCACGAGCAATTTAAAGTTCAGCATAAATTTGTCAGTCCATCAACCAGGATTTTTCTTGTTCAACATGTGCGCTTTAATGAACGCGTATTTATTTAACATAAATGGCATTGAGGCATAATGGAACTGCAAACTTCATAATCACCGTCATCGGCTGGCTGGTTCGTTCGTCAGCCATCAACGTCATCAACGCCGTTGCCATCATCGTCATTTTTATAATTTTTATTATGATTATTATTGACAACATTGTTAATCGATAAATTGTTAAACTATAAATGAATGAAGGAATGAACAAACGAATTAATGAATGAATGAATGAATGAATGAGTATTTTGAATCTCAGGTCAGCAGCAGGCCGCTTGTGTGTCTACACGCAAAATGTTCCTACATACCGCACAAACACATGTTGCAATGTTCATTCTACCTGACATACTGATGGATAACACTGTACAACAGAATTACAATTTTGTTTGGTTTGTTATAAAACTACACGATAAGATAAGCGCGGAGTGACTTTTCAAGAATTCATATAATGAATTCATTAGTCGTACTTCTCAAAAGCTTTAAGCTTCGGCCTATGTTTCTTGTGCTCGAGACTACCTTTGAGATATCCTCGGCAAAATCTTAGGGCCAATTGTTTTTGTAGTATATTTTACGTGCACCATGATTCTGGCTGCCTCCCCGCATTAGGATTTTAAGGATTTGCCCAACATGTCAGATACTTAAGCCAAAGAAATGACATGATCAGGTTTGTCGACTTTTACGATAAGACATGTTGGGCAAACAACTTAAAACCCCTAAGACAGAATTCATAAGTTTAAGGAAGGAGCCAAGACTGATATAATGCTTGTAGGAATTTTTTTTAGTCCCCCTTAAGGGCCCGCAAGAAATCATTAAATCTATATATTTTTCTTTTTTTGTTGTTGTTGTACAGTGTCATCACTCTCGACCCTAACAATTTTAATGTTTAATTAAATTTTATGAGCTCTTAAAATTTTATCGATTATTATTTAAGCAAGTCCATGAACGAGCGAACGTACGGACCTGCCTTGGCATAAAATACACTTGCTACCATTAGACAGAATAGTACCAGCAACAGAAACATTCTCATTCAAAATTAGTCTCTCGGAATATTTTAAAGTAATTTGCATTCGTTTTATTGAAAAACTCCGAACGCAAAATCAATGCTGGACGTGTTTTGGGACTTTTGTTTAACTGATTTATTACCTGTTAATCGTTCGACTGACATCGAACCGCAGTAGAGTGAGTATTCCCACTTGACCTGCCACTTTGTTGTCATGTTGGCTGCTTGAAAAGTATTCATGTGCTGCAAAATGTTTCAACAATTTTAAAAAAAATTATCATTAATCAACAGAATTTTCTTAATAAAATATGAGAATATTTAAAATATTCGTGTTGTAAATAAAATTAACTGGATTGTTAAGCCCGGAAGAGGCTGAAAATATTGCAATAACTGAATAAAATAATAACTGAGTTTATTTAATCGCTTTAAAGCGTTTTAATTCTCATTGTGTTTCTAAACAGAATTGAATATGAAATTGAATATTCGAACATATTTTTCTGCTGGTGCCGGAAAGCATAAGATCAATAAAAGTCGGCATATAGGCAGCTAAATCGTTTGGACAAGGTAATGTTAGTGCTAAAGCTGTGTTTAGCCAACAAGTACTAGGGAATTCTTGGCGATAAATATTGGCGATTTCGAGCTTCAGCTGTCGTTATTTATGACTCCTTCTTAGATCATATTCAGACCGATGTGACGAAAATATTACGACTGTAGTCCAAAAACTATTACTTATGAAAAAATCAATTGAAAGTTTGTTATACAACGTAGAACTTTATACCTACAACAGAATGTCTATGAATGTTTTAAATGAATTGATTAAGAGTTTAATTATATCCACACAAAATTTTAGTTTAACGAATTAAAAAATGTAATTGTTATTTCTTAACTGGACTTAAACACTTAAGAAATGTCTTGAGGTCATCAACCCAGCTCTCTTAATCTATTCAAAATGATCCAGGTTACTGCTAAATGTTATCAAAAACTGAACTAGCAGCCGATTTAGGCGAATGCAGAGCATCGTTCAAGATCTCCTATAAAGTGGATTTTGTTAAAAATCTATTTTCTCAAAAAAAAAAAGATTATTAAAACAATCACAGTCCTAGGTCTATTCACAGTGGGCGATATATAAATTTATATCCTATAAGTGTCGAGATGCAAAAGTGTAGGAGTCCCGATTTTATATTGCTGACACAAGTTGCTAATCCGGCAGACCGCCACTTGAGCATGATTTGCGTAAAAAACAACAATGACAACGACGTGCGTTCGCTGGACAGATTCTGGAGCTGATTTGCATTAAAATATTAACGGCAGCGATGATGGTACTTGAACAAAGTTGTCGAATGTATTAGGAGGCAGCTGGCGGATTGGTCGGTCCATAAAAGCACATATTCCTGAGAACCACATTGATGGGGGCATCTCCTTCAAAGGCCAAGCACTATGGGATTTATGATCCAAGATGATGGACACCAACGACAGCATACAACCACATCGCATATAGAGCCACTATATAAAATATATTACATTGGAAACTCAGTATTGGCGACTTGAAGATTTCGTCAACTTACGATGAGGTGGTACGAATTAGCCACCGATATTGTGAAATTTGAACTCCTTAGAGTTTTTCTTAAGGGAAGTAGTAATTCACATGATTATGGCCAAATGTTAGCGGCGGTAAGTTCAGACTGATTTCTGCCGTTTGGGATGTACGCCAACCAGCAGAGATGCAAGATGAGCGATGGAGCCGGGTTTTTCCTAATTTTATAGTCTTTCCTAAAATTCGTGTTCTGATTGATATTCCACCAGATTTTGTCCAACGCAAAGTAATGGAGACCCCCAAAGGGGTTAAGAACACATTTCCAATAAAATTCTTATTAAAAATGCATTTCGGCATATTTAAACACACACACGCACACATTTACACAAATTAAAATATTTCTGCATATTTATTGACTTGCAGTTATTCATCATTTGAACCATTTTCCTTTGGCCATGTGTTTGTGCCTGGGTGTGTGTGTGTGTGCGTGTGTGTTTTCGCAAAAGAGAATCGAATTTATCTTTATTATTTTAATGATGTTTTCAGGTTTACTCACACTTAAGCAAATTAATTAAATATTTTTGCGTTCTTTGTTGCTGTGTTTTTATTTTGCAAATCATTTTCTCAATTGTTGTTATCTTTATTTCGCTTTTATGTGGCCAACAAATTACTTACCGACTGCATATGAACACATGGTTCGAATGATCCGAATTGTTCGATGGCAGCGACGGCTGTGATGCCCCGAGGGTTGAGCGTTTGTGTGTTCGGTTGAATGGATTTGGAGATTGGTATGGTCGCGTCTCTGATTCATTGGACGAACGAAGTTCATCGTATGTTGGGCATTAAAATTTATTGATACCTTATTAGCAGATAATCGACATTAAGCGCAACGGTAAAAAAAAGGCTGTTTCATCAATAAGTTCCAACTTTATAATAATTTTGTATAAAAAATTAATAAATAAACAAGTTGTATGAGTACGAGTTGTGCAGTGGTTGTGCAGGTAAACTGGAAGGCGCGCTACATGCAGCAAGTTTTCATTTAGTTGTAGCTGCTAAAATTTGTCAAAATTTTGTGGAAATTAACTTATTTAAATATTTGACTGTTGCAAAATTTTTATTTCTTCTAATTAAGGGTTATACTTAATTTAACTTTTTCGTATGTCATGATTTCAAATCGTATAATATAAAATTACATGATCTTACAACACATGGCATTATTTTAATATATGATTATATGTTATGAATTAACATGATTTCAAATCACATGGTTTTAAATCAAGCGAGTTTAAATCATACAATCTCAAATCACATGATTTCAAACCAAACGATTTCAAATTACGCGTTATCAAACAAGTGCTCTTAAATCACGAAATTTCAAAACATGATCTCAATTCGCACAAACTTAAATCATGTGATTTCAACTTATGTACATGATTTTAAATAACATTATTTTTAAGTTTATAATATCAAATCACACGATTGCTAACCACATGATTTCAGTACACAATCTTAAAACACAAAACTCCATATGATGTGATTTTAAATCACATAATTTCAGTTAACCTGATTTCAAATTATCACATGATTTCAAATTATACAGTCTTAAATCACAAGGACTTCAAATCAAACGATTTCATATAACATGAGTTCAAACGTTTACAAATTGCACGATTTCAAATCACCTGATTTTAAACCACATTATTTTACAACATATCACTCTGTTTAAAATCCCCTGAATTCAAATAATATGTTTTCAAATCATACGTTTTAAAATATTGTAGCAAATGCTAATGCAGCAAAATCCATAACACTGTGAATACGGTTTTGCTTCAATTGTTTTATAGTTTCATAATAATAGCCACCACTGTGAATTATTTATTTTTATATATTTTTAAATATAATTTAGTTTATGGAACTTTTGTAATGCTAATTAACAGCGCAGACATTGTGTTTTGTTGTTGTGTTTTTTCTTTGCGTTCTGTTCACATCAATATTGTCATCAAAATAAGTCTGAGTTTTGGGGGGATAAAATACTTTTTTTTCAGTTAAACAAACTCATATCTCATGTATGTATGTATTATATTGCCATTTCTTTTATCAGTAAAAGGGTATGAACGATTCGTTTTAAGCCACTTATGAAATTGCGTATGAAGCCCTAAAAACGGAAAATTTATTAAGTGTTTTTTTCCCTTCTACTGTTCTGCTCTCTCCTGTTGCAGCAGTAAAACATATTTTTTTTGGAGCTTTTTACACTAAAAAACCTGTACCTGCCAGTTTCTGAGAAAGTTACTTGAAAATTCATAAAGTTCTGTGGAACACGATTGTTTCAACACTTTTTCATACTTCATCGGCAGCGGCGCATCACCATCACCATCCTCATGCCCATCTTCGTTTCAATTTTTGGGGGCTTTTTTCCAGTACGCTGTTGTGATCGATCTTGGTTTATTATTAAATGTTTTATTAATTCTTTTTCCTTCAAACCAGATTATCTTTTAATTTTAAGTTTTGCGTCGTTTATTCGTACGTACGGACGTGTGTGTGTCTGTGTGTGTGTGTGTGTATGTGCCGGGCGCAATCTTAATGGCCAACAATGAGGGGGTGTTTGAAAATTATTCAATAAAAGAGATTATTTTTTATGATTTTTCTTTTTTTTTTTTGTGCCGTTTAAATTTTTATTGGTAGTAAATACATGTTTTCTTTTATTTATTTGAGTTTTTATCAATCTTTATTCCGAAAAAAACGAAGAAAATCGTACCCGTACTTCGAATAAAGTTTTATTATTTAAGCTGGTGATAAATGTAAAATTTATTCTCTTAATTTCAATTACAGGTTCATATAAATTGTGTGGACGTAAACACTGTAATTTCACAAACATTAACGTTAAGTTGATTAAAAATATTTTATTTCGATTACATGCAGGTATTTACGAATAGCGATTTGATTGTGTGCGCTGAAAGATTTAACTGATTAAGGGAAGCACTACTCTTTTCGCGTTAATGAGTGCTCAAAGCGCAATGGCTGGCCTTGTTTTAGCAGTTTCAAAATATTATGCGAGTATTATTCAAATAACTATTTTTAGAGTTAAGCAGTTTTACGGGGTCTGTTCAAAAAATAAGGTGAGTTTTAAGCTTTCATCAATCAATCAGGGTTTAAACTACTTCAAAGTAGTGCGCTTAAATATTGTACATATAACAACTTGTGGCAGATGGTTTTCTCGAAACATCTGTAACGTGATCTTCCCAAGAAATCTTTTAGTTTTAATACTGGCAACCGTCTAACTCGACCTTGTAGCCGACTTAAAGTTGTTGGACAAAAAAAAAGGGGGGGGGGGGGTTGGCTATTATATCAACTCCCACACATTTTGACAAACTGACTACACCAGCATATTGTGAAAGCTCTACATTTCGATGGCTTTTTTTTGCAACAGCTTAAGTCGAAATAAGACCCAAGATAAGTTTTTAAGGAATACTTCGATGAATATAAAGCAAAATTACCGAAAAATTTCATCAATATAATGAAAGAAATTGAAAAATGTTTGAAAAAAAAATTGAAAATGTGATAAAGTTAAACACACTTTTGGAAAATTTTAAAACGTTATGACTTTACGACAACGTTATGATAAAACGCCACAAATTTTAATTATAGAAATGTATTTTTTTTAGCTGTAGATCTTCTTTTCTTTCATTTTTTTTATCTGTCTGTTCTGTCATGTTAATGCGTAATCGTATAATTTTTTGATTTTATAATTGTGTGGTTGTATTTTTGTATGACTTATAATTGTTTAGTTGTAAACTAGTGTAATTGTAAAGTTTTATAAGTTGGCAATTAGAATTTACTAAATGTTTAAGCCCCCAATTTTAAAACTATGTATTTCTCTAATTGTATAGATTTTTCTAAAATTTTATAATTATACAACGCATTGTTGTATAATATAGTATAGCAGATATCTATGCATATAATAGTTGTATAAGTTTTTATTGTATTTTATAACTGTATAAGAGTATTTTTATATAGTTATTAAATTGTATAGTTGTATAACACTATTATTGTATTGTTATTTAAATGTATAGTTGTATAATATCGTATATAATATATTAATAATTATTTTAAAAAAATCCCGGTGTGCTTCACTACCCCCCCCCCCCTAAAATAAAATTAAAAGTATTTATATATTTACGAAAATTTATTTATGGGTTATATGGGCGAGGCCACGCCCCTTTGTACACTCACAACTTTGTATAGTCACGAATTTATTATTTCGTAGAAATATCCTATTGGGAAAATTTAATGACGATCGGTCCAGTGGTTAAGGCATTACGATTTTCAATTTCTCTAACAAGGGGCGTGGTCTGACCCACTTTTCTCCTGGTACGTATTCCTAATAATGCCCATACTATATGCACCATATTAATATCATCGACGTAGGTCAAAAAATGCCCAATATATGACGATTTAAATTTTTGGGTTATATGGGTGGTGCCACGCCCCTTTGTCCAATCAAAACTTCATATAGCCTATTATTCCTTCCAAAGTCACAGTAACATACTGTGAAAATTTCAGGAAGATCCGTCCAAGGGTTCGGCCTCCTATAAAGCACAAACAAACAGACAGACATTCATTTTTATATATATAGATTTTAATTGTATGACAGTTCTTATTGCTCAGCTATTTAATTGTATTATTGTATAATTACGTAATATATATAATAAAATACAGTTACTCGTTATATAATTGTAAAATATATAACAAATTTATCATGTTTTTATAATTTTTTTTTTTTTTTTTTTTTTTTTTTTTTGGGTATAAGATGGGAAAATGCTCTTCGCATCTAACATGGACCGTCGTCTATGTCGTATGCCGGACTGCCTTGATAGGTCACCGGCTAAAAACCCACCTTAAGTGCGCTTGGGATGTGTAGTCCACCTGGGAACCGCTCTCGCATTACTTCCAGGTGGATCCCCTAAGAGTGTGCCCTTGTCCACACTTCGCCCATATTGCCTACGTCTAGGCCCCAATTGATCCCGTGTTGACTCTGCTTCCAACGGTCATACGGCTCCCAAACGTTGCGTCCAGATCACGCTTTTTCACCCGCAGTACGTACTCGACGAAACCTGCGATCGCATTCCAGCCTTCCTCGGTGGAGATCATGCATTCTACGATGTTCTCTGTTGTGATTTCACCCGTGTGCTCTTCGAGTTCTGCTCGTCTTTCTTGCCAACGACAACACCTAAAAAATGTGTGCTCAGCGTCATCTACGATTTTTGTTCCTTCGTAGATACAGAATGGTGTGTTATATTTGCCCATTCTGTGCAAATAGCTGCAGAAATAGCCGTGCCCCGTTAGCATCTGAGTCAGGTAATAATTTATTTCGCCCTTCCTTCTCCCACTCCATTTAGCGATCTCAGGGATGAGTTTGTGCGTCCATCTTCCATGTTCATCGTATCATGTTTTTATAATTGTATTGTAAGAATTTCATGTATTGTCATGATTGTCGTATGACGTATAGTCATAAGAGTATAACTATTGTATAAACAACTATATAACACTATATATAGCGCTTTATAGCGCTATAGTTTTATAATTGTAAAATTGCATAAGCTTGAGTCCACAATTGCATAGTTATATAACAGCTTAGTAGTATGATTGTATAATTGTATTATTTTACATCTCCGAAATTTAATAGTTGTGTAATTAAGTATTTGTAAAACTATAGTTTTGTGTAATTGTACATCTATATAGATGTGCAACCTCTATATAGATGTATATATATATATTCTTACGAAAGGATTTCCATGAACAAGAATAAGAAACTTTCCAAAGAATAATAATTAGAAGAATGGAACTAAATATGTTTTCAGCAAATGTTGCTTTTTAAACGCAGCATCGTTACAAACTTTAGGCATAAATTGAAAACTTGTCAACTGAATTTATTTATAATTAAATAAATGAGATTAATTCCTAAGAACAAATGCCCTGGTGTCATCAATCAGACACACTTAAATATTGTATTGAGATTAAGAAATCAAGCCAACGAAATGCAAGCCAATACGTGCGTACAATTAGCAGGATCTCTCAAAGTACAAGTTGTGAAGGTGATTGATGCCAATCAGCATGACCAAAATTACCAAAATTACATGAAACACAACAATATCATCGTAGATATTTAAGTCTATTTTAAGCGAATAGAAACACTGCAAGAAAACGTATTGGTAGACTGTTAAGTTGCAGTTTACAACACGTTGTTAGTCGTCCTTGAGCATGCGATAGAAATATATCATCCTTTTTAAACACTTTTCTTTTCTGCCGTAATGGTGGGGAACAGTTAGTGGGATCAGTAATTTGATATAAATGTGACGCTTGAAAACGTAACAGACTCATTTGCACAGTGTATGGCTTTGGTGCCAGGGGGCATATGCATTTATTATTGCACCAATCAAGCCTACAGTAAGAAGAACAAGAAGATAAGCCTGCCGAAAGGCCGAATTAAACAAACTCTAGCTTCGAAACGTCGACGAAGATTCGTCTTAATCTTCTTTTCTGCACAAATCAATTTTTTGTCTGTAGTTATAGAACTATAAAATGTGAAAGCAAAATTTCTGCTGCGAAATGGCAGCAGGAATTGAACCTTTAAGAATGCGTAGCCTTAAATTCCATTTCATAGATTCAGCACTAACTTTTAGTCTTACTGATTAAGTCATGATATGTTGACACGGTTGTCTGTTTGTATTTGAAAGTATTAATAAGAGTTCAGCTCATTTAGTTCCTTGTATATTATTAGTTCATCCAAAAATTCAATCAAAAAGACGTGATTTTATTAAGCAGGCAAATATCAAGATTATTCTTCCGAAGGCCTTGTCAATTTTCCCGTGCAAAAAGTAAGTTTATAAGCATATAAACATGCCAAGACATGCACATCACTTATATGTATAAGTCGCGTATGAGTCTGTATGAGTGAGGAAGAGTATCCATATAAGGCAAAATTTCTTGAAACAACTTAAACGTCTCTATCTGCTTAAATGTTTATATACAAAATTTAAATGCTTTTATAGGCAAAAATATGTACATATGTATGTATGTAGATATGTATGTACGTTTGATTATTTTTGTATGTTAAAACATTTTACGCCTGATAATATAAGCCAATCAAATTAAGCAATTATCTTGTTACAACAAGATAACCGGAGGGCAAATACTTTTATTTAAGCAACAAACGAACTAGCAACTATAACAACAACAACAACAGCAACAGGACACCAAAAAAAAAAAAAATCACCAACAACATTAACAGCGACAGCAACAACTTGATGTTCAGCGCTAACAAACTAGTCTGTCTGTACGTACGTATGTGTATGTGTGTATGTACACCAAATGACCACTACAGGCCAACAACACCTTGAAAATTAAGCAACAACATTGCACTTTTCCTTTATGAACAGTTTTTTGTTTTTTTTTTAGAGTCCGTAGTCAAAAGTCAGCTTTTTACGCGTGGTTGCTTTTCAGAACAGAAGACCGAGAATTTTAGCAGAAACAGAAAAAAAGATACGAAAAATCACCAGCAAGTCAGTCATCCTGTGTGTAAATGAGTGAGTGTGAGTGAGCGAGTGAGTGAGTGAGTGAGTGAGTGTTTTGATGAGGGGACAACGCAACAGCAGTGTCCAACAACATCAACAACAAGTTTATCATTGGCAATCAAGAACATTAAAATAGCTCACACCTCAAAGTCATGGATAAATTTGGCCACAAGATGCAAATGTTTTGACAACACCGACACTACGAACAGCAACAATAGCAACAACAGCAACCAAGACAGACAAATACAAGTTGAACAATCAACTTAATAAAATGGAAAAATTAAAGAAAAAACAAGCAGCCAAACACAAAAGAAAAAAAATGAAGAGTGAAGACAGCGAAAAAAAAACACAACAGCAGAATTCAGGCCCGCAGAGTATTAAAAGTCATAATAATGCATCAAAAGCGGCTAAAAATGAAGAAACGCCATTCCATTGCACGTGTAAAACGTTTGAATCAAACGCTGTTCTTGTTGGGTTTCTGTAGAATTTAAAAACGGCTGAATACGCAGATGTCCACGAACTAAGGACATCCTAAAGCCAGGCGATTTAAACGGGGCGATTGCAAGGCGATATTTGACCCAGCCGCAGTAACACACAGATGGTCTTGACAGCTCAGGTGACTATATTTTGCTGACCGCATTTTGATATTGTAGAGTTGTCAAAACTTGTTTGTAATACGTTTGAGCCAAGACGATGTCATAGCGCGTTGTAGTGAGAGCTCAGCCTGGTATTTTTTTTCTTCCTTAGTTTTCCTTGAATGTCAGCAACTCAGTTTTGGGACTTTTTTTTAACATTTCACAAATATCTAATACAAACAAACTGCACATCTAGTTGCCAAATTTGGCAGGTTTTGAATTACTATAAATTCGCCCTGAAGGTGGCAACAAACACAACATACCAAGAGCGAATTCATAACAGGTTATCTTGACAGCTCAGCTGATTAATTTTTTGCTGGCTGCCTTTTGATTCAGCTCATTTGCCATAATTTGTTGCTGACAAATTTGTTTTGATAAGAGGAGATATTGAGAATGCAAAAACAAACTATATATTTACTTGGAGCTTAACCTTATTTTTTTGATATAGTGGCAAGTTTGTCAGCTTTGAGTTCACCTAGAAGACGATAATAAATATATATATATATGAACTCGCCTTTATCATAACAAAAAATGTTCTGTTCTGTTTTCAGAAAGATAACGAAGAGAATAGAAAAGAAACTACTTTTGCAAGGCCACTATTTCCAAATAGGATTTCGAAATATTTAAGCCAAGAACATAAATAGAAGAAGTCGTCGTCAGCAACTCTTTTTCACAAAAGAAAAACTAATAATATTTTTGTTAAAAATAAATATTCATCCATTAAAATAAAAAAAATGTTTATTGATTAACTCTCCTGCAACAAATTCTCTCATTAAAACGGGTTTGTTTAGGAAAAACTCTACAGAATTCTAAAAAAAATTCTTAATATATTTTGAAATTTCATTTTTCTTTATTTTGTTTTTATATTGTAAAAAAGATGTTTGTTGTTTTCCTGTAGCTCTTGGCGAAAAGAAAAATATTAACTGAGTTCTTTCAACAACCCATCAGTTTTTTTGTGAAACAAATTTTCAAAACTGAAAGTTCTTGTTCGTAAATTTATTTCATCCTGCCTCAATGGCAGTGCTGCTAAACAGAGCAGACGCATGAACTCTGCTGGAGGGGTGCTTGTTCCGTGAGTTGAAATATTTATTTTCTTTACTTTTTTGGACTTTTATATAATTGTAATCCATAGTTCCGATAATCAAAAATCAAACCGCAATACTTACGATCTGTGGCCATACGATAGACTAGTTTAATATTTCACATTAAAATATTTTTTATAGGGTATTTTTAAATAAGCAAAATATAAATACAAAAATCAAGCAGAAACAATATTTCTTATTCTTCTTCTTTCGTGTACGTACATATATATATTTATGTATGTCGAACGAGAAAACAAAACAACAGCAAAGCCAAAGGAAGACCGAACTTAAAAGAAAATACTCCCAGCTCATACTGACAGCCAAGATTATGTCAGTCACTCAGTCATTTTGGGCAACATGACATTAACACAAACTCTCGCTAGTTGTTGGTTGGTAACTGAACCCTCCCTCCCTCCCTCCCTCCTTCCCACCTTCCAACGCCCAGGATGTGCTTAAAAGTGTACAAGTGTGTGCGTGCGTTAAATGCCATCTGCATCATGAGTATAAAGGACAGAAACAAAATTCGTTAGTTTATATGCAACTACCCGATAATATACCCAATAATAAATGCTTAACAAAGATTTTAAAAAAGCATAAACAGCAATAACAACAATGGCCAATAAACATGATGAACAACATCCAGCAACATTAAAACAGCAACAATAACAACTGCTTAATAACAACATTAACTCTTGACAAACGAAAGCAAAAGCCAAAAGGGAAGAGAAAATAAAAAAACTCAGTACCTCCAAACATCAACGGAAAATGAAGACATTTAATAAATTGCAACGCAGCCATCGTACACTATAATTCGTTTGTAGTGCAAAGCGGAACAAACCAAAGCCAAGCAGCGCAGCGCAACGCATCGTACCGCAATGTGTTCCACTGCAATGCAGATTGGGCAGCAACATTGACCATCATACAGTTGGGCTAAAGCAAAAGAATAAGAAAAAAAAAACAAAAATTATTAAGTTTGTTATTAACAGAGTGTAAGTAAGAGAGAGTGTGTGTGTGTGTATGTGTGTGTGTGCGTGTGTGCGTGTGTTCGTGTGTGTGTTTTGGATACTTTTTAAACAACTCATATTCATAATGATTTTTTTCCTTTAATGCGCTGTTTTTGTTTGTTTTTTTGTGTTTTTGCAAGTTGCATTAAGACGGGTACCACCGAAGAACACCACTGGTTTCCATGGTTTGTGGCATCAGCACTGTGAGTGTGTGGCGTTGGATGGCGGCGAGTTTGTGGTTAAGGCGAATTACAGTGGATTTGGTCGCAAATAATTTAAAGCGATTTTAAGGCACTGTTGTTGCCTCAAACAAGGACCAACGAATCACGATTAACTGCGGTTTCATACAAACTTAACAAAATCCTAAAGCTGTTCATGAAATTACATCGATTTAGTGATACAATCGTTAAAGTGGATTTTGAAATATTTCTTCTTGTTTGAGGTGGCGGAAATATCTTCCGCAGAGATTTTTATGGAAAATGCAATAGTTCGAAGCCACGTATTCCGAGATGTAGACTAGAAAAATCTAAGCAATGCGTGGACGGCGTCAAGCTTTTGGAATTACCTTTTGCAGTAAAATCTTGCTATAGAATATCTTGGTTTAAAGTATCTCTTAAGGACTATCTAGGTTCAACATTTGAAGCGCTCCTGAAGTAAAATACACTCTGCTCAATTTTTTGTTTTAAACACTTCATAAAAAGGCCTTTGTTTTTTGCAACTGAATTTAAAAAATACATGAGGTATAAATTTGCCAACGTATCGAAATCCTTGAGAGACCCATCAATCGCTACCCTAACGTACGTCTTGGCTTTCCTTAGTTTGTTTTTTTTTCACTACTCTTGATTATTGCATGGGGAGTTACTTACTTGGGAATTAAAAAGATATTTTATTGCGATAATCACAGATCGAAGCCCAACCTGTGAAAACTTGCCGGCAAATTAGTCTTAAAGTTTCCGATAGTCGTTAATAAAGATATTTTTACTATTGAAGAATATCAGGGGTTGTTGTGCTTGTAAACACCCTTCAACTTGCGGTGCCTACAGAAGTCTAATTTTGCTTAAAATTATATATAATTTGTGAAGAAATATCACGTCTTCCTCTAATTCAAAATAAAATGTCATCTTTTTGGCAACAAAACACCGCTCACTTCACTGTGCACTTTAATGTTGTTGTTGGTTGGTTGTTAATGCTGCTGCTGTTGCAAGGCTGTGCAATTTACAACCAGCTGCTTAAAATAAATTGCAATGTTGTTTTTGCTGTTTCCACACCTTTTTCTCTTAATTTTTTTTTTTTTTGCCTATTCGAAAATTTTATTTACTTCTGTTTATTTTCCGGGACTTGTATTTCTTCTTAATATTTTCTCAAGGGTCATCAATGGAGGAAAACTTTTCTGCCAAAATCCGCTTCTTAAATGTGCTGAGAAAAAAGTTATTTTGCTTAAAATTAAATGAAATAGATGGAAACGCACAGCACAAATTTCAATAAAAAAACCAGACAAATTTAAGGAATCTAAAATGGAATGAATTGAATTTCCCTTAATATTCTATATATTTTTTTTATTAAATAAATTTGTTTAAAATTTAGATAATAAAATCGTGTGTTTGTATAAAAAATATCCTAAATCGAATAATTCTAAGTTGGCAAAAATTGTATGATCTTCATCATCAGGCCGAACTGCATCAATCAGCAAATGGGCACCTGACATATTATTGTAGGTCTGAGGAAATGGATGGAGCTGCCATTGCCGAGAGCAGTTCTACTAGCGAGACTTGGTTGAGATCGAGCTACTGCCACTACGCCGACTAGTCTTAGTATCAGCCGGAAGGAGAGTTCAGCCTTTATATAGTTTCTTTGAAGACATTTCAGCAATTTTTCTACGATCGAATTTATTAATATTTTAGAATTATTTTATGCTCGTTAAATATAAGAAAAATGCTTCAGCGAATTAATAAAATTTACAAAACGCATCTCATTTTTATTTACAGCGTTCTTGCTGCCAACCAGCACCACCAACCGACCTTCTCCTCTCTGGCTGCTGCCAACTTCACCCGCAAATTAGTTACTTCAGTAAAACCAACGCTAATATGAGTACGTACTTTGCGCGCACTTGCAAACTGCTCCGTGCAATAAATAAATAAGTGTTCCGTGAAATAAATATAATTTGTACTTTCCACACAACAACAAAAAAGAAACTTTATTCCTGGCTGCAGGTTTCCAAAAGAGGGAAAATAGAAAAGCGAAGAAGCGCCACGAATTTATGATAATTAAAAAAGAAAAAAACAAATACAAAAACTTAATGCACGTTTGTAACACCTACAAACAAAAACAGCTTAATTTATTGTTAACAGCTAGATTTTCATATAAAATGTTGTTGTTGTTGATGTTTTGTTGTTGTTGCCGTTAATGTTATCAGTTCTTACTTTGGTTATGTTTTAATTTGAAAATTTCGCTGAAATAGTTTTGCTGCATCTGTTTTTAATCCTGCAACAAAAATGCAAAAACGAAAATATCCACAACAGGTTTTTAGTTTGTGCCGAACATTAAATTATGGCGAAGATTAAATCACCAAAGCAAAGTTAATTTATGTTTCAGAACTTTTATTCGAAAACATTTTATTTATTGGGAAAAAGAAAAATACTCATTAGAGATTTCACCCTGAAGTCTGTATATGCAATTTTGTTATATTTACTGCGATTTTTCGCCACAAGTAATTTAAGTGGCCGGAATTGGTAAAGACTGTGATTAGGGCCTGATCCTACGGAGCATCATCTTTTTGCAAATATTCGATCTTGGAAACATTTACTAACCTCTGCATGTGTTTCTTTAGACAGTTCTAGGGTGTCGAGATATTTTAGAATGGTAGCCTGAAAGCTTTAAAGGACATCAGGCCTTAACCAGCTCACCATCCAGTTCCTTATTAAGACCGCAATCTATTGCAGCACAACAGCATCTCTAGAGACATCATCATCACCATCATCAAGGATTAGGAACACTTGTATATATAGACCGCATCTGAACTATGACCAGCGCCAGAATGACCTACAGACATGGCTCTCTGGTGGTATATTAAGCCCTGTTCTTCCTATTGGCTTGCAGAGAAGGTATCCGTCAGTTTTTAGTCAACAGTAGTCAAGTGTAGTTTTCCTTTGGTTTGTAGCCTCAAAACATTCGAAGAGCTGGTTTCTAAAAAGAATAATTTCAAAAATTAATTACCTAACCTCAAATTCTGGATGGAAATATTCTAATACAAGTATCTACAGAATTTCTTTATTTGTCCACTATTTTTGGTACATTTTTCAAAAGGGTCGGAAAATTTCTGAGTTCACGTTCGGAACACTGTGCGCTGACCGGACCAGACACGGGAAAAACAGTTCACTGTGTATAATTTTTTTGAAGTATCAGTTAAATGATTGATTAGTTCTTCCTTTACACAGTACTCGCGATCTAGGAGATCTTGAGGAAACTTCATCTAAGGCATCGGACAAACAAGAAGTTTATATGTGCGACATCAGTGTTGCAGAGTTCCTTTCTAGCTTAATGTTATCTACTGATATTGCAGTGTCTTGCGTAGTCCTACTTGGAGCTCTAAAGATTTACGGGTAAAAGCACTTCACTCATCCATCATTATTTGCTTTCCGACGCATAATTTACAGGAATCTCTTTAATGTTAACAAAGATATTCGTGTCTATTGCTCAGGTGTGGGCAGTTTTAAAAATCCCACTAGAAACAGAACAGCAGGTTCAGGTTAAGGCCTTATATAAAACTTGCGATCCAACGATGTCCGTCAGCAGCATGTCTGATAATTAACCTTGTAGCGCTTAATTAGATTATGTCATGGACAGGTCTAGGGATTTAGTCGAATCGGTGTCACTTATATGTATGAGCCTTTGTGGCTGTCCGCTTGCGTACAAGGCAGGTCCCTTATTTTATATTTCATTGTATCGAATAGAAGAATTGGCGTTCCAGGCTGACGGGGGATTGTCATGTAATATGTGCCTCGTAAACTAACCAATTTTTGTTCCTCCGAACCTCTTGATTGGGCCCACTTGCAACAGCGACAAATACAAATTCCTAAACTCAAACTCAATTAAGATTCAATCCATTCAAAGACGTCGCATTTAATATATTTTTTTGAAATTGATTATTGGAAAAGTACATGGCAGGAAAGAATTTAATGTCATCTTACGCAGAAAAGTCTTAATGTTAATCTATTCATGCAAATTTAAGCTGAATAAATGAAGTAAAATAAAACCTGAAGTTTTCAAGTGACATTTCAATTTCTCTAACCATTGAAATAATTCAGACATTTCTTCTCTTCTTCAGAGTTGTGAAGTTTTTTGCATTTCAATATCTGCACAGCACAAATATTTTTTCTATTCTTTCTCCTCCCCTCTTTGTACTTTTGAATACTTTATGTTCAAAAAAAAAAAAACAAAATAAAAACAAACTAAATATTTAAATTAGCATAATTTTCACTTTTTCCTGAACACAGTTCAGTTGTTGCAAGAAGAAACAATTTTTTGCAATTTTTTGTTTTCAGTTTCTTTTTTAACAATTTCCTTTTCAATGGCAACAACCGAAAATCTCAATAATGTTGCGAAATTATGCAGCAAAATCCAGCAACTGCATGATATATCAAACGACGATTAAATGAACGAAATGTCTTGTCTGATTTATATAAAAAATTTCCAAATGTAATTCTTTCAATTCACCTTTCAATTCATTGAACAAAACTCCGGCTCAGTATCGTTTACCAGCATGATTTGAAAAAATAACATGCCAATGCCGCGAGTGCCAGCAACCATCTATCTTGTGGATGAAAAAACTATAAGAAGATATTTTAATATTGTAAGTTTTTGTCTATTGACTCTAATAAGAAAGAAGCAGAGAAACGCGCTGAAATAAATTTTTGTCAAAATTGTTATTGTTAGCAAGAAATAAGCGGGATTGTAGCATTGCAGTGGTATAAGTCGGGCTCAAAGTTTGCTACACATGCGAAACCCGTAAATTGACGTTCGAACAAGCTGTCACATCACGTTACAAAAATGAATATATTCGGCAATACAGTTTTATTATTGAACAAATATTATTGCAGCTACAATATTATAAAACGTGTATATTTGTCTCAGGGTGTTCGCTTGAGTTTACAAGATCTTCCAACAGAAACTGTCAGGCTTTTACATTTTTTAGGCGACCAGTTACAGGGATCGAATTTAAAAAGTCTCTTGTTAGAGCATCCGGAATGGCTATAGTGTGCACTAACACATGCAGCTGATAAAACAGTTTTATCAAAATGGTTGTTTGGCTCCGACATTGTTGCACGCAGTTTTACTGATTTTGGCTCCACTGGAATAATTCTTCCGTGAACACCGTAACATGCGACTGACCTGACTGAATCTTAAAGAAGTTGGATGCTATCGATTTTATTATGGCCTATAACAGCCTCAGTCTCATTCTGTTCGATTATTACAGCAGTCGTTTAGACAATAAAACTCTCTCTGTCTCACAATCGCGAAAAACTACTTCAGTTCATTTCCCCGCCAATTACAGCTCTAAACCAAAATTACTCTACTCTCTACTGTCCGTAGATGCTGTAATTATACAATTATTTTACGTTCTTGAGCGCTTCACGACTTGTTGAGATACATCTAATTCGCAAACGTCAAACCAGAATCGACATTTATTGTCCTTCGCCAAAATCTTGAGCCCTCTTGTATTCGTGGTGTTCAAAATAATAGTTTTTTCAATAGAAGTTTTTTATTGGACTGAAAATGAGTAAGAATCAACAAAGGCCGGAATAATTCTTGTGAGGAGAATGACTTCAGTAAAGAAAATTCAAGCTATTGATTATAAGAGTACCCCTCCTTCTAATAGTCATTTCCGATGTGTATTTTTTGTTCAAAAGCATTCGATATATCGCTGGGCAGGTCCGCATTAGCAGAAAAAAAGCCATAACTTTACCTGTTGGGGCGGCAAAGCCACGGATCGGTAAACCACAAATTAACGTTCCATTCTTTCATTTTTCATTCCGCCACTTGCCTTAAAACTGCGAACAGAGAACCAAAACCACCCATTTCTTTAAGCGTTGCATTGTGCCTGCATTATTTCGCACCAAACTTGCGGCTGCTGCAAACGAGTTGACCAATTTTAAACACCAACACCAAAGAAAACCAACAAAAAATTATATTTAAACTTCCTTATTAGCCTGACCGTTGCTACGTGCGTTTGTTGTACTCCATTTCTTAGCAGCTTTCTGTCTGTCTGTATGTCTGTCTGTCTGTCTAGTTTTCCACAGGATAAATTTAAAGAGTTTCATTGGGACATGGCCAACTGGCTGTTCGGATTTGTTAAGTTTAAATGGTTTTGTAGCACAAAGTTTGCTTAAGCTTTTTGACTAAATAAATCGTAAAGAAAGATTGTAATAAGGTCTTTAAATAAGTAGTATTTGCTTAGCGTCTGGTGAGGTCTGATATGTTTTCGTTATTCGTTATTCGTTTTTCGCCTTTTTTACCCTTTTGCCTTGTGCTTAGAAACTCGTTAAGAAATGAAATAAGAAAATTGCCACAAAAGCAAAACAAGCACATTTAAAAGTTTTGAATGAGCGATCATTTTAGCCAGATTGTTTATCAGGGCTTTTACATCATATTTACAATAGCAGCGAAATAGCAAAAAGACGAAGAAGCACAGAAAGCGAACCAAGAGAAAGAAACTCTTACGTCCTGGAGTTGTTTGTTTGAGAATTTTTTTGCAATTGTCATAATTTATATAAAATGCAAAAAGTTTGCCACAGACACACACACACACACACACACACACGCGCGCGACTGACTTGCTGCTGATATGCGATATGGACATGTTCTGGGATGCTGAGGAAGAAAGTGCTCGTACTTGAGCCTGGTCTACTTGGAGCAGCTTAATGTTGCTGTGGCGTTGTTGTTCTTTTTCATGTTGTTGTTAGAGGAAAATGCGTAGGTTTTGGACCTTTTGCTTTTCTGAACACACATGAAATTTACATTCTCCATTCATCTGGTTTCTGTGTGCTTCACTTGATAGCAAGACTGTAATAGAAAAATTATGATTGCCATAAATATTCAGTGTTATTGCAATACAATAATCATAATAAAAGAGGAAAGTTTCAAAAGTCTTTAAATGACGAATTTGGAGCTCTGAAACACGATTTCATATTGGTCGTTTTAGCCAGCTGTCCTCCGAGCAAAGCGAATTGTTGCTGCAAACAAAATATTGTGGGATCCAATATAATGCAAGGCGCCATGACCATATTATTATCAATCTTTATTATCAGACATTTGCTACAAAATGCCACTGTCAGTGAAAAGTTACAACAACAAAGTACTCGTACATTGTCAGTTGAGACGGTGGTAAGAAAACTTTACAATTTCATTGAGACACGATTTAAGTGACAATCAATTGAGCTGTCAGTTCAGATCTTTCACAGATTATACAACATGACAAAATATTGCCAGATATGTTGACAGCTGATTCACAGCATTCAAATACACAGGCGGCCACAGGATGTTACCATAATTGTGGTAAAATCCGGTATTCCCCAAAGTAGCCGTCTTGGCCGTATTTTGTGTTGGCTTTTTATTAGCGACATGCCCGAAACTATTAAATAGCCCAAGAATAATGTTCACAGATGATGTAAAGATATTTTCAAGTTTTAGAAACCTTTCCGATCATATTTATTGTATCTTCAAACCGACTTCGACAATTACTTCATTTAGGGTAACCATTAAGCCTAGTAAATGGTGCCACAGCATGCAACGATCGCGTGCACACTCGCAAATAAGTCTTTCTAAGTTTTAAAATCGTTACACTTTTCCAATATTATATAATTCAATAGAGATTTTTTCCCAATTAAAAGCGTTTTATGTTGGTAAACAAACGTTTTGTGTAAACAAATTCCTTATTTTTTACATATAAAAATATAAGTGCAACAGTCAGCTGTTGTGGCAAACTGCACCTGACACAATTCCCACTCTAATCATTTCGCCACAAAAACTGAATGTTGCCAGATATATTCCGTATGTTTATCGCTGCCTGCTGAAATTATCAGTTTTTTTTTTGGCAACAAGTTGTTGCGTGAAATTTGAAACCGAGTACTAAGATTTATTTTACGCACTCAAACTTATTCACCGAAATCATGCCTTCTATTCCAAATTCCTTTAACGCTGGACGATGCGATAGAACCAAGAACAAACAAAACATTATGCCAACCGACTTTCTGGCCAAACTTAGGAAAAGTTTAATGTTTGATGATTACGATCTTGGCGAAAGCTTCAGCTGGTCACCGATTCAAGCCAGCAGTCGTTTCAAGCTTTCTTTGCTGCATCTCAAGTGGCTGCTTGTACATGTGCGTGCGTGTGTCTACACGTGCGCCTGTGTGCATTTACTTCAAACAAAATATAAAATATCTTAAATGATTGTCTATAAATTTAATATTTCAATTTAAATAAAAAAGATTTACTGTTCAAATGAAAATTTATTTCGCCGTTTATTGCGCACAAGTGTGTATTTGATTTTTTGCCCTGTCTTCTTTGTGCGTTCTTTTGAAACACACTTATTTATCTTGTCATAATGTAAACCATGAGAAAAAAAGTCATTTAATATATTTAACACTGGCGGATGTAGATACCCCAAACCTGGTGTGCCGTTTCGCGAAGGATTATTGCTTAATGTTGGCAGAGCTGCCTAGGCCAGGTTATACGAGTACAAACTAAAAGATTTAGAACGCAACTTAAAGGCGTGTAAATTTTTCATTTTTCTAAAAAAAAAAAACGCTATTTTCGATAACTTTGTCTATGCGGCAGAGAGCACTTTATTCTAAAACTACTTTATTTAGCGGATTAAATATATATATATATTTAAATGTTTATTTTTAAAAAGTATAACATAATTTATTGTTTTCTTAAATTAAAACAAGTTTTAAAATAAATTTTTTGCTATATCAAAAATACTTAATATTTGAAGCGCATTTGAGGCAAATGACGATTTTTGGATCGTTAGCAAAACTTAAGGTTGAAGTTCACAAACTATACCAGATATTTATTTCTATTTCTTAAGGCGACGACACGACGATGTGACCATGTTAGGTTTTAGTTAGTAAAACTAATTTTTAAATTAATAATAGTTTTATTTCTATATAATATAGCTTTTAAATTATTGGATGTTTATGTTAATTATTAATGTTGGAAGTATGGTTTTTCTAATATGGTCACACCAGTACAGTATTTCAGCTGTTAAATTTCTGGTCTATACTATTTCGGTACTATTGCGTATGATGAATATTTATCTAACTATTTGTAGCTTTAAGTGCTAATCGTTATTCGCACTAGTTGCCAAAAGTTTGTTAAAATGAAAGAGAACACCGTTGAGGCGCAGACATATTTTCCGTTAGCCCATTTGACACATGAACTTTAATAGGCCATTTTTCACATCACATTTGCAAATCTTATGCTTTAGTCGATATTGATTTACCTATAAAATTTTAATACTTTATATAAAAGTTAATCCCAAATCTGATTAAAATCTTTGAAACACGACTCTCAGTTTAATCTTCATAGTTTGGAGCAGGGCATTTTGTTCTGCTATAATCTCTTATTGGAGAATAGAACTTGTATTGTTTATGTTATAGAAAAAGTCTTGAAGGGCACTTGCCATGGTCAAACACAAACGATAGCATTGCTATCTACATATATCAGCGGATGTCGATGCGAATAGAGATCGTAGCATTACATTTACTGTCGCACAATATCGAAAGATTTCACAAATATTTATGAACCTTATCTTGCCAAAGTATATATCGGCCACATCCATGGCATATTGCAATTGGATCAGTTAATTTGCCCTAATTAATCAGTTGTCTGTTGTTGTCAAACGTTAACCTTTGAGATAGTGGGACAGGTCAAATAGGGTTTTTATCAGTTCCAAAACCAAGAGAATTGGCTTCTATCTAAAACATAAGCCTTGAAATTAAGGAAGATTAACCGGACTAACTTTTCTTAATTGTGATTTAGTTTTTCAATGAATTGTAACAAAAGTTTATCACTTTGTTTCAATAGTTCAATATTGCCGAAGAGTGTTTTCTTCAGGAATGTTATTCGTTTTAATGGTTTTTAGTTTATGAAATTTTCATAAGAACTCGAAACCAAAACACCGTCTGCCGTGCACGACTGTGAAAAGGCCCCAATATTTATATACACATGCACTTATGTAGGATGCAAGTTGAAATTTACTCATAAGACTGTTCGACAGTCTTACAATTTAAAATCAGTACATACACACATACATATGTATGTATGTATGTATGTATGTATGTATGTATGTATGTATGTATGTATGTATGTATGAATATATAGACATGTGCACATCCTTAACTATTTAAATTTTGTTTAAAGATAAACTTCATCATCCGAGGTAATAACGAACTGACAGCATTTAAAAGTTGTTTATAAAAGGAATTTTTGCAACCCACACACCTGTGCAATTATCCAGCCAGGCAAATGAATCCATACAAAAGCTGTTCATGATGAAAACACACTTAATAGTGCAAATACAGCCGATAACAATGCAAACGATGCTGATGCTGATGATGATGATGATGATGATGCGGTGGATGTTGATCATGAACAACAACAACAACAACAACGACACTCAACAGCATTAACATCATATTCCTAATCAAAATTCCAATGACGATCGTCATCATATTCAAACTGTTTGAGTTGCTCCTCCAACAGACAACCGACCAACAACAACAACAACAGCAAATGTTGTTTCGTTTGCATTTTATTGTTGTAATCTTCATCAACAAAACGAACAGACTTATTATTGTTGGTAAAAGCCAAATACATACACACATGTGATGTGATGTTGGCATTGTTGTTGCAGTTCAAGATCACTCAAACTAAAAAAGGAGTGTTGCCATACTAATGGCTTATCAACAGGAGATTTTTGTTATACAAGATTTTTATATTCTTTTGTTAAGATTCATGTTGCTGTTTTTTGTTTTGTTCCGTTGTTAGTGTCTACCCCCCCCGCCGGTGTTGTTGATTGCATTGCCTTTTGTTGCATTTAATAAATTTATAATTGAATGGTTTCTCTGACGTTTTTTTTCCTACAATTCTTTCTGTTCATCTTGTTGCTAATGCGTGTGAGAACTGTGTTTTTTTTCGAATGTCTAGTTAAAGCGATTGTAAAAATAAGCAACAAACTTGAGCGTGCGGTCGTTTTCAGAAATAATTTCTTAGAATTTTTAAAGCAAATTAAATGTGCAGAGAAAACAAATTTTTATTATAATCTGCTTAAAGCCCAGGGATATCAAAACATTGTCTGCTTTAATGCGATGGAGCCAAGAGATGTCGCTTGCGCCGGCATTTAGATGGAGAAGCAGCAGGAAGGTGTTTATTTTTTGCTGTCCTCAAACCTAATTGCCGGCCGAATGTTTTATTAATTACTGCAAATCACACAAAAAAGAAGAAAACTTCTTTTATTACGATTTAGTTATTTTTAACTTTTTATCTCTCGCACAATGAAATTATACGCCATTAAAAAACATTCACCAGCAACGTTAATTTCAACGGAAAATGTACATCCCGCCAGGGGATGTTGCAATTCTCTGGGCTATAAACATTGAATTTAAGATAATTTGTTAACAAAAATAAATTACACAAAACAAATTCCCAAAATACAGGCACAATCATCTGAGATTTGCGACTGTAAAACTGAGCACATTTTGGCTCAATTTATTATTCAGCAGTTAAATTTAAAATATATTTTGTAGACTCATAAACCACAATTGTTGAATTTACTCCACTTTTTTTTTGGCAACTGGGTGCACGTTAAAATCTAACAACTTTTTTATTTGAATTGTTGTTGTAAAACTAAAGAAGAAGATTAAATGAAAGTAAAGAAAAATTTTGTTCTAGCCAAGACAAATTTGTTCACGTATGTATAAGCTGTTCCTACGGGGACTTTCGCTTTTTTGACAGCTAATAGCGGCCTTGGTATTAAAGCTACATCCGTCGAATTGACTATCTAAATTCTCGGTAAAAATTCTGAGTGTTTTGTTAATTTGTTGGTTGGTATAATCGTTGTAGCGAGAGGTCACTTGGCAAGACGACAACGAAATCCGAAATATGAAAACATAACTGATGTAGCCGAATTCTCATCGCGTACAAAATTCAAGCTGAAGATATAAACGGCGCTACAACCCGTACTTCACAACAGAGTACTTCAAATCATCAGTCAAACTCAGTCTGATTCATGTAAATTGTCCCGCCACAGACAAATTCCAGCTGACATTCCACACAAAATGTCATGTATGTTCCTGTGATATCTTACACCAGCTTTGTTTTACTTACACCTCAAGGTGGGAAACGCTTCATGAATGTCAGCTTGTCTTGAAGAATGCCGCATAGTAAACGTGTGAGATATATACATATGTGTGTGTGTGTGTGTGTATGTAAATATGCCGAGTTTTACAATTGCATAAAAATAATATTCCTACTTCTTCTCACTCTCTGTGCTGTGGTACAAACATTAGTGACAACGTACCGCGTTTAGATTAACTTTTTATATCTCTAACATTTCCTGTTAATTTAACATGATTTCATATTGAGCACAAGCACCGATGTACATATTTTGATGCGAATAACTTGCTTTTTACGTGCAGAATATTAGACGAAACATCCTCGAACTTTAAGTACCCTCCAAATCCTCCAAAGACATTATTTTAGTATTATTTTTGTTCAGTGTAGCTACGTCACACTTACATATATAGATATTTGAACGTAACAACTTGGTAAAGTGTTTTTTATATAATATCATATAACCAATTGTTGTTTTATGTTGTGCTGAATTTTGACAACGATTTGTCTGTCAAATTCAAATAATGCCAAAACCAATGGACTTCAAATATCTTACACGGCTGTTGTTGTTGCTGTTACTGTTGCTGGTGCTGGTGCTGGTGCTGCTGCTGCTAATGTTGATTATCACTGATCTTACCGGTAGGTAGTGGTTGTGATAGTAAATTCTATAAACAACATTTTACGTATAGAAGGCAGATAATGTTTATGGCAGCTAAACTTTTAAATGATGAAATTTTATGAAGCCAGAACACACACATCTTGCCACACCGCAGGCTACTTGCCACAATTTCATTCATGCACTGTTTAGATCAGCGTTCAAGGCAAGTTGAGCCAATCATCAGCATCATCTCTAGTGACAAGCCAAGTGGAATATGTATGTATGTATGTGGTTGCATTCAAAATGGATTTGCTGGAATCTATTTGGAAGCGAACGAAAATTTAAAATTCATTTAAAGGCCGTTACTTTTTCTCTTATTTGTTATTGGTGCGGTCTTTATTCGCATATCGGCAACACCAGCAACAGCAGCAGCAACATTGAATACTTTGGCAAATATGTTGTAGTTGAAAGCTGCCAACGCTGTTATTAAAAATAAATTCACATAAACAACAAAAACTACTACTGCAAGGCGACAACAACAACAACAATCAACCTTACACACACCGACACACACCAACCGAAAAGAAATGGTCTTCTGTGCAAACAGAAGTTGTTGCCAATGGCAAATAATTCAAATTGCAATCAGTTGCATTGCATCTAAAGCGATTTTAATGCTTTTCTATCTGCTCCATACAAACGGACAATATTCTCCTTTTTGTTTGTTGCTGTTGTTTGTTTGTACGAAAGAAAAGCAAATACCTCTAGTCACTTAAAACTGATGATCACGATGACGACGATGATGTGCCTGCCTGGCTGTTTCGTCTGTTGTTGTTGGTATTTAAAAAATTGTAACCCATATGAATTGCAGTTAAACATACAGACATTTCGAATGGCTCAAATGCATTGCATTTTTCATTATCTATCTTAACGCCCAACAACAAACTGCTGTAACTCACCAGCAGGCAGCAGGCGGCTGGCAGCGGCACAATAGTAACAATTGCCACAAAACAGGCAAAAGCTACAAATTTAAGTGACACTAAAACTTGCAGTATGCAATTTCCATATTTTTGCAGCACCAGCACCAGCACCAGCAACAACAACAACAACTGAAGAGGGAGAGGGAGAAAAAAACAGACAACACTTATTATCAGGTAACAAAACATCTTTTACATCAGTAGCTCAATGCATTGGTCACGGGCAGGCAGTCTGGCAGGAGCAGCAATATACAAAACACAACACCAAAAACCCACCATGATTATCCAACGTCATTGCCACCACCAACAGCAACAGCAGCAACAGCAGCAACAACACTAACACTAACATCAATAGCAATACAATTACATTTACATTACTTTTGCAGCAGTGCAAGTACTTGTTCTGCCATTTAAGTCAAAGCTACTTGTTCTACTCTTAAAAATATATATGTACGTACATACGTAGAAGCCATAAAGTAAAAGAAAACAGAACAAAACAAATAAAAAGAAAATAAAACCAAACAAGACAAGACAAGGCAAAAAAGCAGCCCATTTGCAATCGCCTCAATAACATTATATGACCATAACGTCATGTTCGTCATTGCCACCATCATGTTGAATGAAATTAAAGAAGAAGATCGTCATCATCATCAGTACCACCAGCAGCAGCAATTGCAATGGCAACAGCAACAGCAACAGCAGGCACCACCATTGGCAATAAATGGGAGTTTTGTGGAAATTTATGAAAATATCATGTTTGCTTACACCGACCATTTAATATGATTTCGATAAGATTGAGTGCAAATACTGCTCGTACATTTCGAACTTCAGCGTTTCTTCTTCTTCTTTTTTTGGTTTAGAAAAGCAGTTTCTAAAAATATATGGAGACAAACATTGTAAACATTGTTTGGTTTTTTGGTTTTATTTTTTTTTTGGGAGTTGCTATAAATACGATTCGTTTCGTTTTGTGTGTCCAGGAAATTATAAGATTTGAATCAATAGATATTGTTCATACAATGTGTGTGTGTGTGTGAATGCCTCAACTATTCCATATTCAATATTTGCCCAGCCCTAGAATTTTTAATGAATAATCGCTGGCCAGTTACTCAGTTCCAAGAATATTTTAACACTTGGAAAAAAAAGACACAAAATAATTAAAAATTCCGCACTTAGTCCCACCGAATATGTTGTCACATTGTTCTTATCAACTTCCAGGAGTATCTGAAATTTTTAAGGGAAAAAAGTTATAGCCTCGAGTTGCTTGTCATTCATTCAGTTGAGTGCCTGGGTACAGTGAGCTGGTACAGTAATCGTTCAGCGGTCGTAGGTTTGAGTCCTACCGAAAACTCTAGGTGATTCTACAGACAAGCAGTTTGTTAAAAAAAATCTATTTTATCAAATCAGCGGGGCCGGCCCCGCAAATTAAGTGATAGAGTTGTATCAATCAAAATCCGTGTTGTATTTCGGGTACAACAACGAGGGGTTTTAGGGCCGAAGCGAGCGCCTACAAAAAGGAAGTGGCAACGATGACAATACATATGTATGAGATCCCAGGTAGTGCTATGCATCCCATCATAACTCACTGGCTTAGAACTAAATTGGATGTTATGTGCATCAACGACTTGTGGTTTGAGCAGAAGGGGACTACATTGAACATTCTGCAAGTCAACTGGCCACTAGAATATTTTTCTAGTCTATGGAAATAAATCGCAAACACGATTCAGCCCATGATAGCAGTCAAATTCAGCATGATTTAACACAATTGAACTATAGAAAATTAATTGTTATGCTTAATGGGCTCAAAACCAAGCCGAAAATTAAATGAAATTGCATTCAATCGTTTTAGGTCAGTGCCGTGTTGTGCTAATATGTACCAGTGTCCAGCTAAAGAAATTTCGAAATTAATTGAAATGTTTAATAAAAGAGAATCAAGTAGAAAATTAAATAAAATGTGTATCTCAATCATATTATGTCAGCACCGTGTCATAAAAAAAAAAAAGGACAGTAACAATATGAAGAAAGCTTCAAATTTACTTGCTGTGACAAATAAGAAGAGGACCAAACAAAAAAATTGTATTCCAAAACAGTATGTCAGTACCATGGCGCTCTGAAATAACAATGAAAATAATTGTAATGTTTAATTAAAAAAACCAATTAACTTATTTAAAAAATTAATATCTGTACAATCAGATAAAGTCGGTACGGCGGCACCAATTGCATCAATATCAAAATTTAAAATCAAGTGCTAAATTGGAAAACACCCCGAGCTTTACAATAAAACGACATTGTGCTCAATAGTTTTATGTCAGTAGCGTGACATACTCAAATGACACTTAAGAAAGAATTAATTTTGAATTAAGGCATACCAGATTTTATCAATATTAATCACACTTCAAAATCAAATTTTATGTCAGCACCGTGCATTCTAAAAGGCCACAAAAGAAAGTTTTAAACTTAATTAATACCCTTAATTAGAAATGAAACAAACTATAAGATTTTAAATAAAATGCAACTATTTTTGAACAAAATGTGCTGTCAGTTTGCGTCAAAATTTTCACTAACATGTGGCGCAACACAAATTAATTAAGTACTTCAATACTTTTTGCAGCATTTGCATCAAAACTCTCTTTGACTCCACTTTACAACAAATTAAACCAAATGAACTCGAAACAATTTCAAATATCTTTAACATGCAGTTCAATTGAAAAGAAAAAAGTTAAATAAAATAAATTGCCTGTGAACTTTAAACGTACTCGTACTACTTTGCGCTGCCGAGTCGAAGTATTATATTGTTGTTAACGTTAGATACGGCTGAACTAAAAACTAAACATGGTTGCATGCAAAAATCTACAAAAAAAAAAAAAAAAAACAGAAAAAAAAAACAGAGGAAGAAGAAAAAATACTGACATGCCGCTCAAAAAAGCTAACAAAAAAAAATGTGCGCTTCTTCATTGCCACGTTTTCACAGACGAGTGATTAATCACTGCAAAAGGTATATGAATATAAAAAATTAGCAATTTCAGCAATTTTGAGAGACAATTAATCATTGCGAATGTTGCAATAACTTTTAAATACACAGCCCAGACAAACCCAAACTACAAAATAAAACAAATACGAAGTAATAATGAAACTACAACAAATAAAATCAGCGAAAAATGTTTTGCCCGTGTATTCGTTCACTCACTTACACGCAATAAAACATAAATTTAGTCTAGGCAACCAGCAGCAACAGCAACAGCAACAACAACAACAACAAAAGAACGAACGTACGAGTGAAAAAAGAAAGAAATATTGCAAAATAAAGGATGCCTTAAGCCTCCTTCCTTGATTTGCCTGCCATCAAAACCATGAAACAATATTTGAACGGAAAAAACAACTTGAAAAGTGTTTGAGAGGCCCGTCAGAAAGCTTTAACTTTAACTTTCACAATTTAAGGATGTTTTTTTGCTGGCGGTTCGTTCACCAACACACTGACAAGTGCCTTTCCAACTGTGCCATGATCAAGTCCATATTTTCTATGCAGTTGCTGCTGCTGCTCGGATGTTGCTGTGGTTATGATTGTTAGTAGCTCTTTTTATGTTCTTGAAGAGCCTCTTTGCTGTCTGCTATTGCTATTGCTGTTGCTGTTGTTTTTGTTGTTGCTGGTCTCTAACATGAAAACATAATTTCACTTTACGTTCTGTGATAAATGAACTTTCAAAATTAATATTGTATGAAAATTTTAACCTTTTTACAATATTCGGTAGCTGTTCGCTGCTGACTTTTCTACTTGTTTTTTTTGTGTGTTTTGTTGTTGTTGTTGTTGTTGTTCTGTTTATTTGTTGGTTGGTTTAATGAAAAGCACTTTAAAACTTTTATGGTTGAAATAAGTCAGTTTGAATTAGATGGTTTTCAAGCAAAAATCATAGATAAAAGATTTCTAACAAAGAAAGAGAAAGAGAGAGAGAGAGAGTGTAATTTTTGAACTATTTATTGTTTGATTTCGCAATTTAAGTTCCTATTTTTAAAGTCAAATTTCCCTTACTCTAATGAAACCCTATGGCTCCGAATGATGGCTTGATCTTAGGGGACGCTGTTAAGAAAACCCCATAACGAATTTCTAACCACGCATCACCGCTCACATTGAAAAGAGCAGAAGCTGCTCTATTTCATCAGTTTCCTGAGGATCTGCTTCCTTTTTTTTCTCTTTTTTCTTCAACAGCGATGTCAGCCAAAGCCTATATTGTTAATCAGCTCCTTAACAAAGTCTTGTAAAATCGCTCAGGCAGAGTGATAAATGTGGCATCAGCTGTGCGGTACGTTGCATCCATGTAATCCAGTTTAGGCGAAGAAAAGTGGAAAGCGACCACCGTCAGGCTGTGGTGGCGTGATGAACGTTGTTCGGAAAAGAATATGGGAGGCTAACGCTACCAAACCAAATTACGCATCAAACAGTGCATGCCCTGGGATCTATTCGGGATTGGCAACGCACCAAGTTCGATAGTCTGTTTGTACAGAATATAATCAGAAACGAGCCTTAGAGCTGAAAAGTACGGTCAGTTGCCCACCCAATTAGTCAATGGACCGCTGTCGTTCACGGTTATTTGCCTTCATCAACTGATGACGTTACATTTTGTTCGAGATGTGAAGCTTTTTGTTAATCGTATCCAACTCGACTGAGCTGGATTCTCCTGCAAACTCAAGCGGTTCTAAACCAATAGGCTGAAATTTATCTGGTACACACAATAAATAAACCTCTTGGTAAAAAGTTTGAAGCGATCATAAAATTAACAAAATACAATTTTAGTATTTGCACGTGGTGCTCACCACTATATCCATTCAAAGTAATTTGGCAAGACGGCCAGTAATAGTAACACCTGGAGCTTCAAACATACATCAGCTATCAACTAATAAATTGCGGAAGTTGTTATTGAAGGATCAGTTGTTTTCCGTTAGTGTTCTATACAAAAACGCTTTAAAAGTCTACAAATTCAGGTTGTTCAAGCGAAAAGCTTTAAAAGCAAATCATAACGCATCATTATCCATTTTTCATTTCATTATTTTTACTTAAGTGCATCGTAATCTTTTAATGCCAAAAAGTGGTTGCAATAAACAACACTTTTGTCACCCGTAATTTTCTCACCATTTCCCGCATTTAATGGCTGCTTTCAAAATTAAATTAAGTCTTAAAATTGCACAATAAAAACACCGATCGTTCCTCTTCACTCAACTCAACTCAACTCAACGACAAGAGAAGCAGATTAAAATGAAAAAAGGAAGATTGAAATGTTATCATTTGAATGAAATTTCTTTTAAAGCCATAAAAGCTTCTGTTAAGCCCGTTTAAAGCGTCCATCTATTTAGACATGAAAGCAGGAATATAATCAAATCAATTTATTCGCATAAGAAGAGCGACAAAGAATTTGTCAGTGAGACGGTTTCTTGCAGATGCTGACGTCGCCACTGGCAGACACGCGCAATTTTCTCACTCTCTCTCTCTCTCTCTCTCTCTCTATCTCCCGCCAGAGGATCCGGCAGCCAGTCTATCAGTCGCTGATTCAGAGTCCACTTTTTCTTTTCAATTGTCATAATAATATTTTTAATGTTTGTTATAAACTATTGTATTTAAGCTGCATGTTTGTATTGCGTTTCTGGCGGGACCAGTTCAACGAAGAGAAGGGGGGCCGAGAGCCCAAGAAGCAAAATATTAAATTCATTTTGATTGCATTTCGTTTCATTTCATTTCACACTTCATTGCGATAAGTTTACATTATTAAGATGTCTTAATAATTTAGTTAAGCTGCCGACAATCCTGAAGCTGCTACGCCGGTTCTGGCCTCTACGAGCGCTGCAAGTGCGGATGCCAATAATGATAATGGCGAGAAATACGGCAAAGGCTTATGTTTCTTTTCTCCTTTCTTTCAATAATGATGATCATTATATGGAAAAGAGGTTCCAGCATGCGTGCACATCGCAGAAATAAAATTATGTATGTGGTACGATGTGAATGAATGCGTCCCTTGCGTGTAGAACGCAGATCGTTTTCTTAAAATTTTCGTGGCAAAACATAGAGGGAAGAAAACAGTTTTTAAACACTTTGCAATTTTTATTGATGTTATGGTTTAGTTTCACTAAAACGAATATTCTGGTAGGCAAAACAACAAAACACAACAACACAAAGAAAAGCGAAAGAAAAAAAAATCACCGATATGGTATTAATAAATAACAACAGCGCCCTGTCACTTTAAGCTGAAATTTTTAGCGGTCACTACTCATAAAAAATGCATTCAATCGTTGACACTTTTTCTGGCAAATCCCGTTTTTCTCCTGTATGTTCGTTTTCGTTTTGGCGGCTGGTGGCTGGTGGCTGGTTGTGCGTGTTAAAGGCCAAAGCCATATTAAAAGCTTTTATCTTGTCAGACAACGATGAAAAAAATATTGAATTTGTCTTTAAAATACCTTAAAGTTACATCGCTTAACACCATCGTCTTTCTGGTTTCGAATTAAAAGTGTCCACATGCACCTTGATCGAAAGCGACACTAATGAACCCTATAAAAACAGCTTAATAAGCAGATGATGATAATAACTCTGGGTTGTTAAGCATTCGTTTGCACTAAGCGAATATCTGGCGAAGATAAGCTTTCTTAATGAAAAGCTTTTAGGGCCTAATAAGTTTAAAAAGCTTTTAATGGTTAAATGATCGTACGCGATTGAAGCTCATGATAATATGAACGCCCACCGGCAGGACGAATTACGAGGCAGGAAGGAGTTTGACTAAATGCGTGGCTGGATGATACGAACTCTGCAGCCAGGATATACTTGAGCATAGAAGAATATAGATTGGGCAGAGGAAAGTACATACGCACATAATTACATACATATAGAGCGTGGGAAATGTTTAAAAAAAGTAAAATTGACAAGGATAAAAGGAATAGAATCCAATAGAAACCAAAACTAAAAATTAATGAAATTGGAAAGTTCGAATCTTGCTCGATCAAAAAGAAGAAAAAATGGACTGACTTGCTGATAAAAGTACAGAAGGGGCAGCTGTGGAAAAGAACAATATGATAGTAAATGATGATGGAAAAATTACAAATAAAAAAAGGGATACAAAAGGACAAAGAAAGCAAAGATTTAAAGAGAGGCAAAGAAAAGCAGGCAAAGACAAACCAAAAAAAAAAGGACAGAATAAGGCAGAAATGAAAGAACTACAAAAAAAAAACCGCAAAACTAAGCAAAGAAAATGCGATAAAAGAAAAGACAAAAAAGGAAAGACAGAAGAAAAGAAGAGAATACCACAGAGGATAAAACAGGAAAAGAGATATGAAGAGAAGAATATAGGAGAATAGAAGAAAAAAAAAAAGAAAAGCTGGGAAAGAAGAAAATAGAAATTAAAAAGAATGGTAGGTAATAGTAAGAAAAAGAAAGAAGAAGATAATAACGCAATTAAAGAAACAAAAGAACAAAAAGAGAAAGTACAAACATAGAAGAAGTTAAGCCATGCTTAAGAATAAAATTAAATTGCGGTTCAAGCTGGAGTGGTTTTGATAACCACTTTAATTCCTATATTCTTCTGAAGAGGATAAGAAAGTAGCGCCAACATACAGCATAAAAGTAGGAAAAGAAGGTAAAAAGAAACAAATAGAACCTGAAAACTAGAACGCAATAAGTCTTATGTCTTTAATTTATGAAATTTAAACAGAATTATTATTATTAAACACATGCATGGAAATTTTACTTTTAAAGCTTCGATAACCAAAAAAAAATATTCTATTGAATGTCGCCCAATACTTTTCTGGCAAATTAAACCGAACTGATTTTATGCCATTTTAATAATTTTCATTAAAAAAATGCAGTTTGATTCGTATGAGTAACGCTTTTCAACGTGACTTTTGTTTTAGTTTCATTGGAATAATTTAAAATTTCAAAAAAATTTGAATGCAGTGTTTCAGTGCTGAATGGTCCAACAACAACTTGGAATACTGCAATCGTTTTTCCGTTTTATTTAAATTTCATTGTAACGGATTTTCTACTTGGGCCTTTCATTCTCTCTATATGTTTGTCTGCAACATGACAAAGTAGTTTGTAAACTTTAGACTGATTTGCAAATTTCAATTTAAATTCAAAGTCAAGTTTTAATGAAGATTAAATACAACAACAATGGCTTGTAACGTTTGTAATTCGCTCTTGAACTTTTTACTCACATGGGGGCCTGCACACACACATAAATGTACAAATGCATGTATGTATGTAATGCCTCTTTTTGCAGTTTGTCATGTCTAAGGCGTTTGTTGTTGTTGTTGCTGTTATTGTAGTTGTTGATAAGCATGAGTGTCTGAAGTGTTTGCGGTTTTGCATTTTTGGCCATTTGTTTTGAGTTATTTTTTATGTAGTGAAAATAAGTCAAAACGGAAACAAACATTTGCCTTAAATACAAGCTTTTTTTTCGGCAGTTTTTCTTAGCAGAGAAAAAAAGAGTTCGAAAAAAACATTAACGTTACGAATTTTTGTTTAACACAAAAGTAATCATCCTCACGATAATCGTGTTGTGTTAACACTCAGGCTCTGTTAACAATCATACATAGAAAAACGTCATCTGGAAATTGCATACAAAATACAAAATAATCGGTAACTGCGCGAAATGATACGAATGCGCGGCTAAACATAACGACAGAATGAATACAAATTTTGTTAAAAAGAAAACAATAAAACGAAATAGGAAGTTACAAAATGAAATGAAGAAATAATAAATATGTCTGTATGTATGTATGTGTGATACATGGAGAAGTTTTTGTGTGTATGACAACTGTCGGTTCCTCTTGCAGGCCAGCAAGAGAATTGTTTCCATAATAAAGATGGGTTGATTATATATGTATTTTGGCACCAAAACGGATAAGTAAAAACAAGCAGCCCAACTCTTTGAATGTCACAAGCATATAAATATTTGAAATTTAAGCAGCTCCGTATAAAATATATACAGACAGTAACGGTAAATACCGGAAGAACTTCGTAATCTGGGCAAGATTGAGCCTGGCCATCGCAGCTTTAAGTCAGTGATTTGCAAACTACTGCGTGCGTCTGAATATTATTCTCAGGACATAGAATACAGCTCACGCCATATTGGACATACGACGAGTTGGTCACCTGAGAAGGAGGTACTGTGAACTAGTCTTTAAATCCAAACAAATCTTTTACAGTGGGTACTTCAGATAAGCGTCACTCAATTAAAGACACTCTTTGTCGACATATGTATTTGCGCGTGTTAACAGTATTGCCATTGCATTCGCTATCCTTGAATTGGCAACACGGTTTATTAAATAAATGAATATGAATAGAATCAGAAGTTGGAATAGCTAAAAGTGTAGGGCCCTTCGATATACATTTCATTGTTTGAAATGGCTGCCAGTGTGTTTTTGTGTTCTATTTCATTTTCAATTTCTGAAAAAATCACCATTTACTTTTGGCCAAAAATAACAATCATACAACAAAACAATCAAACTTTAACACAAAACAAAAACTAAATAAAAGTTTATTGTAACGAATTTTCGAAGCTGGAGTGGATGATTTTTTATTCCTCCCCACCATTTAAATGTCTCTTCCTCAGCCCGCATGCGAATAATAGCTATAAACTCTATATTTTAAGCTCACCTTTGGCCGCGTAAATCACAATCATGCCTTAAGTAAATGCGAGAAGCTACAATATACAACAATAAAACAGCAGCAACACCAGCAGCCAACAACAATATACATACTACATATGTATTGTATATATTCTCGTACATACATACATACATATGTATAAAATTTGCAACTAAAACAAAAAACAATTGTCTTGTCATCCAATTTGGATTTTCGTGGCAAAATTCGTGCTTTTCTGACCAAAAATAGCAACAAACAACATACAGCGAAACACCAGCTAAAAATGAAGCAGAAAAACCAACACCAACAGCAACAGCAACAACAACACACAATCACCAGCAACTTAACACTCGTACAACAACACTGTGTTGTTTGAAACAATAATAAAATAAACAAAAAACTAAAGTTAAACAAAAACAACAACAACAACATTTGCTACGAGTTCATCATTAAATTGCCAACTGACAAAAAAAAGAATCTATTGAAAAAGAAGGAAGAAAATAAAAAAAATAAAACACCAGCCAAGGATTGCACTTCATACGAGTGCGAGTACTTGTATTTTAGCAGCCAACACAAACAATGAGCAAATTTCAAAAAATTCATCTTTTAATTCAACAAATATAAAACAGCAGCTGAAACAAATAAATAATTTGATAACTTTTGAAACAAAACGTGCTAAAAGTCCTTTGGAGTTTATGTATAAACTTTTATTCTGAATAAAATAATTATGATTTTCTTGTGTTAAATATCAGAACTATTTTCGATAGTCAAACAACAAAAGCGTGCAATTTTATATTATTATTAAAATTTTAAAACAAATTGCGTTCAGCTAATTTTTTTTCAGACATGCCAGAGATGCGTTTTATTGTTTAATTTAAAGCTTTCAGAAGCATTTTTATCGAAGCTAAATTTTACTAAATTTTTATAGGTACAATATTTTATATTTTTTTGCTGTGCACTTCTTCCGGCAGCTCTTAATATTTTTTTAACTTTTCCAGTAGTGGGACTTAGGTGCACCTGCACCAGCTAAAAGTCGTGCCATCTGTTTTCTTATAGTACAAATGGTTGATTTAAATAAATTTGATTCTTTCTGCTTGCTTTTCTGATGCAAATATATTGCAAGTATCAAATTTGGACTACGAGAAACTTGTCACAAAACTGAATAGTAACTGATGACAGTTCAACTCATATCAAGAATTCTCTGTCCAAAAGTACCGCCATTTTTATTATAGAATATCAAAAAATGTTTAATTCGTACTATAGAATAAACAGCCCATGCAAGTCGCACAGAAAATATACATATAATCTTACGAGTCCAAAAAACATACATATGTATATATTTACATACATAAATACATATATGAATAGTTTTTAACAATAGAGTTGAGGCATTTTCCTACAATTAAATCAATTTCTTGATTATTTTTGTATTAAATAAATTTATACAAAAATATTTAGAACCATAATTAGAAGAACTAAATGCGTGCACTACGAATGGATTACACTGAGCATTATAAGAAAATATATTAAACTACCCATTAATACCGATAGCAATTGTTGCTACTGCTTTTAGCTTAGAGTTTATTGTAATTTTAATTATAAGAAATAATAAAATACCAGTTTGCGTTATTTTCATATTCGAATAAGATTTTTTATATTATGAAAAACTGTTGGTTTTAAAGTACTACCCCCCTAAAGGAGGGAAAAAATGCCTAAAATAACATCTTGAATAATGGAAATTATTTATGCTTCCGAAATATATACATACATACATGCATACATGCATACATACATACATTCATTCATACATATGTATGCATTTAACAAAACTGTAAGTTTTTTCTTGACTCTCTTGACAACTCTTTCATAATTGCCTTCTGCTCTTTAATGCGTCTGCTACACATTAACATTCGTCACTTGTCGAATTACACAGTTGAAAGCAAAGTTTTATTAAGTGCGGTCACCAATTAATAGTAAATAATTTCTATAAATTTCAATTAGAAAGTTCCGCCAAGTTAAATAAATGTAATAAATTTAAAAAGTGTTGTTGTTAAAGTGTAATTAATTAGAAAAATAAATGCGGTAAATTTGTTTCATATTAAATAGAAATATAGCAAGCCAGCAGCATTAAACTACTCGTTTTCTGGGTACATACATACATACATACAAACAAACATTCCTACATACATACATACATACATACGCATAAATTTGTAGTTGTGTCTGCGAGTTTTCGTTACTAAAAAAAAGTTTTCTAAAACGAAAGAAAATAAAACTATAATAAAATGCAAGTCATTAAATCATTTGTTATTAAATTTGATATTAATTAATAGTGTTACGAAATTGGGGCAGTTTTTATGGAAGAAAGAAAACAAAAAGATAATGTTAAAAAAAAGAAGTGAAGCATAAAGAAAAAGTGCAACTCATTGTAACATATTTGTTATTGCTGTGGTTTTTAAATAGAACCAAGTGTCGTTGTTGTTGCTACTGCTGTGCTTTAAATTTTGTGATCTTGTGTTTGTTGTTGCTTTTTTTAAAATAAAATAACAGTTTGTTTTTTCTTGCTCTGGGTGTTTAAATAGAGTAGGAAGTTTCTCTTTTTGGTTATCATTGTGGGTTTTAATACGAGTACATGGTGAGTGTCAACCAGTCATGATAAATGCAATTGCAGTTGCTGTTAAACTAAAAAAGGTAAGAGGTTATTATTGTAATTTTCACGTATGCACATACACATACACATACATTTGTATGAATGTGCGTAAATATGTACTTACAGTGCGTTTCTAACGAATCGGCACGTATTAATGATTTACGTATGCATTTACATAACTGTAAAATTTACATTTTAAAAGCAGGCAGATTCACGGTATCCCGCATATTTACATATGTACATACATACATATACATATGCCAGTATTGCCAATAGTATTATTACGTCGTTTTGACATCGCCAAAGCATATTATTTATATGCGTTTATTCCACGCTTTGAAAACATTTGCTTATATCATAATTTTCTATTGTTATATTAATTCGTTAATTGACGCCTTCTTACATAAATGTCATATAACGTTGTTAGCTTGCATAAAACGTGTCGTTTCCTGATCCATTCACTTCCCCTCTAGCATCAGTCCTTTCCCGACCCGATGCAATTCTTGAGACATTTAATTATTATCTTTGCTTTTCGAAATGTTAACAATCTCATATTTTATACTCATTCATTCACTGTTTGTCTGTTACAATGTGCCAATGTTATGTGCGTTTTTATTTTTTAAAATTATTTTTCTGTTTTCTTAAATATTGTTTTAATTTCAGTTTGCCATCAGAAATATTTTATGATATATCTGCACATGATTTCAACGATTAAATTTTCTCTTTTATTTTCCATTTATTTCATTTTGAACAACATTTCAAAATTATGACTGGAGGCAATTTTGTTAGTTTAAATAAATACTAAAAGAAAAATATTAAAATCGTATAAAAAAGCAATTAATACAAAGAGAAAGAAAAATATCATGAAATGAATGAAAAGTAACAACCTTCTCAGCCAATAAAATGGCAACGTTAATTCAGCGTTTCATGCCACCAAAAGAAATGCACAGAGCCAGAAATAAGAAGAAGAGCAACCACAGTTGCATTTTATGAAAATCTAAAATAAAACTCAATAAAAAAACCGCTTGCCAATACGTACAACAGTTTATTACAATGTTGTGTGCCCGTTTTATATATATTATTTGTGTTTTTTCCTGTACACCTTTTATATTTGTTGTTGAGATTATTGTTTGGCAAATGTGAAAGTAATGTGTTCTTAACACGCGAATTATGATTTTGCAAATATGAAAAAAACCGCAACATTTTGGTCGAATGTCCAACGACACAAGAACACAACCAACCAACCGATCAACTATTCAACAACCTTGATTGCATTTTAATCATGGTCTTGTATTGCTTAATAATTTTGCATACCCTACAGTAAACAGGTGAAAAGGTGCGAGCGAGTCGTTGTTAGACACTTTGCTTTTAACTCGTAGTTTGTTGTCTCTTTCTATGATTTGAAACTACCTATAAGGAAGTTTTATCCATAACGTGTTTACATGTTTCTTAATTATTTTTCTGCGATTTATCCACTAATTTCGAAACTTCTTTATAGCGTATTTAAGCCAGAGCGAAATATTGTAGATATTAATTAAAATCTCTCAAAATCTCTATCTGTTTTTGCACAGACTCAAAGTCTGGCACATTTATTTTTTCTTTCTGTTTTATCAAGTTTTATTTTGTGCAGTGTTGCATTCTTTAGTCCAAAATAAGAGAATCATATTGTAGTGGCAAGAAATCCCCTTAAAATCTATTCGATTTGGTGTGAAATCTCGCATTAACTGATATATATTTCAAAACGAGTGGAACAACAATTTTTGGCAAAGAATAATCTTCTATTCAAAAACACAATAACAACTGATGAACATTCCAATATTGTAATATTATCTGCACACAAAAAGAAGAGTACAAAATTGGAAATAGAGGGAATAATTATATTTTAGTTTCTCCATCAACTCTATGGGTCGTAACTATAGTCTGCACAAAACGCATGCTTTAAGACTACTTTAATCATAAAACAAAAAAATTCATTTTAATATCATATAGAACCAGAAAAATGCAATTTTGGGGATGTTGGCTTAATTATTCCTTGACTGCGAACAGTTAGAACAACATCAGTTAAGTGCAACTCTGTAAAATGGAAAGAATAGTCCTGGTACAAAGCTCTGCATTAGTTGTCTACGCTAAGTACTGGTCCAAAACCAAAACCCTTCAAGCGGTTGTTGTTAGATGTTGTAGCTGAATGTGCCCAACATTAATATGTTTGCCAAGGGAAAGCCTTTCGTTGAATTTGACCTGCCATGATGTCTTGCATATTATTGAAACAAACATTTATTGACCACCAAATAATCTAACTTTCATTCAAATCAAATTGTAGGTTATTCCTCAGTTTGATATTGCATACATTTTAACACGTAATATTTATACTGGTGCTGTTGTATACACGCACATACGGTAACTGAGTTAATCGTTTCGCTAAGGGGAAAAAAAAGAACTCCAGCCTCCTTGTCTCTCCACCAGTGTTTTTGTTAGACTCGAGTTCATTTATTTATGTTCTTATTTTATTTAGCAACTTGGCCATTTCATCATGTTCGTACGAATTTGATGGTATATGAAGTCTTAATTTAAACACCTTGGCCAAAATAAATAATACAATTTTATATATTGTATTTGTGAACACAAAAATAAGACACATTTATTTGCACTTGTGTGCAACGATGTTCTGCTGCAGCGAATCAACAACATAATAACCTTGATCAACATGCTGCTTATCTTTATTAAGTGCATCCTTTGAACCTCCTGTTTTCAAAACCATTTTCTTGGGTTTTTTTTTTGTGGCTGCTCCTCATGTACGACCATTATTCTTTTCATGTTATGGGGCGTTATTTTTCTTGTTACTCGTCATTTGATCATTAAATTTAGTTATGATTTTTGTAGCATTTTAATGTTTATGATTATGTAAGATTTGTATATAGAGTTATTGCATTTCAGCACAAAGGAGGTATCATATGAAAAGGGAATAATAATTTCGAATGCAAATGAGCAAATTTTCTGTTGTAGTTTAGAAAAATTTAGTTTGACAGTTTTTCTTTTTTGTTAAATGTGGAATTGGTGGCTAATTAAAGTTTGTCAAGCAGTGGAGGAGGGTGATACTGCTCGTTTTCTAAAATCTCTGAAACATGTTAGTTATACAATTGTCGTCATCAACTTACCAGCTTACAGCTATTTTCCGCAATACACGAGTTCCTTTTTCACGCCATAGTATATACGTTTTTGACTTAAGCTACAACTTAAAGATATTCTCGAAAAACTCTGACCAACCCTATAGGCTTCTTCATTATTCTAGAATTTAGTTGCGGTATCCCAAACTGCAGACATCGCCTGTCATAGTCTTTGGCGGATGATCGTTCTGGATTGTGCCGATCTGAAGTTAAAACAGCGTTTCTTATCTTGTGTGATAACTGGAAAACTGGCTTTTATGTCTTAGACTTAAATGCAATCGAAAAGTTTTGATTTAAACTGATTCTAGCTGGTTAAAAAACTCTCAGTAATGACAATGGAAATTGATAACCAGAAACCTGTAAAGATGACATAGTGGCAGAGACGCTGGGCAGAATGTGTTGGAAAGGAAACCCAAATAGGTCTTCAGTACTTTTGGTTTTAATCGACTCCTTTATTTTTTATGTTAATTTAAAAGTAATCTGTGTATTATTGTAGTTGTCTTTATACTTTAACTTTTTTCATCATGTTGTACCTCGTGGTGCTTGAAATACTCGTACATTCGTTTATTTCTTATCTATCCAATTTGTCTTAATTCGTCATCAGTTTAATGTTGAAATACGTTTTAGTTGCTCGCGCCTTTAATATATTTTTGCGAAATAAAAATAAAGGGGAATTCATCATTTGCTGCTGGTAACCTTTTTGTTTTGGTAAATCTTGGTAAGTTTAAAACACCACATTAAAAAACTGGATATATTTATCGTTGACTAACCAAAATAGCTGACATATGTACATATTTGTCGCATTCTATGCAAAACAAAAAAATAGGTCCCATATATTAATAAGCTTAAGCTCTTATTTAGTATGAACTGTGGAGTATTCTTTTATATGCAACACCTTTAAATAAATAACAAATATTGTAGTTACCAAAGCGTTGCGGCGTTTTTCTCCGAACAATTAAAACACACTTTCACTGTTCATTTTTGTTTTAAACTTTATAAACTTCATAACATGTCTCTCGAATTAAGCAGAAAAAAATGAATGTGAACTTAATTAAAATATCGTGTTGCCAATTGAAATAAATAATTGATTTCTGGAATCAAATAACTTAAAAATGTATTAAAGTGTCTGTTACTGAAGGTTTGCGTTATTTAACTTATATCTCTCTGTTTGGCTTCTGATGCCCCATAATATTGCAATACAAGTTTTATGAACTTTTTAATGAAATAAACCTTGTCAATTGCCAGCAAATGAACTGCAGGCGTATGTTCATTCACACATATTTGCTTACACTTATGTACGTAGATATTTATCTGTTATATACATTCATGAGCACATACATACATATGTATGTTTGTAAGGCTGGGTACGACCTTTTCATAAATGTATACATGTGTACATACATATGTAGGTACTTGTATATAGAAATTTTTACAAACATCCTCGTGCTCAACTATTCATACTCCCATATTTTTCATTTAAAATTTTTTCCATTTCATTTGTTTATTTGGCTTTTGCTGTTTATTGACAATGAATTGTCAATGTATGTTGCTGCATGCATGTTGTTGCATTTCTGATATGTAATATTTGCTGTTGGCTCGCTTTTTTCTTTTAAATAAAAACTGACAATGAAAATAACAGATTGCTAGAAGAAACCTTCAAAATACGCCAACAGTGGCGTATGGGGGAGGACACCAACAACTGAAATCAAAAGGAAAAAAAATATTGAAATATAAAACGGCAAGAGAAAAGAAAGAGGCCAAGAAGCCTACTTGTTATTGTTGTAACTGTGCAATTGCTGCAGCACTAACAGCAACTGAAAACAATCGGCAACCACATTGTGTCACGACATTGTCGATTAATGCAACAAACAGCAAAAACAACAATAACAACAAAGTTGCAGCGCTGAAATAAACACGTGTTCATTGTTTTAAAATAAAATCGTAAAGAACACTGAATAAAATATTTTGTTTTCTGTTTTCAAAGAAAATAATAAAAAAAACAATTCTATAAGATGATTGCAATAATGGCAATAATTAAAAAGAAAGTATTACAATGCGTTTTACACGCACTCTTCCGCGTTGCCCTCTGAGTCAACCCTGAGATAAGCGGTTTCTGTTGCCTGCTGGCAATATTTTGTTTGTGTGCCTCATCGAAAAAAAGGTCGGGCATCAGTTCCGATCGATCCGTACAGAGAACTAACATTGATTTTTCATATGACATTCTATACAATGCATTTGGGATATTATAATTATTGGTTATAGTGGAATGTATCATAACTTTTTTTTGAGATATAGTATCACTACATGCCTCTGGTCCGTTTGGCCAAAAGCATTCACAGGGATTAAATCATCCATAATCGTATGTGAAATGAATGAATAAAACTGCATTTTCATTCATTTATGAAAAATTGTTTATAAAGAGAATTTCGATATTTGGAATATTATTTTCTTTAGCCTACTCTGGATTGCGTGCCTGTACTCTACTTTGCCCTTATGGTCAAAATAACTCACACGATGAAATAAAGGACCAAAATTGGATTCACATTCATATGTGAAAACTTTCATAAAGAAAATTTTAGTATGCGGCATATTATTTTTGGTTGAATACATGATAATTTCTGTTCGGCTCTATTTGATCATAGTGGTGGTCAAACCATCTCATTCAATCAATGTACAAATACAGCATAAAATCGCTGGACTTGACTAGAAAATAGCTGAACTGGCTACTGCTGTTGAGACTCTTATTGAAAATTATTTATTCTGCATTTAAGGGCGTCAAAACCCCTTGAGCTTTAAATGTTTGAAAGTGTGAATGAAATCTTTCAAATATCTTTCCTAGTGCATCATCTCTCCTAACATTGCAATGCCTACACTCAAAAAAATTAATGCCACCAAAGTCATTACGACTGGAATTAAGTTTAGCAAAAAAAAATTCAATTATTGTATTTCTAAAGCTGCGGTCACATTGAGTTCGGCCAATCTACTGGTTATAAAAACAAATATTTCTAAACATAAAATCAACAAAAGGAAATCTTTAATACCTTTTATTTTTTTAAAAATATTTTTTGGGGCAAACATTTTTATTTATTTATTTAATTTTTTATTTGAAACAGGTTAAACAAACGGGGCTAGTGTGACCACACAATGAATTTGCTATCGATTCTTATGTTGTTTTCCCAAAAATGAGCCAAACACTCTAAGAATTGCTAAAGCGTACGCCAATAACCTGCATATTAAGTACAATTTTGGTCAGTGTAGCTTTAGTAAGTTACTTAAATTGGATCATATATTCTTGTTTCAAATATATATTTCTTACTGTTATTGTTATATAGTTTATTTTGCTGGCATTTGATGATATATTTTTCTATTATCTTTTTTTCGCTGCGGTAACACTTTTTATTTCTTGCTTTACTCTGAAAACTATAGTACAATCAAATTTTTTTTAACACATTCGACAAATACTAACGTTGTGCCAGTTTATATTGGGGTGTACGTTACTGGCGTTATTGAGGAATATTGTTTTTTATTACTATTGTTTTACTTTTTTCCAAAAATTTCTTATGAATTTTTTATTTCTGCAGCATAAAAGTTCATATTCTCGTTTGATTTACTCAAATAAATTTTCATTGCGATTTTGTGACACACTGATAATAAACAGCATGGAAACTATTTAAAAGAGTGTTTTCAAAAGAATATTATGTTGCCACGACTTTAAAGGAATTTGTAAATATAGTTACAAAAATTATTTACACTTGGCACAATCGTCCCTCAAGCGCAACGGTCTACCATTTTATACATTTTGTAATCCTTAGTCAGAGTTAAAGATGACAGTAGAAGAAATCTTACACAACAGGTGGGAAGTGCGACAAAGCAACATGTAACACAATCTTAAACGATGTGCAGCTTCGCAAACGCAAAAAGCCTTAAGGGCGCACTGAATGCCGTTCTGAACATTTGTGTTTTCTGAGTTAAAATGGAATGGAATGTCTTCTTATTCGCGGTACCCTATATCTCAGAAAACCGAGTGACCAGGTTTGAAGTACACCAAGGCAAACTTTTCACATCATTAAAAATTTCTCTGGCTTCATATAATTTAAATACCTTTACAGTACTGCCGCTCGTAAACAAGTCATAAAACTAAACATAAAAAAGTTTATCAGGTCATGACATGTCATGTCAATAAATTGACTTCATAAATATGTAATTGCTGCTACAACAAGAAAAAAAACTGTTATAAATTAATAAATTTCAAATATGTGATTGTTTAAAATGAACGCTAAAAAACATTTATCCTAAATCCATTAAAAAAAGTGCAAAATCTGTTTGTAAATCTTGTAAAACCTTTTGTTTAAGTCTTAAAAGTTTCTGCCCTCAAAAATGTGTACACATTAACTTATGCTTGTCCCTTCCTTCAAGTTTTAATAAAATTGTTAAAGAAAGAAAATCAATATAAATTTCAATTATATTTAAAAAAAGGAACAGCATAAATTGTTCAAAACTCCTTATAAAGTCATCGGTAACATCATCAAAATAATGATGTTGTTTCAGTTTCTAAAGGTAAAATAAATTTCAATATATTTGACTTTTGTATTGATTTAAGTTGTTCAGTTTTGGTCGGATTTGTTTGCCTTCCGATTTTTAGTTTTTTCTCTTGTTTATTTTATTCATTTATTTTCTTGCTGTTTGGTGAAGAACTTTCTCCAGATCATTGGCGGCGGCGGTGGTGTTGTCATTACAATGTGTTCGACTACAATTGATGTTGATCTCGCATGTAATCCTTATGAATATTGTTTCCAACACTAGGCTACAGGAATAACTTGCTAATGTTGAAGTTATAGAATGACCCCGAAACTGATTATGATAATTTTAAAGTGCTCTTTGTTGAGAAATCTATTTTTGTCAATGATTCTTCGCAACTCTGCGCTGAGAATCTTTGTTTCAGACTGAAAGCCTCGATATAATTTTCGAGAACTTGTTATTTTATTACTTATAAGTGATAAGTGATAAGTTGTTAGTTTTAGTATTTTGCTAAACAGTTGCCTCAGAAAGTCTGCCAGCACAGAACATTGGGGAAACAAACGCTGCTTTTGTTGGTGTTTGGGCAAAACAGTCGAAATATATTCTAGTAATTTTGTCAGCTGTAACTTCAAGACTAGGACCGCTATCAGCAGTAATAGCTCGAAAGTCCATATTGGAAGATCCTGAAGCTTTTGAATATGTTTTTTTCCTGTTTTGACTTTAACGACTATAGTAATTTGATTTGCATTGAAGTAATTTTACTAAAAAGGAAATTCCTGCACTTTAAATAGTTCTCTGTAAATTTTTACACAATAGATAACTTTTGGGAAAGATTAAGATGTGAACCGTGGCTGACCACACTTCATACCGTTTTAGTTACTTACTACGATTACTGTGTCTGTTTGTTTACAGCATCTATGAAGGGGACTGACGTCGGGCATTTAATACCCTTGAATTAATTAAGTTGCTGTTGGCGCCCTGAAAATGATTTATACATCAGTGTTGTGCAGAAAATGAATTAATTAACGTTTTATGCTTTCATTTCGCGAAACTGTTTAGCTGTTTAGTCTGAAGAATAAAACTGCGGATTGAGTTCTGATGCTGAAAGAAATTGAACGGTCACGGTTGTCCACAGATGTTTTTCTTTGGACTTCGACACCTCATGTTGACTTGTAGCCCAGTGTAATGTTAGTCAATAATCTCGTAAGAATTGAAAATATCTTCTTTCAGTGCTCCTTCATCCTTTCATGTCGCAGTCATTGTTAACAAGCAGAAAATACAAATACCAAAAATGTTTTGTGAAGATTTTTATTTCAGCTGTTTTTTGTTCTTACCAGCAAATTACGAAAACGAAAATCTCAAGTGTCGCTTTTTGGCGAATATATTTCGTCGTCTTTTGTCTATAATGTGCTCGTTGTGCTTGTTTCTTCTTCTCTTTCTCTTATTCATTCAATGCAAATTTATCGAATTTATGATCAATGATGTTTCTTTTTCCTGCCTTCATTCGTTCGGCTCTCGACAGCACGAAAAAAATGTATGTATATGAATATAATTTTTTATGCAAAAAGCAAAATCAAAATACGGCAAAAATCGTCATACATTAAAACCATAAAGAACGGATGTTTGTGCGGGTATCCGAGCAGAGTACTTAACATTGAAAGAGTGAGTACTCGTACTTCCAGCCTTTCAGCAAGTGCTGTATGTAGGACAAGCGAAGAAAGGCAGTCAGCCAGACGGTTGGTTTCGTTTCGGTTTGGTTTGCTGCATGATGGTTTTGGGCTTTATGTGTGTTTGGCTAACATTTGCTTTTTTTCTGGGGTCTTTTTTTTTACTGCTCAGGTCTCATTTCTTTTGCATGCAAAAGGTCAAACGGAATGGGTGGGTTGCAATATTAAAGTTAATATTTTCATATAAATTTTCAATGTGATTTTGTTGTCTTGTTTTGTCTCGCTGTCTCGTTGTTTCGATGTTGATTTTTCTTTTGCACTGTCCGTTTAAAAATTAAATAACTTTCTTTTGTGCATAAAATTGGCTGGCTTACCATACTCGCACGGTAAGAGATAAAATAAATAATGAAAATAAGAAAAATAAAAAAGAAGCAAAAATCTGCAAAAAGGAATCTAAGAAATCAAGGTGAGGTTTTTATGCTTCTCGTATGGCCTGTTTTAATGGTAGACAAAACAATCTTTGGGAACTAAATTCACCAAACAACAGAAATGTAACAAGAATTTATGATTTTATTTACATATTGCTTGTATCTGAGGCTGAAGCAGCCCAAAAGTGGACGGTCGAAGTAATAAAAAGAAATCTACGACTCTTAACCAAACCAATCGTATGCGTCTGTGACGTAGATAAATAAATATGTCCCAGGTGAACGATGTAATGAATAAGTATGAATATATTTTGTTTTCATTTCTAGCACAGAACAAATAAAAACAACATTAACTATTCGTCCATTCTGTCTTAGCCACAGAAACAATACTCTATGTTCGGTAGTTAAGTGAGTTAAATTGAAGAATAGGACTCGGAATATTGGCTTTAGACTTTTAACGCAATTGATTGATTTCAATTCTGTTATCCTGGACGGAGACTTTGTAAATCATTCCCCTTCACTAAAAGTGAAGGGGAATGATTTCTTACAACTATTTGAAAGAAATTTCAAAAACCGAACAAATATTCTTTTCCTCAAGTTTTTAAATTGTATGTCCTGCGATCCAGTGATAGCTTTAGAATCTTACACAATTTGCCAAAGAAGCCCAGGCAAACTTCGTAAGACCATTCGACGCATTTGATCTGGAATCCTCAAAAATCAATATTCCTTTTGCTTGCAAATCATTTGATTAAAAAATACCTAATTTTTATGTTATTACGTTCTTAGCGTCAGCCTTGTTTAGCGAAGACATTAATTTTGGATGCTGATTCCACTTAAGTTATTCGTAGTTGAATGTTTTCCATCCATCGTTCTGTGCAGCGAAGACTTGCCAAACCCTGAAGGAACGCCTTAAATACCATCTAAAATTGTTGTGCGTAATTAAGGGCCAATGAGATATGAGGTAAACGTGAGCGCACCACAGGAATACTGCAAAACATTGAGTGCAATTTTAATGACAATAACATGCCTTAAGAGACGATGATTAGTGTAAGTTCTCGACTTGGCTTAAATGGCTGTTTCCACTCAAAGTGACAAAGTCCACTCTGTTGACCAACTGGCACACTTAATGCTCAAATGCATTAAAGACACCCACAGTCAATTGGGAATGATTTCGTTTCTAATCTGGTCAAATAAGACCATATTTTTGGGCGTGACCGACAAAACAGTTTCAGATTATTATGTCATTCAGTAAGTTTTCTTCGGGAGTGTGGACTTATGAGTGCATAACCTCAATGTCCTATTAGTGTTATTGTGTTTCCACAATCAGATTCGTTTACAGTTATACTGACCATTTAGTCAACGGGCTTTGTGCGACCTTCACAGATAAATCATAAACATAAAAAAATCTAAATAATTTATAATTCTTTTTGTGTGCATTCCAGCTGTCAACACAATTTTTAACTCATAACATCAGTCAGTGGCATATTAGAATTACCAAATTTCAAGGCATAAGTGTGTTTGTAAAGAGATAAAATTCCTATAATGCGATTTTGTTACACCTTGACACCTTTCGAAAGTCGTTTACCACCAACGCTTAATGTTACACAAATTTCTTATTCCAATTTTCTTGCATATATTTTGATGGACAATCTATCATTTTAACGAACGCCATCAAACAAAGCCCAGTGAGCAAAAACCAAAGGAACACAAACAAACAAACAAAAAAAATCAAAAACAAATATTTAAAACGATTTCAAACGATACGCTTTTACAACCAACCATCAAAAAGATTTTTATCACAAAAGCAAAAGCAAAAGCAAAAAATAAAACCAAAAAGAATGTATGAAGCAATTTTTCTTGTTTCTAAAGCCACTCCAAAAGGTTGAATCTTACTTAAATGCTGGCAGTGATGGCACTCGTTGTTTGCAAGTACACTTACGTGTATTTGCGATGTAATGTAGTTCAAATCCGGACATATTCACTGAGAGGCATCACTTTGTGCTTATGATGAAACCCAGACAGAATGCCAACAGAAGAAGGTGAAGTAGACAAAATATTGTCAAATGCAGGAGTGTGTTTGTTTGTTTCTGAGGCGCAGAGTGTGCGAGAGTGTGTGAGTGAATCTGTGTGTCATTTGTAATGCAAACAAACGGTGGTTAAGCCAGCCTTCAAAGCACACAAATACACATGGGCCATGGCCATACATCATTTCGAATGTTCGTTGGCTGGTTGGTTCATCGGTGGATTGGATAAATGGATAGATGGATTGGATAGCTGGCCTTCTGTCTGGCTGCCTGACTGACTGACTGACTGACTGAGTGACTGCTTCTATGGATGGATAGATGATTTTGGATATTTTTTCATTGATTTATTTTTTCATGTATGTATTTTAAAGTAGAGAACGATGGTAATAGATATTGTCAACAACAGTTTTATGCGGTTTTTATGTTAAAAAAGCCATACACATACACACACACTCACTCCGAACATTTGCTTACGTGTATTCCTAAAAGCATATTTCATATGCAAAACAAACCAAAAAAAAAAATTAAAATAGAAGGTGACTTATGTGTATTTAAATATTCACAAAATTTTTATTTTTTTTTAATGTTTTGCTGATTTTGTTCTGTACTGTACTTAGAAACCCCATGTTTCTATGTTAATCCCCTTGTGCATTGTTCATTTAAAAAATCAAAACTTTAACATGATTGAATGCTTAAACATACGGATCAATAAATTCTAGTTGAACTTTACTTTTCAGGAAATCAGAGTTGTGGTTCAGGTATTGAGGCAATTTAATATTTTGTATTTTGTGTTTTCTAGATCTTAATAAGATTAGTGCAAATTTTTCGTCAAATTTGTTCTTACAGTTTATTCATTCGTTCGTAATACCGTCCAAATAAGCCAAGTTTCGTCATCTGAAGGCGATGTGAACTGGCCAATGACATCGTCCAAATTTGTGCAATTTTTCTTAACTCACAAGTCGCTTCCACAGCTGCCGCCAGTGCCTACAAAGCTCTTGGGATCGGTAAAATTTGGCCTACTTTATGAACCAGGGCAAATGGAAAAATAAGGGCGGTGCACATAGAATCCGCCCTGCGTTGTCCGTCGCCTTTTTCAACTGACAACTAAGCTTTGTGACATAAAGTACGTCAACTTCAACGCAACGTATCAAAGTTGAGGAACGTACGTTGAGTTAATTTCCTTTTTTTTTTTTTTTTTCTAATTTAAATTTTTATTCAAAAACAAAAAGCGACGAATAACGCCTTTAAGAATTTCAAATGAGTGAAGCTGAAGTAATAATGACTTTAATGGGACTTTCAAGCAAATGAAAATTCTTGGTGATATCTGACAGTGTGTGTCGTTCAAATTTGCAAATTCTGGACATACAAATTCTAGTGAAACAAAAAACATTCTCCGACAGGAAAACTTATTTTGTGAAAATATTAGGCACAAAATTCTTTTCGCATTTAACTAGTCTTTTCGTTATATTGGCAAATAGTCCTCTCAAAAGAATGTTACGAAAGAGCGAGAAACATCTGGAATATTTAGTATACGGTCGAGGGGAAAGTATTTCATTACAAACGAATTTGTTAAATGTTAGTTTTTTTCGTGGACTAGTTAAGAACATTTTATGGAGTAAATTTAGTTGATTCAGCGTTCTCTAGTCCCATACTAGACGTAAGAATTTCAAACTTTTTCTATTCAGAAAGAGAGCTTAATGATGATTTGGGCATGAGAAGAATGCGAACTACAGTCGTCAAGTTTGCGACAAATGTACACGCACCTGTAAGAGTAAAACTATCAGCCATCAGTCCTTAGTTATGATATACAAATTAGATGTACAAATTATAAGAATGTACACAATATGTCAGACCCAACTGTTTCGTAAAAATTCCAAATTTCAAATAACTGTACACTGTTGTGTTCGACGCAACGATTTCGCAATTAGATACTTGCAACATTTGCACCAACATAGAACGCCACTAATGATTTTTGGCTTGTAAAGCTTAAAACCTCTCTAGTATATTCTCGTTGTAAATGTTCTATACCTTAAGTTTTTTTTTGGAACATTACATTTGTTTTATAAAACTCTTTTTAGATATTTAGTTTTGTTTTAACATCTTAAATCAATATTTGTTACCCCCTCTAGAAGCAACGCCCCTGATTCTTACACATAACATTTGAAAAACTTTTCAACAAAACTAAATGTTTAACATTTTGTCTAGAATTATTTATGTAAATTTTTAATATTCTGAGTCTTTTGTTTCTGAAATTAAAAGAAGTAGACCCAACACACCCATATTTTAATGCCTGCAACAAAATTGGGCAACAACTTCTGTTGGAGTAATTTAAATACACGTACATACATATATTTGCATACAGACAACACAATTCTGTACAAAAACATTCGTATTTTTTATTATAAACCATTTAAAAAAAATGTATAATTTGGTTTTGCTTGTCCTGAAACATATTAACACAAATTATTCATTAAGCCAACATTATCTCTCTAAATATAAATCACCAGCACCAGTTGAATTTTCCAAGACAACTCTGTTAACCGAGTCCAAGCACAAATAAGTGTTCTATTCAGTCAAAAAAAAAGTTAAAATTTTTTATTTGTGAAAACAAATTGACCTCAACATAATATCAGTTCAGCTTTTTTTTTATTGATAATCGTTTGCTTCCGAAATTATAACACCCTGAGCTATTGTGCAAACTTGTTATTAACCAGGTGGCATAATACGACTATCAACTTTAAACTTCATAATTTGTTGTTGTTGTAAACATTTTCTAAGTGAATTTATCGCTGGCAAAAAATCTTTTGAGAAATCCTTTAAAACGAAATATATGAAACAGTACTTTGCCAGCAAATTTTATTGATCTTAAATGTTTTATGCTTTTAAAGCTTCTGGGCTTAATTTGGCCTGGATTTTTGTTTATACAGTTGAAACTATTTTCATAAGCGCTCGGTCTGTAAACAACATTTGTTTGAAAAATCGTTTAAGTGCCTCAAGTAAAATATTAAATATAATTTCATAATTGAACAAATAAATAAAATATTTGTCAAATTATTTCAAATTGTTTTTTCACCGAAATAAGTATCGTATTTCTATAAATTGTTCTTTTAGCTGTCTACGGTCGTTACGCCGGTCGAGCGTTTTTCCATTCATTCTAATTAAAGTTGTTTGTGTTACAATTAAATTTGTCTCAAAGCGATTTTAATTAAATTGTATGCAAGTGACATTTTTGTTGAAACAAATTGTTAAAAACTTTTCAGACTTCTAATTTGTTTATTATTTGCAATAATGGGATTCTTTTGGAGTTCATGCAACTTTTAAGAAGAGACGAAGAACTTTTTATTTTATTGATTTAAGTGCTAAAATAAGTTCTTCTTTCTTAGAGAGAAGGAGAGTTCATGAACTTTTTCGGCGCATTTTCCAAACATTTATTTGTCGGCGTTGTGCTATAGAGTGTTCACGTTACCGGCGCTTCGGAAAACATTAGGATCATCAGTCGCAGCCAGCGTTTAACAGTAGTTTGTATTATTGAGAACAAACAGTTCTAAAGCCTTTTTGGAAAATTCTGAAAACCAGGTATGGCAAACCTTAAACTTTGTTTTTGTTTGTCTACATAATAATGACAAAATATGTAAAGTGGAATAAAAACAGAACAGTTGATGGAAATCCTTTATGCCGTGTTGAACCTGCTTGTAAATAGGGGAGGTTTAATAAATTTTTCACAGCAACAGCCAGCAATAGAAAAGAAGTAGAACATAAAAAAACTGCTATCAGGACCGAACAAAGTAAAATGTCTTCAAGACGAGCTGATTACCGAATTAAAGAAACAGAAAATCCATAAGCAATGATGTATTTGCATGTGAAACAAAAGCAAGCACTTACATTTTTTTCCAGCCAAAATGTTTTTGATGCCACGTAATTCCTTTGCGGTAGGCCCTGAATCAAATAAAAATTTCTCCGATTTAGCGAAAGCTGAATGTGGTCTGACTTGCTTAAAAGGTTTGCCTTTTTTGTTGTTTCTGTAATTTGTTTTTAATTACTTTTTTTCTATCAAAATATTAAACAGTCTATAAAAGCAAAATCCTATGCAGTTTCCCTTTACAGGTCCGCATTGCATTGAAATCATTTTTGACTCCGCAGCCTTATTTTATTTTAATAAAGATTCCACTCTTTTGAGCCGCTTTATAACTACGTTTTGTGCAAGTGTTCAAGTTGATTTGCAAACCATTTGTGTTCTAAAAATATGTTACCATCATGTCAATAATTATTAACGCTTATCATCTAATATTACCGTTAACCAAACTTTTTTATCGCCAGCCATAAACACAACTCGACAGCGGCAACAGCAACAGTAACAGCAACAGTAACAGCAGCGGCAACATCAGCATCAGCATTAGCATCAACTTTCCTACAGTAAACTTTAGCCATCATACAAGCTGGAAATTTGAGTTTTTCATTCGTTTCGCTTATCGCAAACTGCCGCATCTTGAGGAAAGCAGCAACAACAATAGTTTTCTTTTTCATCTGCTGCAGCTTAACTTATATGTTTCCAGCGGCATGTTTTTGCTAAGAGGCATGCTGTTTTGGCGGGTTACCAACTAAACAACCAGTCTAACAGTCTTGTGCCACAAATATGTGCTACAACAACTGACTGCCTCATATACACATTTTTTGTTGCTGCTACACACATTTATGTGCATTTAGGAGGCTTTGGCAAAAATTATGCAAAGGCATTCTTTTACCTTCTTTTTTTTCTGGCTGTCTGAGTGTCTATTCTTTTGAAATAGAATAGAAATAGAAAAAAAAATTGCACATGCGTGCAGCCAACCCGCTTTTTGCAGCAGCATATTGAAGTGCTTGCTAAAACCAGCATAAATATACAAAAGCTTTAAAGCAGCTGCTGCATTATTTTGCACAAAACAGAGAAAAAAGTTTAGAAACTTTTTGTTTTGCTATAAAACTTGCCATATCAGTATCAGTGCCGTGCTTGCTTTTTTGTGGAATGTGTGGCAAACAAAATAATAACTATTGCAATTAATATTCAACGCCACAAGGAACGCACATAATTTACGTGCTGAGTTTTTGATGTGTTGGTATGAATTTTCCTCGATTTTTTTTTCTCTGCCGGCACTATTCGAATAATTTATTTTTTTTTTTTTTTTTGGCAAACAGTTTGTGTTTCTGTTAGACATCACCTCCAGAGGTTATGAGAGAAGCCCGTCACTTAACCTCTTCTTCGGGGTAAAATGAAAAATTATCCTTTTAATTTGTTCGATTAATAATATTGGCACAATTTTTTTTCTGTTTTGGTTTTTTGTTTGGGCCTTTAAATGATTCATTTTCACTGGTTGCTGAAAATTTGACTCCATTAAGTGCTTTATGATTGACTTTTGAATAGATCAGGGTTAAGTTTTGGAAACTTATGCATGTGTGTGTATGGTACGTGTGTTTGTGTCATTAAACTTAAAAGATAAATTCCATTAATATGAATCACATAACAAAATGAGCACAACTGAAGCACAAAGTTGTGATAATGTGGCCAATATTTTTTATCATCGCTTTTACCAGCATGATTCAATTTCAAGTCTTATAGCAATTCAGTTTCAAGTAATTTTCAAATTTTTTGGAAAGGTACATTTTCCAAAAGATGTTTTTTTTTTGGACAGGAAAAAACACTTTTTTTCAAATGATATTTTTTTCGAGAGAAGCTTTTTTGAAAAGGTACTTTTTCCTAAAGCGTACTATCTCAAAGGTATTTTTTTTTTAATTTTGTTTTTCTAAAGGGCACATTTACTTTTTCAATTAAAAATTATTTTTCTAAAGGTTACTTTTATTTTTTTTAAAGGTTTTTTAAAATGTGTTCTTAAAAGGTGGCTTCTTTTAAATGGCATTTTTTTAATACTTTATTAAAACGTATTTAAAAAAAATATCTACTTTATAAAAGGCATAAATGAATAACTACTAATATGGGAGTGCTGGCGACAGGACGTTCACCCAACATATAGCAATGAAGGAGCCTATATCTGCTGTTTAGAAAAGGCCTAAAACGAAATTTATTTCAAGAAAATTTTTCAATATATGGTTTTCTTGAAACTTTCTCCCTGTAACTTTCGCTTCCCTTTCGCCCTGTAACTTTAATGCACTTTAATCCGATTCCGCTTGTTATCAAAATTTGTGTTTTCACTGGCATTTGCCTTTTGCCAACTTATTGTTTCTCTTTTTAATCTCAGCTTTCTTCTGCTGTCAGCTGTTAACTTTACGTTTTCATTTAACAAATTTCTAATCTTACGATCTACGAGAAGAAGAAAAAAACGAGCCGCGGAGTTTGTTACACTTCTGAACTTATTTCTCCACTGAATTTGTTTATTTCTTATTAAATGGCTGGTAGGCGTAACCCTGAATTTTCTTTCATTCCCACTTGAAGTTCTGTTAGTTTATTAGTGGCATCAGTAACTTCACAATTTTTATTTCATTTTGTGTTTTACCCATCCACTTGGCAGCGAAAAAGATTGCATTTTTCATACGAATGTATTTCAGTGGAAACATGTTCATGTTTTGGTCACTAAAAGATTTGCGTGCGAGTCATAAGAACCGTATGAACCTGCTGCTCTGTCCAATTTCCTTGTGATGAGTGGGCGTTGTGTGGCTGGCCGACGTGGCTGGAATGTGCAAATTGTATTTGTTTCACCCAATAATGTAATACTTTAACATAGGAGTACATGCTACTTGACACCGCCTGAATGGATGTGTATATGGATTAGTGCGAATGGACTTTTATGATCTATGGCATATTGAATTAAGAATTTATTTGAAAAAAATTTTATAAAACGTTGCAGTTTGCGATGTTCGTTAAGAAGGCGGACACTTTATAATTATGACTGGAAATAAATTGCAAACTGAGAAAGAGAGATTCATAATTTTGAGGGCTTAACACTTAACAATGTTTTCGATAATGTTAAATAGGAAAAACTTTAAAAATTCAATTATTGTCCGATCTTCGATTCCAAAAAAAGTAAGTAAAATTAAACTATTCAATAATATTTTCTAAAAAAGAACATCATTTAGAAATACATATATTAAAAGAAATTAGTCTAGAAAAAAGACACTGTTAAGAAAAACTTCTAAGGACTACAAAGTAGTTCTTTAAAAAAAAATTATTTTCAAAATCCCGTTACTATTTAGCAAAATGTTCTTATTCAAAACAAACTTTACAAAAAGTATTTTTAACAAAAGTACCTTTAAACGGAAATTACTTTGATTAAAGCGTTTTTTTATTTACGTTTTGGGAAAACGAATTTTTACATCTTTTAGAAAAGTACTTTTTAGAAAAGAAGTACTCGTTGGGAACTTGTTTTTCGGGAAACGCATTTTTTTAAAAAATGCCATTTTAAATGTATACAATTATTTTTGTTAAAAAAGCCTTAACAAATTTTTCTTAAAAAGTACTTTTGTTAGAAAGTACTTTTGTTAAAAAGTGCATTTGTTAAAAAGTACTTTTGTTAAAAAGTACATTTTTACAAAAGTATTTTTTTAAGAAATTACGTTTTAAGGAAGTTTCTCTCAAACTATTGTTTTTTACTAAGCCAAGTCATTTAAGAGTTTAATTAAAAACAATTATTAAATATTTTCAAAAAAAAGAAAAATTAAAAAAATTAGTTTTTAAGAAGAAGTAACTTTTGAAAACATTTTTTTAATTAAATTGTAAAAATTTTTTTGTATAAAATTTACCTTTTAATAAAAAGCACCTCTTTAAAAAAAGTAAATTTTTAAAAAAATTATCTTATTAAAAAAGGTACCCTTTTTGAAAAGTGCCTTTAAAAAGATACCTTTTGACGAAATTACCATTTAAGAGGGTTCGAAAGTACGAACTTTAAAAAAAAAAACCGTTCCCTTTGTAAAAAGTATGAACCTCTTAAAAACATTCCCTTGAACCAATTCTGGGACATTAAAAATCTTTAGTAAAAGTTCTACAGAAAAGCAGCCGTATCAAAACTACCCGTAACCATATGTTGTTTAAAAAGTATTTAAATAAAAGAAAGATTTAAAATGTGTTGGCCCCTAATTCCTAAAATTTTGTGTTATTGCCTTATTATGTATGTATGTATGTATGTATGTGTGTACGTATATAGATTTGCAGTATTACTTTTCAACAAGTTTTTAAAGTTGAGCATGAAAAATGTTTTAAAATTAGGTTTACTATTCATTAAAATCCCAACAGACTTTGTTACTTCGCAGCCGACCCAAACAACGGAACATCCCATCCAAACTCAAGCCAGCACCGTCTGTCCTTCTGTATTTGTCCTCCTCTTAGTTCGGTTGTAAATGTAGTGTAAAATATGATCCGTTCTTAAATATTTTCATTGTAATTTAATTAAAATCACTAACCAAATGCCCTGCAACTTTTGTATGGATTCAAAAATAGTTTCTTTATTTTTTTTCGCATTTTATGCTCGTTTGATGCCACCACAGCCAATGATAAAATATAGTGCAACATTTTCAATGCAAGCCTGGCTTGTGCCTGTGCGTGTGTGTTTACGGTTGGAGTGCTATTTGCACACATACAGGCACGTGCATAGCTGGTAGAGTTGCATTTTGTGCAGTAAATTGGTAACAAACTAATGAAAAGTTTACAATACGAAACTAAATTAAATAGATCAAAATTTATGAGTTTTCTGGCAGCAAATAATATTTATTTGCTATTGTGTGCAAGTATGTTATTTGATACAAACAAATGTTGAATGGTTTCTACTTGTGAGTAGGCTGAGCAGGGGCATGTATTTGTGTAGGTGTTGCCAATTCGCGTAAAACTGCAATCTTATAAATAGTGAAAAAGGAGCAGATGTGGATGGCTAAAGGAGAAAATTATGTTGCCAAAAATATTATACAATTTTTGAGTTGTTTTTATTTATCTTTCATATGGTTGTATCTCAATATATGATTGAAAGAAAAAGGATTGTCTTGGCAACAAATCATTGAGCCTTACATGGTTGCTTTATGTATTTATTTTGAGTGTAATTGTTCAAAAGTCCTGCAGAAAAAATATGATTGCAGTCCCCGCATAATAGAAGAAGTCACGACAAATCGAAGCAAACTAAGAACAGGTGTTGCTTTCCAATAATCGACTCTTCACTGTGTACTCAAAACTAAAACTGTACCTTAAACAACAATATATTAATGGCTTCCATAATGTGCATTGTTGCAAGCAACAAAGTATTCTTGTTGCAATAGCATTTCTTAATCTTTCATGGTGTGCGATTGTATGTAATTCTATAAATAACTTTTAGTGAAATCGGTGTGAATAATAAAAATACATAAACATATATATTTATATAGTCTTAGAAAAATTCTAAAATAGCCAACATGCTAAAATCAAGAATACATTTTGGAATTAGTCTTTTAGAATCCTTGAACTTTCTTCAACTTTGTTCTCGATAACTTGGCAACTTGCGCGGCACCAAGCAACAATTGATGCCCTCGTTATTGAACAAAACTTTAGAGTGGGCGATTTAGAAATGATTTCTAACTAATAAAATGTGTTTTATGTTTACGAAAGTGCAGATTTTTATTGAATTATAAAGGGAAAAAAGTTATTTTGTGGTAGCTTTTATGTACGAATAAATCATTCTGTGGAAAAGCCACTTAAAACTTATTACAATGTTGATGATAGCGCAATAATGATGATGATTATAATACTGCCCATCAGTATTCAAACAAAAATTTATGCTCTATGGTCTTATAAACTCCATAATGTATGATGAGTGCAAAAAAAAAACGTGCATCAGTTTCATTAAGATAAAAGTGTTTCATTTGATTTTTAGAGTTCTGTTTTTGTATATTTGGTTAGTTAGTGGTCTTCATTTGCTTTTTTGTTTTTTGGTTTTTTGATTTTCATATCGAAACCAATGATTAGCCCCAGAGCTACTGTCTTGCGCATTGAGAAGTGAAGACACGTTATCCTGAAAGTGCAGTGGGAACATTAAACAGCACCAGTACCAACCAGCACAAGCACCAGCACCATCTCCGCACCAGCAACACAACTTCAACAACAAACAGAAACGATAAAAAGAAAAAGTGCAGGAAAAAGAACAACCAGCAACTGTAAAGTGCGAAAACTCGTAAATTTTCAATTAATTTTGATGAATCGCTAAACGATAAGATCGTTGCCAAACTAAACCAAATAAAAACTACTCAATGGCAACGACCACTTTTTCTTCCCTTCGCTATAAGTGTTTGTATGTTAGTATGTATGTATGTATAAGTTGGCTTTTTGCATTTCAGCCCAAACTGCCAGCAATCAGGAAAAGAGCAACAAACACTCCTCTTCTGTACAATGAATAACAAAAAAGTACTAAAAATATTCTTAAGAATTGAAACAAGACCATGGATACAAAACAAAACAAAAAAAAAAAAGAGTCCAGCGTTAAAAATATTCATTACAAAATCCCTTACGTAAATTAAAAAAACAAAAAAACAACAGGAACAAAAAATTAACTGACCACAAATGGACGGACACGCTTATGGAACTATCTTGCAGAATGACGTACACACTCGTACTTGTATTGTTCGCCTGTCCGTCTGTCCGTCTGTGCGTCTGTCCGTGGTAAGTGGTTGAATGTTTTGTGAAGGTGTAGAGAAAGCATAACCTCGTTCGCCGCACCTTCAAAAGCTTTTGCTAAGTGCAACAACAATTGCCGGGCTATTTGTTGTTGTTAACATAAGAAGACAACAACAAACACAACAAATGAAAAAAATTCAAACAAAAACAAACTGATCTTTTGCAAATGATTAATATGTTTATTGAGTTTGAGTTTCCTTTGAACAACTCCACAATCAAAAAATAATTGTCTACTTTTTTTCGCCCAACAGTTGAGACCGAGCAAATAGCAGTGAAAAGAAAGCCATAGGATTTGTCAATTCCTTTAATTCCGTCGAAGTTGACGGTCTGCATTTTGTATACTTTTTATTCAGCTTAGAATCGATTTAAACTAGAATCCCCGATTTTCCGGAAAACAACAAAGTTTTTGTGTTATACCATAATGTTTATGTTGACCAATTTTATTTTTCCAATAAAAACTGTTCACTGAAATAACGAAAACTTTTGCTGCAGGCGGAACGTTTTAGTTATAGTTGTAGCGGTCTCACACCGACAACATTTTAGAACAGTCTGACAAAATTTTAAGGAAATGGCAACTCAAGCAGCAATAAATCGAGGTTTAATGGAATAGAGAACGTGTTTGTGTAAAGAAGGGATTGCGAACATAAGGGCTGGCAAAAAGTAATTTTAGACTATATTACAATTTGTTTCTTAAGAACTGTTTAAATTTTTATAGATTTTAACAATTTAGCCTTAAACTCATGCACTGAGATAAAAAAGTGTACTGGCAAGTTGCACGAACACAATTTGTTATATCTGATAACGTTTTATTGCAGGTTTCCTTTAATGCTTTAACCGACTTTTAAAAGTTACTACTCAGTTGAATCATTACGGAAATAATATCACGTTCGAAATGTCGTGAGTTTTGACTTTAAGAAATTACCAAGTATAAGATTTTCTAATGAAACATTAATCCTCTAAATTATACATTAAGTTGAACTAGAAACGTGTAAAATGTTTCGCTAAATTTTCCTTTTGTTTATTACATGACGCCAAGAAAACTACTGGCACTTTTGCCGCGTTCGAATCGTTATTTTTTTTTTCATCTGCCACCCAGTTTAATATGTTCAGATTACAGTTACACCGTCACGTTTGTCGCTTATGTGGACGAAATTTAAAGTTAACAAATATTTCTGCTAGTTTTCAAACCATCTCTATTTTCGTTATTTGTTTTCAGTTCAACAATCAGTGACGACCCTTTTTTCGCCTCAATATATTTATTTTTCTTCTGTTTATTATATCTCGTGCTTTTTTCTCTGTTAATTCAGATTTAAGGTTTTTCTGGCGTCTTTCATTGTTATTATAGTATTTTATTCTCTGTGTACTCCTATTTGTTATTGTTGTTGTTGGCTGCTGTTGTTTTTCGTTTTTCGTTTTTCGTTTTTATTGTTAAGCGTTAAAAATGTTAAAATTTTAATTGAATACATTCCATTTTATTAAGCAGAAATTGCATGTGAGAATTTCAATGTTATTTTTTCCTGCATTTTGTTTTTGTTGGTGTATTTTGTATGCAGCAAACGAAAAAAAACTGCAGTTTTGTAAAGATTTATAATTTTTGCATTTGTTTGTCTCGAAGCCACAAAAAGCAGAGTAAACACCTCTTTTTTTATTATGTCTTTCTTATTTGTTTTTTTTTTATAAATTTTGTTCTCCTCTTTTTGCATTTTCAGTTGTTATTTTATTTCAGTTTGTAGATTTGTTTTTTTTTTTGCTTCTCTTTACCTAACAACAAATTCTAGGCTTTAACCACAAAAGAACCTTAAAGTTACCAAAACAAAAACAGAAAAAAAGTTTTGAAATTCTCTAATAAAAAAAAGCATCTGAAAAACCTAAAAAATTTGACAGAATTTTAACAATAGAAAAATCGGCGGTTGTTTAGTTCTTTGTAAAATTAATTCTTGCATTTTGGCATTAACATTTTTTTTTGCTGTTTTTGCAACATTGTGGTACCCCTCTTCCGCTTAAGGGTTTTTAATAGATGGCAAAGTTGTTGTTTGTTCCTTAAATTTTTTTTTCAGTTGGTATTTTTAGTTTTCGTAAATGTTTCAATATTGTTAAGCGCTGGCTACTTCATGAAAACAGAAACGTTTAAGCCGAGCATCAATACTTGTTAATGGTTGTTATGTATGTAACCAGAACAATTGTCGGAAAAAGCAATAATTTTCAAAAGAGTTGCTGAACTGTGGCAAGATTTAAACATTTTTGCCGATCGTTAAATTGATGGAAAACGTTACGCAACTGAAGTTTATGAGCTTTTGTTTTCCTTCTTTTTTTTTTTTTTGTTAAAATATAAAATATGATTTCATTGTGAAATTTTGCTGTGAAACTGGGCACAACTTGGTGGGTTATCTTTGTACTGTGTTTGACAGCGAATGCAAAGCAGAGGGTGGTATTCGAAACACTGCCAAAAATGGTTGATCTGTTGTAAACTTTTCCTTTATAATTTGAAATGAAGCACTTAAACTAGAATGGGACTTCAAAATTTTTATTGACTTGATATGTCTTTTGGTCACGCTGGATCCAGTCACTCGAAAAGACCTACTTACATGTCTATCACTCTATTAATCTTTAGGTGAAAGTATATTCCAAGTTTTAGTACACTAAACTAGTGTATTTTGACGTGCTGGCGCCAGAAAGTTGGTTGACTTGGAACGTCTTAAAGCATAGTGTATTTTGGACAAGCTTTTTCAGCTGACAAGCCTGTTAATCGCTGGAGGAAAAACACACAGTACTGTATAAAGAAAGGAACCAAATCAATTTTCTAAGAATAAGTAATATAAAGAAACGCTGGCGGAAAAGGTATTGAATCGTGGCAGACTGATAGAGCAATTCTTTTGAGTTTATTTCAACATAAAGAAGAACGCTATAGAATACGGCTACAAGAATGCTGAACAAGACCTTACACCTTACACATACATATATGTGTATTTTGCAGGAACCAATATTAAAGCCATGAACCCCCAACCAATTTTTACTGTGGTTGCCTGCCAATACACATACACAGGTACATGACCATTGACCCGTGTACCTGTCCAAGTACACTTTTCAACCTTCCTTTAGGCATTTCCTGAACAGAGAACGTAGTACAACTCACAAGCTAATGAAACTCCAGTTCAAGGGGCAAACAAATGAAAACAGATTTTTGAATCCCTAATCGGTCCTAGATTTAAAAGTTATTTACACGGTTCAGTTCTATACCACAACTAGTTAAATCAGCAGTTTATTTTCTGTTGCTGGTAAAATTACTTCATGTAATGCAGTTTACATAAAGCCAAAATTACAGATTTGTTCTTGCAAACGCGAGTTTGAAATCGCCAAGCGACTTGAAAACCTCTAATTTAATTTTTAGGTGTTCTAAAGATCGCACGTTTTACTTCTAGTCTATCAAAAATCAAATCGCCAGAAAAACTAAACAGTTGCCATAGAAAATTATTAAAACAAAAAACAAAACATTTTTAAGTCGTTACTTTTAAGTTCATTAATTTTTACTATTTTCTCTTGCTAAAAGTAAAATGAAACATGTTTTATTTTACTTTGGCTTTGCTTTATCGCTAGTTTGGAGTTACGCCTAAATAAAAAGTATCACAGTTGCGATTTGCAAGTCGCCAAACCTCTTGCGACTGTGAACTCCGAAACAACTATCATGCGATTTCAGGTTCGAAACTCCATAGAAGCTGTTTGCAAAAGTCAGCTGATTAGCAACTTTACTGTGATGTTGCATGAACCTATTTTCAATAATTTATGTGGCTGCTTCATTTCAAACCAACTTTAATTTGGACTAAACTTGAACATTTTGATTTTTGTTGGTGTAAAAAACCGATTTTAGTGTTTCATTAACAATTGAGCTCTTGTTGTTGCTGTTACTTTTGCTAAATTATTTCACTAAATTTATTATCGCTGCACTGAATGCCGGCATGGAAATAATTTAATACTGTGCCATAGAAATTCAAATAACTTAACCAAATAGCAGGAGTAATTACATATTCACAAAAAAAAAAATTAATTAAAAAAATAAATAAAAGGAGACCGCCGCCAAAAGTTGTTCTTTTTTCTCCTCCTGCTTTTGTGTGATCAACAGACCAGATCAGACCGCACCACAGTGTGTATAACATTTTATACGCTCAAGAACGGTGATGTTTTTATTTCTCGTAAACTGTGCAAAATGATGGTCATCTTCAATATGACAAACTTGGCACAAAAACTATTATCAACTGGTTTGAGAAACAATGCGGGCATGTTTTTGTGGCGATCTAAAAAGTTGATTGATACGTTGTTGATTGTTTTATCAAACGATACATGATGATGATGATTGGCCGGCCGGTCAGTGGCCACCCAGGGCGATGTCTTAGAAGACAGTTAACAAAATTGTTTGATTTGTCTGCGGTTTTGTGATTTGTACTAAAGGAAAAAGTCAACTTAATGCAAAATTAAAGTTTGAAAAGTCCTAAAAAGCTCTTAAAAAGGGCTTTTAATACTATTTATTACGTCCAAGAAAAATGTAAAAAGGCACAACCAAAGTTGAAACTTGGTACTTATTAAAGGGGTAAATAACTATAAGTCATGTTAATTTTACATGTTTTTCCTATATCTTTTGTTAACTTTTCACTTCCCTGAAAAAAAGTAAGTGAAAATTGGCAAAAAATTAAGGCTTTTAAGATCAAGTATTATTCGTACTAAAACTATACAATAAGTTAGATATTTGCACACTGTTTTTCAAAGCTCAAGAACATCTAAATCTATTTCGTTAGCCCCACATCTCGAATAGATTGTTACATAAACCAAACTTTCGGTACGACTTCCGCAGCGTGTAAGATATATACATACATATTAATTTTCAGTTCTCAACAGAATTGAACTCTGTCACATATCTAATGAAGTGTCTTCCAATAGAGACTTCCGTAATTAATCTACCGAGGGGATTAGTCTTAGTATTGATAAAAATGTAGATCCATTGGCTCAGCTAAAATGAACTAACATCACCGCTGTCCGGCGGTCTATATCTCATAAAAGGTCACTTATTGGCAAAATTGGGATCAGCATTAGGGCCTGTGTATGTGAGCTGAGGACAAACAAGTGATGTATATATATCCACTGAGCGGCCCTGAAGAAGTGAATCAGATTGTCAATTAACAACATTTTAATCGACACGAGATGCCAGAATGTTCAATGCTTCAAAAAAAAAAAAAAAAATGCATCCTGGTGACATGGCCTTTCGATGCAACTGAATAATATTTCTTGGAAAACAACGTTGCTTAGACTATCACCGCAAGTGGTAAGTGCTGTAGATCAATTATTACCAAATTCTTTGGTCTTGAACTGGACGATATGGATATCTATGGCATGTGGTGCAAATTTCATTATATGTTACATGGAGCTGGTGTAAATTGGTTAGTGACATCATACAATTTGGTATCTTAAATTTGTTTCCTTGGGATTTCTTAAGTCATAAAGCTGTAACCAAAACTGGTTTCAAGTCCAACACAAACTCTGCCTTGCTAATATATTCATTCTGATAATGGCTTATGAATTTTGCTATGAAATTAGTTTTTTTTTTATAATATTCAGCTTTCGGTTCAACTATTAATTTTTGTTATATTCATTGTTGTATATGTATACACATGTACTATTGTAATCACCTAAGTTCGTTCACCACTGATGAATGCTGATGAATGTCTTAACGACCGTGAAATAGCCAGTTGTCCCCCACCGCTTAAAGTCTACAATTTACTTTTCATATCTTTTGGAACAAATTAATCACAGCAAAAATGTACCAAAATTGTATTTCTTACTAAAAAAAATTAACTTAAATTTTTCGATGAAAATGAATTTTTTCACGCATTAATTTTGTCCGTATAACACCGTGTGACAAGTTATTTTCCTAAGTTATTAATTATGTTCGTTTGCTTTTGGGGGTGTTAGACTCCAGTTCACCTTCTTCCTGTTTTTTAGTTGGGCGTGTTATTGGCCAGCTTGTCTAAAGTCATCATTCAGTTTAAACGCTATCGCATGACCACGATCACTGGCAGGCTTTTACTGTATATCCCACATTGGAAAATTTTAACTTATTAAAACGCGTTTGTTGCTTGTTGGCCTTTTTGGGAATTTTGCTTACTTGGCAATATGATTTACTCGCTGTTTATTAATGCCTTTTTAAAGCTTTCAGCTCTTTTTTGTTCAATATTTGTGTGAAAGAGTTCTTTTACTGTTTTAGCGTTCTAAACTCTAAACTACTTAAAATTTGCCAACCAACCAACCAACCAACCGGCCAGCCAAGCCAACCGGTCGCAGTAGATGACGGACTGACTGACTGACTGACTGACTGACAGACCGGCTGTTGTGTTATTGTTGCAACAACGTAAAACTGAACATTGTTGTAATAAGACATCGTTCATCAAGAAGAAGAACAACTGAAAAAGGTTGTTGGCTGGCACAAAATGGCAATGGCAGTGGCAGTGGTAGTGGTAGTGGTAGTGACAGTGGCAGTAGTAAGTAAATGGCTTGGCACTACCAACTTCTACAAGTTGTCTTAATTAATTACTTGCCAAAGTGCAGAACGTGGTTGTTTTCCTTAAGTGTTTTACGCACATTACACACTGTCTAATTAGTTCAACTCTGCTTGTGCTTAGCTTCACTTTTTCCTGCTGATGTTTTAAAATTCTCGTTAATAGTTTTCCTTTTATTTTGTTTTTTAAATTTGTTTTATTTTTGCGCACTTGCCATGAATGAAAAGCTGCTGCTGCCTGTAAGCAAAAATTATTTATACGTTTTTAAATGGTATTGATGTTGATGTGCAAATCATTTCGTTGCGAATGTTGCAGATTTTATTTATTTGTGTTATTATGCTGCGCTTAGCACAGAAAGGAAGTGATTCCGCTTTGTTGAAATCTAATGAATTTTGACAGGTTTGTTTAATTTTGAGCAGAATTTAGTAGCTTTAGCTGTCACTTTGCATTTGGCTCTCATGCATATGCTTTTTTTCTGCTCCTTTTTCTATCAGCATGAACTAAAAAGTTTCTAGTTTCGTTTCTTTTTCTGTTCGCCAAATAAAAAATAAAATCAACAAGTTTGTAATTTTAATACTTCTAATTGGTGAATGCTTGATAAGACTGTAATTCTGTTTGAAATTGTTAGCAAATGAATTTTTCATGCAGTAAAATGGTTTATGAGAATTTTACAAATAAACAATTACAAAATGGATTTATTAGCATTGCAAAGTCATTAACTGCAGAGTTATGTGCACGAAGTTATAAAAGAAAGACTGATATGGGTATTTGAATAAGACTTAAAAAGTTAATAAAGTTTTAAAATTAAAAATGATGTTAATGAAAGCTTTTTAAATGTAACTTGGAGTGCCTTTTATAAGATAAATGAGAAAAATAAGCAGGAAAATATATATCAGACAAGTTGCTGGTTGCAGTATTAAAATAATTCACTCAAAACATGTGAATCAACAAAAATTAAAACTCAAATTAGCAGAAAAGTTTGTTATTAAAGTGAAATATTTGTTTGTAGATCAGATAAAATTGTTGCAGATTCAGTGAATTATTTCATTTGAAATATTAAAAAAACATTTTTTTTTTGTATAAAAAGTGGGGCCATAATTCAAGGGTTGTGTTAAGTAAGATTTTTCCTTATCACAAAAGAACTGTTGCCACATGTATGTATGCAACATGTAATACAATTTTTTCTTGTTGATAATAGGAAGAATATAATAACATGTTATAGGACTTGCACTTTCGACTTTCGCATAAAAATGGAAAAAATTTTTATGGTGTGAGAGCAACACATGCAGAATATAACTGATATGCTTTATAATCAATTAAAAAAGATCGAGTTCGCATTTTTGATTAGTTTTAGAGATTTTGAATTTCACCTATATCGTTGTACAAAATGTTTGCATACATTCAGCATTTTTGCATACCTTTTAAATTGTGCTCAAATTCGGTTGTTGCAAACATTTATTTTTGAATAAAACACCAAAATGAAAAGTTGGTTTAAATTTTGAAAATCATGTCCAAATACGCATTCAATAAAACGTGTAATTGAAACCACTTGCGTAGTCTGAATTATGGGTATTGTGTTAGTAAATTCATATTTCAACAATAGAGTTCATTTAATTGCTTTAAAGCCACGTATAAAATGTTAAAATAACTTTTCGAAACTTTTGAAATAGGAATCGTAAAAACCAAAGGATATTCGATGTGTGAAAGTTGCTAAGAAAAGTAAAACTTAAAGCGAACGTTTTTCTTTTAATTTTTCGCCTTTTTTTATGGAGACAACAGAATATAAAGTTGAATGTTTGAACATATTTTTCAAAGGTCTATGCCAAAAATACCTGCATACATACATACAGACACGTATGTACATATTTTGTTTCTTAAATTCATATATGAATACAAAAATAGCAGGCCATGTTTATGAAAGTTGTTGCATAAAGTTGTGGTAACTCTTCTCGTTAATAAACCAATTGACTGTAATATAATCGATTCGTTACAATGAGGAAATAAAATCATGAAAAAAACAGCAGGATTGAGGGTGGCAGAGGAAATATCTGCATATACCCGTAATCAAATTTGAAACCAAAAGCAGATGTGACTCATGTGACGCATTAGAGCAAGACCAAAGACACGTACTCATCCTATGGGAAAAGTGGGCAGAAGAGTGACAAGCTTTGTGTTTGAAAGGTGAGTGAAACTTTGAAACCAGGCAACATTGTGAACGCCATGGCAAATGTGCGAAAACTATGTATGTAGCTTAGATGGTACAGATGTACAGTAGTAGCGAACTTGTCTACTTGGAGGAAGCAAGAGGGACATGGTGATGAAATTTTAAAAAAGTCCCAGGTTAGTGGTAGTGACAAAATGCTTTAACCACTATATCAAAGCCTATCATCACTAAGTCCCAATTAAAAACCAGAAATATATATGCACACAAATACAACATGTTAAACGTCTAATTTTATAAAACGTTTCTAAATCATATGTATTTCATTATTATATTTTTCATCCAGCACAAGTTCCCCGCAATTTAAAATTTTATTTTCCCGCTAATCCTATATTTATTGTATTGAAATCAACATGAAATTTCGTTTTATTACAATATAGTTTTATTACAAATAAGTACATACAAGCATATGTATGTATATAATTTCATGCGCTATACAATGAAAGTTCACAGCTATTTATAGATACATTTACATGGATATCTCATCCCTGTGGCCATTTGTATTTGCATTGGTACTTGATAATTGCAAATTATTTTCATATCGAATCGTTTAATGTCATCTTTATGATAAAAGTTGATTATATTGTTTCCCCCCCAATTGAATAGATGATATGCAATTTGTGTATATTTAATTATATTTCGCTAAACGATTTAACATGTCAGCGGTTAAGCTTTGACGGACTATACCTGTTAAAAGGCATTCGTGTACTCTCGTGCAGAAGTTGATATAAAACTCGTTTACCGGATTATAAGTTTCTAGCAAAGACTATTATGTCCTACCTGTGAGGCAGAATCTTTGAACCATATGACGCAGCCGTACGCTTTGCCACCTCAAAAGTCTTGGTTAGATGTTTGTTTGTATTTGTTTATAATTTGGAATTTTTTTTTAGCATTCGTATCATATCAGGCGACCGCGAAGCAGTTAAACGGTCATTCGAAGAAGTCATGCCTTTTTCCACTTACTTTCAATAACACGAACTACAATAATAGGCAAAAGATGATAAAACGCCCAAGAGACCTACATTTGCATGGGCGCACAGATCCCGAAAACGAACAAAAAAGACTCACAACAAACCTGGTCATATTTAAATTGTTTCCAATCAACTTTTGATGAGTTTTTGCACAATTTTCAGAGTAGATTATTTTTGCATTTTTTGTGGGTTTGCTGGCGTTTTTGTTTTCATTTCCATTAGCGGTCTTCCTGGCCTGAATATGGCTTGAATTCATTACTATGATAAACTCAAAGTTGCTTTTTGCATCAAACTTCTTCATTTCACATTCATTTATGCAATAAATGTTAATACTCGTATATTTTGTTTTGTTCTGTTTATGGAAGTTAAATCTTGGCAACAAAATATGCTGCGAAATTTATTTAATAAATGTAGTAGACCTTGATGGCTTAAATACTTATAAATACAATTTTTGTTATATTGTTTTGCCATTCAAACCACACAATCAACCCTCATCGTCATCATCAGCAGGCAGAAATGTCCTCTTTGTAAGGAATATCAAGCAATTTTTGCCCATGAACAAAAAATGCCCGATTGGTAGTTAGTGGAGAGCACAATGAATTGTTGTACTTGGCCTATGAATTTCGACAGCCAAGTTTATTTTGCTAGTTTTTCTCAACTGGACACACTGCTGTTCTTTAGAATTTTGTAGCAGCGAAGTTCCATGTGTGTGTCTATGTGTGTGTGTGTGTGTGTGTGTGCGTGGCGAAATGTGTGTTTGCCGATGTCTATGAACTAACCCAGCAACCTATTGCTCTCATTAGCAGCTTAAAACAAAAGCAAAAAAAAAAAGCGGGCATTGAAAAACAGTTTTCCAGTTTTACATTCAAATGTTCACTCACTCACTCGTACATTCACTCACTTAAATAATTCATTCTGCAGCCATAATGGAACTGAAGGTTTGCATTTTTGGTTTTTGTTATGAATAAATTTATGTTTGACATCGTACACACAGCGAAATCCGTATAACAAGGCAGACATATTGCCTGTCCGTCCGTCCGCCCGTCTGTCTTCATTTGATATATTCAAATGCTGCAAGTACATTTTCGGTGGTTGTACTCGTACTCGCACAATATGGATGGCTTTTTATGTTTTTACGAAAAACGAGGTTTTTGTGCTGGAAAAGATTTATGATGGTTTTATGAAGTAAAAAGTTTTTTTGTTCTTCTCCCATTCAACACACACATGGACGCTTTACTCAATTGAAGGTGGTCCTGGTTCGAAAAAGTGGACTGTTCTTTGGGTTCGGCTGAAAGTTCTTGGATAAAATAACGGATTTTACATTTTTTATTACAATTTTTGCCAACATTTTTGCTATTACACTTTCAGACCTCAAAGAAAAATATTTGCTGCTTTAGTGTGTCGACGGATATGAAGAATACGAAGTGTTTGTCTGTAAATAAAAAAGTTAATTCACTAAATAAACATTTAATTTTTCTTCAATAACAATTTCACTGATTTCATTAAATATGTAACTCGATCGATTAAAACGTTAATTAGCACCACTTAGTAGGCGAATGGGAGGGGAGCAGACCACTACTACTGCTTTAATATATCAGAAATTTCATTGATGTAGTCAAATATTTATTTGTATCGATTAAAATATTAACTTGGTGAAAATTTCATGTAAATTACATACATACATAATAAGTGCGAAGTGTAGATGTTGTAGCAGATCTCTGGCATGTTAAGTGCTTTCTAAAGACGCTTCTTCTTCCTGGCACATTCAACATGCCATATCATCTTTAATGATGTTCATTCTGGCCAGGCGATACCTGAAGCTGTCGTGTTCGGTGATTAAAACATATAGTGTGCGGATGTAGTCTTAAATTCGTCCTAGCTGAGCAATCAGGCGGCTTTTTAATAGCCCATGGGGTCTGTCTTACATTTGGCACTATGGCTTACATTTAACTTGTTTTCGCCTAAAAATGTCAAAAAAGCCTAAATATTGATTATTTAAGTTGCCGCAGAACAAAATCAAAGCAAAAACAAAGAGATGTCTTAAAGAGCTTGATATAATGTCATTATTGTCCCTTCAAGATGTCTATAGAAATGTATGTTACGCATCTTTGAAATACATGAAGTAAATAAACAGAAATGCAACAGTTTCTTAACGTCAAGAAAAAGAAACTTTAGAAAGCCAAACGAACTCTTAAAAGAACACGATATTTTTCATTGAACATTTTCAATGTTGTGATATTTTTGTTGTTGTTCCTTTGACGAAAAAATTAAAGAAAAAAGAGACACCACGAAACAGACATGTGACAATGACAAAGATTTATTAACTCAAATCAGGAAAAAATTAGGCGATAACACAAATTTCAGAACATTTTTTTGGGAGTCTGCTGACTTTTTTCAAACACTTTTTGTCCGTGCGCCCTTCAACTTGTTGACATTGTGCGAATATTGGACCAATAACTGCTTTATTGATTGTGAAAATCATCACAAAAAAAAAGGGGAGAAGAAAAAGTATTTTCAGCATTTCACAAAAATACTCAATTTTATTTTTATTAATAAACATCAGAGAAACCCAGAAAATGAAATTGACAAAGGAACAAAAAAACATACATAAGATGATATTGCATTAACACAAAATGAAATTCTTTCCACGTGGCAGGTTTAAAGAGGATGATGGGATCTGCTCGTTTTTTTTTCCTTTTTTATTCATTTCCAGTTACTGATTGATGTATTTCAAAGTTTGCCAAAAACGAATATTGTCTGCATGCATGTGCATGTGTTTCTTAGCAACTCTGCCCCACCAGCACCAACCGCAGCAGCATCGGCATCAGCATTACTGCAAGTAGTGCTTAAGTAGACTCTCCTTTTTTTTTTATCGAATTTTGCACAAAAATATGTTTTTGTATGTTGTACACAAAGAACTTTTGTATTTCAAAGGAGCAAAAAGGGGAATTCAGGAACAAATTTACAAAAAAGGTAACGAAATATTGTGTAAAGAGCAGAATAACTTTGGCAACTGTTTAAAATAACTTTTCGCATAACTTGGGTCTTTAAGAGTCTTTAATGTGGGGCTTTTTGTAAAACCTTGGGTTAGAAAAGTTGTTTTCTTTTTGTCCACTAGTGGTCCACAAAGTTGCCAAAAAGAATAAAATAATGTATTATAGTATTAAGTGCAGAATTGTATTGCAAAATAAAGGGTGGTTAAATTGTATGGGCCGATGTTGAATGTGAACCACACCTAAACGCCAAGTTTTTTTCCGAATTTTATTTGACATTTCTCTATTTCAGACTTATTCAATTTGAACCATGGAGAGATACACAATCCAACAACGTGTTAAAGTTATCCAGACTTATTATGAAAATGGGAGTTCAAATCAAAATGCATATCGTGCACTTCGTAATTTTTTTGGTCAATTTCATCGTCCAAATGTGCGTACAATCGCAAAAATCGTGCAAAATTCGAGCAAACCGGGTCTGTAGAAGATGTGAGAACACCAGTGCATGCTCGTACAGCTCGTACTGCAGAAAATATTGCTGCTGTTCGCGATAGTGTGGCTGAAGAGCCGTCCACCTCAACTCGTCGTCGTTCCCAACAATTGCACCTCTCACGCTCGTCGTTGATGAACATTATGCATAAAGACTTGCATTTACACGCTTACAAGGTGCAATTGGCTCAAGAACTAAAGCCTCTTGACCATTCCAAACGTCGTGAATGGGCAGAATGGTGGCAAGAAATGGCAACAGTGGATGATCAATTTTCGAAGAAAATCATCTTCAGTGATGAGGCACATTTTCACCTCAGTGGATTCGTCAATAAACAGAATTGCCGCATTTGGGCGAATGAGAATCCAAGAGTGATTGTCGAAAAACCAATGCACCCACAAAGAGTGACTGTTTGGTGCGGTTTATGGGCTGGCGGCATCATCGGGCCGTATTTTTTCCAAAATGAGGCCGGTCAGGCAGTTACTGTGAATGGTGTTCGCTATCGTGAGATGATAACGAACTTTTTATGGCCCGAATTGGAAGATATGGATGTGGACGATATGTGGTTTCAGCAGGACGGTGCCACTTGCCACACAGCTAACGAAACAATGGCTCTTTTGCGCAACAAATTCAATGGCCGTGTTATCTCACGTAATGGCGATGTCAATTGGCCGCCAAGATCATGTGATTTGACACCGTTGGACTTTTTTCTTTGGGGTTATTTGAAAGAAAAGGTGTACGTCGATAAGCCAGCAACAATTCAAGACCTAAAGGATCAGATAATTCGGCACATTAACGGCATAGAACCTCCATTATGCCTCAGCGTCATCGAAAATTTGGACCATCGGATGGAGGTGTGCTGCCGAGGTCGCGGCGCCCATTTGGCCGATATTTTGTTCCATACATAATTGAGTAATACCAATACATCATAATAAAATAAAATTCAATAATTTCCTAAATAGTTTGTGTTTTATTCAAAATCAACATCGGCCCTTGAAATTTAACCACCCTTTACTATTCTGAAGTTCAAACGAATTGAAGGCAATTTTTCCATTGGAGGTTAGTAATTGTGTGGAGCTCCAGGTATTGAGATAGTAGTAGTAATTTTCCAATATCAAAACCAGAAGATACACAGTCCACCTCAGTTCAAAACGGATCTATCTTCATCAATTATGCTTTAAGAAAATCAGCTACACATATGTATGTATGTATCTACTTCAAGTGTCAAGTCGTGCTGCAATCGGAAAAAGAAATTTATTTGAAATTAAGTATATGGTTGTACTGGTGAGTACAAAGCTTTGCCATTAATTAGGTTCGAACGGCTCGTTTTTTTTTCTGATGTTCAACATATCTTAAAACTTTTAACTTTGTTTTTAGACTTTAAGGAAATTCGTAAGCAACCCTGGTTTCCTAGAACTTATTAAATATGTTACGTGATCGTGAGCAACTGCTTAATCGATGCCTCCATCTGGTTATTGTACTGATCATTTTATTGTCATTGCTCATTGCTACCACAACCAATCATATTACTGATACTTCCACTACGATCATCAATGTTATTTGCATTACCAACCATATTATTGTCATGGCTTATCATATAACTTGGCGGTAAAATATTTTTATGGTATTCATCACTAATCATAACTAAAAGTCATTTGAGGCGACGGGAAATGTGTTCACTTTTGAGTTCAATCCACTTTAAGTTGAATGTAGTTGAATGTGTGCAATCGTCTGATAATTAAATTATAAGTTAAACTTCATGTTCATTACTATTAAAAGTTGTATTTACTGCCTCTGAACATCTTTACATCTTGACCAGGCTAATTTTTAACTCCACTTGCTGTGTTAAAAATGCAAAAATTCGCCCAGTTTTGGTTACGAATCGAATTACTTAATAAAATTCTCACTTGAATTTAATTTAAAATATAAATATTAGAGTTAATAAACATACATTTTCTTGAGTCTGGCAACGTTTTGTAACAAGTATAGAACTTTTGCAGTGTGTGTAATCTAGTCAACATCTGGTCATACAATCAAATAAATTGGAGTCCAATTTGGCTCGCTAAAGCGATAAACGCAACCTTTGGAATATATGTTTAACTGTTTCGTCTTTTCCCCTTTTAAGGCCTTTCAATCACATTTTGGTCAGTTAGTTTTTTCAAAAAAATTTCCAAAACATTTTCCAAATGCTCACTGGGCTATAAGCACATGTGAAGACCTCAGCCTTTACTGCAGTATTAATAAAAAAAAGGCTAATTAATTCATAAATTTGTTTTAAAATGAGCTTTTAATGAATTGTTGAGCAGACCTCAAACACAGAATATAGAAAACGGACAGATTCTTCGGCAAGTTTTTTAATATGTATGTACATACATATGTGTGTATGTATACATCTGAAGTGAGTGAGTATGTGTGTGTGTGTGTGTGTGTGTGTGTGGCTCATGCTCCTAGATAATCGTTTAAGAGCGCAAAAACTGAACAAATTGAAAAACAGGTCAACTCGAAAAGCAAATTGTAGCTAAAAGAATATTTTTTATTTAAGCGTTATTATTATTCATAACTTTGTTTACGTACATGTGTACATACATTCATACATATTTATGTTTTTATCCACATCCATATGTACATGTATGTGTGTGTGTGAGTGCGAATGAACATATGTATGTATGTATGTACACATGCTGTGTGTGCAGGATTTGGCATGTACGAACGAGTTTTAAATATTTCATGTTTAGAGAGTAGAATAAAACTTCTTTCTTGCTGTTCATAAAATTTTTACAAATGTTTATCATGTTTTAAAATAAATATTCATGAATATTGTTTTATGTTTTGTTTTATTTATTTTTTGCTTTTAGTATTAGTATTATTTTGTATCTCTTTGTTTTTGTGTTGCTGTCGCATTTTATTGATTTTGGTTTATTATGCTTTTTTTCAAATTCTTTTTTTACTTCTTGCGTTTTTGGAAAGCGAAAAGATTGACAGCTGACATTTTGGTATGAATATTTATTTGTTGCAAGAAGGAAAAAAAAACGAAATTGTATTTTTATATTAGTTTTCGGTTTGTGCTTTTTCGGTTCTTAAATAATTTTATTGAAACAGTATGTTAAATGTTGACAGTTTCATTTCGAATATATTGTTGTGTTTTTTTAATTCCTGGTTGTTTTTCTTTCCTTCTTGGCTGTGCTGAAAGTTCATTGGCCAGTTTTGCTGAAAGGTAACAGTGTGTGATTTCATTAAAACAAAAGAGCAAATCTTTATTAATAAATAATTTCTTTTCATAGCCTGAAAAAAATGTTATTCAACTTTAATTAAGGTATTTTGATTTGGGACAGCAACTGCTGAATTCCTTAGATGGAAACTTTAAGTTTTAATTTATTTGCTGGAAACGTAAAGTTTTTTCTTAAGACTAATTTCGATAGAAAAGTTGGGACATATTTAACATAATTAATGTGAACTACATTGAAGAATACAAATACTTGATACAAACGTGTCACTTCTGTAGCCTGTCCCATGATATCGAACGCTCACCAGGACTTCGAACAACTGAGTTGGAAACAATTCTTGCCAGAATCAATTCAAAATTTTGGCAAGTATTATTATTCGACATCGTGGCACAGACCCTTAATTTTGAAATTGCAAAGACATAAGTTGACGGAACAATAAGTTTTCTTTATCTGGCCATCTGCTCAATTTCAAGTGCCCTCATTAAAATTTCCTAATTTTCAAAACAGATTTCTTTTAATCTGAAGTGTTTAATATCTTTAATCACTTCTTATTTTTAAAATTAAATGACACAAATTGTGTGTAAGTTCCTGTAAATACTCTCACGGACAGCTGCGATATTTTAAGCAGATCTTGCGTTTCGATGTCGCACGTAATGTCAGAATCTGTCAGAATCTGTACTCAACGCAATGAAGGTATAGCGTATAACCTGCTGTTGCACACTGTGGCCGGGGCCAGTAAGATTCGGCAGAACCATTGCACGGTTTTAAGTACGGAAACTTCTACTGCATAACACCGTATGGATATGATCGTTAACAAAACCATCCAAATATCTGCTTATTTTGTGTTTAGCGACTGGACTCGCATACAATGTTTTATAAAAATTTGCTGTCTTAGAGACCTATTAGGCTTGAATAATGCCCACATAAGCCTTCACACTATTCATGGAAGCCTTGAAACTACACAGATCACAGCTGAGAATAAATACTCACAAATGTTTTATGAGTCCATTTTCTCACTCCGATAAGACATAAAATATTCGTGCATACGTCTTACTTTTTTCTAAAATCGTTGTTGTTGTTTACCTTTTTCATAAACATCTTCAAAGTTTCCACGTTCATACTATTAACATTAACTAGACATGATGTGTTCATTGTACCAATTTGAAAGGGTACTATTTTTAGGGCTGCGAGAGTTTTTAAAGTAAAGCAGGAATTTTTTTTTATTTGTTTCAATAAAAATTTACTGCCGTCTATTAGATGGAAGAAAATTAATTGATTTAAAAAAAATTTTTTTTCCACATAAGATTTTAATTTATTAAATTAACAGTTTGTTGCGATTGCCTGTCGCTTAGGATTGGAGTTGATGCCATCGATCAAATGATTAATTTATGTTATTAAAAATTTAATTAAGCATTAACTAAATTAAATAAAAATAAAACAACAAACAAATCAATATCTGGTGACCATGTTTTGTGCTAATTTTCAAGTGTTTTAGTAAATGGCCAACATTTTTATGGTTATTTTTTTTTTTTTTAATAAATACAATTAATGGCAAAAAAAAACCTTTTTAAACAATACTGAGCTCTTTGTTGTCATTATTGTGTTCCATGTGATGGCTGAACACATTTTGACCAGCAAATTCATCGTTCTGAGTGAAATTCGTCATACGCGCCACTTGTGTTTCTGCTGAAAAATATTGGGACTTACAATAGACTAGAAGTGTATGTATTTGTTTTTATAAGAAACATTTTCAAATTTCACGCAAAAAAGCACCAGTTTCTTCTTATTATTATTATTCTTTTCTTACCTTCTACTTCATAGTTTTCAAGGGAGGGTTGAGTGCGTCCTGCTTGAATTTATTTCAGTTTTCTGGTATTTTGTACTTAAATAGCGCTGGTGCAAATTCCAGCAGGTTTCTTTTCTATTTGCTACAGCAGTATGAGCTTAACGTTATGAATCTTTAAGGGTTTTAAAATAAACCCGTTGTCGTTGCAAATAAACGTGTTGTCACCATTTTTGGTCTTGTCGTTGATGTTGTTTACTTTTAAGTTATGCAGGAAATAGTGTGTTCATGTCATGGATACTCATTCGTTATTGTTGTGTTGGCAGAAGTGCATATTATGCAGAGGAATTGAAAACTTACTGAAAATCCAGAAGACTTGCTGGCTATAAAGCCTGGATTCGACTGTAATAAAATTTCAAAGTTGCCAACCAGGACTTACCATCGCGCTGCAGTTTAGCTTAACGCTTTATTTGAAAGTGTTTAATATTCATCTTACACTTATTTAACTTTCACAACGGTCTTACCGAATATCCTGTTCTTTATAGGTGAATAGAAGGAATATGAAATGAAAAACGCTATACAAAACTGGAAAATAAAAAATGTTCTTCTGGGTAACAAATGTTACCAACATTTATTTCATTGAATGCAGAGCGCCGAAAGGAAATCTAGTTGAAGACAAGTGCAAGAAATTTAGCTCAAAAAATTTCTTCTGTTTGTTTAGCTTATTTTTGGTGCCATTGGCATGTTAAAAGGATTTGCATTTCCCAAATTTTAAGCAGGACTCTACTCTCACCGCCGAACTGTCTGCCCCATCTCCAGCTTCCGTAAATAATCTTGGATATTATTTTATTTCAGTCCAGAGGAAAATTTATTTAAGTATTTCAATTTTGGAGACCAATTTTATTTTTTCTTACTTCTCAAAACTATTTGTGTCAGAACGTTTACATTATAGCGGCAGCAAGCAGTTGCTGGCTGCTAGGAGAACAGTACATATAATCGTATGCAACATACATGTGTTGCAACACAAGGTTATATATAGAATCATATATTTTATTGTAATTTATCTTAAACGTAATCATTTTATGCTACAGCGTACATTTGTTTAAATAAATAACTGGAGAGGAAAACAAAAAACGACTTACACTCTTTTACTCATACGCTTTCCAGGTTCCTACACGTGCTATTTCATTGCTATTCTGGTTCCTTTTTTAACATATTCAAGCACATAAATACAAATATATTTATGGACTTACATACATTTGTATGTATGTGTGTATTGAATGTATGTCGTTGCAAACACACGCTACACACACACCAACACATATGGCAACTGCTGCAACGCGTTGCGTTGAAATTCAAATATGGAATTGCCCATATTACCACATCATTACATGCTCCGTGTTGTTGGGCATAAATTTACTTTTACTGGTAAAACATTTTTCTTTATCGTGTGATTTATAAAAATAAAGTTAAATTAAAAGATTGCTATTGCTTTTTTGTGGAGTATCTTTAGTGTTTCTTTTTTAACTGTTAAACTTTATTAAGTGGAATTTGACATGGTTTTTATACTCTACTTAAGGTTTATTTATTTTAGGCATTAGTTCGAAGTCTTAAAGACCAAACAATTTTAAATTGAAAACTACGGCGAAATTTGCCTTAAAATTAATTTTTTTCCTCAGAACTTCAACAGAACTTTTAAATAATGTAAGAAAAATAAATCTTATTTAACCGTTTCCTTTCAAAAACCAACATTGACACAAATTTCCTATCAAGGAAAATTTTCTAAAATTGAAAATATTCTGGCTTATAAAATAGTTTTAGAACTTATTAAAACTTGTCGTACAGTTTTCTAATTGGCACTGACAAAAAATATCCCTTAAAGGGACGTTTAAAACAATTTTTAAGAGGGACATTTTTCTTAAAAATTATTGCAGTTTTTCTAAAAGCCCAACACAAAAATTAATAAAATATAAATTATTAAAAAAATATGTGTTTATTTAAGCACTATTTAAAAATGTCCCATTCAGGGAAATTTCTACATATTATTGTAACAGCTGCTGTGTTTTATGCACTTTTGTTTTTTTTTTTAATATTTCGATTCAAGAACTTGCCCTTGGGGGCTGTTTTCCTTTTCTAAACAATTTACACTGCAAAACTGAGTGATCTGTAAGTTTTAAAAATGCTTTTAATAATTTAAAAAAGGGATCTGAAAGTAATGGGGCAACCCGATGTTTCTGTTCAAATCGAAAAGCTTCAATTTTTTTTTCAATGGTTCAGCTACGATTGAGTACTATTTTAACGTTTCTCATTTAGAAAAATTATAATTTTCAACTGCTACTGTTTTCTCTTAAATATTAGCAGTGACTAAAATTCCCAATTTTTTTATTATTAAAAATCTGCTTGGAACATTTTATTTTACATTTTCTCACTCGTTTCACGGAAGGCATACGATTTTCCAGCTGACCCTTCAGCACTCCGGTTTGGTAGGGTCATATGTAAAGTCGTTGTCTTCATCGTGTAGCAACACGCAGCAATTGCTAACAATTGTTCCTGTTGTAATGTGTTTGTCTTTTACTTGCATTTGTTGTTTATTGCGTTATATTATTATGCATTGAATTTTGCAGTTGACATTATAAGGTGCTACATGTAAATAATTAATAGCATTATAAGATGCACTCACGAAATCGTACAACAAACATTTTCAGTTGTCGTTGTAATAATTCAGCATGACGACAACACTAAAACGACAAAACTAAACAACAACAGCAATAACATCATTTAATAATAAACAGACAATATTATGTGCTTGTACGAGGCTCAATTAAAATTTATATTTTCTTCACGTTGATTGATATTCAGTTTTAGTAATTCAAAACTCTTCAAAAAATCGATGTACACAAAAATGCTGAGACTAAAAAAAATTTATGGCGGTAGTTTTTCGTTTCCTTTCTAAATTTTTGGGGATAATAACTCAATTCAAACACTTAATTAGCAAGGAAAAACATAGCACACACAGGAACTTTCAGGAGTGTCTCCAAAAACAGGAATTGAAATATTTACATATATTAAAAAAAAAAAACTTAAAAAAACAGTAATAACAATGAATTACAATATATTAAAAGGCTTTTCCACTACTCGGAACTCCCGCACAGCGGTAATTATGTTTTATTTACTATGAAAAGGGTGTTGTAATAAAAAGACCAGCATCTTTTAGTGCTCTTAGTCGAGTGCTCTTAGTTTTCCTTTTCATATTTATAACTTTTTCCCGTTTCTTTAACACATAAAATTTTTACATCGAAAAATTTAAATTTTTTTCGTTGCCGTAAACAAATTGCTTGAAAATTAAAATAAAAAGAAATATATTTGTTCTAAAATCAATCGTCTATCTTTTCATTAGAAAATCTTTTCTGCAATAATCTGAAAAATAAAAAAAATCATATTAAAATAATGAAGTTATAGATCCTATTCGTTTCTGTCTCGGTCAACTCTTTGTGTTTGTATTTGAGCGACAGCTTTCCAAGCCGCTTTCAAAAAACTTATGTATTGTATTGTACATACATATGAAATTTCAGACAAATTTGTTGATATGAGAGGGTGCAAAACTTATTAAAAATCATTAAGATTTTCAAAACTCATTGAGGTACCAAGTACAGAGTGTTTTTTTAGAGGTATAGAACTTCGAATTGAAATAAAACACAAGAAAATCGTTTTAATGTCCATCAATTTGGCTTTATTGGAAGGATAATTTTATGCCATTAATGTTTAAATATGATTTCGGGCATGTGGCCGCCGCGGCTGGCTCGAATAAAGCCAATTCTACAGGTCCAATTTTCAACCACTTTTTCGAGCATATGGGGCCGTATGTTGGCCCAATGACTCCACCAGCCCATAGAGCACACCAAACAGTCAGTTTTTGTGGATGTAATGGCGTCTCAAGGGTCTCATGTGGATTCTCTTCACTCCAAATGCGGCAATTTTGCTTGTTGACGTAGCCATTCAACCAAAAATGAGCCTCATCACTGCGATGCAAAATTTTGCGATGAAAATCAGCATCTAAGTATCTAGTTAAACTTCGCGAACTGAACCATTATTTTCGAAATAAATTTGCACGATTTGCAAGCGTTGTTCTTTTGTCAACCTGTTCATGATGAAATGGCAAACCAAACTAAATATTAATCACTTGACAGCTGACAAAATGGCCGCCAGTTAAAAAAGTGATGCCAACTTAAAGTTCTATACCTCAATAAAAAACACCCAATACTTTCAATTAGAAAAAGACTCATTACAATAATAAAAATTATAATACAGTTTGTCCAGCCGAGATTTTGTGGTGGACCCGAGTCTTACTACAAAACCATGTGAAATAAATATTTCACAAATAAGAAAACTTCGCGCTTTTTTAAAAACGACAATGAAACATCTATAATATTGTAGTAAATCACGTAACACCACAGGCCCTCGTACTTTCTCTCCTTTTTTTCTAATAATGGTACATTTATTTATTTCAGTTTCTTCATTATTTTGACTCAACATCAGCTGCAACATGCCTGCCTGCAGTATTTGTGTAGAACATACAATAACAATTTTTATATCCTACAATATGTATGTATGTTGGCTGTTGTTTGAAACTGCTGCTGTTTTTTTTTTATTGTTTTTGTTGTTGCTCTTGTGTGTGCGTTACTGTTTTATTTTTCTTCTCTCCATGAGTGTTTTACTCGTTGTTGCAAGTTCGAACATCATCGTATTTTATATTTAAACATGGTCATATTCGAAAACTTGGCGAGAAAAAAGTACAGCAACAACAACAACAAAATTGCATAATGACGCATACATACGTTTGTTGTTTATAGTTTAAATGTAAATTTTGTGCCTATTTTGCCCCAAAGTTGTATATGCAACACACACGCTGGCACACAGCCATGCATTTGAATCTAAATTTGTGTGTAGATAGATGTGCGGCAAAAGTTTTAAACATCATTTTAACGCACCTTTAGAGCATGGTAGCAATCATTAAGCCACAAATAAAATTAAAAATTAACAAAAAAAAAAAAGAAAATCAAACTTCGCGCCTTCAACATTTTTGTGTAGACGGTTGGGGAACTTGTCTCCTTGTCCTCCGCCTCTCGCCGGGCAAAGTAAAAATATGTAGTTGCTAATATTGCTTTAGTTGCTTTTGTAGCTTTTGTTTGTTACTGCTGCTGGCTGCTTTACTGATGTTGTTTGATCAGGAGAACAACATTAAAAGGTGTTAATGCAAATGTAGTTGCATTAGCAATTAGTGTGCTGTCATCTAGTGGGAAAAAACATAAAATAATCGGGCTACCACCACTACCATCGCATACATGCTGCTAACTACTTGCAACATTTAAGCAGGCCAGCAAACAAACGTACTGCAACACTAACTTGCATACATAGACACACACATGTGCACAAGTACATACTTAATTCTAAAATTTGTTTATTCAACAAAAATGCGTGGTCAGATGCATGTGAAACAAAAAAATAAATACACGAACAAAACAGAGGAAAAAAAACACTCGTTACAACATTTTCTTAATACGGAGTGTGAAATTTGAAACTTGGCATAAAATTTGCATTGATTAGTTAAAGTAAATGTTCAAGAAAAAAGAAAAAATATTGACAAAATGAAGAAATAAATGCAGCATTAAAATCAGGAAAGTTGTGTTTTTTCTTTTTAATTTGACACTGAAATTGACAGTAGACACACTACTCAAGGACTTTTGAGAAATAAATTTAAAATGGTGGCAGAATCTTCTCTGTTTTCTGATTCTTAATAGCAAAATTGAAAAAATGTTGCAGCATCGTAAAGTTGCTATTTAAAGATTTTGTGAAAAACGTAGTCGAAATTTTATTTGTAAGTTTTGCTGTTTTCGTACAGTGAAAAATTGCAGCATGTATGTAGCAAAATGTATCTGGCAACATTTTTCCAAGCTGGGAATGCATTTCAATAGATAAATCCAAGTAAACTTTGTTTAAATTTAAGCGCTCTTAGTTACGTCTAGCGCTTGCAAGTTTGATAATTGGCTGCTGCCGGCAATTAATTGTATCACAAAATTGGTTCAAAAAACTCTTTTGAAGCTAAATTTTGGTCCTAACACCAATATGTTTTGCGCTTTATTAGTTACAGCTGTATAATATATTCCTCTGTTGCTGATTTTCTGGACTGGGTTTTACTTGGTTTCTAAGACAAAGTTAAAAATATAATCGGATTTTCGACCTAAATTAATAATTACGCTTTACAATTTTATGTTTCCTATTCATATATTTTGATATGTTCCTGTTTTAAGAATTCGATTTCTGTGATACGACTGATTATTAAGATATTAAGGAAATGATGTTTTTGCCAGCCGACGCTTGTCTAAATAATGATAGATATTTTTAGTTTTGTCAAACAAATTGTTATAGAAACGAACATGTTGCCAGAAACATTTTGCTGTTGATTTCTTATATATTTCGTATGAATTGTTTATAACTATCATCCGTTGAGGTGATTCACCTGCAACAAGTGTATGTTCCCAGTCACAATGTTTCTTGTTTAGGAAATTGACAGCGTGGCCAGTTCAATGAGCCAAGAAACACAAAACTATTAGCAAATACTTTTTTATCATTTGTTTGTAAAATTTACTGGCGATAGTATTTTCCATTAAGTTTCAAGTAAAATGATTTCCCATATATTAGAAAATATTGCCGCTGTCTATTTTAACTGCGTACCAATAACAAGGAGGTGTAGAGATATAGAACAATGTATAAAGATATGGAACCCTTATTATTATTTATGATTACCCATCGTAAAAAAGTTGGAGTTTGAAGAAATTTACGGCTGGCTATTAAACGTGAATTTAATTTAAAGGTATATGTATGACCGCATGTCACCACGGTCTAATCTCACAGCAGCCAAAACCATTGAACGACTCAATACCGGCCCCATTTGTCTGGTTGCTCATACGTGCCAGCTTCTTGAAAATATCGATGTTGGCAACATTAGCAAACGCCTGGCGTATCTAATTCCTGCGGGTCATGCCTAAAAAAATGGTACTAAAAAGTTCTTTTGAAAGTACTCTTCGCCTCAAATGCTTGCCACCTCATTCGAATATGTAGTAGGTGTGAGATAAGATTATGTCTCACATACATTTTCCTTTCACGTTTGATAATGAGAATAGGCATCAGAAAGGAAAGTTTTAGACCCCAATCAATTGCTGTCACATGCAAAATTTTGAAGTACTGGTAATTGCGTTTGTTGTTTTTTTTTTTTTTTTTTGGTTTCATGATTCTATCCGTCCCAACCCATTATCAGGAAATTGTTGCTTTAACAAGAAAATTCCATACCATTAACGAAATAAATCAAAATTCAAACATTTTAATTGCAAGCGAATAAAGTTTTCCATAGAAACAAAAGGTGCTCCAACTTTCCAAATCATTAACTAAAAAATAAAGGAGCAGGGCTTAATTCCAACGAGCTGAAACAAACACCTTCTATAACAACAATTGACCACTACTACTATTTTTTTTTATTGTATGTTAAACACAATTAAATTTCAATACCATAAATTATAAACTATGAGTTCAATACAACAATAACAACAAGCATAAACAACAATTCAATATGATTTGATTCAAAATAAAAACACATTGTACAATATGTGAATTTCAATTATTAAATGAAAATTTATGATGGCACTTATAAATCGTATGAATTGAATCGACAGCATAAACAAGCAAACACCAGCCATCGGGGCATGCCACCACCACCACCAGCCATGCTCATCTAGGAGTCACTTTCGAAACGTGAAACAATGCCTTTTTTTCAGCCAAAAGCTTTCAAAGCGTATAGAAAACAAACGATTATCGGGCAGGGAGCCCGCGAGGGATAGAAAAGGATGGAAAAAGGAAGAGCGAGCAAGTGTATGTGGTACCAATAAGTCTGGTATTTTTAGAAATGAGAAAATATTATTGAAATAATTTCAACACCTGTATCTGCAAAGCGTTTCTATTGTCAGTGGATGGATACTGCTCGAAAGTGTTGCTTTCGCAGTTATAAACAATTTTACTCCTGCTGCTCTTGGAGAGCAGAGTTGTTCTACCATAAATAAACGAAAAACTCAATAACTTCAAATTGAATGTATGGAATTTGAAAATATTGTTAATAAAACAAAGTGCAGTCATTCAAACAGCCAAGTGAACCAATTGAAAAGAACGTTGCACAGTGGCACCATCCGGTAACGCAATGTAGCCATCTCCGGCCATCAAAACATCCTTAAATGTGTTATTTTATTAAGCGATCTACTTAATAAAATTAAATTTCTGCAAATCCGATGGGAAACTGAAAATAGTATATCAACAATCAGTTTTAGGTTCGGGGAGAAACATATAGGAATAAAAATTTTATTCTTTTAGCTTAACTTATTTGGCTATTCGGATTCCCCTGTACTTCCAACCAACAGGGAAAACTCTCGAAATGTTATTTTTCAAATTAGTTTTTGAGAGCTTTCTGAAAAATAATATTATAAAAATAGCCACTGTTTTACTTTTGTTGTGAAGGATGATCATAAAACAACTACTTGACAATGTTGGCTTCTTGTTACTGTTGTTGTTGCTGCCTCTGCTGTTTTCAACAGAATCGTAAGCAAAGCAGGAGTTCAATGACTGGTGGTGTCGATACATTAAGCTGCCACATGAAAGTGGCTAAAATACAGTCACTCTCACTCACTGGCAAAACACAACTAGTGTTTCTGGTTTCAATCATTTCTGTGACATTAAAAATGGATGCTTCAAGCGATTGAATGCTTTTATCTAGAATCACTTTCTGAGCCAGTTCCAGTTGCGGTAGCGAATTTCCGCAACTTCAGACTCAAAATATTGTTGATGATTTCTGCAGTTAAGAGACGTGTTTCACATTTTCTCTCACAACTAGACTGACACAAAATTTTTTATACTGACATCTGTGTTTGGTAACTTACCACGCGAGGGATATTCGTTTGATACACACCGCAATAGATTAAGAGGCCTATCTAGGGTAAGGAATTAAATTAAAAGGGTAAGGAATTAAATTTGCCTTGTATTTTGAATATCTTTTCCACTAGAATCTATTGGAAACACCTTTGTTTTCCAAATCCAACGATTTTGTTGTACAATGCAGTCAAACTTCAAGAAAAATGGTGATTAAATCACGATATATACTCTTTTACTTAATTTAATTTAATTTGGAACTTAAGGACTTATGCTCTATACATATCACGTTTGCCTTCTCCAATGAAATCGGGGGGATGAAATAAAATGATTTTTTTGTACAGCAGCAAAACATTGACAGAAAGTCAGTTTCATTACTGCTTGGATTTCGAACAAAAATATGCATGAATTGCTAATAATGTAACGCTGGCAACTCTTAGCGCCGCGCTGGCCAAGCTTTTGACTAGAAATTTCTCTGATGTTTGAATTAATTTTAAATTACAAATATGTTCGTACATATGCATGTCTTCTTCAACTTGCATTCGTATAGTCGTGTATCTATAACTTTTCACAATAAAAACTTCTAACCAAATGATAAATTGTCTAATTTTTTATGGCTGCAACGAATAAAAAATAATAAAATCGTTTTTGTTTGTTATCTCACATTAAAATCCATCAGAACGAGCTTTATATGATTGTGGCTTTTGTGGGTTAATTCATGATAAAATATGTTTTCTGCTTTTCAACTTCAGTTTGTTGTTTTCTTGGTGTTCAGTTTTAAAAGTTTCTAGGTTTCAATGACGAATGGCGGTAGACGTTGTAGACGATTTCATGCTTTAGACATTTCACACAAAAAGAAAGAAAGCAGACAAAATACGAATAAAGGTTTTTTTCAACTACATACTTGTTCTTCTGGCCTGCTAAATGTATGATGAATATTAAAAATCTCAACTTGAAGTAAAAATGATATAAAACGATTATTTAAAATATGAATGTGCAAAGGGTCTCGTTTTTACTGTTCTTGTAATAATTTTATCGTTGGTATTAAATATGAAGATACATAAAATAAAAATAACAGCTTGATTTTGGCCATTTATTTATTACATACAAGTTTATCATTTCGGTTGGCAGTGAGTGTGTTTTGTAAATTTATTTCAAACTGTCTTTTTGTCTGACTGGCCGTCTGCCTGTCTCTCTGTTGGTCTGTCTAACGAAATATTTGTTTTTCGCTTTGTGCTGGTAATTTTGTGGGCGTGTATGAGCGCTCACATTCTCCGGTTACAAGTAATTTAATAAACAAAATATTTAATTAAAGGTCAGCAAATCCAACATGAGAGTTTATCAAATATAATTATTTTCCCATGATAACAAACAACGTTTGATGTCAAATAAAATAATTTTAAAATATTCAAATTATTCTTTCGGTCAGACAGGTATTTTAGGTGCACGCATAAAAATGTTACTCAATTTGTTATACTGAAATTTATTACAAATGGTTTAAAAAGTATTTGCGGGGTGATTTAACCAGCGGGATTTCAGAGGCATGTGTTCAAAGATGTATTCTTTGATGTACATCATATAAGCCAAAAAAGTAGGATAAAATTCTCAGGTTCATTTAATGCTTAATTGTGACCAAACGACCTGTGACACGAGGTTTAGTTTTTTTCTACACGGTTGAACACTTTGACTTTAGTGCCAGCAATTACACAATATAAGTTATAATTTAAACTTTTTGTAATTTTATTTTGTTTTATTTAAAAAGCGGCTTTGGTCCGGCTGCTAATTTTTATTTTGTCTTGTCTTGCCGTCGCTGTTGAAATTAATAACTTCTTACTACATACCTGCAAGTTTCCACTTGCACAAGTTTCTTTTGTAAGTTCAGGCGACTAGAACAGTTTCAATCCACGGCATAAACTTTATCCAGTTATGCAAAAGTCAGAAGTCTTGCGAATTTTTGGCAGATACTACCATCAGTACGCTTCCCTGCTTACTGATACCAGCGAGTCTACTCGCCTTAGGAAATATAGCGGTGCAAAACATTAGCCCTATTGGACATCAATTTTGATTTAAAAAATATTTCATTAACAAGTGCTGTTGGTCGCTTTATTCATCCATGATGATTTGGCAATACACTACGCATAAGTGACAGCTCGTTCGACAGTTAATGCTTCAAGAAAATAACCAATATAAACTGTCAGACAGTCGCTGTTCGAAAAGCCCAAATAAAGGCGTTTACTGCAGAATAGTCGTTGTATCTGCATCAAAGTAGAGATGAAATAAAATGGCTGTATTTTGGAAAAGCATTTAAAATTTCATGAAATGAATATTGGATTCAGAAGGTCGGCCTAAAGAATACATTTGAATAAAAAAACGATTGTTTTGCCGCACCAATAATAAATGATGATGATGATTTTAAGTTGGTCACCAAAAGCCCAATAAAAAAAACCCCTTCAGGCTGTTAAGCAACAGTATTATTTGAAATCTGAAAATCTTTCAAAGATAAACAAACACTCATATACAAATTATACAATTATTATGCCACTTCCTTGGTTTCCTTTTTCATTTTTTGCCACATCTCATCTTGGCAACATGTTGCAATCTAAGGTCAAATTCTAACGCTATTGTTTCGGTGAACAAATATGTACATACGTATGTATGTGGGTATCTGTGTATGTATAAACGAAAATAATGTATTTGTTTATAAAATATTTACGAGATGCTTTGAGAACGATAATTTTAGCAAGTGCAACAATACAATTGTGCTGCACAATCACACAGAATCGTAAATTATAATTTTTATAAGCAAATTTTCTAAAAGGAAAAATCTCAACAAAAGCTGTTTGTTTGTTATTGTTGTTGTTGCTGTTGCTGTTGTTCTTGTTATTTGTTATTTGTTGTGTTGCATACAGGAAGAGAAGATGGAAAAGATGCTGTTGTACATGAATTGTTTCTTCCCAGGTATGAGCTTCAAATATTATCTGTGAAAAATATCCTAAGAATTCAATGTCAGCAAATTTTTCTTCAAGCAATTTCTTTCTTTTCTTTTTTCACATTCAGATTTTATACATACATACATACATACATATAATGTATATATATATATGTGTGTGTATGTCTGTTTTATTCGTTTGTTTGATCTTAGTTGGGCAAATAACAATAGACAAGCAATTGCTAGAATTTGGCGAATAAAAAAAAAATGGTTAAAAGTTGATAATATAGACAAACATTATCTCACTCACACACATTTGTGTAGAGCGTTCGATATGAACTCAGATGATTCGAGTGACCAGTTGCAAAAACAGGACTTACGATGTGCTATTTGAGACATGACATTAAATACATACAGTCAAAATTTGAAATGAAAAATTACGCCTGTCGACGGAAACTGTATATTTTGGAAATACCTGTCCTACTGAACTTATAAGAGAATGGATGATGCCCCCAAAATCATCCAAATACTGAAGGTTTTTTGATGTTGAACTGATGTTATTGATAAATAAAAATAATTTAATTTTAATACAAAATCATGTTGAATATTGTAATTATGTTAAATGGCTAATAAAGCAAAATAATAACTAAAGTGATAGGCGGTTTGTTCCAATAGTAGTTCATGTTGATTTAAAATCATTTCATTTTATAAGTCTACTGAAATTTGTTAAACCATGATAATAAAAGTATTGATTATTTGTCTAGGCTCAAGTTCATTAAAAATTTAAAATAAAGTTGTCAATACTTCACACCGTTAAATATTAAGTGGAAATGTATAGAAATGATTATGATTTCTTCTTCTTCTTCTCTTGGCGCTACAGTCCGTGGTGAACCTGGGCCTCAACCAACAAAGTTATTCTTTGTTGTTGTGTCGTAACTAGTGTGTTTTTACACGGTAGGGAAGTTACCCCCACGCACAACCCCCGAAACCTGGAGGACCGGGTCCTGGTTTAGACCCCTGGACAGAGGGGATTCGCTGCACACTTTGGTTCACCTCTAAGCGGGTGCTGTAGGGGCTATCCAGGGGCGCCACGGGGAGGCAGTATGTCAGCTTGACCAGTCCATTTTCAGGGATCGCTGCTGGCTTCTCGCCAGGTTGAGAGCAATCAACAACTTTGCCCTGAGTGCACTGGCCCATTCCCCCATGAATGATTATGATTTACATTAGCGAAAATCTTAGGTAAACTAGTCTACACGTGATCGCTGCCCCAATGTCACTAACAGATGGCAAGTTGTTGCCAACTAGTATCCCTTAGGCTTTTGTTGGAATGAATCGTAGTACTAGTTTCTACTGCTGTTTGTTTTTACTTAAGGTGTGAAAACTACTAAAGCCGTGTTAAATATAAATATAAATACCAAGTCTGAGTGTAGTTTTTCAATCTTCTTTTGACAACAAAGCACCAAAATTTGGATCTTAGAACAATATACAAAGTCCCTCAGAAAAAAGTTTTTTCTATTATCCTTTGTGAGCTGTCATTTGTTTGACGTTTTAACAGAGTTATTACAACCGATAATATAACTGAAAAATCAAACTTTTGGCAACCTTTCTCCGTCCATCAAAAAACCCTGCATATGCGCATGCACACACACTCAATCGTCTTATTACCAATTGTTGCAATGACGGCAAATTATACCGTATCGCAGCATTAACAACCACAAAGCACATTCAACAACCGACGTAAAGAAAATAAAATTAAATAAAACAGCTAGAAAAACATTGCAATAAATACAAATATATAAATAAGAGAAAGAAAAAAATATAGAAAAATACCTAAAACGAAAATAACAGACAAACAAAAGCTAAACTTCAAACACACAAACACATTCAGCAGAGTGTGTCTTAACAATAAATGTTTATCACAATTGTAGTGACCGATCAATGGCAACAACAATATAAAAACACATGCAGCAGAGTATCCCCAGCAGCACTTAAGGCAACAAAACAATTCCATACGACCATGTTACCATTCCTATTCATTGTTATTTGTTGGAAAATTTTCTTTCCGAAAAAGAAAACATACGAAAAAAAAGTTAGAAATAATTTCAATGTTTGTTTATGCTGGCAATTGTGCAACAAAAATGTATTTTTATTTCATTTGCAGTTCGGTAGATTTTCGTTTGCCAAGCAACACATAAACTCTAAGACAGTAATAATAGTTCGCTTCTCTCTGTTATGCGTCTGCTTAGGAATTGAAGTTTTCACTATGGTTCTAAAAACTCATCAGGCGATAAAAAATAACTAAATAGATAAATGTTGGAACGAGGTTTGTGTCTACAAGAAACAAAAAACAAAACTGGTATTTTATCTTGTGCATCGTTCGAATGTGCTCGGTATTGTTGACTTTAAGGCCGACCTGTAACTTAAGTAGTCCTCACAAGAAAAACTCAAATTGGGTCCGATTGCTGCTAAAGGCTTTGCAAATATTGGGTTGTCTGTTCTCATTTACTTTGAACTCGCGTGTCAGTTGGATCTTATGCTGGTGTTGGTTCAGTTCCCGAACCGAAGTTTACAAAAGCGCGGATGCTCTCGGTCGATCTGCAGTTGCTTTAACATAAGAGTTTGAATATATATTATTTGCTGAACAAGTTAGGAACGCCGTATTTGCCATAGAATACATGGAGCGCTGTCGTAAGTTTACAGTAACGAAAAATTAGAAAACACGAGCTCTTAAGTTGCTTGCATAATTCAAGACCATAATGCACAACAAGTTAAGAAGTAAATCTTTTTATTTCTTACTGCCCATAGTGCCAAACTAAAACTAAATCTTTAATAAAGAAGTGAGCATGGTTTTATTCAACGCCTTTTTTCTTCTTCCATTTTGCATTTGTTAACCCATTACCTTTTTGTGTGAGCTTTTGCTTTCTGACTTTATGGAATGAAATGAAAAACTTCCTGACAATAATGGTGACGCAGCTCATTACTAATGCAAACACTTCAGTACAGCACAAAATAGCAACAATACAAGCATGAAAACTATAAGATGTGTTATTGCTTTGTTGGAGCATCACTTGAAAATTCCAATTTGGTTTTTTCTCCTTTTTGCACTCTACTGCTCCTTCCGACAAACTCTTCAACTGCCACTCGGCTTTCTATTTAAAATTCCTCTTTTTTCCATTACGATATAAACGTCCAGCAGGCTGCAAATAATGTCTGCTGCTCACACTGGGCCTCTGTTTTCAAAAGGAGCTGCTGTAACAACGTTCTGGCTGCACAGACAAGCAAACAAACACACAACTGCTCTTTCTAGTCGTATTAATAACCATTTACTAGGAAATGTTTTCTGTGCTATAAATTCCGGCAATGACAATTTGTAATTTCGTTGGCTTTTGCAATTGGAATATAAGAAATTCATGGAATTGTTTTCTCTGCGTGTAAGAAGAAAATTAAAAACTAAGACCTCTGAACAGACAACAACAAGTCGCTTGTGAAACTCAATGTGAAAATTCCGTTTATTATTTTCAGTAGAATACGAAGTGATCTTTACAGTGGCTATAGTGGCATGCCATGCCTCTGTCTCGTTTCTCCACCACGGACGCAATCCTTCGCAGGGACTTGGTTATTTATATGGCTTAAGAATGAACAAAATTTAACTTTAACCTTCAAATGTATGAAAAGATGGGCCGTTATGACCCCCCTATCAATTCATTTAAGGCCGAGCACTCCTGGTGGTAATTATTAAGGTCTACTCTGCGATGGGTAGAAATACCTGAGCTACTAGCTATTCCCCCCCAATATAACTCAAAGACTACTTTCAAAAACCTGGACTATCTCAATAATAAACCATTTACAAATTTATTTTGTTGACATTCTGGCTGATTTACTAGTACTACAGACTCTGGACGCATGCGAAATAATTTGTAGAACAGCTCAAGGGGGCTCTCTTGGTCTCCTTGTGCCAACACTTCGGTAATCGCATATTTCAGGTTTTGTTTTCCAATTCTAACTGATGGATGCCTGAAAACTAAAATCTTTCATTCTATCTGGTTTTACTTGCTCTGTTCCTGATACAGGTCGCACAGCAACCAATGGCAAGGAAACATATAAATTCTGTAGATGGAATGCCTTCGTCCAGAAACGCTCTGATTGTGAAAACAAAATTTCAGATTTTTCGACACCCTTCTGTAGTGTATAAATATTGTACTTAAGAAAATCTAATAGCTTCCCGATGTTTTAATTAAGAAAACCTAAGAAATCAAGTGATCTGTATCCTTTTGACCCAGATGAACTTATTTTTAAATTAGTTTATTTAACATTTTTGCCCCGTTCGTTATTATTTCCTAACAGACGTTTTTATTGAAAATAAACAATTTCCTTTGATTTAAATTATCTGATAAAAATGGAAGTCATCGCACACACACATTTTCAATTTCGAAATTGATTGATCAATAATTTTTTGCTTTACCTTTAAAAACACAGGTACAATGAACTATTTTCTCTTGTGCGCTTAAAAGAAGTCGGAGAAACCAAAAAAATATCTGCATTTATTAAACGAATAAGCGGTCTAATTTTATAGGGTCATATATCAATGGTCGTTGGAGGAATCTTAAGAGTCTTGTCTGCTGTTCTGTTGTTGTGTTGTTTTACAAACACACAACGGACATTATATCAAATTGACAAGATCATAAGCTTCCTTTATTGGTGCAATTGGAGAATAAGAAAAACACGGCAGGGGTTTTCGCTTTATCTCTTCTCACTGATGACGATGATGCGGCGGCCGGCTGCTGCTTATTATTCAATAAACATTAGAATGAAGGGGGGAAAAAAAAGCCACGACAGGGAAGGATGAAGAACAAAAAGAAAAGCAACAAAAAATACAAACAGCACCATCCGTATAAAAGTACAAAAGCTTCAGCTTAACTTAAGAAGCTGGAAACGAATAAGAGCAGAGCAAAAACTTAATAGAATATGAACGCAGTTAAATATGTAGTGAGCTTTAGCTTTGGTTTATATTAAGCTGTCCGCATGTGCTTTCTTCTTTTTCTTTTCCTTGTTGTTGTTGTTGTTGTTTGATCTACACTTGTTAAACTTAAACAGTTGCATACAATATTTGTTGGATGCCTGACTTATTGGATGCCTCAATTTTTTTGGTTTTTTGTTCTCCTTTTTCTTGCCTAGCAATATCATGAACCCATTGCACCGGCCGACTGCAGGCCCGGACTTCTTAAGAAAGCTGAACTAAGAGCAAAACAACACAGTGATGGTGTTGTTGCTGTAGATGCTCGATAAGCGATCAATTGTTGTGTTGTTCTTCCATACTCTGTGGCAACCAACCGACAGACAGTCACTTGCTGGTTTTTTTTTCGATTCTTAAGTCACTGTAAGTTTGCAATCTTCTTAACTGCGTGATGGATGATGAAGTTACCAATAAAGTCAACACATGGATGCGTTTTTGTTTTTAGTAACCAGACATCATGCCATTCTACAACATGCTCGGTTTAATAGATTTTCTTTTGCTATTCTTCGGCTGGATCCCTCATTTTTCGTTACTGTTTTGAGCTGAAAAAAAACAAAACAGTGGCATTTGGCATAGTTTTCATGTCAAAATGTATGGGTGTACAAATACATCATTCTTGATGGTCATCATCAGTCTTTTGGCCATATCAATTGATCACTTACAAAAACGAAAATACCACCACAAAAACAAGAAAAAAAAATACCATCATCATTGTCGTCATCGGGAGCAGCTTTGGGCTTTCTTTATATTTTATTTATTCAAGTGATTAAAGTAGCTGGACTCAGAATAAATAACCAATAAAAATGTGCACAGATTTGACAAAAAGCCAAGTCTTCTTCTTTAAGCTATTCCGGACTTGTAAAAATGTAAAAACAAAAAGACATTTTTAACAATTCTTGAAGCTTTGAAAATCATACACACGGACTGCACTACAGAAATCTAATCTACGGATAGTCATTCATTGTGCCATCTCAAAATAAATGAAATCGGGAACTTCTGAGAGTCGTTCCACCAAAAACAAAAATTAAACATACAAAAGTAATCGTCGATCAATATTTTCATTCGATTTGCAAACTGTAAGCAAATAGTTTTATACGATAAGGGAACTGCAAAAATGTATCCTAAACTTTGGGATAGTCGCTTTGAGCGACAAAAAAAATTTAAACTTCAGGCAAATGTGTCTAATCAGTCCATACACGACAAACTTTTCAAAAAATTGCTTAGAAACTTGTAGTCCGGAGAACGAGTTTTTGAAAGGTTAACAGCCTGTGATCGCCGTGTTGTTTTAAAGGTGTCCGTCTAACCTGCTTAATATTGCGTTACCGATGATGCCACCATGCTCATTCTTCATGAACGAATTGAATATATGTCTACCTCTCGCAGACGTGACGTAAATTGGTGATTTGACCCTAAAGTTCAATGGTGGAGTTTACTGAAGCCGCAAGTCTATGCCAACAAGCCGCAATCAATATTATAGCGCCCATTCCTCCAATTCAACCTGATACAATATGTGCCTCAGACTTATTGAAAATTGGAATGCTCTTATTGGAGTTGCACGAAACTTTCTGAAATTTTGTAATGCTACTAAACGGCAATAAACTTTAATCGGTGTATAATTCGTGGTCTCTGATTCCCGCAACAATCACAAAATTCTTTCGGTTACAAAATTACAAACATATTGTGAACGTTGCTTTGTTCATTTATGCTGCAGCAAAAGTCAAGAAATAGTTAACAAAAATTTAATTAAAATTAATTTAATTTTTTAATATCGCTTAAAGTATTCTTATGTTTCAACAGTAGCAGATAAATAAGTATGAACACCGCTTCATTTTATTATATGTCGTTTGTGTAATATTCTTTTCCGTAACATATATTTTTTTCTTTTTAATAAACGAACAATAAAATGTAAGAAAACTTTCTGAATACAAAGAGTAACACTTACTTTTGCTCGTTTTCGAAGAGGAGTTCAACACGACCGCCACAGTTTAGAATAGGGGAGTCAAAAAATAATTTTTTACACGTAATAGGTTTTGTACATCTGAGGAATTGGTGCATTGTGTGATCTTGCTTGCTGTTGAGTTGACAAAAAGGTTAAAGTAAAAAAGAAATAAAACAAATTCCTGGTTGCTTTACTACTAGAAAGTGATGCAAAATTATCCATTTTTTTTTTGCCTTGCTCCACAAAAAGAGGCTTTTGGAAGGATTTTGTGTACAATAAGTTGTAAATTATTGCGGGCCTTGAGTTTGAATTTAAATTTGGCGAGTTTCAGAAACTTAAAGCAGAACATTCTGTTAAATATTCTGCACTTGCATGCAAAACACTTTTTTTTTTAGGATATTCTAGTCCCCAGTGTCTTAGGAGATTTTTCTCAAGTCAGCTTAAAAATTCTTCACAAGCAAACAGAATTAGTTATATAAAAAGGAACAACGAGTAACTTTCGCATTGATGTCTTTGTTGTCGATATTGTGGCTGTAGTTGTTTTTCGCGGTGTAGCAAATTTCGTTGTTCATCAGTGGGAATTGGTTTATTTTGTTGTTTGAAGTTTGTTTTGCTTTCTCCCTTTGGCCTGCAAATTCTTTTATTTGTTCCATTCTAAACTCACCAATGTCCTGGCATAATCAACAATTGAGCATCTAAAGATGCAGATGCAGACGAAGGAGAAGGAGAAGGAAAGCAGCAGTATTTTACAACATGTAGCAAAAGAAAGGCTTAACATTGTTAGATGGACTTGAAAGAAAGACATAAGAAAAATCACATGTAACCTGTTGCCAGAAAGTTGAAAACAAACGAAAACTTTTCTTGCTTTCGTCCAGGTCTGCTGAGAGGTTTTGTATTACCTGGTGTTTTTGCAGTGGCTGATTTTGTTGTTCTTGCTGGTGGTTGTTCTGTTGCCAGCAACAAACAGAACTTGACCATGTTTTGTCCCCACATATTAACAATTGACAATTTTTTTTCCTGTTGCCTGTTTTCTTTAACATTTGTTGGCTTAATTCTTTTTTTATTTTCTGTGTTCGAAAGCATTTTCAGATCTTTTGTAGTTTTTTATTGGTAGTACTGCTGCTGCTGCTGCTGATAATGCTGCCAATGTTGCTATTGTAACATGTTTCATATAATTGTTTGATGTTGTTGCAGCAGTTGTAGTCCCAGATGCTTTTATGCAAATGTTGTTGTGATCAAAAAAGAGCTTAGAAATGAAAAGAAAACAACGCACACACACACACACACACACACATACAAAGTTTGCAGTAAAATAATGTCCTAAAGCAATTGTAATGAATAATCACTTGGTTTCATGAAAGTTTTCTAAATCATAACAGAGTCCATAAACAGATACTAGTACTTATTGCAACGTACGTTCACAATTCATACCTTCAATGTAAACATAATGGGAAATAGATAAAATGTTGGGATTTGAATGTTTTATTGTGTACAGTGAAAATCAAAAGTTTCGTGCTTTTTGGGCCAATCTACAATGTTTGTGTGGAAAAATTATACTCTGTTGGCAAAACCTTCAAAAGTTTTACCAGTGTTTTTTCCAAAGATTCTGACTAGTTTCTATTTTGTGTAAAACTGGCGTATATTTTAAAACGCGATCCGCGTGACAGGTCTTAATCCAGTTGCTTATTCTTGTAGATGGTGTGAAAACAAAATATAAAGCTTAAACTTTATGACAGCGTAAAACTCCTTCAAGTGTTATTTTATTCAAAATATTCAGCTCACTAGAGACGATGTGGGCGCGTAGCTTTCCAAACAAGTTTGTGACAAGCTAAACACCGTTGCTACTAAAGTCGTAAAAGTAAAGAACACTCTTTTCATGGATTCATTTAGAAACGAATTATTACCGATCGATCTTACAGCATTGGCTAGAATAAAATAACTTTAAATCTCTTTTCGTAATGCTTTCAGATCAATATCAGACTGGTACTTGATAGAAATATGGATAGAGATTTGAGAATCGTTGGAACCCCTTTGCCATATAAGCAGCTCTATGAAAGAGATTTCAGCTGAACTGCCCACTTGATGTGTTTGTTTGATATTGTTTGACGAATTCACCAAAATCTTATATACATGTGTGAAATTTGACGTGCTCTGCTCTTACGGCAATCTCCAATTGACCGGCTTAAACATTCGAAAAAATGATCAATTGTAAACCATTTTATCCTTCACTGTATACATGCATCTGACGTGATTATGCATGTTGGATGTGTGTGCCTAACTGTGTGCTGCTTTAGTTTGCGTTGCGGCCCATCTTGTTGTTGTTGTGTTCTTTCGATTTCAATCATTTTCAATTGAAACTAACTGTACCTGTTGTTGGTGATGTTTGTTTGCCTTGATGTGGTTGTTGTTTGGAAGGGTGTTCTTTTGTTAAAGAAAAATTGAAAACATTAGAGAACGAACATTATCATGGCCGCCACATACATACATGCGATTTCACCAAAAACATGGACCTACAACATCATTTGCAATACCCCAGAGTTGCATGTACGGATCAACAAAAATGATTTTGTGTTTTTTTGTTGCCCTTCTTTTCTCCTCTGTTGTCTGGTCTGAATAAGCAACGCCAACAGCAACATTTCCAACATCATTATTACCATTATAATCATCGTCACTCCTAGATTGAATGAGTGAATGCATTATCAAAACATGTCACTTGGGAGTACAATCTTCGACTGCTCACAGCAATTATCGTTGGTTGCTTTCTTTTCTTCGCCTTGTTGTTTTTTTTTTCTGTGTGTGTGTATTTTATTGGATTTGGATTTCCTGTTTGAATTGTTCCAACACACAACATATGGCGCTTTATGATCTTGCGATTGTTGTTTTTATATGATTCTTGGCGTTTGATTGGAAATTTCTTTGATTTTGAAGATTTATTAGCCCATTAAGTTTATTTTAATTTCTTACAAAGTTTCCAATCAAATTCAAATTATATGGTTGTTTGAAAACTTAATTTTTTTGGATTTATGTATTTGTTTGTACTCTTTTTTGGAATTGTTTTTTTTTATTTGATTTTGTACATGTGTTTATTGTTCTGTAGGGCATTTTTGGGTAATTCTTTCTTTTGAAATCTAGTTGGGTTTATGTTTGCGTTTTCGCTTTCTCAATTCATCAGGCATTTGATTAATATTTTTAAAGAAGACAGAAAAGTGATTTCTAAACTACTTTAAGCTGGCGTGACAATCAGCCATGTTGTATGGGCGGTATACTTTTTATCAGCAGCCATTGGCCTATAGATATGTATGTAATAAAATCTATGTGATATATTTTCCTTCTAACTAAAACTGAAAAAAGTAGGTGTGGCCCAAATAAGAGTATATGTATGTATGTATTGCCGTGGTTCGTTTTCTATGTATAATATTTGAGCCTTCAGGCATGATTAAATTCGATTTATTTAATTATTGATGAAAAATTCAATTATTAATGAAAAATTATGTTGTTTTTTCGTTCGATTTGTCTTATTTTCGATTTGTCTTGTTTTGTTATCTTTTCAGTTGTAAGCGGATTCCAATTTGTCGCCCTTATTAAAAATACATATGTACATACATATTATTATCATTGTTTTAATTGACAGAAAAAAGAAACGTAGCGAAAAACAAACATGTTTTTCTTTTCGAATGAAATGCAATGAAACTCGTGCAAAGTGAAAATACTTGTATCATTTCAAAAATAAAGTATTAAATTCTACGAACACATTTTAAATGGCGTTGTTGTTATGACTGTCGTTGTGTACATAATCCAAACCTCTGAAGAGGATATTAATCAATCTTGGTTTAATTACACACTTGTAAACACACAGGCACACACACCAACAACACACACCCTGACAAAATCACACACAATTCCAACTGCAGTATAAAACGCACACAATATTAAACGCACAAACGAAAACAAAATAATTAATTATACATTGATCGATAAGTGTAGTTGTCATTTGTTGCAATACGAAATTAAACGCGTTGACGTTTATGTGACAAGTGAACCCGCACTTTAAAATCTTGAACTCAGATATGAAACTCTTATTAGAAGGAGGTAAAGCGAATAAGTGGCAAAACTGGAGGATGAGGGGAAAAACAATTAAATTGTTAAATTAACTTTCATGTGCACAAGAATCTGTATACGGAATTTACAATTACATGCATATACATGTGCATAAGTAGGTCTATAGGGATGTCAAATGTTATACATGTTACGGAGCCTTCCAGCAGGCCTTTTTGTAAATTTTTTTGTACATGGAATGCTAAGAGGCATTCTTTAAGGACTCCGAACTTCCTTCAAAGACATGCAATAATCCATTTTACTCGCACCAGAAGGCATCTGCCTTTTGATAGGTCTGCTACGCCTGGTTCGATACCACTTGAAACGCACTTAAACCAATTTAAAAATCTCCAAAAGATCCGCATTTGTAGATTTTTAAACATGAGCACATTCGTGGAGCAGGCCAAGTTAGCTCTCCACAACTGCCTTTGCTGGAAGGGAGGACAAGACTGCTAAATTAGGACCCTGTATCAGGGCCTGTTCAGTTCTTCTCTTCACCATGTGATATGTATGAATGTATGCAGCACGTATGTATGTATGTATGTACTTACATATGTTTATTTATAATTTTGTGGAAAGCCATTAAGTTCTGTTTCCAGGAAATTTACACTAACACCAACACTTAACAAGTTGTCGTCCTACCAATTCCTGACTAGAATAGTTAATCTTCATCAAGATAATTGTCAATATATAGGAATATATTTGGCAGATTACAAAACCACACATTTATACATATACATGTACATAGATACATAAATACATACTGTCAACCCTGTGTGCACTAAGTATTTTCATAAAACAATTCATGTGTGTTATAATTTTAAGTTTTCGTGGTAGGTTTGAAATACATAAATCAAAAACAAACTAATAAACTTCTCAGGAAAATTGGTGACATTTACACCCAAAGCTACTGCCGATAGACAACAAATTTATTTATTTATTTGATAAAACTTTTAATTTAGTCGAAGCCAGAAAAACAATTAATTTTTGTCACATTTTAAAGTCATGAAATTATTATCGACTGACAGAGTCGATGCTTTTCAGTTTTTATTGTGGAGTCTCAAATATTTTAGTTAACAACTCATCATGTTTTTCAACTGGAAGGTGATGGTGGGAATGAAAGACATGATAACATAAAGACTGTGAAGAAGTTTTATTTTTTGTTTCCGGTGTTTTTGCTCGCCAAGACTTCATAATTAATAATAAAAGTTGCAATAAAGCCTTGGAAATGGGTTTAAAAATTTCAATTTACAGAATTGTATTAAAAAGTTTCCTTTTGTTTTCTAAATGTTTAAAAAAACTTCCATTCACTACAACATCGTACAAATCTCTGTTACGTTTACTCTGGTTAGCCCGCTTCCGAAACTTTATCTGTGACTCAGCCGGGTCTTGACATTCTCCGTTATGGTTTTTGATTCTATACGCTATAGGGGCAGATCGAAGGTGGCCCAAAATTGGAAGCCTTTTCTATGGTTGCATAAGACGCGCTTGGAAGACACAATTTTCACGAGTGTACCATACATTTTATACATCTTGTTGACATACGACTTTTCTTTTCCGCTCAATTACGGGCCAGACTCGTATGTACTTACATATATGTATCTAATAGGCAATAATTTCTTCATTGTTGATAAATGAAAATCGGGTAGCTGGAATCTCACAGAGCAAAAGGGAAGTTCAAAAATGTTTTGCAGCAATTACAAATACAAAAACTACTATAATAAAGTAAAACCTTGTTTCACTTTAGACTTTATTTTCTGCCAAAGAATTTGCCTAACTTTTTGTTCTAACATGTAATTGAAATGAATTTCATATTCAGCTTTATATTGTGATTTAGTGAGATTTACTATAGACATTATAGGTCTGCCTAAGAGTTAATATGAAAGTTAAACCAACAAGAATATATGTAGTTCAGCCAACGTAGTCTTGTAATAAACCCTACAATGACCCTTAACACACAGGGAACTGAAAGCAACTTTGCTAAGTTTGATTAAATTTAAATAAATTCCAGAAGCTAATTGCTGCTACATCAACATGATTGAGTGCAATTTAAAACTTTAAACACTATTAATTTTATTTCTACTCATTTACAACAGGTGTCGCAATAATCATTTTCACCAATAGCCCCAGCCTCAGCTTCAGCTTCACGAAACACCAGCAGCGCAGTAGTCAGTTGGCCAGTCCATTTGAGAAAAAGAAAAACGTAGATATATTCTTGTAAATTTTCTTGGTATTGTCTGGATTTTACGAACTCTGTTTTTTAATAATTTGCATATTAAATGAGCTGGACACGATAAGTCTTGAGATATATTTTTTTTTTTGTTGCTTTAGCGTCTGGTTGTAGTTTTAATTTTATTAAAATCGTTTTCTTTTTCTTTCGCTTTCCTCCATCTTGGTAGCAGAAGACTTGATTTTGTTGTATTTGAGTTTATAAAACAAACAACAGACCCGCAGAAAAGTGTCTGAAAGAATAATTGAATGACTGGCAAATGAACGGGCCAAATAACGTATTCAAACGACACGGATTTTAAACGTTAGAATAGTTTAAAACAGGGTGGCAGGCGGCAGGCACTTGCTTACAAACATGGACGTACGCCTGCCAGCAGAGTCTTGCATCACTGTTTCTGCATAAATACATAAAACATTTTTATCAATCAGAAAAGCTTTTTAAATTAAAAATAACGAAAAAAGGAAACTTGTTAATTGACGCCACTTTGAAGTGTTAAATGAATTATTTTATCAGTAACAAGAAGAAAGACATTACTTTTATTCCGTTCGCATTTTGCTCCTCTCTTTTGATGCATATTTAAATAATTCCTCCATTAACTGAAATTGTTCTCTTTTGTTACTTTTCAGCCAAAATTATTCGCTTAACACAGTTTGACAGCATTACAGACAACGAGAGCAGCAGCTGGGGTAAGTTATTTTAGTTAATTTCATTTGTTGTGACGTTCCTTGAAATTATAGAATAAGCGTGATGTACAAAAGTAACACGGGTTTGTTGCTCGTGGATTCCTTTGAATGCTAATCCTACTCGACTGTTCGGGTTTCCCCTTTTCTTTAATGTTTGTTAAGAAAACCGCATTTTGTTCAATTGAATTTTGTAAATATCGCGGGCAATATTTTTGTATTTTGAAACCTCGCGATTTTTGGGGTGGCTGAAACAGTCTCTTAACCGAAGAAAATACACGTTCCCATCTGACAGAATCAGCCAACGATACTTTTCATGAAAACTTTTTGATATTTTCTGTTTTGATTGATGAACCCCATTTTCGATTGAATTAAATATATCCAGTGCTATTTGCTTTACTCTGAAGTAAGTGGACGTGACTGACAGAAACTGTAGTTCTTCGAAAAGAAACACATCAATGTAATTGAATCTTTTAGCCTGTCCCACGATAACGAACGTTGTCAGTGTTTTGAAAGCCAAAGAACTGACTTGTGGACCCACAATATCGAACGTTAATGTTCACCAGTTCGCCAACTTTTGGACTTTTTAAGAACTTTCCTCTTTCCCAGCCAGTAATTGCCTCTCCCATGATATCTAACGCTATTGTTCGGCAGTTAGCAAAACATCATCCATTGCCCGCATTAGTTAATTCCCATATGTCGGACTTTGTCTTCAGCTCAAAACACATGCAAACATTAAAGCTCGTCGTCGTGTGATAGGACGCGTATGTTGAAGAGGAAATCGTTAAGCAACTTTATTACGGCATAAGCTTCAAACCAAACACCTTTTATTGTTTATGAATGTTTCTAATAACTATCATTAATCTTTAATGAGATTTAATTATAATTTGCATAAACATGTTCCACGCTTGCCGAGCGAAACCTTTTTGTATGTTCAAATTCTATTAAATTTTTAAAAATTTTAATCTTTCTAATAACAAATATTAGTTTGCCAAATCAAGTGTTAATATTGATTATAGATTAGATGATTTTGTATTTGATATTGAGATTGGCCAGCCTTAAGTGTTGGTTTAATGCCGCTGATATTTTGTTGGCGGAGGGAAAATATCACTTTGTCTGACAAGTTTTACAAAAAAAAAAGGGAAAGAAAGATAACTTTGCCGGGTGGATATGACAAGTCAACGGAACTTAATAAACACAAAAAGCAAGTTCAGAGACAAAGATATGGAAATAATTAACCTCATATACAATAAATGGTTTATTCATTTAATTATTTTCATATAAACCTCAGCGTTAAGATTTCCTTTACTGAAAATCTTTTTTTTATATCCTTCGAAAGTATTGCTTTAATTTCAACATCTTCATAATAATATTTTGCATATGCTTTTTACTTCAACTTTTTCAAAATTTTTGCTTAACAGAGAATAGACTCATGAAACTCCATAAAGGGTAAGTCTTTCACAAAAAGCGAAAAGTCCCTAGTTCCCAGAATACCCTAATTTTATCCACGAATGCAGATAAATAAATGATTTTTATTCAAATTTAATCCAACAACGTTTTATAAAAATACCTTCTGATCAATTTCTGTCCACCTTGACAACAAAGAAACAATTTTTTCCACTACCTTGTATTTGTTTGCTGCGCACAAAAACACATTTTGAATGTTAACTTTTATTTTTCTTAATTAAAAACGAAACCGAACAAGCAAAAGGCGTAAAAAATTTCTTTCCTTAAAAACAAAAACAAACAAAATCATTTACACAGACCTTCAAAATAAACACAAAAACAACAACAACAAAAATGTCTTAAGTCAATATCGAAAAAAAAATTACTTACCTACAGGAAGCAACACTGCATAATGTATCGCAATCGAGCAAAAACATGTGTTTTTGTAGGTTTGGTGTTGTTGTTATCCGAAGAAAATACATTTTGTTGAAATAAATTTCCCCGGAGCTTAGAAAAAATCCTCAAAAAATCCTTCAAAAAAATTATTGCACTGAGATGAGAAAAACTCCCAAAAGTAAACTGATGCAGTTTAACAGTTTAAGAAGAAAATTACAGCCAAAATATATTTCGGGGCAGCAAAATAATCTTGTGCCACATGCATAAATATTTACCAATTTCCAAATGGCAAGTACGAATAGTTTTTTGTTCGTATGCAACTAATGCCTCTTGGTGGTTCCTTAAATGGCCCGTTCCTTAATTGCGGTTGCTGCAGCAAAGTTAATTCCTTACTGTTGTTTTTGCCAGTGGTTGCACTATATCTTTTTTTTCGTTGGTTCACTTAAAACACAAACGTTTTTCTTTTGGTTTCGGTAAACAAAAATATGTATCTCTAAGCTTGAAGGGTTCCTAATCGTGCTGGAAATATAAATCCTCTGCATTATAAAAGGTACATTTTTAGAAATACACTTTTTTAAAAGAGTACATGTTTAAGAAGGTACTTTTTTCGAAATTTTTCTCGTGCTGGAAATATAAATCCTCTGCATTATAAAAGGTACATTTTTAGAAATACACTTTTTTAAAAGAGTACATGTTTAAGAAGGTACTTTTTTCGAAATTTTTTCAAAAAGGTAGATTTTTTTACAAAAGTACTTACAAAATACCTTTTAAGGTATATTTTTTTTTAAATACAATTTTAAAAAGTACTTTTTTTAAAAAGTACTTTTTTTTAAAAAAAATATTGCTTTTTTATATGAATTTTTTAATGGGTCCTTTTTCACAGCCTACTTTTTTTACTGGTTATTGTTTAAAAGTACTGCCTTTAAAGAACTTTTCAAGAAGTACTTTCTTAAAAGGTACTTTTTCGACTGTCACATTTTTACGTGTGGTAATTTCTCGGCCATTTGTAAACTACAAATGATGGACTGAGCGCACGATAAACCCTGTATTATGGATTTAATGTGTATGTATTTTAATGGCACCAACACATGCTTTCATTGAACAATGCACACTTAAAAAGAAGAAGAAGAGGAAAAAGCTGAGGCAGGGCGACAATTTAATTTCTTTGGCTTCGATTTGTTGGAAGTTCGTTAAGGTTTATATATTAATTTTATCCTTTGCATATTTTCTTGTTGTCATTGTCGGCGTTGTTTTACTGGTGTGGCTCAATTCCATTTCACTTGCCGCATTATTTTCGGTTTACAACTTTTTGTGTTCTTGTTTCAATGCACATTTATGTATGGGCGACAATTTTTGTTAATTTTTTATCTGCCTGTACGTTCCTCTTTATTCGATTATTTGTCCTGTAGTCAAAACGCTCTTTCTTTTTTTGTTTTTGCTCTTTTTAACTTGATTTCTTTTAAACTTAATAAGAAAGAAGCGCCTTCGAGTGCAGTTTGTGTGTCCAATTGCTGGTAGAAGGAAAAGGAAAGCACAGACCAGGCAGACAGACAGACAGACAGACGAATGTTCGTTCCACTTCCTGTGACGACCGCCACCAGAGTTTTAATTTGCTTTCTGTTCACTTGACTTTAAGCAATCAGCCAACGTTCTATGAAACCAATTGCATTTTACACTGCAGTATTTTTCTGTTTTTTTTTCGTTTTTGCTGCCGCAGATCTTATAAGACCAACTTCTTTTTCTTGGGCTGCATTGTTGACATTTTTTGGTGACTTCGTTTGAATTCTTATTGTTATTGGCTTGTTAAGTTTCTCAGTTTTATATGACTGCCAGCTAAGCAGTCAGCGATAGTTGTTGTTTTTTTTTTGTTTTGCTTCTTATTTTGTTTCTGTTGTTGATTGCCCAGCTAAGAACTGTGCCGCTTAACCAGGCTCTAATTGTCTTTGAATTCTAATTGCAATTTTCTTTGTCATTCCTGGCCATCGGTTTCTTGTGTTTTTTAGTGGCCGGTTATTTCGACGGGAATTTGGCGCTGATGAGGATGGCGAGCAATTATTATCATACTGATTTTAATTTATTATCTCTTATTCGGCATGCAAAAATTCAAACTTGTTGTATATTCGAGTTAAAGGTATTTTCTAGAGGAAACTAATACATTTGGGATATATGTATGTATTTTAAATTACTGGCTCCAATAACTCACTGAAATAAAAAAGTATATGAGAAGTCCACCCTTTTGTTTGCAATTGTCAAGATTTTTTCAATTTCTTTTGTTGCAAATGTTGCTTAAAAGTTCACCATCTTTTTAATTAGTTCTTTATTCGCTATAAGGCTAAATTAAAGCTTTTCGCCCCAACAACTAACAGCCCCAGGCCAGGAAGTTGCACAAAATTCCCTGGGGTAATTTTTCCAATCGGTTGCTTTTTAACCCTTCATGAATTTTTAAATTTCTTTTTGTCTTCCTAGTTTTTCAACAACTCTTTGTTCAGTTTCTGTTCTCGCCAGCCAAAAATATTATGAAATGAATTGAGAAATTTTGCCGGAAAACAATATTTATTTATGTTGTTACAGTTGTCGGGGGTTGTGGTGTTGCTGGCAACTAATTGACCCGTGAATTTTATAATTATCCACCAAAAATTTCTTGTATGATGGACATGCCGTAACATGCATTGTAACACAAGTGAGTGCAATAAATTTTTTTAAGCTATTCAGCAAAATTGTTTCCGTTGTTTTGTTTGCGCTATGCTCGACTTAACTCTGTCCATGTTTGCTATCTGCTGGGTGCACAAATTAATTAATTAATTAATATAATATTAAGTTTTGATAAATTTTCACAGTGCACACAAACGAAAGCTCCATTGGATCACATCACATTGTAAAACAGATTAAATGACGTGGTAGTCATCCTCATGCTGAACAAAAGTCTTATGCAGTTCCTGCAATTCCAGGCAAACTAATCTCTTCTTTGCATAAATTATCACTGTGATACGTTTCGGTCAGAAGAATATACAAAATTTATGGTTGCTTTAGAGTTTGTATGGAAAACTAATCAGAGCAAAACTTTGGCTTGAAAATGTGGTATATTTGATATATAAAAAATAATCAAGATATCGCTGTGATAAATCTTCTATAGAAAACATTTTAAAGAATTCCTTTGCAAGAATTAAGCTGTGATAAACTTTTGGTTGAGATATCATTTTCATAGTTTTTCTTATCACTGTGCTAAATTTATGTCAGAGAAATGTGCAAAATATGGCTGTAACAGAAATAATTTTTATTATCACAGTGATAAAATACACAACGATAAAAAAGGCTATCGCTGTTTTAAATTTTTGGCAGCAAACTTTTTCTTAAGCAAAATAAATGAAGTTCACTTTGGAAAAGTGTCCGTTATTGTTAATTTTCTATAGAAATATTTTTTGTTGCGAGCAAGTAATTGGATTTTTTCACAGAAATCAGCACTAATGATATTCGTTAAATTTAATGCCAAAATAAAAATGCATTCTTTAGCTCTACAGGGCGGAAAACTATATCACTTGCTCTCAATTGCACTCCCAAATGTTTGTTGTGCCTTTTCTGGGCTTGAACTTGTTGTATTTTAGTTATTTATTAAAATTATCACAATAGAATACTTTCGTTATAATGAACTGGGCAAAAGTGAGCGCAAATTTATTCATGCGCCAAACGAGGGTAATACGCAAAAGAAGCGATACTATTTTGAACACATTCTATGCGTTGCAGGCCGCTCAGATGCCACCCTCGTTCACGTAAAAATTTTCATTTGATGTTTTCTAAAATACTACACAAATTGTTCACTTTAGCCTTGAGGTCATTTATGATTTGTAACAGCATGATAAAATTTTAATTACTTAACTAATTAGTTTGAAAACAATTATGTTGAATTTCTCTTCAAGACAAGGCAAACGTGTGGGAGAGGGAAAAACTATAAAACGAAAGAATGCTCTTAAACATTTATAAAAAATTCCAACAGTCAGGTAATTAAATTAAATGTTTTATATAGTGAAATAATTGTTTAAATTCTTTTTGGGGCAAAAAAAAAAAAAATAATAAAAAAAAAACAAAACAGCAAAAGTAGAAAAACTGATTTGGCATTTTTGAAAGTGTACGATTAAAAATAGAATCTCAGGAAAACATCCTAAATCTTATCGCAACATTTATCTTTAACTTGTTTGGCAACGAAACGTGATCAATGTTCAATAAGATCACATAACTTTTTTTTTCGAAAATCCTATTGCCAGTTGAGAAGGAGAAGCACATGCGGATGATGTGATTTTGCGATTATTACAGGTTGTTATTAAACAACATTGAGATGACCTTTAAGAAATAAAACTCCTTTTTTTCTTGGCTTCCAAGCAACGGCTACATCAACAACTTTAACAACAATATCAATGCTGATATTGATGATATTGTAACAACAAGTAGTTAATGTTGTAACAACATCAACAGCTACAACAACAAAGCCACATGAATAGCATACAACAAAACCCTGATATTTAGAAATGTGTGCTCTATATTGTAATAAACATTTAATACAACATATCAGCTACATTTTGGTATGTTGTATTGTTTCTTGTAAAACGAATTACAAAAACATGCACACACATACACACACACATACAAAACCAAATTATTAAGACAGTTGACTGGTCGGACAGACAAGAAAATATATTCATTTCATTTCTTTTTTTCCAATTCGTAAATTCATACTCAAGAAGACAGACTTCTAGAGATTTGTAGATGAAAAGAAGAAGCCTATAAAAAACCTTTTCGAAATGGCAGCAAGATAAATCTTATGTTACCCAATGCAACCAATACAACACCAATAACATGAACAACAGTAACAGCAGCAATAACAACAAGAGCAGCAAGTATTAACATCAGCAATAACAAAACAACCCCATCATACCAACAAATTGTTAAACATACCAACTCAAATTGTTTTACGTAATTGTATATACGAAAGTATTGTAGTACCTCTACTAAGCCTTTGTGTGTTGTTCAAATTCGTTAACCCAGCAAACAATTTAGCAGGCAAGGTGAGCTTTAAAGAGTTTGAGTAGAATCGTTCGCAACAATAAATATTTATAAAAACTATAAATTAAAAAGAAGTGTCTCTTTTTCTGATATCTTTTCAAAAATGCTCTTTTTGAAAAAGTACACTTTAAAATGGATACTTTTTGGTGAAAGTACCTTTTGAAAAACTACATTTACAAAAGCATACTTTTAAAATAAACAACTTTTGAAAAAAGGCATACCTCTTGAAAGGATTAACTCTATAAAATGTACCTTTAAAAAAAGTACCTTTAAAAAAGTGCTTTCAAAAAAAATAACTTTATAGAATTATTTTTAAGAAAGTCCTTATAAAAATAAATGACTGAAAAAAATTATTCATTTAAAGAATGATGTATATTTTAAAGTAGGGCCTTCTTAAGAAGTACATTTTTAAAAAATTCATTTGAGAAAGAAGCAGATTTACAGATGTACTTCTTTAAATAGTACTTTTTGAAGAAGTATCTATCAGTAAAATGAGAAAATTGAAAAAAAATCTTAAAAGTACTTTTGTAAAGTACCACTCAAAAAGTACCTTTGACATGGGTTTAGTTTTTGTAAAAAAGTTTTTAAAGAATACCTTTACAAAAAAGGTCCCTTCATAAAAAGTATTGTTCAAAAACATGCCGTTAAAGAAAGTACCATTTAATCTTTAGAAAAACCTGATTAAAACAAACTAGTAAAATAAATGATTATTTGGAAACAGGACTTATAAAAATGGATCTTTTAAAAAATAATTATTAAAAATATCTTTTACAAAGTCCATTTTAAGGAACACCGATATAAAAACAAATAAGTAAAATAAAAGGAAAGTATATTTTTAACAAAAATACTTTTCTCAAGGAAAATTAAATTTTAAGAAAGTACAATACAAAAAGTAGCCTTTAAAAAAATTGCCTTTAAAAAGTAGATGCTAAGAACAAACATTTACAAAAACAATAATTAAAAAAATAACTCTTAAACAAAACTGGCAAATAACTTTTAACTACAAATTTGGTTCTCTTGAAAAAGTACCGTAACCCAGAGTGGGTTGTGGTTAAAAACGCTTGCGTGTAAAATTTCTCCAACTTTAGAAGGAAATTTACGTGTTGGTTGGCTGTGTAGCCCCCAAGAATCAATAACAACAACATGATGATGTAACCGGGAATGTTGATCAATGCACCTGCAATTTGAAAATCTACCGCCAATATTTATGTTTCTGAGAGTGTGTTTCGCAACAAAGAAATCTATACTTCAGTGTTTGAGCAGCATGTATGCCAGTTTGGCTATTTTGTTGCTGTTGTTGTTGCTGCTGAAATTGTAACAAACAAGTGCAACCATGTTTGTAACAAACGTCAGTTACTGGCAGCAACACTTCCAAAATAAAATTTAAACCAAAACTTGCCAGCAAAACAGGCAACTGACAGACTGGGCTCTCTTGGCGTACAGTGTGTATTTTGGAACATATCAAAATACCGCTGTTTGGCCGTCATATCCGAAAATAAAACAAAGTTTATGTGTGTGTGCGTGTGTGTGCGCGTGTGTGCGCGTGTGTGTATTCAACATGAATTTAATTGTACTGGTGAGCTACGAAACGATATGAAGACATATTTTAATGTTAACATTTGCTGGCTCAATGTAACTTTTGGTATCAGTTTCCGTTCCCAACAAAGTTTTAGCTTAGGCCATGGCTGCTGGCTGGCTAGAATGTGGTTGGATTGTTCGTCCACATAAACCAAAACTGCTCACACTCTCCCTCGCTCTCTGGCCCTCCCTCGCTCTCCAAGGATTAATGTTTTGATTTTTGCATCATCCTTTTTTTTTTGTTAAGTAAAATTTATGATTTCTTTTATATATCGTTCCTTTTATTTATTTCACAGGGGGTTTTATTTTACAGATACAGATATTGCGTTGCTTTGAAGCAACAGCCTTTGCTTTCGTGCATTTGCGTGTGTGTGTTCGTGTACTTGAATTTCAATACTTTATTTTATGATCATAACAAGGGAATATTCTGTGCGAATAAAAATAAATCTTTAAGATTATATTTTATGCTTGTTAGATCTTCAGATAGATGTTAAAGATGCAAGTGCGTAGCAGATTTATTTCGTTAGACTCATCGTACACAATTGCAATGACAGCCCCGCTATTTGAGTACGAATCAGTAGGATTAGACAGATACATTGATTTGCTTTTTTTTCAATAAAATTTATTTTTTTTTATACGTACATATATGTATGTTGTTGTACGTATGTTGTTGTTGTTGTTTGGCATACGAATTTATGTGAATTTCTTTTTTTGAAAAATACTTTAGGGATTTGTAATTTCTTCTTTGTAAAATATTATTTCCGCGAACCGAAAAAAAAAATATATTTATTTACGTTAATAAATTCTGGAAGAGATAACAAAATATTTATGGACTCATTACATCAAAGACCGACTAACTTTGTTATCTGAAGCACTAGTCAGCAAGCGCGAGTTTTTTTTTTTTTTGTGCAACTTGAAAGCATAAAAAGTTCAACAGCGCGGAGTCTGACTTCGTGTTTTAGGACTTAAAAAAATACTGGTACAGTTGTTTTTAGGGCAATCACTTTTCATCTGGTTGTTTGTCATGTTCGTGCATTTTTTCGAAACCGCAAGAGCTGAGATTTTTACAAAACATGTACTTAGTGCAGCGGCCACACCAAAAACTAAAAGCAAAATAAAATTCGAAACTAAAGGGTGTCCACCTATAGTATAATTTTTGAACAATATGACGGCCAACAGCTATTAAGGCTTAAAAACTGATTTTCTTGATGAGGAGCTAGAAATGAAAAGTAATCGACCTTTTCAAATATTGTTCGAGAAAGACTACTGGAACCAATTTTTATCCTTTGAAAGTCCACCGATTATTGTCGATGGATCTTAATCTAATAGAGGCAACACATCAATTGATTTGTATGAGGAGAAAATGAATCGCAAAACAAATAGTATAGAAGCTTGCGTGAGTGAGCAATTTCAGACTTCGTTCGTAGGCAATTTCAACTTCAATTTACTAATTTATTTTTCTATGGCTGAAAATTGATTCAACCAACTTAAAGGTTGTACAATAGGAACAATTCATTCCTAGCCCGAACATATCAAAGGACTTATATGAAAAGAAATATTAGCGCAATATAATAGAATTGATGAACCCTGCGTGTGTCAGAGGTTGTCACCAAATTAAGGAAAACTGGCGTCACAAGAAAAACACTGAAAACGTGTATTTACAAGTTTTACATTCATTGAACGACAAAATGCCGGTATCTCTAAAACTATCACCAATAAAGTGATTCATTTATAGTATAATTTTTTTTGCACATAATGGAATTCAGTCCACACTTTTCAAAATCAGCCTCAATTAAGATTAAAATTAATTGTCATTTCCTTATCACCAGAAATCTATAAACATTGACCTCCAAATGAAAAAGAAATATGCAATAAAATAAATCTCTGATTCATATGAATAGAATTTATTTTTTAATTGTTTAACAATGACTTTTAAACAAATAACAAAATTATTCACACAACTTAAATTTACATGGTTTTTGTGTAAATTTGTATTATTTTTTTTTATTATTGGATTAAATACGAAAAATATACAAATTCTTTTCCAAAAACAATTGTTTTACAATAATCACAGATAATAATCTCGGATATGGTTTGTTGACTGTAAATGATTTTTTATATTTTTTTGTTAGAATATTTCATTTGAATGCAACTGTTTAATTATACGATTTGGTAACCTTTAAAATCGAAAAAAGCGCACTTACTACAGCTACGACTACTTGTTTAACGCAAACAGAAATAACAATTGCAACAAAACTGTTACAATGAAAATTGTTATTAGTTTTGAAAAAGATAAAAAAAAAACCAGCAACAACAACCAATTTTATTTAAATGCTCCAGCTCTGTGTCCATGTTGTGGCTGATTTAAAAGACAAGGACCCGCATACGGTCAGCAGCAGACGTGCTTTTGCTGCGAAGTACAATTCGTTGGTTTTTTTCTTGTTTTCATTTGATTATATTATTTTTAATAAACATACATGTTGGAATTTCTGCTGGCGTATTGTGGTACAATAGAATAGAACATTAAAATATATGAAAAAACGGGCAAAAAAAGGAAAAACATGGTGAAGCTGTTTGCCACAAACAAGAGGTGCAACATGTTTGATGCTTTGCCAACAGCTTAAAGTGGCTCTTGAATCAGCAATTTTAAATATGCTACAAACATTTTGCAATTATCATTCAATAATATCAAATATTTCTGCTTAAATTGGGTGTTTTTTTTGTGTAGAGACTCACACCTTTGAGTTGGCAACACTTTATTTGACAACCCATTTAACAGCTGATAGTTGCTTGTTGTTTGGTTTTGGTATGACATTTCATTATGGGCAGACTGAAATTGTTCATCCAAATAATGTTTTTGTTCTGCCTTGAATTTCGATTAAAAATTTTGTTCGCCGATGAGGCCCATTTTTGGCTAAACGCCAATGAGAATATACTAATGCTGGCATAAACATTGCTTGTACGTGGTTCCAATTAGACGGAGGCACAACAATTGGGTTTTTTCTTTGGGGCTTTGTGAAGTCACTAGCGTTTGTCGCCAAGCCAGAGGCAATTAAATTCCTGAAAAGCAACATTCGAAAAGTTGTTGGTGAATTATGGCCAAACTGGTGTTCTATATAGCGCCTTCTGTGGCCATGGTGGCCACATGGCCGAAAACACGTTTAAACATTAATGTCACAAAACTTTCTATGCAATAGAATCCATTGCATTGACATTAAAAATACATTTATTTATTTTATTACGATTTAAACCTGTTGTGCAACTCTAAAATCATGTAGATTTAATATTGTGATGACGACTACATAGCAGGCCAGTTCAGTTCAGCTGACTATATTGTAGAACTCTAATTGTGTTTGAATTTATTTATGATTAATGAAGGTGGCAGTTGTCATGTTCTACAAGCAATATTTGCTTGTTATTTAAATATTTTATTACATACGAGTACTTATTTTTATCTTCGATTTAAAATCGTTGTACTTTTAAACGCTTTAGTTTTTATTTCCCTCAATTATTTTCTCGAACAATTGCAATTTTTCATTATTTTACTTCATTATTCTAATTGCAGTTTTCATATGTGATAATTATCGTTCGCTAAGATCGCGGTTATATGCAAAATGTGATACTATATATATAATTGTTTATTAGAAATATTGTTAACATGTGTCTGCAAAGAATAAAAAGAAACCAGTTTTATTAATAAAAAAAATAATCTATTGCGGTAGAAAATTTATTAATTACACAACAATTACAAATTCTTAAATTTATCTGGTTGAAATAATAATTTTTCACTGTTATTACCGGTTGGAGTTGGAGATTTTAGATATTAATATTTTTAATATTTCACAAAAATGCAAAAACTTTATCAGGTGTTGCTTTAACATTGTGTAAAAATACTAACATACATGTTCGGCAAACCGCGTGCTTTCAAATCGCAAAATTTCTGTAATCAACAAGTGGCAACAATATGAACTTGTAGGCATATTGCAAATTAGTTGCTAAACAAAACATTAAACTCATTTTTAATCTTGGAAGGAAATTGCTTTTGGAAATCACACAGTTTTTTCAGAACGAATCTGGCATATGATAATCAAATTTTTGCTTCCCACTAATTATCTCAGCAAATTAAACTAGAATCTTGCGACTAAGCGATGAGTTAAATTGAATCACTTGATTATTTGAGTCTTCTTCACAGCGAATCTGCACGAGTCCTGGGCATATTTGTTGTGATTTTTATTTGCAAAAATGTAAATATGTAAATATGAACTTTGAATGAATTTTGTGCGAGTGCTGAGCCGAACTTTAAATCAATTTATTGCCAGGTTGATCGGTCTAAATGTTAAATGTCATTTTCCTATATGATGATTTTAAGAACTATATTTTTTTCTTGTTCTCAAAGAAAATAGTTTCTGAATTTTTTCATCAAGGAAACAATTTGTGATTTGGCTTAAATTCGCATATCGGGGCATTCAGCTTTATGGACTTGCAGCGATACCTTGAAAGCGACCGTCAAAGGGAAGGTTAAAATGCATGAATTTTATATAAAACGTGAGCTGGCGAAATCTGCACTAAAGATTTATTGGCATATCGGGAGTTAGTATGTCCCCACGATGTTGTATTTACAAAGTACCTTGTACTCGTTATGGTTGGGGCAATTTTTTTCTTTTTCTTCCTTAAGAAAGGTTAGTAGGTTGAAAAACGGTACTCACCCGTGGCTTTTCTCCTTTTGTTTGTTGACTAATAGAGTTATAAATATTTCCTAGAATGAAGTTGTTGAATTGTAACAGAAATATTTGTGAACAAGTTGCCATATTTAACACTGCATTGGCGTCGGCATCAGCAACACACAAACCTGTACATGTTCGTAATTGCGAGCAAGAAGTGCATGATACAATACAATGTACGAGTACTGCAGGCCCAAGTACAAGTATCTCGTACCATGAAATTGTTGCAGTCGCTCTGAAGTGTTATCATTCCCCCAACAGAGTGTGCAACCAATTGTGTTCAACACAATAAGTTCAGTATTAATATGATTTTTGTGGAGATTATTTTCTTGTTATTTTTTTTTTTGGTCAACTTTAAATTTGTTTCCTTTTCTTGTTTTTGTCTAGTTTTTAAATTGCTGCTTTTTTTTTTGCTCTAGAGTTTCTTTTTTGTTCTTTTGTGAACTCAAACATATAATTGTAATAAATAATCTGAGTAATTTTATGGTTTTTTATCTCTCATCTAACAAATGTTTGATATGTGTTGGACAACAACAGCAGCAATAAGACAAAACTGCACACTTCCATACCCAAACACACACACACACACACTTGTACAAATTGCTTTTATATGCAGATTTGCTTTAAAATATTAATAACATTTTAATAGAGCTGAGGCAAAAGTTTTATACTAAAATTCAAAATATTAATATTCAAAGAAGTAATTTTGAACTCACAGCAACCACTCTTTTTATTATGAACTATGCCTTGCAGGGGAGAACGATCTACGCTCTGTTGCTGCCTGCGACTCCTACTTTTTATGGAGAATTTAAGGCAGATATAAAACTGACATTGACCCGTCGTTGTCGTCTTACACGATCATTTCTTTTAATTTCTTAATACATTTTCTTCAGGCAAAATACCTTTTTTTTGAAGGAATCAAAACTGAAATATCTTTAATTCTAAAAAAGATATATTTTCTTTAGTTCCAAGGAAAACTTTTCGACAGAATGCAACCTTTTCACATCGATGGGATTAGGAACTGAACATTTGCAGTTTCGAGATACTTTGACTTCGACTTTCATCGCTTATCATGGCGCCTAAATAATTTTCTCTTTCATTGTAAATGTTGCCGACACAAAAGTCCGTCAATTTCTTGCTCACTTTTATTACAAATTAATTAGTTTTAAAACAAAATATTAAGCAAGAATGCAAAAAATATATTAAACAAGATAGAAAAGAAAAAGAAAAAATTAAATGCAAAATTCAACAATCCCATGACTTGTTGGGAGTACGAAATGATCTCCAGGCTCCAGCATATCGGCAAACAGCTTAAAGCATTTTCAACAATTAAGAATCGTATTGAAACTGATCTGCAAAAATCACTACCAATTGTAATCTTATCCATGCAAATGTTTAATACAATTTAACTATTTCGTCCTGTCTGTTCGTTTGTTTGTTGGTTTGTGTCTGTCCGTATGTCTATCTTGTTGATCTTTTGTTTGAAAGTAACATGAATATTTTCTACTCCCCTGCTCCTCAAGGCATCTCCAACCACAAATAATCGAATAAAAAATCACTATTTGAGCGACTTACATGAAATGTGAATGGAGTTTCTGTTCAGATTATTAAGCTGAAACAATTAGATAAAAAATTATATACCAAATCAAATACAATGGATGCCAGGGAGCAGAAATCGCATTTCTCTTTAAGTTATTTTAAAAGAGTAGGACGTGGCAAAGCACATCTTTTTAGACTACTTGCTATAAAGCGTCTTTCAATAAAGCTTACGAACATCAGCAGACCATATTGTTGAACCAACATCTGTCAAATAGACTATAATTTATTTAGTAGTCGGACAAAGCGCTCAACAAACCGTCTAAATGAAACAGATACGCCGATGCAATCCGTTTCTTTCCCTTAAATTCTATTTGTTTTGACAAAAGGACGACTCTGGTTGGGGCAACATTATAAACAATTCAACCAATTTACGGTTGCCGTACACGTCCTACCGGTGGGGCCGAAGAGTTGTGTGTCCTTTGGCTGAGTAAATAAAAAATTGTTGAGTAAATGTTCAAGGTATCTCACAAAAAAGTCACAAGACTCATTTCATTTAAGGTGAAGGTCACATGAATCGGTCAGCAAGAGTAATTCTTTCTTCTTGAGTTTTCTTTAGTAACAGATCTAGCCAGTAAGCCTTAAAGCAAAGGGACCCTACAGCCAACGTTGTCTAGGCCACAGGTCACATTCAGTGCCACAATGGCACTCATATGCTCTTATATCAACTGAGTAAAAACTTCTTTTCATTCAAATTGAAAAATAGGAATCTGTTTGTTATTTTCTAAACTGAATTAAATCATTTAAAACATCGATCAATTTCAAATTAAGTAACAGACGTGCCCACGATTTCTTTGCCCAGCAAAAACCTCTACAATTTCGAGATGATTGTTAGCGAAAAATTGTAACATTTTCAACAGAATGAGTTTAAATACAAACTAAAAATCAAATAAAATACAGAAAGACAAAAAAATTGATTGTCTCATGTGTAGAAATAACATCTTGTTTAATTGAACATTTAGCATACAAAATGATGAGACAAGACACAACAAGATGACTTTGGTAATTTTTCTTTAATCTGCTTTCGATATCCAACAATCTTGTCCCCCTTTTCAGCTGCTCCAGTACAAAAATATATTTCGGCAACAATTTTTTTTTTTTTTGATACTTTACAAGAAAAACTAAAGCATGATCATTTTTCCTTTATGCATTTCTTTATAATGGCAATGTTGTTATTGTTGCTGCTGCTACTGTGGCTGTTGCTGCTGCTGCCTGCTGTTGTTGTCATTGTCGAAATGATCGGTGAAAAGAAAAATCATTGTAATGGCTTTTGATTGGGATTTAGTGGCAATAGTAAATTGTTGGCATGTTCGTTAGTTTTGCTTAAAACTTTACCAGAATAATGCTGCGGCTGCTGCTATTATGGTTTGTTGCTGTTGTTGTTGTTGTTGTTTTTGTTGCTTTTTTTCATTGTTATTATTGTCGTTGTTGGCTTTGGAATACAATGGCCCAAGTAAAAGAAACACAGCAATTTGCGCTCTTGTCGATTGTTAAACAACATTACGCGCAATTGTTTACTGTCAACGCAGTAAAATTTACCATACTTTTTCTTCTTCATTTTCCAGCCACAAAACAAAGCCTAGACGCTGGCAAAAAACATCAACAACAACTACACCAACACCAACAGCTGCAACAGTATCAGCAACAACAAAGAAATTCTGTTGTCATTGGGTTCTTTTGTAAGAACACAACTGTTCGTAGATATCCCTTGTAGTAGACGACTACTCACACACACACACACACACACACATACATACATCCGTTTCTAATGTTGCAGTTGTCTCTTAAGGTTCTCGTTGTGATGTTGCACTCAAGCTTTTTGTATCGATCTAATGATGTGTGCAATTGTTTTTCAATTGTTGTAGTTGTTGTTTATTATCGCTAGATGCCCGATAGTTGGTGGTTGCTGTTGTTCTTGTTCTTCTTCTTCTTCTCGTTGTTGTTGTTGTTGTTATCCTTGTTGCATTGTACTTTCATTGATGTGCTGGCAACTTTATGTTACTGATAGTTTCATTAATTCTACTTTTTGCCAAACCATCACAAACGCACACACGCCTGCATTTTGGCATGTCTTACAGTCACCAAAATATTTATATTCGTCTGTATGTGTTTGCTGTACGTTGCAGAGAAGACTGACTGCATGATGTTTGCATATGGAGAAGAAAAGCAACAACAACAAGAAAAAACAAGAAGAACATTTTACCAGCCGCCACCATTATTTCCATAGTCATCAACATCATCTTGTTCATGGAGACAGGTATAAAACTCAATATCACACACATGTAAAGAAGACAATGTGGCAAATCCAAACGCAAACGCACACACACACACACACACACACATACACACACACACAAACAAACAATTGCATAGTGGCAGCCAAATATATGACCAAATTTCTAACAAATTTTCAAAATACAGGTCGGTCAACAAAAAATTATATGGCCTTAACGAAAAATTTGTAACTTTCTGGCGTTTTGCACCGTGGGACGGTGGCGTCTAAAAGTACAATAACAAATGGTGAGTTTTGTTCAACCCAACGCAAAAACCGTGCAGCTGCTATTCCCAACAGAAGTTCAACAACATTTTTCAATGACAATTTCTGTGTTTGCTTCAAATCTCTTTTTCCCTCTGTAATTCTTTTAAATCTCGGGAAAATGCTGGACACGCTGAAGATTACTTTTTGTTAGAGCAGTTTTTAAATGCTCCTGGACCTGTTCAGAGAAAACGCGTACTTGTCTTTGGGGGTTAGATTTCAGCTACTGCGTTAATTCAAATTTGTACGGGTAGAGTCGAAACGTACCGTTATATGTAACGTTATGGCAATTTTCTCTGCGCCTACAGGGCTTTTGTAGGCAAAATCGACCGCCTGCAATTCTTCTGCATGATTTCACGAAACTTCCGGCTTCTGCTTTAGACTGTGAATAGTTATCTCGGTAAGATGATAGTGTTGGCCGTAAATCAGATGTATTGCTAAGAACGTTAAGGGAACACAACAAACACTTTGATCACACAATGTCATTATAATAATGTTCCATAAAGAATCATCGAAAGGCACAAGACTCCACTCGTAAGAAATAGTTTTGGAAAAAGAATGTAAATTTTCCACAAAAATAGTCGCCTAATTGCACAAAACCGTAACACCGGTCAACGAGTTGGACAGTGTGGTTTCTCAAAACCCTAAGTCTTGCACTTTTCAACCCACTGTGTCGTTTGCCTTCTCACAAATATTCCCACATGTTGTCGTTCATGTTGTTTTCTCATCATCACTGTTTGTATGTCAAAAGTGTTTTTGCTTTTGTTTTTGTTTGTTTGTTTTTTATGCCTTTTGCGATAAAACAACAGCATCGACAGACAGACCGACACACAGAGTCTTCGTACTAGAAGTTGTCTTCTTCAATTTCCCCAAAAATGCATGCTGCAGGACATCAAAATCAGCTTCATCAAACAACAGCAACAACAATAGCTACAATAAATGCAACAACAACAACAATATCAGTAACATCAAAACCATCACATGACATTTCTTTGATACTTTACTCATTACTTTTATAGCTGTTTTCTTTCTTTTTGTTTTTTTTTTTTTTGGTTTGGGCAGAAGCTTGTAGTTGTTGTTGCAGTTGTCCGTTGACAGAATGCGAAATGTGGCATTATAGTATAGTCTTCTTACTGTTGGTGATGTTGGCAAAATTTCCACAAAAAAAAAAAAAAAACGTAATCAAAAGAAAAAAGTTGTGCAATTTGATTAGAAGGAGAAATTGTTGTATTTGTTGTTTCAGTAATTTGCTTGCTGCACATGTGGTCGTCGATTAGAGAGCTTTGTTGTTGTTGTTGTTGTGGCTTTTTTTATTCTTCTTCTTCATGCGATGTACTTAAAATGTAAATGGCCCTCACTTGCTCGTTTGGCTTGATAGTGTCAGTTTGAGGAATGACATCGGTTCCGGTATTCATTCACCGCATACAATGTTTGAAAGACAACATACCAAAATGCACCACCACCAGCGCACACATTCGCACACACTCGCACACACTCGTCCAAGTAAAAACACTTGCAGTCAAATTCACTCCTTAATGCACATTTGAACCAACATTTATGTCGCTCCTAGATTGTTGTTTTTGGCTACATGCCGCATTTTTTGTAGATTTTTATAAATCACTGTTTTCATTACGGTTCTGTCACTGTGTTTGCGTGTGATTGCATGCCTAGATGCGGAGTGTGTTGCAGTTCTGTGTTTGTTTTATGTGAACACAAATTTTATGCCGGTCATCACTGAAAAATAAAGAAAATTTGGAAAATTTCCTAGTCACTTGTTTTAAGAAAATTCCAAACATTATTATGTCAAATGACAATTTTCTGTGTAACAAGAGTTTTAAATTTTCAAAATGTCACGTGCGTCTGTCCGTTTTTTTAGGTTAATTATTTGCCTAAAGGCAGGATAACAAGTAAATGTCATGTTCATGGGAAGGAGGGTTGGCAATTGAACATTGATAGTTGTTTTTGTTTTAAGTTTGGCAGTCATTAAGTACCGCTGGCTTAAATTGGGTTGGGATTCAAACAGAAATTGTATGTGCGGACAAATTGTATTTTATATCGGTATTTGGCGAAAGTGTTGAATATGTCGATCGATCATCCCCGCCACACTAAATCTCGGCCATCAGAAATACAACCTTTCAGCGAAAATCATCAAGCAGAACTGTCGCAAAGGGGCTTGTTGAAAGTGCTTCAGCAAACGCTTGTTTTCGTTGAACTTCTTCTCAATTCAGCCACAAGCAGTTTGTCTGCAACATTTTACTGCCATATTTTCTCTTGCTGCAAACGAATGACTCCTGAAGTAACTCAACCGTATGTTGTACAAAAGCTTCTTAGTTTGTTGAAGTTTCGAAAACTTTTAATTACTGCCTTATTAATACTGTTTCAAATATCGTTCAAACACCTCTTGCTAATTAAAATATTCACTTCCTGTTTTAAATTTAATCAGTTTTAATATTTCCTTTTCAAACGAATTTCTTTCTTCCTTTAAATTATGACAACTTTTTACTTAGTAATAATTTCGTTTTGAGTATCGTTGAAACATTTGTCTGCTCGATTTCTGTTTGCGTTCCTTACTTACTTTTTTTCATCTTAAAACTTTAATTAAAATATCACATTAATAAACGGAATTTTCAAACTTTTCGTTTTCAATTCAGTGCTGCTTTTGACGTCATTATGACAAAAAATCAAAATCATTTAAATTAGTTTTAAAATAAAATCACGATGATGTGTAGGATGACTTCATCAGCAACAACTAAACAAACAACAACAACAACAATCACAGCAACAGCAATTGGCAAACAACAACACGATAATGATGATGAAGAGCATCATTATCGCAAAAGTATTATTGCAGTCATGTTGTCATTACAAAGACATCTTGTATTGTCACACATACCAATTGTGACGAAGTTTAAAGTACGTGAACTATTAAGGAAAAAAACGAAAAACGAAAAACGGAGACACAAACTATAATTTTAGCGAAAAACTAAAAAAAGGTTTTGCTTTTCGTAGATACTCGTACTCGCGTCAACTTATGCTCATGCATCAAGACAAACAGCTGCATTAAAAGTTTAAAGAAACAAACCAGTAGACAAACCAAAAACCAACAACCAACAACAACAAAAGTGGAGGATTTTAGAGGCAGACAGAAAGACAGACAGACATGTGCTCGTATTAAATGACTGACTGTTCAATTTAAATTGACAGCAAAAGCAACCATACAGTCAACTTTGTTACAGATCCTCAAATTGGAAAAACAAAAGCAGAAAAAGCAAGGAAATCTTATTTGGCTGATGACTACATGGACTTCTGAAAAGGCTACAGCAGTCGCTCAGGTTTGTTTACAGGGCGCTACAATAAGACGTAGTTTGGCGTAGAGCCTGCCACCGCAATGAAGCCAAAAGATGGAGACTGGATGGGAAAGTGAAGTGCTTTCGCGACTGGTAACTGACCATGATTTTCATTCGAAATTATCCTGAGCGAAGTGTCGTAAATGTCGAATCTGAAACGCTGTGAGGTACATATTTTCTTCTGGGCGATTGTGGTTGGCCAGACCTTAAGCCACTACAGTTCGAAGATTATCATTTTCTTTTACCCTGATTAGCATAATGTGTGATTTCAGTCTAGCCAGCAAGATGGTGTTTTTTGGCCCCGTTGAACTATTTCTTGTAGGCCGAATGAAGCCACAATACCCAACGGTCAATTCAATCTGATTTACATCTGTGCCAATAGTATAAAAAGTCAAACCTGGCACTGAGGCACGCCGGACAGGTGCATAATGAAATCGAGCGAACCTTCGAACGAATACAAAATTTCTTACAAACAATTCGTTTTATTTTAATTGTTGCCTATTTAGCCAAATTCCGAATTCAGTTAAAAAATTTAGCTGAGTCAGTGAATTGTTTGGCTGAAAATAGCTTTCTTTGCGCAAAGTGGACGATGAGTTTCCCAAGTATGACAAGATCTTGATGAAATCCCTTCATGCTGTTTCGTTCGCCACTTGGTGTGCGAAATAGGAGGCTGCTGGAAAAGCCTGTTGGTTGAGGCTCAGTTTCACCCCGGACTTTATACATGACGCGGCCAACGATGCACCAATTCAGCACTACCAATTATAGGGCATCCAATATAGATTAACAGTCAAAAGAATTTGTTTATATGAACTCAAGTCGGGGGAAAAAAACCAAATTAAATAAAAAAAGCTAAAAAAAAATTGAGATTTCATGAAATTGATCGTGACATTATGGGGATCGTGAGGTTTTAAATTTACTAATAAAGCGGAACTAAATGAAAATGAAATTTTTTTTTGCATGAAATGATTAAAGCTCAAAACAACTGACAGTTAGAAAAGAAAAAATCCGCAAGGAATATTGAATTAAACAAAAAAGATTTATTATTCGAATAAATCTTCAAATTTGTGATGAAATGAGCAGGTTTCAAAAATAAAAGGAAAAACAAAAACTGAAACAAAACAAAATAATTTCTTTTCCTTGTAACAAAACTGTCATCTAAGAAAAACATTTTTTTAATTTTTCTATTATAAGATTTGTCAATTTAGTTGTTGGTTCATTCGTTAAGGTGGCTTTGAGGAGACTTGTTGTTGACTGCAGGCAGGCAGCAGTAGTTGTTGTTGTTGCTGTTGCTGCTGCTGCTGCTCCACTAGTAGTGATTGTGGTGGCGTAGTATGCAAATTTGTCTTTTGTGCGCTAATGAAGTTATAAAACTGCACGACATTTGGTGTCTATCTTAACACTCCATCACAACGTCGCTTAAAAAGACGACAATATTAAGGACAACCAAAAGTGACAGACAGTCATACAGTCAACCAACCAAACAGCCAGATTGTTTCTTATTTCTTTCTTTCTTTCTTCGCTTCGCTTTGTTTTTTTCGTTTTTTTCGTTTTTTTCTAAATGAAACAGACAATTCAATTCTTAATACAATAAAGGCAATACTCTAAAGTAATTTTCTGTGTTCTGTTTTTATATTCCTCTGGATTTGTTCCTTCTGGCAGCAGCTTTTCATTTCTTTACACTTTAACACTATTTTCTTTTTGTTGTTGAAATTTTTCATTATTTTGTGGTTTTTTTTTCTTTGCATTTGATATGAACATGGTCAGACACTTAAAATACAATTGTCCGTTTGCAATCCTGTGCAGCTTCCTCAATTCTTTATGCCAACAATTTTTCATATATTTTTTTTTGCTTTTGCGAACTCCATAGAAGAAATGCAACCGACAGTAGGCAACCAAACAAAACTTATCAGTCCCAAACAGCCAAAAGTACTCGTACACAAGGTGTCCAATAGTCTTTGGAATTTGTCTTTCTTCTTCTTTTCTTTTTTTTGTCTGCTCTTGCGCTTATGAATGATTTGCAGCGTAACGAAACATTTTGTTGCGGATTTGTAAGAAGAAGAAAAAGACTAGACTTGTATCTCCTTATTTCCAGCTTTTGACTAAGCTCTTTCAAGCTTTAATTTAAGCCACTGAGTAGGTGGTTTCGACAGTTACCAAAACGGCAGAAGTTTATACAAATTAGCTAAAGCATTTTCTTCTTGGTCTGTTTATGGCGGGTCAAACGTTACAATTTGTATTGTGTCTTCTAACTTGAGCATTTTGCTTAAAACTATAATATGATTGAGGTGACAATGTTCTCAGGTGAACATATTATTGCTTAATAATATTTTCGCGGCCCATTACAATTAAAAGAAACATGGTATTTAAGAATATAACGTTTTTTTTCAGGTTACCATACTATGATCGCGATTAACCATTTTATTAATAGAAGTATTATCAAAAGTTTTACTATTTTCTTGTAATAAGCAAAATAATGTTCTAAGCAAACAAAGTATTGTGAAAAGCAACCACATTATTGGCATCGAGAAACAGTTTATTGTCATGCCCAGCCACATAACTGTAATCGCCAGCCACATTCTTTTCCTTACAATTCAGCTAAGAAAATAACATGCTTGAGTAAATCGTGGCTCGATCTGGCTGATCGTTGCATAAAACACTCTTTAGTTTTATTTTTTGGCTGCTAAAAATAAGTATAATTTATATTAATATAAAACTAAATGAAAACAAATGGAACAAAAACATTGTTAACAGCAAAAATATTAAATTTGTTTTTTAAACACACGTTTGTCGCCTACTTTGATTTTAGTACGCAAAAAATATTATAACACTTAAAGAATATTAAAGATAGTATGATTGGGCGCAACCATGTCTCATAGTTCGTATCGTGTTTAAAGTTTGCTTTCAAATAATTGTAGATCACGATGGTTTTTAGCTGAGGACAACCAATTGGTTCAGGGTCGTTGCCACACTAACGATCAGCAACCCTTGATGCTACGAACCCGTTTCATATGAAATGTGCACTGTTTTTGCAGTGACACCGCAACTATTTCAGATTTTTGCCCCCTACTTTTGCTTGTCGTCCACTGTTACGATTATTATTCCTTCTTCCTATTGGCTGTCATATTTCGACCAGGTCAAGTAACTTTTGGACGAACTATTATTATAACTAATTATTTATTACATAAATGGGTTCTCATGCTTGTGTTGTGTTTTAACTCAACTTTGCCGCAGCTCCAGGCAGCTGGAACTAAATTCGTTTGCCACAATCTGACAATATTATGGCAGTAGTAAAATATTTTGGGTTTGATGGCAACACTGCGCAATCAGCCCACTGAATTTTTAATAAGTAGTAGTTGCAGCCGTTTTATGATTTCGATCTATTTTCTTTGTCATCGTCATTCCTATTGTCAACATCATCGCCATCAGCCCCGGCCATAATATGTTGCAGCCTTCCTTCATCATCTGATGTTCGGGCCACAAGAACTGTTTGCTCTTATTGTACGACCGTTGCCATGTGGTATGCAGCATTTGGCCAAATGTGATCGTGAGTCGTGTGACATACTGGCACATGGATTTTGGTTTATTTTCTTCTCTCCAAAATGAATATTTTCTTTAAAAAGTTGTGCATTTTCCGGTTTTTTTTTTTTTTTTTGTTTTCCTAAAAACGATTTTGCTCATATAGAATTTAAGTCATTTCCTTACCTTTAGCTCTCTGTCTCCGCAAATTATGCATAATTTTCCTTCCATATGGCATTTCATATATTTTTGCATGCAGCACTTGGTGTATGTGTTGGTTGGTTTTTTTTTTTTTGTTGTCCTCCCAGCCTTATCCGAGTGTTTGTTAAATTTTCTTATTAGTGATTATTTTCTTTTCCATATTTTGAGGTCTATTATTGTAACACTTGGTGTGTTTGGTAGCTGACAGAGATTGTGGTTCGGTTTTCTGCTGCCTGCCAATATTCTACATATTTTAATGGCATTAGCAGTTAATCGTGTCATTGCTTTTGGTCACCACTGGCATTCCTTGCCGTTTGTTTCGTTTGGCTGGTACCCTTATTTTGTGATCGTGCTGCGCTTCATTATGCTATCGCTCATGTTTTCCTGCTCTCCGTGGTGACCAGACAACCTATATTTTGAATTTTTCTCTATATTTGTGAATTTCCATGCTTTTAACAAATTTATGCATAAACTTCAGGTATCGCATCATAAATATTGGTGCTTAACAAACCAACCAGCCAGGCCAAATTCAAAATAATGACAACATATCAGTAAGTGACTTTTACTTTTGTATGCGAATTAAAAAAAGACAAAAGGCAAAAAAAAATGTGATGTTGAAAAATATTGATTATGTTTTCCGTCGTTTCGTTCGCTGCTCATTCACTGTGTAGCGGCCGAAAAAGAAAACAAAAATTGTGTCCCATTTTTTCATGGTTTATTAACATGGATTGTCATGAAATGGTTATTGATTAACTGGGGTTTTTTTAACGAATTTTTTTTTGCCCCTGCCTTTTTTCATCTTTTTAAATTGAATTTTAGATTTTTCATGATTGAAAAACACCGATATGACAACCGACTGCATACAAATGGGTCGTCTGTACATGTGCAGACTTGCACACACAACGCATTTCGAATGTTTTCTTTTTGTTTGTGTGTGTCTTTTCCTTAACTTTATTTACCAACAACTGACCCAGATACACAAACCCATTGAAAACACTTTTTTTAGTTGACCTTAATTAATAAATATTTGCTGAAAAATTCGATTGCAGGTTTAATCACTTGTTTTGATGCATATTTGGTGCACAAGCGGAATAATCATGATGTGTTCTGGCTTCTCATGTGTAGTGATTACATTCGCCAATTGTTCGCTCAAGTTTCGCCCACAAGTGGAGCTAAACCGTAAATATTTTATACTGCATTTTATCAAACGCATCATTTGCTGAGCATTTACAAGTAATTAATTGTTCCCTACTGCGTAGACATATTGTGTGTTACTGCGTACTTTTAACGAAGCCTTAAATGCAAACAAAGGAATGTCGTGTTTGGCCCCATGGCAGCATTTGATATCTCTGCTTTCTTGGTTGCTTCTCAACGAACCGCCGGCGGGCACAGATCTGCAGAAACGGTATTTACAGGATGAAAATTCAATTTAGTTCCTATTTACCAAATAAATTCTTCCAACAATACTGAGTTATTCGAAACTCAGTTTAGTTTTGCTGGTAAGTTTTGGTCATTCGTATCGATGAATGAGTGCAGAGCGTTCGGAATAATGTTAGTACATACACTGTTCCGTCAACATCCCAAACGTCAGCACCTCTTTTTGTCTTCTCTAGAGTGACCACTAAACCACATACACACATGTGTACATTTAACGCTTGACCTCCAAATAAAGCAACATTTTTTGAATTGTCTACTTTAAAACTTCAAATTTAATTAAAGCAAAATGTTGACTTAATAACTAAAACGCTGTTAGTTGTGAATTTGGGTTTCCCCTTTATAATATAGAAATGCTGTTCTGTTCGGTTGTTTTTTCTTTTATTTTTGTTTGATTTTAATTTCTGAACACATCAGAAATTATTCAAATAACGGTATCATTAATATTTTGAAAGTAAATGTGTACATGCGTTCAGCTCGACAAACTAATAACCATATAATATTGTTGTAGTCAATTATATTGTTTAACGATGGCGCGTTCCTACCAGAATGTTGTCACTTTAACCAGATATTTTTGTAATTAAAAGAAATTTATCGAATAGATTAAGTCTGCAACTGCAGGAAAAATCGCTGTCAAACTCTCAGTGATAACAGCGACTGCAGTAACTTCAAATGCTCTCTTATATTATTACGTTTTGTTTACGATACGTTTAAAATTATATGAAAGTATGGCATCATTGTTGAGTAAATGAGTGTCTGTAAGTGAGAGTAAGAGAAAAGAATGTTGTCAAGCACAGACAGACTCTATTTGACGACCACAGTCGATGGCAAATGTGGTCGCGACGCAATTCTGTTTGCTCACAGACTGTCAATGACTGCGATTCTTCAATACTCGTCTTTTTCTCACTATTCTCTTTTATATTGAATAACAAAACAATTTTTTTTATTTTTTTTAATAGTTTTCTTTTATTTTCGTTAAATCCTTTTTGTTTGAAATTTGATTAAATTCTATTACTTTATTTGTATTTGTTTTATTGATTTGTGTTTTGCATTTTTTGTTTAAGTTTGGAACTTTAAGAGTTTCTTTTAGTTTTTTTCTCTTTACCATAAGTTTTGTAAATTTAACAAATAAAAAAAAAGTTTTTAGTATATAAAAACATATTAACTTAAAATAAGAATCCTATTCATTAATTAATAAACAATTATTTTTAATAATATATTGCCATTATTAAAGAAAATTAAAAAAATAGTTTTTGTTTTACCATCTAATTATGTACAATTAAAGGATATGGAACAAGTTTTAATTTAAAATTTTGTTGGTATAATTAAAATTAAATTAAAATTAAAATACACACACACTGGACTAGTCTTTGGTTTCATAAATAATTGTATATCTAAAAAGAAAATTATTAATAAAAGTGAAATGTTTTAGTTAAAATAAAATGGTGGCAAAAAGCATTTGAGAATTATGATTTGCCATTTATTTATAACCATTTTTTTATATTATTGTTATTATTTAAAATTTAATAATAATTGTGTTTGCATTTTGCTTTTAAGTACTAAAATTTGCTTTGTTTTCTTTTTTTGAATTTTAATTAAGAAAAATGTTTGTTTAAATTTATTATTATATTTAAAGGAATGTTTAAGTTGCAAAGAAGAAGTTAGTTTATTCTGACAGGACACTGTTGCTGATCCTTTTTTCTTTCAATTATATATTTTTTTTTTTTTTGTATTTGAAAAGAAGAAAAGAATTGGCTATTTACAATTTTATTTTATTTCTTTTAATTTAAAAAGCTTGATATGTGTTTTATGTTATTTGTAATTAAAGACAATTTTATTTGTTGTTCTTATTATTTGTTTAGGAAACAATTTGGAATGTTTGCTTTCAACCTGTAATTCTTTTTGTTTTTTGTTCGTTTTTAATTTCCTTTTTTCATTTAATAAATTCTTTGTGATGACCTTAACAACCTTTAGGATTTATTGCGTTTGTTTTTGTTTTTTAAGGTTAGACAGTATAAAAGGAGTTTCCAAAATATTTTAATCTACAAAATGCTATTAAAAATGTAATAAAGGACAAGACGTGACATGATTCGAGTGTTTGTTTTTTTTTTGTTCGGTATTTCTTAACAATTCTCTAGACAATTTTTTTATCATTTTTTATTTTTTCACTTTTTTGCCGGTGCTAAATTGAAGGGCAAAAAATTTAGACAATTAAATTTGTTTCCAATTTTATTTTGAAAAAACTTGGAGAAACAAAAAAACAAGGATAACATTCTGCTGAAAAAAAGTTTTGCTCTTATTTTTATTAACAAAAGAAAGTTCTAAAGGTCAAAGAAAACATTTTTGCGAATTGGGGAGAAAGTGAAATGTAGCCAAAAAAAAATTGTAATACAAAACTAAAGAAACCTTAAAAGATTTTCACAACAAACTGGAGCGTGAGGCAAACTGTGATATTAATTTACAGCAGTACCTGCCATGACGGCTCTATCTGATGAAGCACTAATTTCAGGGATGAACTTGTCCCAACGGTTTCCATGCAGTAAGTTTTTTAATATGGTCGTAGTAAAAACCGCTTGCTCGACACCTCGATTAATCCCTAACCCCAGCAATACCCTGGACAGATGAGTGAGTTAAGGCATCTGAATCGGTAGCCCGATGCCTCAAACATACTCGCCCGATAACTACCCAGTATCCAGTTGCTTGCAATACGTTCGCGATTTAAGATTTAAACCAGATTTAATTAGGCTCCTGAGCTGGGGAACTGGTACAAGTAAATCAGAGTACATCCAATAAAGTGCAGTCGACTCGTGACAAATTGTTGAGTAAATTTTAATTTTTGTATTTGTTGTCAGGTTTTTACTTTTCTTCTCTCCAGGGCTGTCATCTATTATGACAACAGTGTCGAGCGAATGTACTTTATAAAATATTCTTTGAACATAAATAGAGTAGCCTTGGCTCACTTACTGGCGAAATAGACGTGCACAAGCATGCACCTGGTTTGCATTCAATAAAACCTTTTGTTTCATGGGGAATCTTTCGATTTTCCTTTAATTTTGCTCGTTGGAAAACCAAAATGAAATTACGATTTTCCCAAGATTAAATCCCTAATCACCAGTGATTGTTTTCTTGCTTTTTTGTTTGCTTCTGTTCCAGCTAAATATTTAATCTATGACAAAATTGCACCTGAAGTACCATTTTGTTCTACGGCAACAAACAAATAAATTTTAGCATTTAAAACATGTCTGTGAGCTTCTTTTTTGTTGTTTTGTTTTTGTTTTGTTTTTGTTTTTTGTAATTTTATTATTTAAGGTAAATGGCCTTTAGTTTTGTACGAGTATTTTTCACTGCCAAATCCAGTCATTATTTAGAGTTTTAAAGTTTTTGGCTCGTGTCCACTCAAATTCACTTGTTTGGTCTAAAATATCGGCATCGTCAACATCGCAACTACCAGAGCCGCAACTACGGCCGACATAATGTTGTTCATGTTGTGGTTGTTGTAGTTTCAGTTGTTGCTGTTGATGTTGCTTCAGTATAAATTGTTGGTGCTTTTGTTGTCATGTAGCTGCTTCGATGGCAGCCTCTTCTCCTCAGCTGGTCACGATTGATGTCGCAGTAGGCCAGTGGAACATATTGTCATGTAAATCTGATGACGATGACTGTTCTAACTCCAGATCTTTTTCTGGCTGCTGTTGCTGTTGCTGCACATGATGATGATGTTGCTGTAGTTGCTGTTGCTGCTGCTGTTGCTGCTGCTGTTGCTGCTGCTGTTGTTGTTGTTGTTGCCTTAGTTGTTTGTGTTGCATGTGGACATGTTGCGGTTGAATGGTATTTTGTAAATGCATTTGTTCTGGTAGTTGGATTTGCAAAGGCTGAGTTGACAACGAGGGCATTGAATTTGTCGAAGATGAAGATATGGACGCACTCTGTTGATGCTGGTGCGGCGGCAGTGGTGCATGCTGCAAGACGCTTTTGCCCATTCCAGCTGAATTTTGTATGGAATGCTGATGATGGTGATGTTGAAGATTGTTGTTGTGATGAGCGTGAGGATGAGAATGATTAAAGTGCGTTGCTGGCTGTTGTGGCTGCGGCAGCTGCAATTGCAACTCTTGAGGCTGATGATATTCATGTTCATGTTCAAATTGTTGCAAATACTGTTGCTGTTGAGATCCGAGCATAAAATGTGCTGGCATTGTGTGCGTATTCTGCTGTTGGTTGTTATGAAAATATGGCATTTGTTGTGTTGTGGCGTTTGACGAGGCAGCAGCAGGAGCAACAGTCATGGCTGTTGTCATGGCTGTCATTGAAGAAGAGGCTGACAGCGAATTGGGCTGTTGCAAGCCTCGTATACTGTCCGCTGGGTGGGCCGTGTAAATGTTACTTCTTCTCAAATGATTATTGTTGCCATTCGGGCGTTTATTGCGTGACCACCACTGCACATGCGTGTCTGAACGAAAACGAGAACGAGAACAAGAACAAGAAAGGTAAAATATGAGCACCGTATTAATATTTTGTTAAGTTTGTTTTTGTTTTGTTTTGTTTTTTTTTTGGTTTTGATATGAGAGAATGTGTGGAAATAGAGGGGGAAAATGTTTAAAGAAATTGAGTTTTGCTTAGGAACAACCCGTGCCATTGCCAGAAGCAGCCACCACCACAACAGCCGTGATTGATTCCTGCATGGTTGGCTCTTCGTACACGTAGTGGTCCGGCATTAGACTTTCGTCATCATCCATATCGTCTTCGTCTTCATCGTCGTCCTCGTCGCCTTCGTTCTCTTCGACGCTTAGTTCGTCCGGCCTTGGTGGCAGCGGTCTCTTCAATATCGAATTCTCTCGCTCAATATTTAAAGCTTTCAACTCGTTGTGAGACTTGGTTTGATACAGTGTTGTAAGACTGGTTTGGGTTGTGCAATTGCTGCTGTTATCGTTCGATGATGATGAAGAACTGACTGTGCGCGGATGATGATGTAAATGATGTTCTAATGGTTGCTGCGGGCGCTGTTGTATGTGATGCACCAATCCTAAGGGTCTCTTATGACTGTGTTGTTGTTGCTGTTGCTGCTGCTGCTGCTGCTGCTGCAGTTTCTGCTGGTTGTGGTGGTGACTATTCAACGGTAATTGCTTGAAACTTTGGGTTCCTTCGTTGGGTTGCAATAGAAATTGGTGCGATGCATTTATTATTGTTGGAGGAGGATAGAATAGATTATGATGGTGTTGATTGATGTTTTCATGATCGAGGTGAGGATGATGATTGAGGTGTTGTTGATGTTGTTGTAAGTGATTGTGGTGATCGATAGAGGGAAGCGGTAGTTGTTGTTTGGGGGAATGATGTTGACACTTACCACTACGCTGATGTGACGTCTTTTTTCTACAAAACAAAAAAAGAAAATGAAAGAGAAAGAGAAAGAAAGGAAACAATTTTAATTCTAAATTATTCACCCAACGCGAAAGGACTTCATCGCCTTTATAAGTACAGAATAAGATACAAGGGCGTGTTATATGTGCAAATTTTAGAAAATAGATTTAAATTTAAGTATAAAAAAATCGTGTTTCTTTTCTTAAATCTTTAGAGATAATATTAAAAATCTATATGCAAGTTGGGCCAAAAAAATCGAATGCCAGGAGGGATGTGAATGTTCTGTACATCCCAAAATTAAAAAAATCTCTGTATGAAACTCAAGCATAGGGAAACGCGGTTTATTTGTCTTCAAAAGGATAAAGGACTAAAGGATAAATTGAACTTTATAAAACAGGTCTCAAAACTTATCTGTTGCCATATAAAAAGCGTAAAAAATACGGGAGTTAAATTATAAATTGGCTGTACTTACCTTCTACACTTGACTACTGCTACCATTATAATGGCACCCAGAATTGCTGATAAAATCGAAACTATTGTCAGTGTCAATGGCCAACCCAACTCTGATGCTTTTTCTGCAAATGGCAAGAAATTAATAGAAAATTAGAATTCACATTTGAAAACAAACAATTACACAAAGAATTGTTAAAGTTTTAAGCACAAACCTAAAAAGAAACGATTTGGAAAATCCGTGCAATCTTAGTAGAATATTCTGAATTTCACTATCACATCCTGATATACTTTTTTGTAGATTGATAATCCGGAAATTATTTTAGGGTTTGAAGGACAATTCAGGAAATAGTTAACGAATATTAAGAAAAAAACTTGTAATCTATGCAACTATTAAATACCCCTGTATCTTTAAAAGTAGACCTGCAGGCACGGAAAATTCTTCCAATTTACGGGACTCTGTTGCAGTAGAATATCGCCTCGGAAACATTTCGATCCCTAAAAACACACCACTGTTATCAGTCTCTATCAATTCCCACCAACTCCTTCCTACGTTTTTAGGCTTAAGCTACAAGCAGAATGTCTTAACCAAGGGCCAGCCCTAATATGCCTATTTCAAGGCATTCCAGGGGCACATCAGTGCCCTTTCTGCTCATTAACGTTTGGTGAAGGTTTCGGTAGAACCTGAAGAAAGTCGTATAGAAACTTCGTAGAGTGTTGGTTGCCGTGTCCCCGAAAAGCGAAGTGGCCCTTTTTGAAATACACCCAAAGATTGTAGGTGAAGGCCGACCAACCGGGCGAAAATCCAAAAGCCAAAGTTTCTGCAGACAAGTAAAAAGCTTTGCAATTTTCTGTTCGTTTTTTAAGTTGGTAGATCAATTGGCTTGTGATGAGCTGCGGTGTAGCGCTGTATAATTAATATTAGTAATAATAAATTAAATTCTTATGCATTTCTGAAGTAAGGATTTGACATTTAAAACGCATTTATTATGCTTGACATCTGTGAAGCTGCCAATACGATTAGTTTTGACTCGTTTCAGCTTAAACTCACAAGCAGGTGTCTATTAAGAAAATTGTAAAATTTCAACACTATTTGTAAGTTTCTTTTTTATGTTATAAATATTTCTTATGTACGAGTATTGAATAAAAATATGTGACTTCCTCAATTCAAAAGATGACCCCACACCCTGTTTTCTTTTCAACACCACAACTGGTTTTTCTTTGCATAAAATTTTACTTCAAAAATCTTTTTCATATTCCGACTCGTACTTCAAGTGCAACTTTCTGGGTGCTTAAAGGACTTTCAAATTATTTTATATGCTCTTTAAAAATGTTCAATGCTTTTACAAGTTCCGCAAAAAACAAAAAACTTTTTTTGTGTCATTACAACAAATTGAATTGCAGCAGTTCTCTTCTCAAAAAACAAAAAACAAAAAAAAAAGACTACTGAAATATTGTTTCCTCCTTTTTTGTACTTTTAATTCAATGAATTTAAATTCCATTTAAATACTTTTTAACAATGAATGCAAGTTTGAATAATAAAACTTGGGCGAATGAAAAAGAAAAATAAAGAAGTAAAAAGTGCACTTTTTTGAAAAAAAAACTCAACCTTCGTGCTTAAGTTTTTGTTTTGTAACAATTTAAAAATTTGTTACTACCCGTTACAACCGTGGTTCGTTCAATAAATATGGTTTACCGTCAGACAGACTTTTTTCAAGAGATGGCCAAGTGAATGAGTATTTTGTTTATTTTGGGTGAAAAATTTTTAATCAACAGAAAATCGTGAACAATTAATTGAATTACACACTCACGCCATTGAGAACTGATAAAAAAAACCAATAATTCTGAAAAAAGTTTGACCAGCTTTTTCTCCATCGAGAAATTGTTTGTTAAAAATTAAATCAAGCTCACAGTTTTATTTCAAATTGGTATCGATTTTCCCCTGAATTCAGATAGGGAGGTTTTAAGAAACAAGTTACGCTGATAAAATATAGCACCTTTGACTAATCTAAACCAAAATCTCTTTCTTTCAATATTGAAAGAAAGAATAAATTTATCCCCAAATCGTTCTGTTTGGTGAATTTTTTTGGACATTTTTTTTACCAACTTCTGTTGATGTTTTTTTTTTTGCCGACTTTTAATATTGTATTTCATCAGTATGTTTCTTGAGATAATTTTGCCGCAATTTTTCTTAATTTTATTTTACAATTTTCACGTTTTCATTTTTCGTCTTATAATATCACGGGTTTTGGTGCTTTTCCACTGGTTTGGTTTTTTTTGCCAAAAACTTTTTCGACGATTTTTGCTCGGTTAATCTTTTATATACTGGCGATATTAAATTTTGCACCTACATTTTAGCAGTTTTTTCCCAGCTGGCGCTCCCTAATCATAATGCAGTTTCCGATTTTTCGACTTCTCATTTTTTAATATGTGCATTTTCTTATCATTTATTTGATTTTGTTCGTTCTGCCGATTTAATTGTCCAACTTTATGACATTTACTTATTTTTTATGTTATTTTATTTATTTATTTACATCTTTTTTTTTAATTTTTTGCTGTATTTGTTTATATAATTCATATTTTAACTCTTTTTTATTTCTTGCCATTTCCCAGTCTTAAGATTTATTTCGCTTTCTTTTAATCAAAAAAGTTTTGAAATTTGTTTTTATTCTTCAGCTCCTTTGATTTCCATTTAGCATTTTTTTATCTTGGATTAGATTGTTTTTAGTCATTTTAATATGAGTTTATTTCATTCCTGTGGCTTTTTCCATGTGTTTTTTTAAAGGTTTTTGCTGTATTTGCATACATAATTTTATAATATATAAAGTTTTATTAATTTAAGTGATTTATTTTAATTTTGGTGACTCCTGTCGTTTTGCCAACATATTATTTTTCGGTTTTAAATTTTTTCATTTGACGATTTCTTCTTTTTATTATTCTTGTTATTTTCAGGGTTTCTGTTCAATTTGTAAATTATGTAATTTTGTCGCTTTTTTCTGTGGCTTTTTCGTTTAGGCGTTTTTATTTTTTGCTGTAACACTTTTTCAATTAAGTGTTTTTTTATGTCTCTAGACAAAAAATTGCAAAATGTATCCATCACTTGTTAAAAAAAATATTTAAAAGTGCTCACTTTTCCATCGCTGGTTTCGCAATGTTATTTTTTGTTTTGTTTTGAAATCATCTATCACACTCCCTTAGCCTTTCATCTACAATTCTATTTGATTTTATTGGCAAATAAATTTAATTTTTTCGTTTGAAACTTGTTGTTGCATACGTTTTGTGTGCAACTTTTATTTTATTTTATTGCATGCCACATGTAGGCGCATTCACACACACACACACACACACACACACACAAGTGAATGAAAGCCTCCCTGCATTCATACAATATTCAAGTAATCAGACTACACTGTCATTCATTCATTCGTTCGTCTAGAGCCTCACACACATACACATGTAAATATGGCGCAGAAAAACAAAAGATGGAAATAAAAACAAAACAAAAAAAAAAGCAATATCGTAAAAAAAGTTTGAAATAAATGTGGAAGTTGTAGAAATACTCGTTGTTAAAAGACTTGTGCAACTTACCCATGGTGCCTTCAAATATAAATGTACTTTTTGTTGGCATTGCCCAGGAGCACAAATCACATGTTGTCAAACCATCACTCAATACCGGTTCATCAACGAAGAAGGGTGGTCGTGGCGGCGGTGGTACGAAACGTCCATTCCATAGACCATTTTCACTGGCATCGAATGCCAATGGCGAACCAAACAAATCGTTGTCATTGTCATCGAATATATCAAACGATAGATCCCGAAAATTATTGCTAAACTCCTCAGCCGAGCTGGCAACTAAACTTTCAACAACTGGCGGACTTAAAGATGAATACAACAGTGACGATGATGGCAATGATGGCAGTGGTGATGCCGATGCCGATGCCGATGCTGAGGATGATGATGACAATGGCGATAATGATGAGAATGACGGTGCCGATGAAGAGGTAGAAGAAATTTGTGTGTCATCTGCAGACGTTGAGTCGTCATCACTAGAGGATAAGGATGTTGATGATAAAGGCAGGAAATTCGAAACTACCACGGATGCTACATGGGATATAGAGGTTAAACCAGTTGAGCTATTGATTTCACTCGTATCAAATGTTTGCGACGAGTCTGCTGCTGATATTGAGAATATCGATGTGGAAGTTGCCGCTGCTGCTGCTGCTGCTGCTGCTGATGCTGATGCTGATGCCAATGGCGATGTTGACTGTGGTGGTGTTTGTAGCCTTTCCTCCAAAGAGGGCAACAAAATGCTATTGTTGTAACGATATGTTGTTGAGAACGATGCCAGAGCCGCTGCCGCCACTGAGGAGGCCGTTGATGTTTGTGATGTTAAAGCATCAATTGCCTTAAATGTTGATGGCATTTTTATAATTTTCTCTTTGTTATTGCTGCTGCTTGTGTATGTGTAGTTCCTTCCGTTTTTCGTTAGTTCTTTTTTTCAACTGCTGTTTGTTTCGTACGTACAAATATGGCCAGAAGGATTATGGCATGAAGTTAAGTTACTAAAATGAAAGAAGGAGATAACAAAGTTTGGTGGTTAAAAGGATGTTGACAAAATAAAACTTTTATTATTCGTTGAAAATTTAATTGAAATTTACTAGATTTTGTTGCTTCGCATATTTAAAGTTTCAGCCGAGCGAGGCATAAACTTAAGGAGAATATAGTCAGCAAATTTACAGTATTTGTAGAGAAATCAACTGTTGAATAAAAATGTTTGTCAAACTGCCAAAGTCTTACATCTTTTCCCATGTTTTTTTTATTAACAAAACGATTTGTAAGCAAAACGAACTGAATTAAAAATAATTTTATAATTTATAATTAAATTCTAATTTAATACGCTGAGTTTCAGAGCAGAATTATTCGTGTTTTTAATACAAAAAATGTTTAATTTCGAACTAAACGAAACAGTATGTTAAAATCAAATTTAGCTCAAAAATTACAATTCTCACATATAAATGAAAATTCTTTATAACAAGTTGTTCGAGTTTGTCGCTTGAGCACCACGTCAAGGCTAATTAATCGAATTAAAGCGGATTATTCTCTTAAAACAAAAACAATCATCTAATAAACGCCGGTAGAAAAAAAATTTATATTGATTTCAGTTTATGTTCAAATAAATGTTCGAATAATTATTCGAATAAAATTAATTATTCGAATATATTTTAAGGTAATTTAATGTAAGACACTGATTAAAAGCAGTTACTGCAACAACTATGTATTCGATCAATTATTCGATTAAATATTCGAATAAATAATTTAATAATATTTGCAACATTTTATACAAAGAAATTATTTCACGAACAATCATTATGAGTTATCGACCAATCATTTCTAATAGCGATGTATCTGTAAATATTATTCATGACTAATTTACGTTTTACAATTTTAAGTGTCCAACAAAGAGTTTGAACCATTTTTTTCTGTGTATATGTAAAGGGTGGTTAAATTGTATGGGCCGATGTTGAATGTGAACCACACCTAAAAGCCAAGTTTTTTTTCCGAATTTTATTTGACATTTCTCTATTTCAGACTTACTCAATTTGAACCATGGAGAGATACACAATCTAACAGCGTGTTAAAGTTATCCAGACTTATTATGAAAATGGGAGTTCAAATCAAAATGCATATCGTGCACTTCGTAATTTTTTTGGTCAATTTCATCGACCAAATGTGCGTACAATCGCAAAAATCGTGGAAAAATTCGAGCAAACCGGGTCTGTAGAAGATGTGAGAACACCAGTGCATGCTCGTACAGCTCGTACTGCAGAAAATATTGCTGCTGTTCGCGATAGTGTGGCTGAAGAGCCGTCCACCTCAACTCGTCGTCGTTCCCAACAATTGCACCTCTCACGCTCGTCGTTGATGAACATTATGCATAAAGACTTGCATTTACACGCTTACAAGGTGCAATTGGCTCAAGAACTAAAGCCTCTTGACCATTCCAAACGTCGTGAATGGGCAGAATGGTGGCAAGAAATGGCAACAGTGGATGATCAATTTTCGAAGAAAATCATCTTCAGTGATGAGGCACATTTTCACCTCAGTGGATTCGTCAATAAACAGAATTGCCGCATTTGGGCGAATGAGAATCCAAGAGTGATTGTCGAAAAACCAATGCACCCACAAAGAGTGACTGTTTGGTGCGGTTTATGGGCTGGCGGCATCATCGGGCCGTATTTTTTCCAAAATGAGGCCGGTCAGGCAGTTACTGTGAATGGTGTTCGCTATCGTGAGATGATAACGAACTTTTTATGGCCCGAATTGGAAGATATGGATGTGGACGATATGTGGTTTCAGCAGGACGGTGCCACTTGCCACACAGCTAACGAAACAATGGCTCTTTTGCGCAACAAATTCAATGGCCGTGTTATCTCACGTAATGGCGATGTCAATTGGCCGCCAAGATCATGTGATTTGACACCGTTGGACTTTTTTCTTTGGGGTTATTTGAAAGAAAAGGTGTACGTCGATAAGCCAGCAACAATTCAACACCTAAAGGATCAGATAATTCGGCACATTAACGGCATAGAACCTCCATTATGCCTCAGCGTCATCGAAAATTTGGACCATCGGATGGAGGTGTGCCGCCGAGGTCGCGGCGCCCATTTCGCCGATATTTTGTTCCATACATAATTGAGTAATACCAATACATCATAATAAAATAAAATTACAATAATTTCCTAAATAGTTTGTGTTTTAATCAACATCGGCCCTTGAAATTTAACCACCCTTTAATTAACATGTTTCTGATGGCGCTAAAGCTAAAGCTGGAAGGACATCACTGTCAGCAACTTACCAAGTGTTCCTTGAAATTACGCCTCATTTAGGTTTCCATAACAAGAATTTTGCTCATCACTTTCGCGACACAAAATCGGTAATTGAAGGCACCTGTTTTAAAACACAACTTTCTTAGCGTCGAACCCACCACAAACAATAATTGATACTACAAGTCGTTGAATTATAGAACCCGTGTTAGTTTTATAAATAAGGCATGTTTCGCATTTGGGAAGTATAACTTCTGCAGGTTTCATTCTCCCTGTACTACAGCAAATGAAGCTAAAGCCCTTTAGTTTTACCTTTAATCAGCCTGTCTGTGTGTGTATAAATAAAATGGTTCCTCTCCTCTCCACTTAGAACAATAAACATTTGCTAATTGAAGCATATAACTTTCTTTGAGCATATTAACAGTTTTATTTGCATATTCATTTATTGCGTCAATTATTTTAATGCCGTCATCGTTGAAAAATGCCTGCACAGCAAACGCGTTTGAAATGTCCTTTAAGCCTTTCTGAGAATCTATTGTTGGTAATTTAAGTTTAATCCCCCATAAAATTGTCACAATTGCGTTAAGACTGTGTTAGTTTATGGCTAAATTATCACAAATACATTCGCACGCAACTTGGCCACGATTAAATGTTAATGTCACCTTTCTGGTTTTAATATTTAGAAAATACCCCTTCATATTGGCATCGTTGTCGCAGGACTAAAAGCGGTCACGTGTTTGAATTGGTTTCGTTGTTGGCTGTTGTGTTGTTGTTTCTGTTGCTTCTATTCAGTTGTAAAGGCTGTGGCGGTGTTTTGCAGCAGGTCTTTTTGTTGTTTTCGCAGTCGTTAGCAAACTCAATTTGCCAAATGACAACCAACTGCCACAATGAAGCAGAAATATAAAAAAATACCCCAACTGTGAAGCCTACAAATGTTAATAAAAACCACCGCGTGAATATAAAATACTTTTCTCGTGGCCTTTTGAGAGTTTTGCAAAATAAATTTGAACAATAAAAGTTTCAGTTTGCTTCAAATATTTGTACACAATTTTACTTACTTATCACAGATATACGTGCTGGAATATGTGTGTTTTTTTGGCAGAGATGTAAAGGAGTAAATTAGTCAGGCAAAATCAAAAAAAAAAAAAAGTAGAAAGTTTCTGAAATTTTTATGCACTTTCTGGACAAAAAAGAGCATCCACAAGAGAATTTTTTCGATAAAAAAAATGAAGTATGAAACGGCTTTAAAAGCAAATTCGGCTGGATCGTGAGTAAAATAAAAAGTCAAAATGAGCTAAAAACACAATAACAGAACTATATAAAAGAAACTATATATAAGAAAACGTTTACATGCCGTGGACGATATTGCAAGCGAACATCAGTCCGAAACTGGTCCCTTAAAACATAAATTTTGCCATTTGTGTGGCCAGACTTGCTGAAATTCCGGCACTTAAGTGAAATATCATTAAATTAAAATGGTGTTGCACACTTTATGGTTAAACTTAAACGACTCAAAGGATGATATTGGTTAAACTATTTCAGGATACGAGCATGAAAAACTCTGGCCACCATTTTATCGAATAAGACCAGGGCCAGGCTCAAAAAGAACGTATCCACTGGTATAACACAATTATCAGTGGCAGAAACAAATTATTCCGAACCTGTGGGACAACGCATTAGAGGACGCCCACGGAACCGATGGCGCGCACAAGTGGAGAGGGACCTCAACCAACTTGGTGTACACAATTGGAGAACGCTGGCTAAGACCGTGCCAGCTGGAAAACTTTGTTGGTTGAGGCCCAGGTTCACCACGGACTGTAGCGCCAAAAGAAGAGGAAGAAGAAGAAACAAATTATGATGAAACATATTTAATAACTGCAACAAATTTGTGTTTTGATTACAACAATTGAAAGTTTGTCTATATCAATGAAATTTGTGACTCAATCAAAAAATTAGTTTAATTGTAGAATTTTTGTTTGTTCCGTATAAGTCACAACTCTTTCGGTATCGATATTTCTAAGTGCAAAATTAAGGGGGTATTTTTGGCAGAAAGTGATTGTTGGAAAAGATATAATTTTATAAAAGTCACTCTAAAAGCCCAGCAAAAAATTGTCGTTACGAAAAACCGGTTATTGCTGATATTGAACTAATTTATTGAACTCAACAAATCCATTATTATTTCTCTTTATTTGTTGATTAATTCCGCAAAATTCTTTATACCTCCCGATTTAGTGAAGGAATTAATGCAAGGAATGGTTAAAAGTTTTCTTTTTTAAACATTTTTATGCCCCTCTAATATTTCCATTGTTTCAATAACTATTTCTTCTTATATAAGAAACATTTTTTGAAACGTTTTCTTCAGCAAAAATATTGGGTTGCAAAACACTAAAATTTACTAAATTCGTGAAACTTGTACTTTTTTCCTGCAGAGGAGCTTTAAGAACGCGATTTATTTGTTATTCCCTTTTTCAAGTGGCAGTCGTGGAAATCGCCTCTTTAGTTTTCTGACGGTAAATTATAAGTTTGTCTTCTGTGTCTAGGCCGTGTTCATTTTGTCTCTGTTATGCTGGTACCTTAAAAAAGCTTGTGGCAATTTTATTTTCATAGTGCCTATTTTTTTTTTTTTTGTTCTTTACAACCACGAAAAGACCACACACACGCACAGGTGCTATGCGGCCACAACTACCACCAAATGCCGACGTGGACACACACTCTCTTTGTGAATATTTGTCAGTATATTGGCAAACTTTTATTTGCAAATAGCCAAGGCTATTTGTTATAATGGCAGGCAGGCTGACTGGCAGACTGGCAGGCTGGCGGGCTGGCTGCTTGGGTGTGTTAGTATGTATGTTTGTAGGTGCTGGGGCCAGTTAATTTGCTTAGGCCGGCTTAAATGTCGCGTGTGGTGGCTTTTAAACACAGTCGTTTTTTAAAGACCATAAATATCAAATGCCTATAAAGATCAAATTTATTTTTTCCTTAGCTGCACTTTATGTACTATCCAACCGGATTTTTTTTCCTGTATTGCTTTCAAGGCAGGTTGAAGAGTGAAAGCATTCTGGGCTTAATCGTTTTCCTTAAATATTCGCTATCAAATGGATGTGCTGGTTAAATACAAATTTTAAAGGTTTTTGAATCGTATACATTAATTTAGAGCAAAAAAAATATTATTAACCTGCTTTAAATTGACTAAAGAAAAAGAAATCCTTTGAAGCTTTTGCACTCCATTTCTTATTTAAATCCCTGTGTTTTGTCTGAGTGTTTATTTAGTACTTCTGTTTCTGTTAATAATTTCTGCACGTTTTAAACATTTGTTTAACCACAAAAGCTAAACAAATGTTCGACTTCCTTAATGCAAAAGAAAATGAAAGAAATTATGACAAACGAAAAAAGGTGGCCGGAAATTTGAAAGCTTAAATTAAACTTATATTAAATTACTTCATTCTATAACAAAAAATCGTAATAGTCTCTTTGGCGTACAAAATTTCAAATGTGCATCTGCTGCACTTTTCGAAATTCTAAAAAAATCAACACGTAATCTATATATATATGACAGGAGACAGAGTTCCGCCCTCTTGAACTTGGCACATTATAGTGGCATTGCTGGCACAAACATTTTCCATATATGGAAGGTACGATGCATGATCATTCCAGAAGTCTTAGGATCCATTTCCACTAAAGACAACCAACAAACTTGCAGCTTGTTCTTGTGTTCTGTTTAATTAAGAAAAAAAGTCTTACCAGGTGTTAAAGTCATTTAGCTGTGATTGACACACAAACAAACAAATACATTAACAAAAAAGACGGTTAGATGTTGCCGGCTGTCTAGTCTAATGTTTGGACGGAGCCAATAGGGCCTCACTTTTTCCCAAAGAACATAATATCTTAATCAGTAGAGCCTTCACGCCTGAGACTCAGATTTTATTTTGTTAATTTTACTTAAGCGCTCGAACATTTACAATAATACATTTTTTACAAACGTATTAAGCGAAAAATATGGCTTTAATTTCGCAGGACTTGTCTGCAAAATATATTTAAACCTGAGAAAAAAGGCTTTTATTTACAAAGTACAGGTACTGTTTGATAACTACGTACTCCGCACAGTAACTTAAAATACAACACCACGAGCATTTGGATATGAAAAAGCTGTCGGCGAGATGGATGCCGCGATTGTTCACAGTCGACTTTAACCCCACCCGTGCGATCACTTGAAAACAGAATGTGGTGATATTCAACCGCAATTAGTACGAGTTTTTATGCCGTTATATAACCGAAGGCGAAACATGGATCCATCAAAATACCCCAGAGACTAAGGAACAATCATAAAAGTGGGTATCATCGGGTATATACGCACCAACCAAGTCCAAAATGGGTCTGTCATGTGTTATTGAACACGTGTGCCGTCATTATGGCAAAAATCCATAAATTGGACTTCAAACTGCTAATAATAGTTGTTTTTTTAGCGGTTCACAACTTTTAGTTGGCAACTTTGCTTTATTTGACAACCCATTTAACAGCTGATAGTTGCTTTTTGTTGAGTTTGGCTTGGCATTTCATTAGAGTAACGCTGGGAAATTGTTGTCTCAAAATAATCGTTCTGTTCGTCAAACTTATCGTGCCATTCGTGCATTTTATGGCTTCCATAATCGTTATTCAAATGACATTATTTCGTAAGACGACTTATGAATTGTTTCCATATGCAAATCACTCAAAATATTTACCGCTTGGTGAAAATGTCACTTCGTCAAGACTGGGTTATGTAACAGAAAGCATTAGCAAACTACATATTTCATGGGATTAAAGCAACCAGCCATTTTAAATATTTTTGTGTACACACAGATAACGAACGAATGGCCACTTTATTTTTTATATATAGATTTCTCCGCCAACTGTTAATTTATTCGGGCAATATTTCTTCTCTTTTGACAAAAATTTAATTTTGAAAATAATGTAAAAAAACCGTTGAAAAGTAAGAAAAGCATTAAAAAGAAACACTTTTACACTTGTAGTCTGCAGTCTGCAGTCGGGTGTTGCTGTGGCCAACGAATTCATTATTCAGCCAGCAAAACGGGTGACTGAATAACAGCGTGTGCAAGTGACCATATTTATTTTCTAACCCTACCTTAAGTTATTCATTCTATATATATGTATATATGTATATATGTGTGTGTGTGTGTTCATCTCAAGCAACTATTTCTGCACAAGATGAATATTTAATATACGAGTTAACATTGCCAGTAAATGATATTTAGTCATTTTGTAAATGAGCAAACGTGAGGAGCATAAACTGTGCGCGAATTGTGCTGGCTGGCACAACTGAACTCTTGTGTTTCTGTGGCACAGAAACGAAACAAACAAAAAAGTAAAAAGGGGGAATCAAACAAACAAACCAATTCAAAAGGAAGCAGCAGAAAAACCAACACAAGGAAGCAGGCTGCTGTTTGGAAACCGGCAATATACATCTCCATCATAGAAAAAAGAATTGCTCCTCTCTGACAACCAACAACGTGGAAAAAATTGTAACCGTACGGGTAATAGATCTCTAAATGTGTCTGAGCTGAATGGACGGAGTAGCAAATTTTGTTTTTCTTTTAAGCGAAAACTTACAGTAAATATTTGTGAATTTGTTTTGTGTTTTTGTGTTTTTTCGTTTTCAATTTGGCTGGTTTTTCTGGCCGTGAATGTGAGTGAGAGATGAAGTGGTGTTGTGCTGCGATGTGTCCGGGGCAAAAAATGTTTTGCTGTCGCGTTGGAGGCAGTTAGTATGTTGGCGCGTGTTGGATACCTAATGAATTTTTACCATTTTGGTTTTTTTTAATTTTTTTTGGTGAGGCTGAAAGCCGAACAAAATAACACACAGAAACAAATAGCTGTTTATGTTACCAGCGACTGACTACCACAAATATTTTTGCGGTAATGCTGTTTTTCTGTTATGGACTATTTTGTTTTTCTTTTTTTTTTGCTACGAACTGATGCTGCTGAGGCTTCTGTTGAATGGCCTTTAGTGTATTCCGTAATTAATATAAATTGTCAAAACATCAATTGTATATTAGAGTAAATGTGCTACTAGTTTAGTGCAACCCCAACGCTGACGCCTGATGAATTTAAAGTGCCTTTCAAAATCCTTAAGTAGAGTCTTAAGCTTTTGTGTTTAGACAGCCAATTGAAATGTATCGTTATCAAAAGAAGAAGAAGAAGAGAATGGCCGGCATTAAAAATCATAAAATGCTAAAGTGTAATAATACAAAATATTAAAATAGTACCTTGTAGTTTTCCCTATAAAACTCATACGATTAGTTTTGGATCGCCTCAAGGGATTTGCGAGCTCTAAATTCATGTTCTATTTACAGCATATAAGTCCATTTTTTACAGTATATTGGAACAATTTATTTGAAAGTATTTACAAGATGTTACGCCTCAGTTATATATATATATATATATATATATATATATATATATATATATATATATATATACATTTAAATGGGAATATATTCGTTCCTTAGTGCAGTCAACGACTGTAAACGTTAAAATTGCTTTTATCCTTAAGGTTGTTCTTAAGCATAAAAGAGATTGGCTTCTTCAAAGCACTCAAAATGGGTTTCCTTTCCCCCGTCCCTGTCTACAAAAAGTAATTCTTCCTTTTTTTCTATAATTTAAATATCCTTGTTATCCTTTTTTATTCGCACCTTAACCAATTTTCAGATGCTTAAAATGTTCTTGCTTGAAGTTATTTTCTTCAAAAGTGTTATTTTTTTCACACTTCACAGAACCAGGAAATTGTTCGCTATTTTATTTTATTTCATTTCGTTTCAGCTTTTCTTTAAAGCTGTGAAAGAAACTCATTGCGGGTGGCCATCCAAAAGATAAATAATCGTTTGTTTACGTGACATTATTAAATTCTAAGAGAGTATGAATTGTCAGAGATTTATCAGATGTCTGGGCCAACAACATAAACGCTTGACAATTACCACATCACATTCCTGGGTGGTTTCCTATTATTAAACATATTAAAGCAATGTTTTAATAAAAATAAAATCAAAACAAAAGTAAAACTCAAAAAGGAGACGAGAAGAAAAAGAACCTCATTTTGCATATTGAATTAACCAAGATTGTCAAGATTAATCAAGAGTTTAATCAAGTAAATAAAAAAAATATATGTATAAGAAACTTGAAGTTTATGACGAGAATATTAAGTGTGCCAGTTTTATTAAATAAAATTCCTTAACATTTATGGCGGAATGAGAGTACAAAGGAATCCCTTTTAGACGAGCAAATTGAAGATCTGAGACACCGTTTCTTCTCTTAAAGAATTTATAATATTGTTGAAGGCGCGTTATTAGTAGCAGTCCTTATTGTCGTATTAAGGAATTAAGGTTGATTTAATTTATGAATAATGATAGTGTCTCGACAATATATTACAAGGCGTCAGAAGACGCAACTAAGCCCAAATACACGGGTTAACAACCTTAAGACTGCAAAAGCTTGCTCGGCCTCTCGAACAGTTCTTCCAGCGGTGACGTTTAATAATTGCTTAGAGATTTTAGCCGGTGGCATTCTGCGCACAATTTGCAATATGCAGGTGTTGGCAGGAGGGACATTCGTGTTCTTAGAAATCAAATAATTTATGCACAAAAAAAACTAGGAAAAACTTCCAGACAAACTGCAGATTCAAATTAAGGGAAAAACGGAGAAAAAAAATTCTTAAATTTAAGGAATTGTGTTTCTTTTCACGGTGTGTAAAAAAGCCAGGAATAATGTTGATTCAACCATAATATTTTCTAGATTTAAAAGTAACGAAACAACTGCATTTTCGTAACTTTTTACTTTTCTTTCAAATGTCGATCATAACAATTTTCTGTGACTAAGAAGAGTGTTTATATATATCAGTATATAAAACCAGAACATGACATATTGGTGGTTTTAAGAATTTTCTCTACTCAGCTTAGCAAAAGTACCCACAAATGATTTGAAAGCCGGGCTGACAGGAGCACTTTAAATAAATTGTAAATATTGCGTTTAGTAAAAAAAAATTATTATACGAAACGAATTCCTCTTCTGTGGAATGACACAAAGGAGTTCCCTGAACAATTTGTTTTTCTTTAACACAATTAAGACATTCTTCTGTTTCAATTAATTTTAATAGCTCTGATTAAGAAATTTCAATAAACCATTAATTTTATTCAATGGCTGTACAAAACAGGCCTAACAAAAACGCCATTTAAATGTCTATAAATTATTTATACAAAAAAAAAAAAGAATAATAATAATAAAACAAAACATTCCAAGCGAACGTAACGTATTCATTAAAGAACTCAAGCGCAATTAAAACTCCAATTTGATAATGACAAATCGTTTATTGATTTACTCTGCAACAACAATAACAGCAACGACAACAAAAAAAAAACGTAAAAATAATAAATAACATGTTTTTGGTCTATTAATAAAATCGTTTCTTTTCCTTTTCATTATTTTGCTTTTTAAGCCAAAAAGAGAAAAACAAACAATTTTTGCCAATTTCTTTATGTTTATTCACTGTTCCGTGAATTGAGACAAAAAAAAGCAAAAAACCCAAACATACAACTGCCACTTGCAACACAAAACTACAAATCTACGAGTAAATATTTCGCTTTTCAAGAATGTAAATGCAAAATCGTGTATTAAGCCTGCCACTGCTACTGGCGGCAGTTGGTTGCGGCTTATTCATTATAATGCTTTTAAGAGCAGTCAACATGATGATTGATCATTATCTGTCCAGAGCCAAGACAATTATAGATCGTTTTACAATTAAATAGCGAAAGATAAAATCACTCACATACACACACACACTAACACTGGCACTCACCGTCTACTCTGCCGACAAACTCAGTGAAAAACACACAACCAAAAAATAAAAATAAAGGAAAAATCAGACAGACCTCTTAATTCATAAATTGCGTAAATAGTGAAACAATGTTTCTTTAGTTTTTGTTTATTTACCTTTAGTGGCAGCCTGGCACAAAGAGTTTGTTTTTGTTGCCACCGATTAAGGCCAGACCAGAAGCGAATACTTCGTTTCAAAACTGTGATCTGTTGATAACCGCGATTAACCGAAAGAAACAAACAACTTATTGTCGAAAAAAAATTGTTCTGCCCACGGAATTTGGTAGAGGGGGATTTATTGTGAATCCTCAGAATTTGAGAAAAACCTGAGTAGAAATATTTGCTGGTCTCAGACGAACAGCGGTTTATTTCTAAATTTTTGGATACTTAAAAAACAAAACTGGCCTGTTTTAAAAGCATAAAAAATGCCCGAAATTCGTCTCAGCTTTTCTTCTTCTTATTGCAGATTAAAAAGTTTTTCTATTCTATGTGACAAAGTTATTAAAGTAGTCGATTTTAAAGTGGTCTTGTCTACCCTGGAGCCAGTTGAGAGACCAGTTCGCTGCTTTTTGAAACTTCACAGTTTTTGTTTCGTGAATTTCTATCACAAAGCAAGAGTAATCAATCACTCTTTATTAAAAAAAGGTGTTCGAATTTGAAGCGGTCTTGTTTTCTGTGGAACCAGAGTCGTGTGACTAGTTCACATTCGATTCCCTTTAAATTCCCACAGTTTTTGTTTTGTTTACTCATCATGAGTATTTTTCTGTTTGCATTTATAATGTAGAATAATTAAAAAATCAACAAATAAATTTAATTATCTTACAAGTTAAATATAATTTATTAAACATAAAATAATAAAATTGAAAATTCTATATGATTTAGAATGTCATCTTCTTTTCAAATGATTAAATAATGCCTTTTGTTATCTTTATTGCAACAGCCTCAGCACAATAAAAACAATTAATTTTATTAAATTTACGATTGTTTTTGTGTCTCATTCATTAAAATTCAGTATTTCTCTCACTTATTTCATATAAGTTTATATAGAAAATGAATATATTTTCCGTTTGTTTTTGTTTTTGGTATTCCTGCCTTCTTGTTGCTCATACTTCACAACTAAAGGCTGGCTGGATGGATGGTTGGTTGGTTGGCTGAATCGTTCCTTGGTTTGGTGACTGTTTCTCATATCTTGGATTTCTACATTTAATTGTTATGGCTTGAAATTCTGTTCCTCTTGTCTGTGAGTGTGTGTGTGTGTGTGTGTGTGTGTGCGTTTTAGATTGCAAGTGAACAAACTCACGAACGCACACACATATACATACATAGACATCAGCCAAAACGTTTTTATGGCTTTAAATGTAGTTAAAAAGTGTCACTTGATTTTGTAACAATTAATCATGCGTTGACACCGTGTAATATTAGACATTTAAGACAAAAAGAGGCAGACAACAGCAAAAACAAAAGGAGAAAAATTTATGCCACAAAAGGGTGTGTGTGTGTGTTTCTTTTTTGTTCCTATCTATTTGGCAGGAGTTTTTGCTAAAATATAAAACCCACATTCAATTTTCCACATCATTTGTATTCCAGTCACTCAAGTTATTAAATTAAGAATTCTGTTTAAGATCTCTCCTAAAGGAGGCAAAGGTTAAAAAATACTTTCTATTTGTAAAAGTCTTCGTTAAAGTGTTTTTGCTTTGTTTTTATAGAAAAGAAATCTTTTTGATTTTAAGTCAGTTATGAGTGATTTTGTATAGAAAATGTTGTTGCTTTTTTTTTTTTAAATTAAATTTCCTTTTTCAGGAAACCAAACGGATGCTGCACAGACAAATGTGAAACCAAAAGCAATTGCTGTTTTCTGAATAGACACACACAGTTTCCAAGCACGAACAATGATTTTTTGTTTGTTATTACAAAATAACGAAAATATAGGCACAAAAAAAAACATGTTTTGTGAAAAAGATTTCGACGAGATCTGAGATGTCCCTCCCTACCGACTAACTATTTACTTAGCCTGACTTCACTGCTGATACTTAAATATCTGTTGTATGGATTTTAAGTGTATGATCTATTCGAAAGTTTCAGACTCAGCAAAGAATAGACAAGTCTTAAAAAATTTATTTCGCCGAGAACAATTTCTTTAACACTTCAAGTTTTCTTAACTAGAATTATATAAATTTCGCGACGAATGCTCGAAAAGTGACCCCAACATAGCAGAAAGTGAAGTAGGTATAATCGACAGCAGCTGAGTGTGAAGCAGTTATTGGTAATGGGCGAAGTTTACTTTATTGTCAGTTTTTTCTTCTCCCTTTTACTCTGCCTTTCTTTCTCTTCTACTCGAGTAGCAGGTTTGACATTTCCAAAACTCTAGAAAGTTTCTGTGTGACTTCAGTTGTGCAACCTCCGTCAAAGCTTAATGGATAGAAGGGGAACCGGCACGCTTTTGAGCAATAATTAAAAACAAAAATGCATTTTAACGTTCGACATCATGTTGCGGTGCCTACTTTGGCTGAAACCTTTTGATTGCGGTTTAAACCTAAAATCTGAAAAAGGGGCTATGGTAATCCCTGATGATAGAGTTATGGTGCTGTTGTCTTTAAGCGATTAAAATATGATGTGCTTTTGAGATTGCGGTCTACTGACTCAGGTGTCATGACTTCCTCCATTGTCTGGAGATCTACTGGCAGGAGGGATATGTGAGGTTTTTCACATATCAAAAGAATGTGGGCCCAGAGAGTCACATGGTGGTGTGGTCCCACAATGTTTAAGTACTCTTCGCTGTATAACAGTTCCAGAATCCTCTTTTTCTCAATTCTGTACTGGGGGGGGACGTACGATAGTTAAGAATCAGTCTGTGACCAATTTATGTTCTTATTAGCGGTTGAAGGCAAATTTTTTTCTTCTTATTTATATAATTTATTGATTGCTGTTTTCATGTTATATTTCTTATAAATTTTTTTTACCTGCCAATTTTATAAATAATTAATTTCAGCGAAATGCTTAAGACAGGCTTGAGCCATAACAAATGACGGTTAATCTCTAGTATATTTTATACAAGAACTTTGCCTGAGGGGTGTAATGGGTCTTGTTATACGGTGTTGTTTTCAAGTTAAATTAAAAAAAAAAGGTTTTCGTTATTACAAAAAATGCAGCAAGAAACATAAATTTATTTTTTTAATGTTTTTTTTTCTTAATCACTAAATATGAGTTTTTTTTTCCATATTTGAATTATCATTTTTGATAAGAAGAAAAATAAAATTATTCTATTTAAAAATCCATTCTTTACAATTTACTTTAAAATACCGAAATGAGTTGGCAATTTATCTTGCGCCGGACTTTATTGTAATTTATTTGAGAAATTATATTTTCGTTTATGAAATTATTAACAGAATTACAAAAATTCACAAATACATACAAACTTACCTTAATTTTTTATTGACCATAAAGATTTTTGTATTTTTTTTACAGTTCGAAACGCCTGAAAAGAAGAAAAGAAAAAGCAACAATCAATTAAAATAATTTTCTATGGTCAAAATACAATAATAAATCACTACAATATTGTTTATGTTTTTTTTTATTATTTTTTTCTCCATAATTGGCTGTCCGTCTGTCTGGCTGTTATTACAAGATTGTTGCTATTAAATGGGTTTTTATATGAGTTGGAAAAAACCTGGTAAAGAAATGTGTATTCATATTCGTGCATAAAACCACCATTTAAGATTGTGGCTTAAACTTCGAAACGATAAGCACTGAAAAAAATCTATATTTTTTTGAATTTTTTATAATTTTGCTTATTATTTCATCTTTATATCAGATATGAAACTGAAAAAACAAATATTTCAGTTCATAATTATGTTTTTAAAAAGGAAAAAAAAAATCGAAAACTGTTCCCGACAATCTTTTAAAAATCGACGAGCTTCCGCCGCACTCAATTTACACTTCTTTTGTTATGACAGTCGGGCAGATATGACGATTTAATAATGTCAGTTTCGACGATTTGAAGTGTCTCAAGAGGACCGTGGAGAATTTATACATAAAGCACATTTCGGACTCAATTTCGTCAGTTTTGTTTCAAACTAAAAAGATGTGCGTTAGTAAACTTGAACGGTTTTTTGTACGTTTCCGAAAATGCATACAATAAATGACAATAAAACATTTTGTTGTTGTGAACAAATTAAGTGTTCCTTGGCAGATATTTCCTGCCTATATTGTACCCTTCCTCAGGCACTTTGAAAATCTGTTATGGTTTTCGTAGCAAATTAATTAATATTATCAAAGATTTTAATTAAAAACATTTTGGCATCAGAAACCTTTTTCGTGTTAAAGAAACCAACAACAAATTACACGTTGTAAAATGATTTACATACATTGAGTTTTTATTTAATAAATTAATTTATCTGGCAGGCAAATTTTCAAAATTAATTTATTAAACTGATAAGAAACAAATGTTCGGGTATTATTTTCAGCGAACACAAAAAGCTCATAATTTTAAAATGAAGGGCAACAGCAAAATTATTTATCAACTGAGAATATTTGCATGGTTTGAATTGAATTGAACCTTTTTTTCGGTTTTGGTTTTGGTTTTTGTTTTATTTAATTCAATTTATTATTTAAAAGGCCTTAAAGAACAAAATGCAAAAAGAAGGAAAAATTTTGCAAAACTTACTGTTTTCATTTTTCAAATTCATCTTGATAATGATGGAAATGGAATGATATTTTTGCGAACACAAAACTTATGTTTTCTTTGGCAAATTGTTGCTGTTGCTGCTGCTGTTGGTTTTGCTTTTGGTTGGGACTTTTTAGCTCATTTTATTCTTTAAATTATTAAGCTCGCTCAGCTGTTATCTTGAAAGTCGCATCAGCCTCGTTCCAGAATAAACCACCATTAAGAGGGGGGCAGTCATTCAAAGTCTTTAAGTTTTTGTGGTCATTTATTTCATTTGATTTCATTTAATTTCGATTTTTTTCCTCTTCATTTCTCTTAACGTTCTACTTCTTCTTTTTTTGTGGAGAAATATGACCCGGGCCTTAAGAGTAATTTCTCAAAAAGGTATTAAAAAAAGAAAGAAATAAAAATGGAGTTGTTTTGAAAATTTGCCTATACGCAAATATTGAATGTGTTTTTTCGCCTGGACGCTCTTTTTATTTTTAAATTTATGAGCCTCCAAAAAAAGGAGCCACGCAAAAACGCCAGCAAGAAGCATATGAGTATAAAATAAAAAGCCTTTTATTTTTGTTTCAAGATTAAAATCGAAGAACAACAGTAAGTCTGCTTTCAGCCCAGTTGAGTTCATTCAGTTCAAAGATGAGCTGCTTAAAATCTGGTATAATTTTTTATGAACATCTTGTTTAAATCACAAACAACAGCAACAACAACAACAACAATAAGAACAACGGCTGCACCAGCAACAAACAGATTTATAAGACACACGTGTTTGGCTGCTACATCTTTGCCATTTCAAACATGCCAAACAATAAATCCGAATTTGTATTCTCAACACAAGAAAGAAAGATTTGAATAAAAGGCAAAAAGAAGATAGAAAAAAAAGAGATCCGGAATCACTAATAAATTTAAGATCAAGCTCAAATACCAGGCCAAATTGAAATATGTAACTTCTTAAACAAATGACAATACGTATCTGGGTTAGCAATCAGCTTTTAGTCACTCCACTTTTTTCCTCTTTTTGCTTAAATATTTTTATGCGAAGTAGTTTTGTGTTTTGTCCCGGTTTTCTGAAATATTTTCAAATGATAATCTTAGTTTAAGTTTTAAATTATGTACTGGAATGTAAAAGAATGGAAACAGCGTGGCGTGGCGGTAATTTATGTAGTTGTATGAAATAATTATTTATTTGCTGGCTAATTGTTTAAGAAACCAACCGGTCATGCTTTCGACCACAGACGCATGACACTCCTGTGTAATGTGAAAAATTTTGCATTTTACAATTTAAAATTTGAAGGAAAATACGCACAACAATCAAAATTACTAATTAAACGTGTTAATGAACGAAATATATAATTTAATTGAAACAAATAAAAATTTTAATCGATTCTATTAAAAGCTTAAGCTTAATACCTGTATTAGTATTGAATAAATTATATGTCTGTGTAGATCGTAAAATACTGTAAAAGTTCGGTGAAAATCTTCTTAGGAACTTCATAGTTTCCATTCTTTTACTTGCCTGCTGCAGTAACGCAAGCACAGACACATGCGCTTATAAAAAGCATAAATTCAAAACTTTAACAAACATTTGCTTAAGCTCGCTTATTGTCGCTTAATTACAGGTCTTAACTTCATTCTTGGCCTTCATACGGTTTCTGTTTTAAATAGTTTTATTTTTAGTGTTTGCGTGTGTGTTGTGTGTTGTGTGTTGTGTGTTGCTTTGTTGTTTACAAAAATATGTTCATGGCTTGAGCAGTACATAAATATGTCGGTGTGTCCGTCTGTCTGTCCAGTGGACTTTCCGCAAGTATGTATTATAAGTAAGTTTTCAGTTAAGATCCTTTTAAACAATTTTATTTGAGCTTAAGTTTTTTGTTGTGAAGCTTTTTTGCAGGCCTTCTGTTTTTAAACCGTCAATATACACAATTTCCACCAGCCAACCGACTTCTTAGCAACCGAAGTTGGCTGTTTGTGACTTAGTAGTTGTTTAATGATTGTTCTTGTTTTTTTGTTTGTTTTTTACTTTTATAACAAACCGTCCAAAGCAATTAAGTGTATCAAGATTACTTAATATCAGGTCTCTTGCGGTTTGAAAAGATGAGACCGACGAAGGAAACTTCCAAACAAACCATTTGTATATGTTCGAAATAAATACCCGCAATATTGTAAGAAATCTTGCGAATTGAAAACCACTTTAGTTTAAACTACATACATACAATGTTGTTGTTTGTTTATTGTAGTACAGGAAATCCAGAAACCACACACTTGTTAAAGTAGTGCAGGCCAAGAATAAAAAAGACCCACACACACACACATCAAACCAGCATCAAATCATCTAAATACGAGTACTTCTACGCTACGTACTCGTATGTATTTAAAATTAATAGTAAACATCTTAGCAACCAGATACAGACATCCTTTTTCTTGCTCCTCAAGCCACTATTTGGGTTTAGATTTCCCAATTGTGATTTGCTTTAATTTGGGTTGTCTAAGAGGAAATTTAATAATTTAAAAACGTTTCTACTAAATTCTTAAGATATAATTGTTTTTATATATTAATATGAGAGCATTTTGAAAGCAAGTAATTTATTTGGTCATAGAACGTCAAAATTCGTTACATGGCGCCATGGAGTTTGCGGGCGCACGGGAAAAGTGATGGCCTTTTCAAGGTTTCAATTACGCTCTCTGTTTTATTTTAAAAGTATTAAGTCTTTTATAACAATATTTTTTGCGATAAATATGAGCCAGAAGTTCTGATCAAGAAATGTGAAAAGTGTTTACTGAAACAAAAAAAGGATTAATTGAAACAAGACAAGTTTTTTTATGGTAATTTTTTGAACTTTATTACTAGTAGGTAAATATTTAATTAATGATTTTTAATTGTTTGGCTTTGACGTCCCTTCCACGTTTTACAATAAAAATATTTATTTGACAAAATTTCCGTATTGTAAAACTATTGAGAAATTGTTAAAATTGTTTGTGCAGAAGGAAACTTAAGTACGTAAAGCATTAAGAAACTAGACAAACTATTTAACTGATTCTCTAAATCATTCAAATATTTGAATTCGACTCGTTAAAAAATTATACTGAATCATCAAACACTTTTGCTTGTTTTGTGTAACCAAATTTTTTTACAGACATACTCGGCATCCACCAGTTTGTCTGAATGAATGTTGGGATACAATTTACACAAATAAAACAAATTGTAAAAAAATGGACAAGGCAAAACCGCCGCTTTCCGTTTTTTAGGCAATAAAATTGTGTTTTAGTCTGCTTAATGCAAGTGCATGCCCGTGCATGTTCGTTGTACCAGAATTTGAGTTTTACGATCATTTAAAGCCGTTTAAACGGTCACCGTAACCTCCAAACTGTGATAAACATAATTTCTACGCACAATGTACTCGTATGTAATTATTGGACAGTTTTTTATCTCCTTGTTTTTAAGGAAGAGAGCACTCTTATTATCCTTTCCAAAAAGCTATTAATCACTTTTACCCAAATTTTCTTTCGTATTCATTGCGATCTCAACTATGAAATAATTTCAAATTGTTCTGGCCAAAAGAAACATTTTCTGTAACATAATTTTTCTTATCACATTTTATCTTTTAATAAACTCAAATGTAATTTAATACTGCAGTAAAAAATATTTTATATAATACGAGTAAATCTAACTTCAGTGCAAAATTGCTCAGAAAAATTATTTCAATTTGTTTTATTACATCCATTATTATTTTTGTTTTTATTCAAAAATGCCTTCTACCATTTAAGTTTAAAGTAATTTATATGTAGATTTATTTCTTGCAATTCTATTCAGAATGATTGTAGTAAAAGTGTAGTTCGAAATCCTTATCATAAAATATTTAAATACATTTCGTTTTATCTAATTTTGTTTTTCGAAATTGTATACTTTTGTATTAAATAAAATTTTTGTACGGCACCGAAAAGTAAAAAAAGAGAATAATACAACAAAATATAACAAATATCTATTTTCATAAAATCATCATAAAAAAAGTTCAAAAACAAAAGAAATTGCTTTTCATATAAATTTACATGTTGTTTTCTACAGTGTTTTGGGCTGCAGGCAGGTGTCGCCAACTTGCAGCAAAGAAACAAACCTGACCCAACAAATTCGTAAGAAATAAAAATCACCATAAAAATACTCGTTAGAGTTTTACTGTTAGATTAATGGCTTAACGGAGGCAGGATATCAAATAATACATACTTTGGGTGCTTCTTAGAGGACAGTTTTGACGAATTTTACGACTGAAATTCTAATTGTGAATCGATAAAACTGACTAAAAAGTGAAAATAGTAGCTTCAAACAAAAAACTGTCTTTTAAGAATTTTCTGCACTCGTACATTTGATAGTAAAAGCAGCTTGATAAAATTGCCTCTTAAAAAATATCTTTGAAATAAAACACTTTAAAAAAATACCTTTCAAAAGAATACCTTTTATAAACGTACCCTTAACTACTGCTGTTAAAATAAATCACCTTCTAAAATAGTATTTAAAAAGTATTTAAAAAAGGCGTTTCAAAGTTGCTTTTAAAAAGTACATTAAAAATATAAAAAATGTGCCCTTAAGAACGCTTTTTAAGAAAGTACTGCTTATATAAAGTACCTTCCATAGAAGGTATTTAAAAAAAGAAGTAAAAAGCCTTTTTTATAAAACGAACATTTAAAAAAAAAAAAATAAAAAAAAGGTAATCTTTTAAAAAAAGTACCCTTAAAAAATACCGTTTAAAAAATATCCCCTTAAAAATATCTATTTAAAAAAGTTCATTTAAAAAAATACATATTAAACGAGTACATTTAATAAAATCATTTATTTTTTTGAAAAACTACTTTGTAATAAATAAACTTAGAAAGCTTTTATAAAAATATTTGTTAAAAAGGATTTTCCTGGAGAAGTACTTAAACAAGAGAAACATTTTTTAAAAAACAACCCTTTAAACATTTAGCGCCAAAAATGCTCGTTATGAAAAGTGTATTTTTCATAAACAGTTCAAACTGATCAACTGCAGTTTTAGAGCAAATACCGTTGAAATAGTTGCGTGCCATTAGTGTCACATTACGGTATCAATTTATGTGAGAAGTTGGATACAAAGAATTTTTTTTACTTAACTCTAATAGACTTGTAAAACAAGTTTATTATATTTATTTCTTGTTATTTTTGCTTTTATTTCTATTTTTATACTGTAACTTTGTTTTTTTCTTTTGATATTAAGATGTGTTACCATTTCGTTTTTGTTGTTTTATTGTGTTTTATATTTTCTAACCCATAACTAACAAAACCCATATTTTGTAACAACATCAGGAGTGGAAGTGTTTGTTGTTCAGCTCACACTGAGTCTTTTGACCGTTCCTTTACTTCTCTATTATCTTTTCTTCTTTTTTTTTTTTGTAAATACGAGTTTGTTTTTTGTTGTTGTTGTTGTTTACTATTAAAGATAAGTTGTATCATCACACATTGTTGGTGTAATTTGAGACTTCGTTTTTGTTAGTTTTTTTTTTTGTGTTTTGAAAATACATTTTTAAGATACCAGAGAAAGAACTACTCCTTGTTAAATAAATTAACGAAATTTCTCTTCCCCCAGTTAAGCTGGAAACATTTGGAAAACGTCTCACCCAGAGACCAGAACTGAAATAAAAACTGAAAATAATTTTCAATGACAAAGTGTTGACTGCATTTGTGGGTTTTCATTTTTCAATTTGATATTTTGTTTTTGTTAAGGGCTCAAAGAGTTATGGGCAGGTGTGCTGTTCGTTAATACATGCAATAAAACTGTCGTAAACGCAAGCGTTTCTATGGCATTTTAATCATGACACACATAATTAATGTTCTTCGATCAAAAATGGTCTGGCTTTCAAAGAATATACGAGGGGCGAAGCCTTGACATTGGTAACACCACTTAAGTTGAAGTAACTTCGAAGATAATAGAGAAGAGACACACAGACTTTATGAATAAGTTTTATTAAAGTTCGAACATAACATTTCCCACTTACATAAAAATGTTGAAACTTCTGATTCATCTAAGAAAACATTAAATTTTTAGCCTTCTTTAACTTGAATATAGATTTTCTAGATAAAGAAAAACGCATCCTTCCTTCTAGAGCTTTTCAGCTCGTACTTTAGACTACAATTTTTTAATTTTCTAAAAATAAAGTCTTTTGCTTATGACCAAACCACATGATTGTCTTTTTAAGCGGAGCTCGAATTTTCAAACATTAAAAATTATTTAGAATTTCTGCTCAATTAATAAATATTTTAAAAGTTTCTTTTTAAAAAAAAAACACTTTTTTCGTATATTTCAGTTAAGTTGAAATGTTCGAACTAAGATTTATATTCAATTTATTTAGAAAAGTTTGCTTGAATTTTCTAAAAACAAAATATTCAATATTTCTGATCAATGATTAAAAATTTTAAAATCTGTTTTGCATAAAATTGTTATTCCTTATACTTCAGTCATGTTTGAACTTGATTCATATTTAATAATTTTAGCATTTTTTGAAACGAATATTTAAAGTCGGCAGGGCAGTATTTCCACAGAAAAGGCCGCATTTAATAAAAATATCAACCAGAACTAGTTTCTAGATTGGACTTAAAATATATGTATAGTTGTAGTATAGTTTCCTTCAGCAATTTGATTGTTATCTAAATCACAAAAGCTGTTTTTAGATATTTTAAGCTTCTCGGTCATAATTCAAAAATTTCTTGGCTACAACTTTAAAATTTAGTCTTTATACAATTGAGTTTATTATTCACTTTAAATTGGAAACAACATAAAAATACATTTGGGACATATTTTATGATCTAAAATCAAATTATGTGTTTCTTGAGCGCAGCTCATCATTTATTTCCAGTATATTTTATACTTCTATTGTCTATCTTTTTTATACATAAATTTTTTATGCATAAATTTTATTATTTAAAAAAATAGTTTTTATACACCACATTGATAGATTTTGGGCTTCAGAAAATCCATAAAAACGATTTGATTAAGCCAAGTCATCATTAAGTCACAATTGTTGGTTTCTTTTCCCCCCTCATCGGTGTTGTCGTTATTTTTCCAAATTTGATCACGATTTTAATTTATTAAGTGTAATGTCATGTCTTTCGATTTTTGTTATTTCAAACATTTTCTTCTCTCTTTTTTAACTTGAATGCATCATTAAATGGTAGCAATGCGTTGTTATTCTGGGAATAGATTAAAACCTGAAATGCATAATATTTTACGTACAAGTAACGCTCTTAGATTTTATATATCACCTGACAAATTGTTAAAGTTCGATAGTGTCATGCATATTTTAATTTAAGTTTTAAAATATTTTATTTAAAACTCTTCATGGCAGCTGAAGAATGGATTAAAAAATGAATGAACAAAACTAAGATAAATGAGTTCAAGGGAAGGAGAAACAATTAAAATATCATTATTAGTTAAGTAAATTAGTTCTAAAGTGTGATATATTTAATAGCTTAATTTAAAATTGGATTTGTTTAAGAATAAAGGTTGTCAAATTGATTTATATTAGCCTGAAAGTGCTACACAACGCAGACTCCATGCTCTGGAGTTCGGGCTATCTAATTGCTCCTGCCAGTGATTCTCTTGACAGTAAAGGAAAATGAGGCACTTGCGTTGGCAGAACATGAAGCCTTTACCCGAATCGCCCGAAAATTCTTAGGAATACCAGCAATCTGGTGCAAGACAACAGCGTAATATATGAAACAGTGCGTTATATTTAACGTCTATTGGGCTTCATGAAGCATCGCCAAAAGCTAAAACATGAAAAAAGTAAGTCGTTCCAGTGTTTCGAAATCAGGTGAAAAATCATTTGATTTTTATATGAACACATTTCAAGTATAAAATTATGAAAATGTATCGTGATTCAAAAATGTCCACCAGGAGTTTATAAATCTAACAATTCTCATTAACTTTTGCCATTTTCTTTTTTAGAAAAATTAACTTCCTCTAAAAAAAGCATTGATACGAATCTGTTGATAAAGGGGCCTAACGGCGTTTGCAAGTGTTTATAATTCGAGCTTTAATATTTAGATTTCCTCAATAAAAAGACTACTAATAATTCTAATAGTAATTTATGCAATAGTTTCGTAAAACAAACCGCAATGAACTTCTGATTTCGACATTTCATAACAACTAAATGAAAGAGTTAATATTGTTAAATCGTTAAATGTAAAAAATATATTTTCCAAAATCTCTTGCCAGGCTGATCAGGTTTTAAAATTTCCAGCAATTCATTAGAAATTTTATTAAAATCATCCTCAGCTGATTTACAATTTTGTTATGTTTTCATTATTCTACAGACATGCCAGCAGATTTTCATGTCTGCCACAATAATGTTGCAGCAAGTATGTACATGTGTATGGCAATAATCCTTACATTGTTGTAAATAAGTATAAGTAGGAGCTGATTTTAGATATTAACTGCGATTTCTACACTCAACCATAATAACGTAACTAATACTCCATAAGCACAATGAATATATGAAAATATCGCTCCTTTACTTCTGAAGTGACGCAATTGAACAATTGTGGTTTGGAGCTTAAACTATAGAGTGAGTCACTGCCAGTTTCTTTATACATGTGCATATGTAGAGTTTGTAATCAATTTATTTGTAAAATAAACTTTTGAAGGGAAATCTTTTGACTTGGCTGCATGGAAAATACAATATTTTATTTCTGCTGGTGCTTGCACGGCACGGTAAAAATTCACAAAATTATGTCATCAATAGTTCGTGTTCGTCTCGCCCTAATCGTTGTACTGTAAGAACTTTTTGAAAAGAAAAGTAACAGACAAATTTGAATAGGGAGAAAAGAGGTAACAACTGTACGCCGATTAAATACCAGATAGCCTGAAAAGATCGCTTCCGAGGGCATCCAAAGTCGGCCCATAATCTGGCGAATGATGCATTCTTACGCTGGTTTGCAACCGTACAAAATACAACAGACTTTCAACTTTGTTTTTCTAGAAAGGATTAATGTAAATGCTGCAGAACGTGCTTATCGAAAGGCGGAGAATGTAAATTTAATTAGTCGATTAATTACAACAATATCTGTTAGATTTGGCTTTTTCGGTCATGCTATTTGTTGCTGAATTGTGCCACCCTTAAAGTTATGAGGCGATATGTTCAGTCGTTTGTGTCCATAAGGACAATGAGTTGTACATTTATATTTACTGATACTTTTCACTATATACATGCATAAATATACCACATGCAACCATACATACATACATATATACATATTTACCATTATTATGGTCTTAATGTAATTTACGTACGATGAACGAACGAACGAACGAACGAACGAACGAACGAACGAACGAACGAACGAACTTGTTTGAGTTGAAGAGCAAATCTTATTAAAAAGGGAGTAGATATTTTAACTTCAGTTCTATCAGATACAATAGTTAAGATTTTTCCTCTTTAACGTTAGTTGCAATCTCGTTTTTGTTTTCTTCTACTTTTTTTTCTTTACTTGCCTTCAATTTTTGTCGAGTTTAACTATGAGATAAACTATAAATATTTAATTTTAGTCACGTCTTTTAAGTAACATTTTCTCTGTAGATACAGATCCATATAAGATTACTGGCATCCATGTATGATGATGGTCTGGATACTCGTACTGGCATAGGAGAGTACTTAAAAAATGTACATGGAAGTACTGGTACAAGCAAATAGACATTCCTTAAGTGCGAACAAATACAGACAATGTAACACCTATTATAACACACACACATACACACACTCAGGCGAAGCAAAGGCTTTAAAATATTGCTGCGACGACAATATTATTGGAAGGGTACTTTTACTAGGTACTATTTCAAAACTTAACTGTTCGTAAATTAGCATTTCTATGGTCTTGTTTACATTTTAATAGCTGTGTCACTGTTTGCGACTACTGAAACGTGGTGGGAGCAACATTTATGCTCATTGTTTGACTTCGGCAAAAATTTTTAATAATATTAGCACGCGTTTGTTAAACTCATTTACCTTCCACAAATGTATGCTTACAAATTTTCAATGGCTATAATTAAAAGGAGTGCAGTTCAGTGTTTGGTGCAAAAGTCGGGCTAAAGTACGAATCCAACAAATCGCTTCTGTTATATGCACCATATGTCAGCTGTTTTTTTACTCCAGACTTCTTTTGCAAAATTACTCGTGGTAGGAAAAACCTTCAATAGCATTAACAATTCATATGCAAATTATTGATATATAAAATGCCCCACATACAGATCTTCTGGCAAAGATCTTGGGCTCTTTAATCCCTTTTATCGGAGCTATTCCCAGATAACTGACACCGGGACCGGAACATGAAAGATAGTAGAAACAGCACTAACCCTCAACCAACCGTAAGTCAGCAGTTTGCCATCCAGATCTTCACTAAGGCATGACGGCAAATTTTCACCGCATCATGTCTGGACTCTGGTTTCATAATTTTTGATAAATTCTGTTTATTAAGAATTGCAAACCCTTTGCCAATGTGATTTAGTTTTGGACAAGACTATAACTTAACCAACCATATTTTTTAACTATTTGATCTGAAATATTCGACTAAAATGAGAATAATACCAAAAACAAGAAATTGTAAATACAATCTCACAAAACTGAGGGTATTTCAGCACTTTCAAGGTTTTAGGCTAAGCTGGTAACACTTGCTTGTCAGCTTAATTTTATTTTGTAACTCATACAATGTTGGAGCGGTTCATTCGATATATTCAATATTGGATCTGCTGGTCCACTGAGCGAACGCACTGTCAAAAACGGAATTTAAAATTAACTTGTTTCTTAACTTATTATGACAATCTAAAAAAAAGCACGAAATTTTCTTCTTGGAAAGTTTTCGAATAAAACTCACCTACCGTAACCATAATTTATAGCTTAGAAAATCTCTAGGTAATTAATAATCGCAAACCCCCACTCTTCTGCTACCCAGAACGAGCGCCACCTACTCTAACCCCTCCTTCTGGCTGTTCATGTCAGTTTCTATATTCGCAAAGACAAATCATTAGAGCTACAAGCAAAAGCTCTTTACACTTTTTCCTTTTTCTCAATTCTATTTTTTTCCTTCAGTTATTTTTCTACAACTTTGACTACCAGCCATAAAATGCAAATTTTCTTTGTACCAAAAATATATCGTTAATGCCTTCTAGATTACAAATTCATAAAAGAAATAAGAAGAAAACTTATCTGTTATACAAATTATTCAAAAGCTTAGAGGTGTAAAAACATAAAACAGAATATAAAAGTTTTTTTTTGTCTTTTAAGTTGAAAAGTACAGCCTGCAATAATAAAAATTTGTATGAAAATTTAAAACCATTAAAGTGAACAAAAGAAATAGAGAGCAACTTTTATTTTCTGGCAGATTCTGAATGAAAGTTGTATATTTGAAAGTTTGTAAATGTGAAAATAAATGTCTAGTTTTATTATACTTGATTATCCTTGTGACACACACACACACACACATAAACGCACATAAACGCACAGCATGGCGCTCTAACAAATGAACATTCACAACTACAGATATACGTACACACACACACGCACACACACGCACACACACATACACACACACATTTTCACACAGTATCAGCAACACAAAGCACTTGCAACATTCTAGTCGCCATCATCATCAACATCAACATTAAATACTTAATGACCATTAAAATTTATTCATGCAGGATATTTTGCTTTTCTAAGTACTGGACACAATGATAAATGAATTGTAATGATATTTGCGTCAAAAGTTTTCCACAAAACAAAAAATGGAAAAGCAACGAAATTTCATTATGGATTTATTTTATATGCACACAAGTAAATAGATCTACATTTTTGATTTAAATGTTTAAACAAAATATTTAGTTCTGAAAGTTAAAAAAACAAGAAATCATTTAATTATTGTATAGATGGTATGTCTTAAAAGCATCAAAAATTGAGGTTATGTAGATATAGTAGTCGTAAAAAACAAGCCAGATATGAGTGAGGTATTGAAGAAATTCTTTTCCGTGCAATCCAATGTTTATGGACTCTGGCGCCGAAGTCCTGCTGAATTTAAGCTTTGGCCCCGGCTATATGGTTGTCGATCGACTACACTTATTGGCATAGACCTACACCTTCAAAAACCCGCCTCAAAAAAGTCAAAGGGGAGTCAAATGCACATCACTTTAGCGAAAGATAACCATAGCCACAAATCGTTCCGATTGGCCAACGTGGCAAACAAAAGTCGTTTTGATATCCTTGTTCAGTTGTATCTTGTGCGGTTGATCGTCCAAGTCCCAAAGCAAAATTCACGAAGTTTAAGTCTTCGAACGACACAATGATTGTGAAGAACGGGTTTCTCAGAGAACAAGGCGGTATTATCGGTCAATCTGGTGGCCCTACGGGTATTACCGAAATAGCGGACGAGAATACGGCCACAAAGTTTGCAAAACCAACACTTATTTTGCTTCTAAATATCTATTATTGGGATGTGCTGCCGAATCGTGCAACTTTACATCCAAAGAAAAAGTCCTTCCTTTAAAAGTGGCCACTTCATGTCACATCTGCGAGAGATAAATATACTCAAATAGCTCATGCAGAGGGTCAATGTCATCCCCTTAACGGCAACTTTTGTTGACTAAAATAGCGACTGGGCCAAACATTGGGCTGCTATTCAAAGTGCTGAATTTTATAATAGAGCTTCAATTATTTGGTCGTGCTGCTCGATCGTATAACTTGTCACAGTGCTTTGGCAGCAGTAACTGAAGCATAAAGCACAAATTACACAAAAACCATCAAAACAACCAGGCGTTCACAGGCGGCCAACTACTAACCAATAGCCAATTGGAAATTCCCTTTATTTCACTTGACAACTTCTGGCATGTATGTGCAGCATTTAATAAATAATAATTGATTAAACATTTAATTTAAAGGTGATGGACATTTTCCCCCTCCTAAGCCTCTGGCTCTTTCGCCTCATTTGTCTCGTATTGATTTTTTTTTTTTTTTTTGATAAAGTATTACAGTTGTCCACACAAAGTCTAACAAAAGATAAAATAAAATAAAAATTACGACATGTTTTCCATGGAAGCAGTTTTCAATTATTTTAATAAAATTAACCCCGATTGTCTCTTGAGCACAACAAATCAGTCATTGTTCTAAAACACACTATTAGAAACACTTTGTTGTTTATGCATAAAACCATTGAAAAGTGTCTGTAAAGGCCTGTGCAAATGTGGGCCTGTATGTGGTGTGTGTATGTGTGTGTGTATGTGTGTGTGTGTGTGTGTGTGTATACAAACGCGCTTAATCTACCTTTGAAAAAGAAACATCACACATCATTTTCTTTAAACGTATAAGATCCGTATTATTAGATTGTTAGTTACTGAACATGTTTTACAAGATAAAGGCGTGTTTTCTAAACTCCAATTTGTGTGTAAATTTCCAACAATATTTTGGATGTTCTGCTCCACACCATAAAATGCTGCATCTATCCATCTATGTCTCATGTTTCTAACTGTGCTTTTTTCCAAGACTTTGTTATTTTTCTTTATTTTTTTTTCTTGTTTGTTCCTAATTCCATTATATTTTAACAAAAGCAAAGGCAAAAGAAAAAAAACTCTACTTAAATTTGAAGTAAAAGGAAAAAAACACGATTTACTATTGTTCGCTGAAGGTATGAGCATGCAAGTAGAAGTGAAGAGAGGCAGCCAGACGGACAGACAAGAAACACTTTGTTTCAAGTTAGACAAATAGACCCACATTCAACGAAAGATCGTACACACCCAACCACCACCCACTTGCCAGTTCTTATGCCAATTCTTGAGCAGCGCTGCTGCCTGTAGTCTGCTGTCGTTGTAGCTTGAACGCTTTAAATCTTTTACTCTACTAGAAACAAACTCAAAAACATTTCCTCTATAATAACAAATAAATTTTTAAACATAAAAAACATAATATTTAGCTTCTAAGCATTAGCTGGAAGTTCTTATAGAACTCCTCCAAAAATTCTAAATGCCTGCATAACTGTTTGTTCGTCTGTCTGTAGGTCCCACTGTCCCTCCATGCCTATAAGTCTGTTGGTCTAGCAGACAGTTTGCTCGTCCGTCTATTATATTCATTTTTCAACCGTTTGTCTGTTGAGGAGAAAATAAAAAATAACACGAATGCTTCAGAAAAAAATATATAAAATTCTCAAGAAGGGAAACAATATTAAGAAGGAAACATTGTTGACTAATTTTAATAAATTTTAGCTTTTAGCAGTTTGTTTTGCAAAGATGGCAACATAGCAGCGACATTAGCAGCATCGCAGGCAACACACTCAGCAGCAGTTGCAAAAGCCGAGCAAACATTAAGCTAACAAGACATCAGGCAGCACTATGGCCTGCAGCACGACAAACAAACAAAAATCTCAAATGAGAGAGAAGAGAAGCTGAACAATTATGTAAAAACTTCAAAAAAAGTTTTTAATTCTGTTTTAATAAGAACAGAAATAGTAAATCCAAATCAGTCTGTCATTCTGTGCAACACAGTGCCATTGTGCGGCTGTTTTTTTATTTTATTGTTATAAAGAGTACTATTTTCGTTTGTTTTCAAAGAAACCTGTACATTATTGTTGAATTCAGGATATCCTTCAAGTTCTCTCCATCACTCCAGCAATGCTTTTGTTCCATGTTTTACATTTGATTTTATTGTTTCCTTAAATTTTACACTTTCTTCTGTTCGGGCTGTTTACCGTTAGTTGAGAGAATTTCCTTATAAGTTCATACACACACACAACGGCATCCATTTGCACATAAACGCACATCATCAACACGCAATAGGAGGGATTGAAAACATTTTTCTTTTACCTTGTATTTAAAACGCACTTGTATTCAGACATTTGAAGTGGATATAGACGTTCACTTTAAAAACGCACAACAAATCTTAAGTTAAACAAGACTACAGTAAACTACTGCAATAATAATAAACAATTTCAACGAACACACTGACAATAAAAATCAAAAGGAACGCCATAAAAGAAATGAATGAAACTACAAATGAATTTGAATAAAAAACAAGTACCGGGAAATTCATTTAAGAACTGCGCTTTTATGGGGGAAAGGAAATCAATCGCTCTTGGGGAACAAAACAACATTTGAATGGCGTTTAAAAATTAAAATAAGTTGTGGAAAAGTATACAAGAATTGAAACTTTAACGAGCTCGAGAAAAACTACATTAAAAAGAGGCAATTTTGGTAAAGGCATATAACAGTTTCCATTTGCAACAAAAAGGACTTTTTAAAGAGACCATAATTTCAAGAAAACGACATTTAAAAAAGATACCTTTAATGAACTATATGTTAAATGAACTAATTTAAAAAAAGAATACTTTATAAATGACTTTCCACTAAAAGGCGCACCTTTAGCAAAAGTCTCTTAATGAACAGCTTTTACACAGGGTACCTAAAGTACGTTTGAAAAATACTTTTTTAAAAACGTATATTTAAATTTAGTAGCTTTAAAGAAAGTACATTTTTAAAAAATACATTTTAAGAAAAGTGCGTTTTAAAATCCACCTTTTCCAAAAAGTGCTTTATCAAAATAGTGTTTTTGTGAAATGCTAATTTGAAAAAGAATATACAATTTTAAAAAAGTAGCCTTTTAAAATGAGTACATTTTAAAAAAAATGCATATTCTAAAAAAGGACCTTCTAAAAAAAGTACATTTTCAATAAAGTACTTTTCAAATAAATTTTCTTTTAAGCGAACTGCATTTGAAACAAAGTACCTTTTAGACAAATTACCTTTTATACAAAAAACTTTTAAACAAAGTACCTTTTATACAAAAAAACTTTTAAGAAAAGAATCTTTAAAGAAGTACATTTTAAATAAAGGTTTTAAATAAAGTGTCCAACAAAAAATCTTTCCTAACTAATTGCGTTGTAGGTAAAAAGCAGCTTTTAAGCCAAAGCTTTTATACTATTAAGCTTAAACTAGAGTAGCTTTTGCAAAACGTAACTTTAAAACAAATATTTTTCGAACAAATGTCTTATAAAAAAGTACGATTTAAAAGATTAATCGTTCATCAAAAAATATATAGAATTTTTCGGAAAAAGTGACCTTAAAAATAACTTTTTGAAAATAGTATTTATTACAAAAAACTACAATTTATGAATAAATTTTATATTTTAAATAACACTGTTGAATAAATACCAATTAAAATGGCGCTTTTTAGAAATCCTATCTTCTAAAATTAGAAACGATTATATACATTTTTTAAAAAAAAATGCTAGTGCCTTAAACTGATTATGTTTAAACTTTTAAATATATTTTTATATTGCATTTTGTTCAATTGAAAGCTCTCATAATTCGGCATCTGCATATTTTGGATGAGCAAAAACTATAAAACTTACGCGTACGCGGCCAAAAGTAAGACAATTACTTGTCTCTTGTCTAGTTACATAAATATTTGGCTGGGATTACCTCTTTGTTGTGTGATTTAATTAAATGAAAACAAACTTGACTTTGACAAACTACTGATTTTATCACAAACACCCAACTTTCACTTTTCATTTATTACGTTGATTACTTTGTTTGCAGTTTTGAAATCAGAAAAGTTTTATTCTTCTCTTTTGTTATTCTTTATTCGAATTCGTTCATCTGAAATTTATTTCAGATAATATCTATTCTTTTCAATTCAAGCCCAAAGTTTTTGAAGTGTCTTTAGTTTGTTTCTGTCCAACTGTCAGCAGTCATTTGTTATCTTTTTTTCAATATTTTCATTACTGGGAAAAAGTCCTTTGGAAAAAAGTTTGTTTTCTTCTATTCTCTGATAAACAAAGAAACATCAGAAACAGATTCGTATCTGAGTTGGTGTAGATTGTTTTTTTTTTTTTTTTCTTAACATGGTATTTTTCTATTATTATTATTTTTTGTTTTAGTATTTATTTATTTTCGGAATAACAAAGAACATTTCAAAGTTTTCAAAACTCTTTCCTTTTTTCTAATGTTTTTTATTTGTATGATAAAACATATAGTCTACACTCCATTTTGTGATTAAATGCTCATATTTCACCATTATTAATTTTACTTTTCCTTTTCTTGTTTTTGGATTTCTTAAATTTTTATTTCATACCTTTAGGGGATTTTCTCTTAATAAAGTTTAGCTGGAGAATACGCTACAGCAGGGACGGTTGGCAAAAGTATTCACATATTTGATTTCACCTATTCGGCAATGCAGATGCAAAAAAGAATAAAATAGGGGAATCCACGACTAAAACAACTCACACGCCTTTGAAGTTCAGTGCATAGAATCAAATTTTTTATTTAAAATTTAAGGCTAAAGTTCTTTGCATTTTACATAAAAACACTTCCTGCTAAGTTTAATCATTTTGCATCCGTTTAATCATTTTGCAATAAAGTAAATTCTTTCAGAGGTTTTGAAAACAAGCAAAATAAATGAGATCATTTGCCGTTCTGCCTCAACTTGTCAACGTCAGGGTGTTGGTGAAGTTTTTCGCCGACCTATCTTTAAGCTGAAAGGTGTAGCTACATGCTCTGTCTGCCAGATGTTATGCCCGGCTCGGGCCCAACTGAGGTTAACATTGTGACGTATCAAAAATGCTTTGCAAATATGTCTGTCAGCTGTAGATTTTTCTTTTGCAGCGTTGTCGCTGATAGCATTTTGCGTCTATTATAAGATAACAATATTGGTAGACACTCTGAGTTGCCGTTGTTGGAAAATTGTCAAATATTGCAACCCCATTTTTTGGCAGTTATATAAATTAATGCACTGTAAATTAACGCCATTATCGGAGAGACATTTCTGTTGGTAACACGCCTCATGCATATGAATACTTTAAGTTTTCTGGCGCTGTCTAAAAAATGTTTTGCTTCACAATAATCTGGAAATTGCGCAAACTGACAATTTTCGTTGGCAAGCAATTGTCAGGCAACGAAATTGTAAAGTTCTCTTACCATCGTCTGAACTAAAAATTTGACTTCTGGTGTCAAACTTTTCATGGTCAGTTCATTACCAGCAAGCACTTTGTAAGATATTACAACCGTCATGGCAATAATATTTTTGTCATTTGTCTTAAATAAATCTTGGTAATATTTCTTGCCATTTCTTAGATTTTTTTCCGACTTTTCTTTGGGGAAGGGGTTTAAAAGAGAGCACACTTGAATCGCGCATTTAAAACATTTTCTTGGAATTCCGTTAATATTCAGCTTTTAAACAAAAATATACAAATTTAGCGCTTTTCATTCTAAATGTTCACAAAACCTTGTCCCAATAGTCACATACCAAACGATTTGCATTACTTTCAAAAAGACTTTTGTTCTCGAATGTCGGTCTAACTAGTCACACAGGTTTTCGTAAACGTTTGAATTTCTGCTTTAGAGAAAATAAAAACATTTTATTTCCATTCTAATATTGCAGCTGTCACTATGACTTGCCCCATGACTTCATTAAAATTCTAACATTTGCGTCGCCTTTGCTAACGTGTATTCATTCCTCAAGGCGCTGACGTTAAAACTTTTCCAACTCCCATCCCCATATGGAACAAACTTGGTAAAATTTCAAATTATTTCCATAAAAATTTAAACTAAAAACTACAACAAATTCAATGAAAGCCACAAACATAAACATGCGGCATCTAATTCGTTGACTACCAACTCAAATATTCTAAAAAAAGATTTTATTGCATTTAGCAATTTTCTTACTCCTTGTTTATCTCTTTGGTTGCAATTTACTACTCTTTCTTTTATGCTTTTCATTTCAAGTTAATATTTTCCATTAGAATAATTTACTCCCATTCTGATTGCAAACCTGAAGTTCATTTGAATTGAAAAAATATTATCATACTGATGTTTGTTGCTCTGCTGGCATTTCTTGGAATTGTAAAATATTTATGAATATTACAGCAAATGCTAGAAGATTTTTCACAGAAAAGTTTAAAGTCGTGTGATTCATTCCTTACGGTGAGCGGCAGCATTAAGGAAAATTGATTTAAGTCGTGTTTATCTTTAACTTGACAAATTACGGAAGAAGAAACGAGCCTTTACAAAATGCTTTCACTGTGACAAATATACACATATATTTAAATTTTAAGTGTTCACATTAAAACTTATTTTTAAAAATTCTTCAAACCACTTCTGTGGTAAAAATCCTATTTTTATCTAAAAAATTATCAACAGAATCGTTAATTTTATAGAAAATATTTTCCTTCTAATACGTGCGAGTTTTAAATGAATTTTCTAACATCCATTTTAAGTCTCCATTCAGGCCAACCAAAACAAATTCTATTTTAATCGCCAGCAGAAGCTGAAAGATACCCCGCCAACAACCTTTCCTTAAGTAGCGCTCTGCAGCTTTTAAGTCATAATTAAAAAATAACTGAAAGAGAAACATCAGAAATCCATACATTTCTTATCGTCTGGTTTCTGAACGCCACATGTGTGAGGCAGATACTTTGCATTGCAGTTGTTAACAAATTCTCTTTATTGATTCTTTATTCGGTTTTAAACGAGTCTGGCTGAAAGGAAGCGAAATGTCTGCTGAATAGAGACGTACACGTTCAATGAGTTGCTTCGCATTCATTTGCGTCTGCACGGAGTTGTTAACAGTTTTTCAAAACTAAAAACCAATTTAATAGAATTGAGATTTTCAGCTATCTTTTTTTAATTTTAGTTTTAAATTAATAAAGTAGAAAAAGGAAAACGTTAAAAAATGCTAAATGAAATTCTTCCATAATGTAAAGATAAGCTGGTAACACATACTCGTATGCGCATATAAATACGTAAATAAAAAACGCAAATGTACGAGTAGTTAGAAAATCTTTTCAAAATTCTCCGGGAAAAATGCATCGCACCTTTGAGATGACTAAAAATATGTCCTTTTAGGAAGCAAATCTCAATAAAAACTACATATTTAAGAAGGCAAGTGGAATCGTTTCTTATAAAAGAGTGCATATATTTAAAAAATGTACTCTTCTAAAAAAGTACCTATTGAGATAATAAAAGTGCGTCTTAAGAAAGTATCTGTAAAAAAGTTCTTTTTTTATAAATGCACCCTTTTAAAAAGTACCTATTTAAAAAAGTGCCTATTAAAAATTATTTATTGAAAAAGCATCTTTTCTTTTAAGAAAGTATCTTCCACAAAAAGTAACTTTTACAACAAAGCCAAAAGTAAATACAAAAGGATCTTTTATAATAAGACCTTTTTAAAATGGACATCCAACAAATTTTATAGAAATAAAACTTTTGCGGAATTTTCTTCACAAAAATTATTTAAAAAAGGTACGGCCTTAAAATTATGCTTTAAAAAAGAAGCTGTTAAGAGAGTTTATTTGTTAAGCAGCATTTCAAACGAATTTTTTAATTTGATTTTATGATGAACAACTAACAAATTATCTTTTAAAAATACACTTTTTAAAAAAATTATTTTTTAATAATTTTAACCTTCTAAAAAAGGAACTTTTAAAAAATATAATTTTTAAAAAGGTATTTTTTAAAACCATAACATTTAAGTACATTTTAAAAAATTTCCTTTAACAAAAATTCTATTAAAAAATGTATTTAATAAATTGTATTGTATTAAAAAATACCTTTTAGAAAAATTTTCCTTTAAAAAGTGTTCAGAAAAGGCAATTGAAGTATTTAAAAAAATTAAAACACATTAATAAAAGTTTAAAAAAACTACCCCTAAAATATCTTTGAAAAAAAAAACACTTTTAAAAGAACATTTTTTGAAAAAGTATCTTTAAAGAAAACCATTCTTTAAAATAAAGTACTTTCTAAGCAGACGGCTTTCCTCCAATGTAAGCTTTTAAAAAAGGACCTTTAAAAAATGAGTAACAGAAAAGATGTTAAAAAATAATGTCACTTAGACAATAAAGTACTTTTGAGAGCATCTGCGTGAGTAAAACTGCTTTTGAAAAACATCAGGATAAATAATCTAGCTTGCGAGTGATTGAAACCAATTGCTAAGTCGTGTGAAATTTTCATTTTATCAATAAAAATTATTGGAGTTCATGAGTTTTGATTCTGCACTTATTGTTCGTTTTACGGTTGTGAGTAGTAGTTAAACTTTTACTGCTGGTCTGCTGGCCACAAAATCGCAAAGACAAGTTTAGCAAATCAATATTACGAGTACAATCGTAAAACTGCTGAGTAACATTGGAAGTGGGCAAGTGCCACTTGATGCTCTGACGCACTTGAAACAATGCAATTTTAATATGGTTGGCACTCTTGCAAAGAGTACAAGTGCTTGATGGAAATCGAAAAACAACAAACACTGCTTTAATTCATTTAGATTTTAGAATGGGAATAGAAATGTGTGTTTTTCAAATGAGAAAATAGGCACTGGAATGTGTTTGCGTAAGAACAGAAACTGATGCGATTGGAAAATGTGGAAAAATAATATTTTTTGTGTGTTTTGAAGAGCACTTTTTCTCCAGGTGTTTTCTAAGGATCTTAAATCCTTGGCAACTCAAAATTCTACATCCATTTAGCAATGATTGATTGTACTAAACCCAACAAAACCAACCTTAAATGAATGCAGAAATTTAAAACTTGTGAGAAATTAATATCTACTCTGCATCTCCACATCGACTACAAACACACAGATGCTGGAGAGTGAATATATTCAAATACAATATTTAAATGGAAGCTATTATTTGATCATTTTAAAGATACAAAACAAATTTATCTACTTTTGTCAATTTAAAAAATACATAAATATTTGCATTTCGAAAAATATTTGCAGATACTGTCACATGTTCTCTCCAGTATATATTTTCAGTTTAGTTTAAATATCTGCTGCCTTCGTTTCTATTATTTATTTACTGTTCAGAGAATAACAAAAAAAAAAGAAAAACAAAACTGATATAAAATTTTTGATAGAAATAAATTTTTAATGCAGTTTTTGTTTATTGTATTTAAGAGTAAAAAAGTAGGTTGGGTTCTTCACAGTTTCAACACATTTTCACAAACTACTAAAAGCCGCACAACAACTTAAAACTCATCATCATTTGGCTGCAGTTGTAGAATGAAAGAAAACGCATAAAACGAGTGAATGGATGAATGGACGGATGGATGAGTAAATAATATAATAAACAAATGAAACACCAGTAAAAGTCCAAATAGACGTATTTACACGAAAAAGCTTTTATCTGGTTTTTGTTTTAGAAATCGTAGACTGAAACTGGATAAAAAGTTATGGCATAAAATAATCAAATAATATGGAAAAATAACAAATTTCAAGATACCAGCAATAAAAATATGCATAAAACCTGCCAGAAGCAGCTTCTGTGCAGATTTCGAGAACCGACGCATCTACGCTTCTCCCACGACAAAAATAAACATGCCAACATGGCTCCCCTACCTCCTTTTTATACCGAACACCACGCCAGTCACTTAAAAAAACATTTTCAGTACAATTTTTAATACAAAAGTAAAAATATACTTTTTTTCACATGTAAAGAAAGCAATTTATTTGCATTTTTTGTCTTTAAAAATTTTTGCAGAAAGTACTTTTTAAACGCACCTTTTTAAACGGCACTTTAAGCCGATGGCAAGTATTTGATTGCAATTTTAAAAGTATATTAACAATTAAATAGATAAATAAAAAACACGTTTTTAGAAGTTACTTTTCGCAGAAGTTGCTTTTTGTAAAAAAAGCAAACAAAAATGTAAACCTGTTAAAAATGGTTGTTTTATTGGTACTTTTATAAAAAATATCTAAATTTTTAAAAGTAGATCTTTCAAAATGTGCTTTTCATAAAGGTCCTTTATTAAAAAGCACTTTTAAAAATGTATTGTTTTCAAAAGTTTTTCACTTGGAAACATTTTTGTTTATTTATTTAATTTTGAGCGCAATTTTATAAATCTTACTTAATTCTTTTAATATAATACTGAATTTGTTCATTGTAAATCTGCATCTTTCCCGTGTCCTAACAAGGTTTCTTCATATTTGTAGCTTGATTTATGCAGTTTTCCTAATCATTACATTACATTTAAATAGATTTGCTAAACATTTTCTATCTCTGCTGCTCGCTGTCAATCAAAACTCCATCTCTCTGTTTGTGATTAAAGTTCTTTTAACTTTAGTTTACCTGATACTCGTCGTCTGACTGGCTCGGCTCGAGGAAACAGAAGTCTTCAATTGAAGTATTTTGCATTCCCCAAAGTATCATAATAAATGCAATAAAAACTTTACTAGGAGTGGAAAAAGCATACAGTCAAATGGTAGCAAAGACCTCCAACTCCGTCCCCCTCCATTTCCTTCATAATAAATAAAACCAAAATACAAAACACAAAAAGTCCACCCATAAACACCAACAAACAAACCTCCCTTTTCTTTTATCGGCACTGGCGTGTGGAGCGAAGAGAAACCAGAAGAAAGCTTAGACCAAAACTGTTTACGGTTTTAAGACAAACAGTAGCAAGAACTTGAACGTGGAATAAGAATAACAACAAAGTGTAATAAACCCTTAATCCCTTGGCTTAAATCGTGAATATGAAAACTGTATAATGGGACGGAAATATTTTTGCTCATCTCCAATTCCCAAAGCGCACTTGTTCTTTTATTAGTTGTTGTTGCTGTTAGTGCTTTTCTTAAGTTTTTTTTCCCCATTTTTATTATTTTTTTGCTATTTTCTGCGTCATCTAAACAAAAATTACGTGTATCATCCTAGAAAATCCTCATCAAAATCTGCAGCAGCAGAATCATTTTTCGTGTTAGTTTCGGCATCAGGCATCAGCATCTTCATGTGAGTGGGCAGACATGAAAAGTAAATAGTCAAATACTTGCTCGTTCGTACGAAACCGTTTTAGGAAAAAGCCCTCCAGTCAAAATTACATTTTCATGTGCATGTGTTTGTTTTGCAACAAACATTAAGTTTGCGATAGTGTACGTGTGTGTTTGTGTGTGTGTTTAAGTAACATCGTAAATTTAAATGTCAGCCAGAAAACAAAAAATAATTTTGTTTTATTTCGCAACCAACACAAGTTTATGCCAAATAATTCTTGGACTGGTTTCTTTCTAAATGTACAGAAAGTTCGAAATGGTTCTTTTTGATGGTGCAAATGTTTAACGAGTGGACAAAAGAAATTACATTTTTTGCTTTGCTAAAAACGTAAACGGTATTTTATATACATAATCCGATATCTGGTATTTTTTATTGTATAAAATTTTTTATATCGTAAAACCAAATTGATAGTTTTTCCTTTTTAAATCTACTTTTCTAAAGAGGTACATTTTTGAGGCTACAGGTTTCTATCTAACCTCCATAATTTGCAAGCGTTGGAATTTCTATTTGCTGCCTTTTACTAAAAAATATTTACGAATGGAATGTCAAGTTGAACTGTACCTGGCATAAGAAAAAAACAACAAAAAATATATATGAATAAGTTTTGAAGAGAAAAGAATTTCTATTAAAAAAACAAAACAATGTCAGCGCTAGTTGGCATCACTCGACGAATTGAAAGTCCGCGACCCAAAATATTAATTCAACACAATTAAGAACAAAAGTTTTCCTTAAGTTTGAAATGGTTTATTTGCTTGTTTTGTTATAGCCACCACATAAAAGGGTTTAACCAGGGTTGGAAAATATGAATTTTTGTTTCTTTTTCTTAAACTACTATAATAATAAAAATTAAATTCTTTTCGTTTAACTTGAGGTTTTCTTTGTGTGAATCTATGATGTTCTGTTATCGCTGACTTCCGTTCAGCCAATTAATGCCTCAATTGCTCTCTATGCTTTATACCACCCATACATCCGAGGAACGAATGGCCCTCTATGCCCTTTTGGAAAGCGGTGTGTCCTAACCTGGAATTACGCCAAAGCAAATAGCATAAACGTCATGTTTATCCTTGTAGTAACCTAAAGTTGGTACTTGCTTTTCCCCTCCCAGCTCAGAAAAATTAATAGAAAACAAGAAAATCGTCGGAAAATATTATATGTATATTAAAATGTCTTCCATATAACTATCATTTACTTCTCGAATTTAACACAATATTGTCTGAAACGTTTCGATATATATTCTTTTGATTGTAAAAAAACGAAAATTGTACGTAAGAAAAATCATCAACTATTCCGTCAATTGAGGTTGTCGCCACCACATTTCCATTTATTATATTCAGATTTATTAATCGTCGAAATCTTGCCGTCAATATATGAATATTATCGACAATTGTATTTAAGTAGTTAGACTATTTTAATAGAAGGAAACGTTATAGAAAATCTATGGAATTGGTGATTGTATTTCTGAAACCGGGCTATACAAATTTATCTTATTTACTACTGTCCAAGTATAATTGTATTGCTTTGTTTTTCTAATAAACAAGTTCTTAACTCCATTTCACAAGCAAGAATTTCTAGCAAGAATTTCAATAGATTTTTTAAAACTTTCGCTCATTTAACATAGCGGCAGGGGACCTACTCAATTAGTGTTTTAGTTCTAGGCTTATTTTGTAACATTCAACGATGTCAATCTTGAAATATGGACAATTATTTCCTTCGACGATGTCGACTTTTAGAATGTAGAAAATAATTTCTTTCGGCAATATCTACTGTGGAAATATGGCAAGTTATTGGCTTTGACGATGTCGCGTCTTTAAATATGGGAAATTATTTCGTTGCTAGTACGTGCTAAAGACTCTTTGCATTCATGAACTGAATTTGATTTGCATAAAAATCAAAAGACAAAAACTCAAGTGTCTTTTAAGCTTTACGAATAAAACCATAACATTTCAAACAAGTTAAGGGAATTAAAAAATGAGGATTAAAACACTTTTAAGTTGCAAAAAATTTGTAGTTGCAGCCAATTGCAACCCCTGTTGTGAAGAATTTTTCTTTTCTAAACTCTTGTGGCGAGGGGGGGGAAGATGCTAATAATGATTCCCCTGGAAATACACATTTGAAACTTTTAACAATAAGTTTCGTTTTCACGCTTCATTTCATTTTCACTTAAAATTTCACTTGCTCTCCATCTCTCTCTACCACTTTTCTGTTGCCAGGATTCGAAACGGCGCACACAATGACGATACAGATGCGGTGGCATGCTTTTATTTCATTTTATTTTTGTACATCATTCTGTGAAAACCTCATTATCATTATAGTTGTAGTAATAATAATCATCAAATTTAGGATGGTCATAACCATTTAACTGCTGCGATTATCAACATAAATTTCCCTTAATGGCAGACAATAAATGAATGAAGAAACAATTTTTAGTAACAAAAATGATAAGAGCGTCTGCTGGAAATTAAAATCAGACTTTTAGAAAACTTATGTTTTTGGGCTTTATAATTTAGAACAAAAAAAAAAAAAAAAATATATGTATATATAAATATTTTGTAAACTGGTTTAACTCCATTCAGCCACTGTGATTTTTTCTTTTGCTGCTTTAACTACTTTAAGCAGTGGCTTATTCATATTCATGCCAATCATCCCGGTTAACTGTCCTCTTGTCAGTCGCTGTTGTCCATTTTGACGGTTTTATAGATGTTGTTTTGGCCAAAGCAAAAAAGAAAACCGAATGTTGAAAAAAAGTTAAAGTGTGTAATAGAAGTTAATGTTTTAGTTCGTCTTGTTTTTTCATTTTTGAGTATAAATTTATATATTATTTTCACAGCGTCTGTGTCCTGGTAAAAAGCAAGCGCATAACAACCCACTGAGAGGGCGATCTCTGCTGGTTGTTTTGTTTAAGTTTTTCTTTTTCGTCTGCTTAATAATGATGGTAAAAGCAACTACTACAATGTTGCAAAAAGTTGTTAAGATGGTGGAGGTGGTGTCAAAATTGGGATTCCGAAGCATGAAATTGTTATTGATAATTATTAAGTTGGCTGTTTTTGTTGTTGATGTTGCTGTTGCTGTTGGTTAAGTAGCAGTCGTTGACGATGATGAGAGGATGACGATGACGATGATGATTTATATAAATCAAGCATATAAATGAATTCAAGTGGAAAACAATCTAATTTGTTAGAAGTTGATGTTATTACCGTAAATTTGTTTTATATACATATATTTTTTTCTAAAGTTTTCTTGGCTGTTGTGTTGTTTTCACTATTCCTGGTATTATTTTCATTTAGCAGTGAAGGCATTAAGAAGCTTGACTTGGGAATTTTCCTCTTCAATTTGTTAATTTTTATTAAATTGGTAGTAATGCTTTGGCTGCTCTTAATGTTGTCGATTTTTTATTCTTTTTTGTTTTATTTTTTTGGTCAAATACAGCTATAAATTTATTGCCGGCATTAAGGGGTTCTTTCTTTTGCCGAAAGGAAACAATATCTCTAGCATTCGACTGCAAATTTTATTGGTTGCGGAAGGAGGGAAATAATTTGTTATGAGTATAAAGTAAATATTATGATTTTATTGTTAAATTTTAAAGGATTTTATAGCGTTTAGCAATAACGATAAATAAATAAATGCATACAAACATATTTATATCAAAAGGAAAAACAATGGAAATAAACTATCAGTTCTACTCTGAGCGTCTGGGCATAAAGTTTAACAGAGAGCGAAACTATTTCAATAGAAGGCGTTATATTGTTGTACAAAAATGACTTCATCTTAATTTTTCATACTGGAAAAATTAATAATTAAACTTTTGCATATAATTATTTGTGACTTTCCATTTCAAAAGGGAGTTCCTTCTTCTTCCCTGAATTAAAAATCTTTCAATCGAATCAAGCAACTCGATATGGCGACCATTAAAAAAGCGCAATGTCTAGAATGTTGCCAACAAAATTTTGTTTATTAGGCGTGCAGTTGTACGCTTCATTTGTTCAGAGTGGTTTGGCAAAACATGCTGCATAAATTACAGCCAAACTGACAGTTGCCCACCAATTGTCAAAGTTCAAAAATCCTTTTTAATGACCTGGACTTGCCGGCTTTGTTGCTGTAAATTGCTTAAATAAATGAGATAAACATTTAGGTTTGATACCTCAGCCGAATGATTTCCGATGCCAAATAACAACTAATAACCTGCCCCACTTTACCGACCTATTATATTAGAGTTAAGAAAAACTCATTTCAAAACAATTTATGAACCTTCTTTTGTCAGAAACCTGCCACAGAAACTGGTTTGGCAATAATAATTGATTATGTGAACTACGACTATATGTTTGATCATTACAATAATATGGTTGATGGTGATAACAATATACTTTTCTATGATGTGGTATTGCTGTGTATGACAATAGAGGGGTTGAAACATCCGTTGCCTGGTTAATAGTTGTATATGATTAGTTTTGACAATAACACAACTTTGATTTATATTCGAAGTAGTTATGGTAGAACATTTGTTTATAAGACTATAATGTATCATAGCAAAGCTATGACAAATTTAATAATACAACACTGGTGCTATTAACAACATTCATATAATATAACGACAGCATCAACCGCAAAATAGGCAACACTTAAAATGTAGAACTCGGTTTTTGCGGCAACTTTGTAGTTTCTACAACTTGAACCGATAATTACAATATGGTTATTTTTTATCGCCTCTTGTATAAAAACGTGCTATAAAAAAACACAGAGAAAGAAAATTTTAAATAAATGAATTTAACTCTATAGTATTTTATTAAGAGTGTATATTTTAGGCGTTTTCATCTGTGACAGTAAAGTAGGTTGCCCTTAAAATAATATATATATTTTTCGACCAAATGCACATAACGGAGGACTGGATTAAAATTAGTGAAAATTCAGTTGAAATGCACTGACTTTGAAAAATTTTCTGCCATCGTAACTCAAATCCAAAATCAAAATTAATAATCTTTAATTTACTACAAAATACGATCTTTCCAAACTTGACGTCAAACATACATTTATAAATCTGTTTTTCCTTCATTTTTTGCTGACATACATTAAATTGTCTGGTTAGTAATTACAATTAAAGTTTGTGTAATATGAACAGTAATAAAGTTATTAGCTTCAATTTCATAAAATTTAAATCGTGTAAGAACTTTAATTGCTTCTTCTATTTACGACATGCCTTTTGGACAACAGCAAAAAAAAACTACTGCTCATTAAAAGTAGACAACCTTTGGTTTTAACTGTTTCTTTTGTGTCTGCTAAAGAATTTTTTGTTTTTGGGTTAATGGCCCTAATACGAGGGTAATTACATGCCTTTTTCTATTGCACCACTAGTCTTATAAGCAGAGTTTTTATTACAAGATAAATTCTCATGAAATATGTCTCTGTTAGCGGATTTTTAGATTGGAAAGAAGTGAATTGCTTGGGCTGATTAAATATTATAGTATTATAGATAAAAGGAAAAACAAACAAAAAATAAAATGCCAAATTCGATCTACTGAAGAGAAGCCAATATAGATAAAAGCTGCATTTACCAGTATTTGGAATTTAAATATGTACTTTAATATATAGACACTGTGAGGCATGAAATCAACTAGCGTTTGTAATAATTTCCAAAAAGTGGGGTTCAAGAATTCTATGCATTTAGTTCCAATATTGTTTTATAAGACGTAAACTCTAATTACCGGTCATGTTCAATTCGATATCTGTTGGACTCAAAACATCATTGCCATCTAAAAGCATATCTAGAAATATGGGTCCTTCTCTCAACAATGCATAGAATACAGCCATCATGATGTGTGGGGCAGTGCCCACTATACAACTCTAGTGAAGAGTTGTTGCGGTGGGGATAGTGTCACAGACTTGGCTGTAGTAAAATTGAAGACCTTATGCCACAAGCATAAACGCTCTTAAGTTATACGTGTTTTCATCACGAGCAGTCGTCAGTTGCAAAATATTTGATTTCGAGAATGCCGTACGTGACATCGTTGCCAAATAACTGCCTTTCCTTTTAGTTAGGAGAGGCAGTCTTGTTTCGCCAAAATTGTACTTCAATTAGGAAGTGACAAGATTGCTTAACGGCCCTCGACCTAGTGTCATCTGATCTGTGTTTTTTACGTCAAAGCATTTTAAAAACGTAAGTAATTAACGAAAAAAAAAAACATAAACAAATTGCAGGAAAACCTACTTAAAAACAAAAATATTTTGTGCACAAAAAAGTTTTTCTTTGTAGATGTTTGTACCCTGTCATTAAAATATAAAACAAATAGACGCACAAACGTCAAATACCTCGAAAAATGAAAATAAAATATTCATTCATTATGAAAACATATCAACTTAACAAAGTAAATTTGTTTTAAAAATGTATTTGCCTTTTTCCGTTTTGACAGATTTTATTTTATTTTATATGTTTTGGATTTTTGGGGCGTTAAATGGAGTCCAAATTAGACAGAAAACACTTTAAAAACACCTCTCATTTTTTCAAGTAATTTTAGACATATAATGACTTTTTGTTTGAAAAGTTTTTATTTCCCTTTTTTCTCCCAAAACAAATAAATAATAAATATAATTTGAGTGCGACAAAGGGGAGGAATATTTATTTATCTACATATGTTTGTATGTATGTGCAAAAAAGTTTCCTTGGAAGAAAATTCTATCACTAAAAACCGAGGGGGCATGACAGGCTTCTTTTGTTTATAATTCGGTTTTTGCATGTACGAGTTTGAGGAACTTTTTGCGTTGGTTGGTTGTTGTGCCAAAAATAAAAATGCCAGAAAACATCATACCGGTGCTAAAGTGTCCAAATTATATTGTCAAGAGGCGAGAAATTTCATTGGAATATATATTTCACGACATTTTTCACACTTCATACTTCGTTTGTTTTTTGTTTTTTTATTCCTGCTGTATTCAATTTCGCTTGTTTTTTTTTGTGAAACGTGCCACAATATATTTAATGACATGTTGTTTTGCATTGTGTTGATGTCATTTTTGTACATTGACATACACACACACACATACTTAGGAATAAATTATGTTGTTGAAAATTTTTGTGAAATTCAATATCATTTTTTATAATTTTTTTGCAGGTTTCCTTTTTTTCTTTAATACAAAGGCATGCAAATTTTTTAAGGGATATATTTTTTTTGTTTATAAAGTTTAACAATTCCGTAACTGCTGAACCTAAAATAAATAAAATAAAGCCAAAACTGGTTTCTATCAAATTGTCCTGACCAGGGATGACAAACTCAATAGGCTCGTACTCTCATCAGAATAAGTATTCAGTTAATTGTTCGAATAATTATTTAAATATGCGAAAAAGATGCAATAACTATTGCAATATATATTTGTATATTCGAAAAATTATTTAAATAATTATTCGAATAATTTTTTTCGATTAATTATATTCGGTTATGTATCTGAATAAATATTCGATTATAAACTAAGTAACTGTAATATATGAGAAAAATTTATTTAATTTTTTGCTAAAATGCTCGTTTAAATAATAAAATTTTTTGATTAAATATTCAAAATAATATTCTTAGGATTATTTTCTTTGCGTCCATTTGTGTTGTAATTGCCCGAAGATGATCACAAGCGTTTTTAAAAATTGTCCGGGTGCTTGGGAAATTGTCAGAACAAAATTTTAATGCTGTGAAAAACCCATTGAAAACATTTTATAAAGCTACACTTCAAGCGTTACGTGAAATGAAAAGAAAGCTAAAATGTCAGGAGAATAATTTCTCGTTAATTTGCTAACAATTCTGAACACAGCAACTTATCATCCCTGAACAGAAACCCTTTTTGATCAAATTTGAGAGATTAATGGATTTTTCGGTATAAATCAATAAACACGCATTTCTACTTTAATCAATTTAAAAAAAAAAAAAAACTTTCTTCTCATCATTTTACATTTTTCATTTTGTTTGTTTTCATATAAAGAAAATTCTGCTTTCAAACCATTTAACACCCCCTACTACCCACTACAGCTTTTCCATAGTAACATGTTTTATAATAAAAGCATCTATACCACCACACATCTACATCTAAACTTGATATGTTTTTCCTTTCTTTTTTTTTGGGGGGGAGGGAATTAAGACATTGAAAAATTGTGTTATGGTTTTCACATGTTGTGGCTTTTGGCCCATGTTTAGGCAGAATACCTCTACGAGGGTAGAGGAAGCCTTTTGAAACCTCAAAATGAAGTAAAACACAAACATGCACACGCACACACAGAAATACATTCATTTTTGCTTTTAATTTTATTTTGCAAAACTAAGTGTTAAACATAAAAATTATGACATATTTTTCTTTTGCTCACTTCAGTTCACATAAAATTCCTTGCGCACATTCATGACTGAAAACCAAACGAAAAAAAACTAAAAACCAAAAAGGGAACTTGTATTCTACATACTTACTTTGAATTATAATGCAAACATACTTGCACTTGTGTAATTTATACCATGCAAACATGTACTTATGATGTGAGTTTGCAAAAGTATGTAAATGTATGTAAGTAAGGATGTCAAGTATCTGTGAAGAACGCTAAGCCCTCTTGTTTTTTATTTTCATTTGGGAAGGATTACCAACGTAAAAGACGGTCATCCTCTACGTGAATATATTTATATTTAAGCAGCGCCAACGTTACGTTGTACGGAAAAGCAATATATACACATGAACATTAATGACAATGAACGTGAACGTAAAGTGCAAGTTAAGCTTTTTCACATTTTTTTTCATTTTTTAGTGAATGCGAATTTAAAATTTAATTAAATATTTGTTGCAAAATAAATATATTTATATTAATTTAAGCAAATCGCTTTGCAATGTTAAAAAGACAAAAATGTTTTCTTTTAAAAAGAACATTAAATGTCAAACTTTGATTATGATTTGGAGATCTGGTTGGAGCGGATTTCTATTGAACCTACACTCCATTCTTTGGCGTGAACCGAAGTCTACCTAAAAGAGAGAGTTACAAAAATATTGAAATAATTCTGATCGTTTTTTATGCTCAAAAAGCTTTAGTAGGCCAGAACTTACGCTAATACTTGCTAGGAACAGGAGATAATGTCTGTTGTAAGCACTTTGTTGACACTTGTAGACTCATAACAATAATACATTTTTATTCCTGTTTGTTTTCGTAGCTGAATTTGTCAATTAATTTCATGAATTCATATACACGTGGAATTTTATCCCTTTTTATCCAAAAAAAAAAAAAAGACGTCTGGCAACTGCTTCTGATGAGTTAAAATAATAAAATTTTAATTATTTATGCGCCTGAATCCCACAAATAATTATAAACCTCATTTAAATGGAGTTTATGAATTGTTTATTAATGCATTAAGGCACATGTTTCAAACATCAATAGAAACTTATCTGCATACTCTCACGCTTCATAGTAAATATTTACTCACGCAAGTGACAATAAATGTTAATGGGTTTTTAAATAAAAATTTAAACGCAGTTTTTTTATACTTTGTTGGTGGCATCACAAACATAAATATAATTTATTTATATTAGAAGGACTCATGTTTGGCAGGTTCATAATTTTCTTATAGAGATTTTCATTTATACAAAAGAGAGGTTACCGTAGACTGTATGTATTTTGAAAGTAATTTAAAATTTATTACAACATCGTCAGAGGCAAAACTTGTTCATATATATGAATTGCATCAGCTGTTTTCTGGAACGTTAATTAAACACAACCTAAAGGAGAAATTTAAAGCCAATTCCGTAGTAACTTTCAAAAAGAGCGATCATAAAGTGAAAAGGACGAATATTTTGAAGCTTGAAAGGTAACCCCAAAGAACAATGACAGGCATATAACAGTTAACGCAGGTCAGACAATATAAAGACTCCAGCACTACGTTTGAACAGGTTTTGCCTTTTCTTAAAGTTCGTATATAAAAGTAAATATATAAAATAATTCATTAATTTTAAAGGTTTTGAAATTCTTGTTAAAAAACTATAACTTTCTTTGCATATAGCGACTTTGGCCAAAGGCGAAACAATTCTATGCCGCACTGCTGTCAGGTGGCATAAATAATATCATATATCTACATATTCCGAAATTCCTCATTGTAAATACATGTCCTCAATCCAAAAAATAAAAGACCACAATTGAATGCGATAACTTTTGCTAAAGACTGGTATAAAAGCGAACCTTTTTCAATATCGGTTTGATGGGTCGGCGATGATGGCTTTTGGAATGAACAAAAACTATAGAAAACACCTGCCTATTAAAGCAATAGCAGTTGCCCATAATCGTCACAGAGTTCTTTGCAAGTCTTCTCAAAAAACGAAGCAAAATTTTTGTTCCAAGAGTTGGTTTAATGAACACATGTACACGTGTGTGGGCGTGTGTGCGCGTGTGTGCGCATTGAAGTGTGTTTGTACTGACACAAAGTCACACAATCATTATTTATTTTATTTTGACGATTGTTGCTCTCATTTTTATTTGTTTTTAAGATGAGAAAAATAAATAATAATAATAATAATGACAACCGCAATAACAACAGCAACAACAACAAGAAAAAGAATCCGTCCATTCTCAACAAAAGGAAACACACATATGTTGGGTTGCTGCAAAAGGAAGATGTCAATGTTTACATGTCCCACACCCACACACACACACACACACACACAAACACACACTCAAAACGCACGCACGCACACAAATAATACTTTTATTATTGAAATACTTTTAATAGGACCTTTTTTTGTTTATGCTTTATTCTTCCTTTTATTGTTGGTTGGTCGTTTTTTATGATTCCTTGAATAATTTTTTATGTTCCATAAACGGAAACTCAAACAAAGGCAGCATTTTTATGTATTTTTGCGTATTTTTTTTAAGACTTCATACTTAAAAGTAAATGCTTTGAATTGTTTGAAATTGAATGAATGTGTATTGTCCTATTTGTTGAGTAATTTTCACACCTTTGCTGAGTTCCTTTATTATAAAAATTAAGTTTAGGTTGAAAAAAAAAGAACATTGAAAAACGAATGCCCAGCAAACGTTTTATCATGTGAATATTTATTCTTAAAATACTTAGGCTAAATAATGCTCTGAATGTTACTACAGTAAAAACAAACAGAGGAGTGCTTTTCTGACAATTAACTGAAAAAATAAAACGAAACATATTTCTTAAGGAAAGTTGAATCACTGACGTAAACAGCACCATGTTCACTTACTCCTTCTTCCAGTTCAGAAGTATGAATTAGTAATATGTGCTGTGTTTTGTTTAGCTCAGCCGCACGTCAAATTCATAACGCCAAACATCATCTTCAAATGGTTTTGTCATATAGGGAATATGTGTCTTATGTCTTTGATCATAAAAACTGAAATTATTTCTGAGAAATATTCCTTTCCTCTAACGTCTAATTTATTTTTACGCAGGGAAAGCCCAATAAGCCTGAAGCAATACACTTGGAATTCCTTGTGGTGTTGTTTTTGCTCTCCTTAAATTTTATATTTTTTCCTTTATATCTTTAAACAAAAATTAGTTCTATTGTATGATTTTATATGTACTTTTCTTTTAACTTTTTTGGAAAAGTTAATTTTTGTTTTTCTCATTATAACATTCGATTTTTTGAAGCGACTGTGCGAACATGCGAATACATTGAAATTAATTTTGAAATTTGCTTGAGCAACACCCACACACAGCAAAAAATACACGTGAAAAAGAAGAAATTAATTTCCTGTGGGCTTAAGCGATAATTACATCTTCAAATAAATCAAAGAACATGTCTCTAAAACAATGTTGTTGCTGAATTGGTTTTTAGAATTGTATACATATATATTAAAAGCGTTGCTCGATCTTGAATGTAAAATGTAAGTTAATATGCAAATTTATTACGAAAACTGGCTCAAGGCAGAAACTTTTTTAAATGAATTTAATTTAAATTGATTTTCTATAGCATTCTGTGTTAAAACAGAACGCTTTACAGGGAAACAGTCGCACTCACTGTTCGCTTGTAGAATAAACTTCTTGCAGACGTCTTTCATGAAACTCTCAATGTGTGAAGGTTCAAATCAAACAAAATGAAACCCTCCCCACATAAACCATTTTCCAATTTCGGCATAATGTGTCAGACGTCACATGACAAAGGAAAAGTTTCGAAAGAATAATGTCTTTGAAAAACAATAAAAATAGAGCTCAATTTTAAGCTTTCAAAAAAAGTTTATTCGTTCTAATTAGAAAAATATTAATTATATAACAATTTAGATGTGCAAATATTTGAAAAATCACAAAATTTCTCTTCGGGCCGTCTGTTTATTGCATAATCTTGAAATTTTACACTAAAGCAAAATCTAGGAGATTTCATTTAAATTCTAAATCTGTGTCGTTTGCAACACTGTTTTGTGACGTTATTATTTTCGTTAGTGTAACCTGGCTTTAATGTTTAGACCTGTTCTGAAAATCACATCGATCTCAAATCACACGTGCTTTTACTGTTATGTAAATCACACCCTTTTTTGAGTTTTGCGGAGTGATTTATAACAAGCAAATAACATATTTTTGGACTTTATTTTTAATTTCAAAGTATTTATTTTAAATAAGAAAACCAATTCCATTAAATAAATAAAATATTTTGTTATTTATTTAAATGACGTTTATTATGGAAAAGTCTAACAAAACAGTTATTTAGAAAAGTTTTGGCGAAGCTGAACGCTTTTTTCTTGCGACTCTAAATCACTTTTATAAATAATAAAATTATGATATTAAGAATAGCTGCAATTGGTTCCATGATTCTGACCCATTACGCATAAAAGAAACCGTAGTTCGATTAAAATTATTGTTCTTGTCTGTTTATAAGCATTTGCTACTCACTCACCTTAAAAGCTGTATTATCATTTAAAAGCTGTTGTCGTTGTTGTTGTTTTAGTTTTGTTTTCATCCACAAATTAAATATTTTAATTTTCAACGTTGTTGCTTAAATGTTGACTACTTTGACTTTGTTGGGAAGAGCTTCGCAGCTGTGGCGCAAAATTAAAAAGGTCGTCAATAATTTAACCTTTTAATTTGTTAGTTTTACTTTTTTTGTTTCTGTTTTTTTTTTTTTTGTTTTTATGAAAACTTTTATTTCTGAGCCCTTTTACTTTTTATCTTTCTTTTTGTAATATATGAATACATACATATATATTTTTTCTTAACAAACACTTTCCGTTACGGCGTAATAACACAGATTTTCTTCTCTCAAATTGTTAAACTTTCTTATGCAGAAAAATTTTTTTATATATTTTTCTTTTTTTTATTTGCTACAAATTATTAAATGTTGACTGTTTTTGAGTGTTTGAGAGTGTGTGTGAGGGTTTTTTTTTCCTTGTTTTCGTTACCTTAAACACTGCCAAAGTTTTTGTTCGAAAGATGTTTTTGCTTCTTTCGAAATAATTTTGTTTAAAAAAATGTTTCCTCAAGTACTGAGAGTCATGTTAAAGTGTTGGAGAAGAGTTTTGCTCGAACAGCAACCGGCACAGAAAAACTTTTTCATAAATACTTGATTATTATAATTCTTTTCAGTTGTGGCAACGGAATATTGCACTTGCCACTTTTGTTGCCGTTTTTCTTCAAAGTTTTTTTTTTATCCTTCTCTTTTGTTGTTGTTGTTTTTGTGTTTTTGTTTGTGGCACAACCCAGAAATAGTTACGTGGTATTAAGACGAGAACAAGTGCAAACTTTGTTGATTACTTTATAATGTTAAAAAATTGTTTTTCTATTTTTGTTGTTCAACGTAAATTGTTCCTCTTTTTTTAGAAACATAAGAAGCGGGTGTTGGTTGTTTGAGAAGGAAAAGAAAATCGTAGCGGTTTAGAGGAGCAGCAAAAGAGCAAAAGCAACACAACTCGAGTTAACAAGAAATTTTAAGGCCACTATTAAAGCAAAACTGGTAGTTTATATGGAAAAACAAACTTTAAGTAACAATTTTTTTTATACATATAATTTTTTTTATTTTTATTCTTTTATTAAATGTATTTGGCTGCAAAAACCCGTAATCTAAAGACCGTGATCAAAAGACCAGAACGTTGTTGTCGTTGTTGTTGGTGCAAAAGTTACATTGGGGCAACAAGCAAACAAAATTTCTTATAAAAACTAAAACCAGCAACAACTAAAAAACACAACCAACCAAATGATGATAATGGCGATGATACGCTGATGGTTGGCGTTTCTTTCAGGCGGAAGAATTTTCTTTCACAAAAAAAAAAAAAAGAAAAAAGTTTTTCCCAAGTTGGTTTTTTTCTTTCAATTCTAAATTTGCCTAGATTTTTTTTTCCTTTGAACCGCTTGTTGTGTCGATGTTGTCGACGTTGTGGCTTGAGCAGGCGGTGAAGGACGTTGATAGTTTTTTTCTTTTTGCTGTTAAATTGTAGTTTTTCTGGGGTTGTGGTGTATCTGTAAGATGTTGTCAACGTTCAGTTGTTGAAATTCCTTTGTGGCACTTGCTGTTTATTGTATGTAGATGCTGGCGATAGGTTTGATTGTTGCTTTTTGTTGGGGGGTTTAGTTTTTTCTTTGTTTGCGGCAGATGTTGTCTAATGATAACAAACAACATATTTCTTGTGTTTTCTTATGCTTATTCAAATCTATTAAACAGCATTGTTTTTTTTCCGGCTTATTTTGTATTTTATTAATTAAGACTGGTTCTTGCAGGCCTGTTTTGTCTGACGGCCCCTGCCAATATTTACTTCTTATTATAATTAACTGTTATTAAATTATGGAGAATGTTCTCTTCTTTTTCCAAAATTTTATTTTATAATTTTATATTTTCCACTCAAATATTTTCCAATTAAACGCACGCGATTTTTATTTGATTCTCAGTGGCAGCAAGACCTGCCGAAATTTATTAAACATGCACTGTGTTGTTCATACAACTTCTTCAATTTCATTCATCAATTTTATGAAGCTGAACCTCGACAAAAGAAACAAACAAAAAAGACGATATTTTTTTTTCTTTCTTTTTGTAACACGAGCGTTTCATATATCATGCGCTTTATGGTCTTCTTTAAGGTTCATGACAGTGTTTGGGATTCTACAGTGTGTGGTTTTTTTTCTTTCCTTCAACTTGCGGTGACAGCCCGCTAACAGCAAAATTTTGCTTTAAACGTTACGTACGAACCGGTCTCTAGCACTAAACTAAATTCATGTATAGGAACAGGTCATTCATACAACCACTAAATATTATGAAAACTTATTTGTATCGAACCCGCGAACGCAACACTCTTTTGGATGCTCCATGGCAAAGCGCTCAAACCTGCCGCATGTTCAATTCAACTTGTTCCCATACAGTTTGTTGTGATTGGCTCAAACTCTAGTTGGATTTTAACAAGAGTGTTTCAATTTCAAATATCTTATCGAGATACTTTTGCCCCCAGAGTTAAACTTAGTTTTGGTGTCTCCTGTGCGTGTATGTTGTTTGGTAATTTGTTTATATAAATATATATTTATGTATATTTTTTGTGCAAGTGAAACCTGTGTGTATTTCGCTGGATATATGAATTTTGCGTTAATGAAACACATATTATTTTATTTGTTCTTATGACTTAATTATACCAGAAAATTTAAATTAGGAAAATACTAAAATAGTGGCTCCGTTAAAAACAATGAATCTTTTATTCAAGAAAAAATAGCAAAAAAATACACTTGTGTTGCAGAGTGTATTCGAATATAATCCAATGCTTTATGTATTAATGAATAATAGTGAGGGACTGCCCCAAAACGGCCTTCACACTGTGCCTTTCGTTGCCTCCCCTTGAGTATAATACGTCAAAAAACCGGACCTGTGTGCAAGTGGCACGCAATTCGCTGGTATTTCTCCTCTTCACCACAGAATCTGTACGTGAACTGTGTTGAATTTGACCCTTCTGGTGGTTGTAATAGGCATGATTTGTAACCTGTGAGTGCCCTGTTTCTATACAGTTTTGGCACAGCGCAGTCCTGGCATTAACGACTCCAAATGTTTTAGAATGTACAATACCATGGAATTCTTAAATATGTTTATAATCGAATCGTTAAACAGACATTAAAATAAAAACTGACTTTCTTTTTCAAAATTTGCATTGATCTCTGGAGGATATATTGATATATTTATACTATAATTCCCCTGATTTCACCGGTAACCACATATTTAAAATCAAATAGTTAATGAATCTAAACAGGCGTCAGAAAATCAGTTTTAAAATTTGTTAACCTTTTGGATCTTTCTCCGCGAAACAAACTATAATAACGTATTAGTTTAAGAATTTGCCATACCATTCCCCTGATGCCAGTAAGACAACTCTGGTTTATAATGCAAACAAGAGATATCTAGAAAAACCTTAAACAGAATTCTTAACAGTTTCATTCTCTTTTCCCGGAGCAAATCAATCGAAAGGCCTAATAATTCCCAACACATTTATTATCAAGGCTCTGTTTACTCTGTTAACTAGTTGTAAAATATTAATTGGATTTCGTGAGCAAGAAATCTAATAAGATTTGATTGCAATGTTGATTTATTACAGTTGTCGACTATAGCGTACATTTCCCATTATCATATATTTTTATAAAACACTTATAACTTAATGAAACGTCTAGAAACGGGCAAACTATTAACCATAAAACCCGTTTTCGAAATACATCTATATAATTATATGTATATGGACTAGATAAATTTTGTATATTAAATATCTTTGAGCAACACCTTCACTGTCCTACTTTGTCCATAACAATCAATAAAAATGCTCCATTAAGGCAAAGAGTTGACCTGTATGTTATTTGATGGAAAGTCTTAACTAATAGATTGTTGTTTCTACTTTCCAAAGAGGCGCTGCTCTTGGCCCACTTAAGTTGGCTTAAACATATTATATTTAATTCTTTAAAGCGTTCAAAGAGCATCTTAAGTCAAGCAGCAACAGCAAGGTTTTTATACTTCATACTTATGTTATATATGTATGTACTTCAAATGTGAAGGTAATATAACGGCCTATGACAACTATTGACAAGAAATGTCTGAAATTGACCCCTATCAGGACATCGATGCTAATACATCAATATGCAGTGTGTTGCAGCATAATCTGCCATCAGGACGAGCATGTTATAAACGTGTTGTACAGTGTAGCTGGATAAAACTAAAAACAAATTTAAAGTACTCCTGCTATTAAAACAAAATTGATCCACTTACTAAATCCGCTCATTTTTTACTCATAATCCCATAAAACTGAATCATTTAATTCTTATGCTCTTTTACTCAATCGAGAGCTGTTCTCTGTTTATTTTCTAGCCACTCATTTCCACTACAACCTGTTTTCCTTTTGGAATCTCCGCAGCCAGTTTTGTTGTTGTAGTGTTTGCATGAAGCGTTCGTACGAATGATTATTCATTCAGTCGGCGCTCGACCAGGTGAGTTTTTCCATTTACATTAGTTTTTCCTGTCATTTGTTTGCTCATTTCATTTTTCTGCCCCGACTCTTGTTGCTGACGCCGCTGCTGCCGCCTTACCTTTATTAGGTATTTTCTAATGATTTTATAGAAAATTAAGTTATTGTTGTTGGGCCCCTTGTTGTTCGCTATTGTTGTTGCTCTCAGTGTGCGAGTTGGTGAATTAACTTCATTTAGTTCACTTTAGTTCTATTTTTCCTCTTTTTTTAGTTTGCCTTTTTGTGCTGCTCCAGTCAAAACCAAAAGGTAAAAGGAAAAAAAAAATGATTTTTCTTTTTTGATTTAGTCTTTCTATTGTAGTTGTTGTCTTCTTCCTAAGCAGGTGGAAATTCATGACAGGGCAACACTGCTGGTTGCTGCCACTGCCACTCTATGCCTTAATAGTGATGGTAGGGAAAGACTGCAAACAAACGAAAAGAAAAGAAAAGAAGAAGAAGAAGAAGAAGGAAAAGCCGCGGCAGCAGCAGCAGCAGCAAGTAGAAATAAGATATTATTTTTGTGATAATCTGTGTGGTTAATTAGCTATTAATTTTAATGTGATTATAATGATTTTTGTGTTCCTTTTTAATCTGTTTATTCGTTTTCTTGTGCTTTTGTGACTTTCGCTGCCCTGCGCTGCTGTGTCCTTTTGCTACTCTGAGGTTAAGAGTGTTAAAGTAAATGTAATTTTAATTCATAACTTATTAAATTTAATTCAGCATATCTCGTGATGCATTAAAATCTAGGGAAATATAATAGAAGACTGTAGAAATTGTTTTTAAATCTAAAATGAATTTCAATAGACAATTGATATACAATATGTAAATGGCGAATCAAAGATAGTAAGTTTTAATCAGGCGCGCCCATACGTATATGTTTGTCTAATTTAGGATTTTTATGACTCTTTTTCGATTGTTGCCTCAACAGAAAAAAAGAATCATTTAATGAACATTGTACTCGCACAACGTCACCTTGCAACAGGTTCGTTCGTAACTGGACTATACAGACGAGTCCGGTTACTGCTTGACGTTCCTTTGGGACTTCGAGCTATTAACTGAACTGCCTTTTTTCACTGTCTAGAAATTTACTGGCAGGAGCGATTAGATTCTTGTCTTCTGTTTCATACAAACCATATGGGACAGACAGGTTCCCCAAGTGGAATTGGTCCAATATCAGATTATGTACATGTACATCGATGTCATCATAGTCTGCTCTTAAGTCTTAGTAGAGAATCATATTTTATTATGGAATATCAAACATATCCTACAGCAATAATTACACAAAATATGTAAAAACCGATTGGTATTGAAAGAAGAAATTCATAGGATAGGACTCAGACCACGACTGGCCGCTAAGAAATATAGATATATCCTTTATAAACACTTTCTATTCTCTTATTTTAAAACTTTATTTCTCTCTTTAACGAAAGTGATTTGGTTTTATTCAATCACGCTGTTTTTTCCTTTTTTCTCTCTCTCTTTTTTCAAACAACTGTACAAATAGAAGTCTTTTGAAAAAAAAGCCAAATATTTAATTTGTGAAAAATCTGTTAGCGCGCAACAAATCACTGAGAAATGTTTTGTTGTTGTTTTTCTCTTGGTTTTGTTCATTTATTGAATTTGTTATTGACAGCGAATTCATGTGCACATTTGTATCTAAAAAATTTATTGGTTTTGTAAATTAAATTCGGATTTTATTCAACAATTTAATTGCATAAAATTTTCTAATTTTGGAGTTTTCTGTAGCGTTGCGAGAAAAAAAAAATTAATTTGAATGTGGGTTTTGTGGAAAATTAAATCACACACATTCGAACGGACGCACACACAATTTTATATTTTATATAGTTTTTTTTGGAATGCTCTACCCCCTCCTCTGGCCTTTCGCGGACAGTAATTTAAATCTCTCAATTCAAATCTTGTTAATTGTCCTACAAAAAAAAAAAAAAAATCCGTTAAAAACATTTTCTAATTAAACAACATGTACCACCATCGAGAAAAATAACCGTTGCAAACAACATCATGGCTACTTACTACAACTGCGGCACAACAGTACAACAACAGCTACAACAGTAACAGCAACAACAACGGTAACAACACCGACCAAAATACCGAAAAAACCAAAATGTAAAAAAATGGTCATTTGATTGGAATTTTCATTAATGCTTATAATGGTTGCCAACAACAACAACAACAAAGAGAACAACATCAACTACTTTTGGGACGTCGTTTGTTGTTGTTTGTTTCGTTGGCCTGATGGTTGGTTGGCTGGTTAAAAAGTTTCCTTTTTTTTTTGGTTTTACATTTTTAGCTTTTAGCCATCAGTATTTGGCTTTTTGTGTGTTTGTAACTAATTACAACAATGTTTGTGGTTTCAACATTAACACATTTCGATTGAAAATTAAACATTTGTTGTGTATTTATTGTGTGAGGCTGTGTGTGTGCCTGTGTGTGCTTTTCACCGTTAAAAGGTTTGCGATTCTCTAAGTTGGTTAATAGTGCGAATTTAAGGTATTTGATTTTGTTTTTTTTTTTTGTTTAATTTGCTTGTTTTTCTTAATTTCCTGAACAAAGCAGCGCTGCATGAATTGATGTTGCCGTTACGCCTTGATCTCATGTGATTTTGAATTTTTCATTTCGTTAAAAGCAAGAAAATCTTATTTGATTATTGAAGGCTTTTTCTTTATTTAAGGAATAACCACCTACAAACATATTAAATAAACAAAGAGCTCGCAAGGAATTCAACAGAGCTTAAAATTGTTGAATCGTTTTCATTTCTTGCGGCAAAATTTTTGTACTTTGACTCTGCCCCTTTCATTTAAGTTGTATCGCATGATAACTACAGCGTCCGGTCGGAAATATCAGAGTAAACTTAATCAAATGTTTATCACGAATCGATTTATTTACAACTAAGATTTTGGCTCACTTCAAATAAACTGCTGATAACACTATTGTTGAATTATGTCACTGTAGTTTGAAAATATGGCATTTAAAAGCTTGTCTGAGCCACAATTAAAGAAAAATATAATCAAAAACTACACTTTTACCTATACGATGTTTGTTAGGCCAAACGCAACCACATTATCATCATACAAAAACTATTATTCAACGATATTGTTGTCATCGCCAATCGTATTATTGTCATATTCAATAAAAATACTGTTCTACCATGATATTGTTGTAAAAAAATATTTCATATTATTAACCTGATCAAAGTTTTAGAAATATTTATTTTCAATCATCAAACCATCATACAGAATTTTTAATATAAAGAAAAAAATGCTATCAAATGCATATTAAATTAGATATTATAAAATTTTTTAACGACGAATATTTAAAAGCTTTGAAGAATCTTCTTTCACAAAATATGTTGGTTTCCCAAAGCTATTTTAGAAAACACAAACAAAAAGCTTTCGCAAAAAAATCAATTTCTTTTTCTTGTCCAGAATTTGGAACTAATTTATATAATTTGTTAGTTCCCTATGAAATTTCACGCGTTATTTGAATTGAAGACTATATTTTTCATGTTATTCTTCGAAGCTTCAACTCCTTGTTTTTAATACTTAATTAGAAGACGTTCTTCCGCCCGCCCGCCTTTTAACTATCAATAATATAAAACATGCTGGAACTTACGACAATTGTTCCAGATAGATCATATTATTGTCATGCCCGATCATGATTAACCATGATCTTGTTAAAGTGGCCATTACTGAAGCAATAACACAGAAAATACCCAACTGAAACAAACTTTTTTATACATATACATATATTTTTTTCAAACTATAAATATTAACAACGTTAAAGGCACCCAGTGCATTTTTAAGCATCAGGAGGCTTAAAATAAAAAAGGTACTTTTTACTTTATTTACCTCAAAAAAAAAAAAAACTAACAAATTTACTTTAATAAGTGCTTACGAAAATAAGGAAAAAGAAAACAAATAACTTGAAAAAGAAACGGTCATTGTCTATTGAACAAACAGATTGTCTGGCTGTGAATTTGAGTATTTGCTTCTCATTATCTACGGTAAAAGTGTTGCGCATGCGCAACAAGCAACGCTTAACGGCCGATGACGACGCCGATGATGATGATGATGTCGATGGTAGTTAAGTAAACTCTAGATTCGCAGCAGTGCCAAACCAGCTTGTAGTACTTTTACAAGCTGGCCAAAAAGCTTTGGAGTTTTATGGGGCTGTTTAAAGGTTTTTTTTCTGATTTGCTTTTTTTTGGTTTTTTATTCAGCCTCTTCATACTCGGGGCACTTTTTCACATTTGCTTCCTTAAAAACGTTGAGGAAAAAAAGTAAAAGAGAAAAACGTTTGTTGACTTTTTTCGTTGGCAATGCGTCGCTAATAGAAAAATAACAATGTAACGATGTAACGGTTTGGTGAGAGATGGTGATTGTAAGATGTTGGCGATGTTTGTTTTTCTTTTTTGTTTTCTTCATTTATTTCGTTTTTGTTGTTGTCGGTGTGGTTGTTTTGTTTATTGAATTGTTTTAAGGTTATGGTTTCATGCGTATATTATTATCATTATTGTTGTATTGTATTGAGGTTTTAACAAAATAACCAAGCGAACAATTGCTCCAAGTCTGTGCACGACGATAACATGATTCACATTAATGCAATATTTCATAAAATGCATTTGTACTTATTTTACTGGCCCTTTTTTCATTAATAGTAAACAATATATATTATATTGCCAACAATCTTCAATACAATAAAAGATATGCATCATTCGTGCATCTGCTGTGCCAAATCCTGTCGCAATGTTCGGATGCCTTTAACTTATTTGTTCTCCTCTCGCACTCCACACGTCATCACAAAAACCGTTCTTACGATTGACATTGATGACATTTGCGGAGAAGGTGTAAAAAAAGTAGATTTTTACATAATTTTGTACTGACGCTAATCCTTTGGCATTTATGAAACTCTTGATTTTCAATATTGCCTACTTTACATTTTCATACTATTTTAAAGCCTCAAATATGGTAACAGTGGTGCCACAGGAAAGCATTAATTGTGCTGAAAAATGAACAAACAACGCAAGCATGAGACATCTGCATGCGTAGAAGTGTTTGATAAATTGATTGTTGAGATGCTTTATGAAAGTTATCTTTTTTTTTTTGCTCTTCACTTATGACCTAATTTCACTTAATTTTGTTTGTTGGGTTCTTGGTGGATTAATAGTATCATGAAAGTGTATGCATGTGTGTGTGTATGTATTCTTTGCTTTGACTTTTTCAATACGTTTTTAATATGTATGTAATTTCTTTTTGCTTGTTGTTCCGAACTCTCTCCCATCTGAACCCAGAAAACAATGGCCAATACTGAGATTTAATCATGCGCGTAATATTAAACTAAGCATTTACAAAAAGAAGAAGAAGACTGTCATACCACTCAAATCATTAGAGAAGAAAATAGAAATAAAAACAGGGAAAATTCAAACCAATCTCTTGCCAGCATTTATACAAAAATAAAAAACTGAAAATTTTCTTTAAATCTTTAATAAACTTTTTAAACAGCCATATATTTTTAATGCATTTAAATTTTTTGTCTGTTATTGTTTGATTTTCTTTTTTATGTTCAGCGTTTAGACGTTTGTAATAACAAAAATATTATTTTATAATTGACATTGACTATGGTGGGAATGCTGGCTATTACCAAAACTGAAAGTAATCTTTTTCTTCTGCTAAATAAACGATTTTAAATAATAAAGCGGAAAATATGTAAGTGAATAAAACTGAGATTTCTAATTATTTGCTGTAGCAAAAAAAAAAAAAAAAAAAAAAAAAAAGCGACTGACTAGTGATTAGCAATAAAGCGTCGTACGGGGCAAGAGCAGTGGAGGATAGGAATAATAGTTAAAGGAATCCTACTCTACTGTTTAAATATTTATGCCTTGCATACCAATCATCTTCATCGGTCATTCTCATCAGCATTGAACCTGATCGCTTCGTCATTATCGCCATCAATGTTCATCGTTATCATCTTAATGATCATCTCTCCGTACTATTGGTATTTATCCTTTAAGTTTGTTTTGCTTTTTGTTTTCTTTATTTCCACTTTATAAGTTTTGGACAGACAAAGTCACAGCTTATTGTGTACGTGTGTGTGTGTTAGTTTTGTACCTCTTGTAGGTTTGTTTGAAAAGAAGGATTTATACAATTACCTTAAAAATTCAACTACAATTAAGTGACAATTTTTTTCAAGTTGTTGTTTGTGCTCCGGCAGCTTCTTGTTGCAGTTGGAGTTGTGTGTTTTTCTTGCAAGCGTTTGCAATTGTTGACCATATGAATATACGTGATTACAATATACAGCTAAGAGAGGTGCTTTTGGTTGCCGGCTAAACTTATTAAATGTATTGACTACTGGGGTTTTCATTTCGAATTAGACAGTGGCACAAAATGACGAATTTAAGTGAATAAAGAGAATTCTTAACTTTTACTGACAGTTCCACAACGTCGAAACTAAACGTTCTTCATCATAAAACTAATTAAATGATTATTTGTGAGTTCTTTCCATCAGTCAGCCAATTATTAAGCCAGTTATTTGTTGTCTTAAATGTGAATAATATTTTGGTTATTAGAATTTTTTCATACATGTAAAGACAATATAATTTAAATTCCAATTAGGCCCCATATCGTGGAAAACTCATAAGTGCCATTATGCAGGGAATTTAACGTCGAAGCGCGGTTTTGGTTCTATCTATCTGAATGACAACATGATATATGCTGGTCCCAAAGTCTGTGACTGAAGAAAATCGTATCCAGCATTTAACTATTTAAGAGTACTACAATAGGCACTTTCAAATCTGTGATAATGTGTCAAATTAGCTGTCAGCGAATGAAACATTATTTTTACCAAAATTGGTGCCGCCTTCGTGCAACTTTCTGCGAGAGTGGCTCCTTTTGTAGTCGCCATTAAAATTTCTATCGAAAGCGCCGTTCGAATAAACTTAGTCGACTCAATCAGCGCACATCTGTCCAAAACATTGCCGCCGTCTGTGACAGTGTTCTAGAGGATCTGTACCAAGCGAAGTCGCCTCGTTCCACATCAAAATATGCTTTAATTTGGCTTAGTGGCTTCATAAAGTATTTTAGGTTCTACAATAAAACACTTAATAAATTTACTGTTTAAACAATTTTCGCCTCCGATAGGTCACATTTCGTAAAGTTTCTATTGTCATAAGAATTTGGCACCCACTGTACAGCTGTAAATTCAGAATATTGACTGCAATTAACTGAACATTTTCCCTTAAAGGCCACAAGTCAGTGATCGTGTTTGTTCGTTTCTTTGTCGATTTTTGCTGCAAACAAAAATAGTGCGTGTATTTGTTTTGCAGCGGACAGTTGGTACGTGAGTGTGTGTTTCTTGTGCAGCACAATCGAACGGTCGGCCAGTCAGTCGTTATTATGTCCTCGAACTACGAGAAATAACTATGATCTTGTAGTTATAAAAATATATACACATTGTTGTCGTCAACGTTGAGTTGTTAAAGTGGAATGTTTAGACCAACATTTTGCAAGTTCTATAAAAACTAAAAACATACTTAAACAGAATAAAATGAGCTGAAAACATACCGCACCTTATGCTCTACGCGCAACTTCTCGTTTAGCCATTAAACAATTCAACTTGTCCAGCCACGAAGGGTCCCTCGAAGACAGCAAGGAAAAAAGATTTTTGCCCTTTTAAGAAATTAAAACTAAAAAAAAAGAAAAAAATCTTAAATAAGACAAGCATTAAAACAACCAAAATATAGTGGAAAAAAGTAGCAACATTTTATACGATTTAGCCAATGTTGCATTATTGCGGTTGCAGTTAAAAAAGAAAATAACCAAAGAGCAAAATCAAAGAAACAGACACAGCCAAAAGCCAACAGCCAACAGCAGCAGCACACGACATTCTCCTGGAAATAGTTTGAATGCATACTTGAAGAACATTTTACATGCCTTTCCTTCCTGTTTTCTTTAAAGGCACACAAAACAATACATACACACATACATACATACATACATACAAAGATAGATGCGTACGAATATATTAAGTACATTTACTTTACTTGCCTACGTCTATGTCTACTCTACATACATATTTTGTGTAGAATTACACAAACTATAGAAATTCATGTACGTGGTTGGTGTAACAAATCCCAACTAAACTGCAGAAGTTCTTCTTCTTGCCGAACACATTACAGCGAAATATATCAATTAAAATGAAGTTAAAACTTGTACTTCTGAAGAGCGAACAGATAATTTAAACCAATCAAAACAAAAGCCGAAGACCGCCAAACATCCCCCGCTCACTGTTCATGTGTCTGCATAGTTTCTCCTAACAATTAGGTGTTTACTTACTTTAAACACAGAGCGCCAGAAAAAGAATGTCTAATTTTGCTTACATATTTATTTCACTTCACCTCCTCTTCACACCCTCGCATACTGTTTAACATAAACGCGCACTTTATGCGTCTTCCAATAGTTTTTTTTTTTTTTTTTTGAATTGTTTTATTTACTTCAGGGCGTTTTGGTTTGGCATCTACAGCAATTTAAGATGATGGAGAATAAATAAGTAAGTGTATATAATATATATTCGTTCGAAGAATGGGTGATTCTTTTAGAGTAGTTGCTTTGATGCACAGACTTCATTTGACTTGTGCCATCTTGCCAATTCTGTTCAAAATCACCTGGCAGCAATCTTTGCAAATCACACAGCCCATAATTACTATTGAACACTTGAAAGCAACAAGTTTCATATGAAATATATCCAGTAATTGACCGAAAATTTTATTTTTCGAATATGTATCTCTGCGTGCCAATGAACTTCTTTTAACACACTTAACTCATTTCAGAAGTATAAACTGAAAAGTGTTAACAACGTTCACACAAGGCGCGGCAATCCCATATATAGTATTATTTATTTTCATGATATTTAGACAATAGGTCGCTACTAGGATTTAAGTGCATGTAAAAGTATATGGTTTCTTAGGCCTTCTTATTAAATCTATCTCAACTTAAATATCAAAAATGACTTTCGCTATTAAATGAAAATATGCTTCAAACTGGTTACCCATTATAAGAAGCCACTATGGTTTAAAAAGATTTTGAAAATTTTAGTTTTCGCAAACATTTCGAGATGTTTTTAAAGCAGCATTTTTCCCCTTCTTCGATTGAAGACTATTTTTCCGAAATCAATACCCAACATAATCCACTACTTTCCTACAAATCTGTTTGTAATTTCTTGAAAGATGCTCTTCTGCAAAAAACCAACTGCAAGCAATAAAATTAAATAAAATGTTAGATTTAACAATAAAGACAATAAAACACAATAAGACATATTACAAGTAATTTAAAATTTTGCAAAAGGTGTTGCTGGTCTAATAGATAGAACTAATAATTTCTTCTATAACTTTTCTGTCTCATTTCATCTGTATGTATTTAGTGGCCAGGTAATAATTTGGAAAGTGACTATCGGGACTAGACAAAAATTCTTGCAGTTTATGAAATTTTTAATTTCTGTATCAAATCGAAATTGTCATGCGATGGTCTTAAGTCTTAACAATTTCAATACCTTGTAATTGAAAACTGGTTTTCTTCAACCCATAGTGCATAGTAAATAAAACCGTTTTATCTGTTTAAGTTGATGTTCGGCCAACAGTTAAAATGTTGTTATTGGCATATTTTAGGATCTTCAAAGTGAAGTGAATATTTGTCATGAAAATTTACAACTTAAAAGTATTTATGTTGGCAAACGTGACAACTAAAAACTCTAGTTTAAGGCCTGCTTGCTGCATACAACTTCCTATTTTCCTCACACACACACACACACACACACACAGGCGCAAACATGTACTTTGGCAAGAAGTGTGAATATGTTTAGCAAAATAGGTTTTGCTTTGTAATAACATTAAATTCAATAAAATTTATTTGCTAAAGTACTTGTGAGGTTTTATTTTGGTTAACTTTCTTTTCATAAGTTTTCCATTATTTTCTTTCTTCTTTTTCCTTCAGCCTGACATTTGCTGGGGTTTGTTGTCGAAAGGCAGCGGCAAATGTGTAATTAAAATATAAATTCTTTTGTTTTCCTAAAGGAATTTCTTTGCGTTTAGCATTTGGTTTTACTCCAAGCCATATGATGACTTCAAAACACAACTAGAGAAAAGGCAACCATTTAAATCTTAAGCGGAGGAAAGAAGCTGTTCGATTTGAAAATATATAGATTTTTCCTTATGGATTTACTATATTTTCGGTTTTTTTCCGTTTTATTTCTGCTTTGTATTGTTTTTCCATTTCGTTTGTATTCCCAATTTCCATTTGAATGGTTTTAACTGACCTTCTTGGCACTTAGCATATTGTAATTCGATTAGTTTTGGTTGCAATTGCCAAAAATGGTAATTTGTACAAATTGCAATATGGAATAGTTGTTAGTTTAGCTTTGCTAAAGCTTAACAAGCAAAAGCATTCGCAAAATCTGCTGCAGCCGTGTACTGCTTGATAGTCCCAGCTAAAACCAATATGAAATACAAAATTAAAAAAACACAAGAAGAAAACTGAAAGCTTCACTAACGAACTAACCAAAATATATTGAAGTTTTCCCCCCCCCAAAAAAAAACAAGAAAATACATATATTCTTACTATGACCAACTTATTTATTTTTCACTATATGGAAATTTTTTAAACTAGAAGTACAACAAAGATGTATATCAGATGCCTTACAAAAATACATGTTTACACTCCTGCACTTAAAAATAACGTTGTTATTATATTGCAAGAAGCAATTTTTGAAATATTAATGTTTTAATACAAATTAAGCCAAAATTTAAAAAATATTATTTTCATAGTTTTTTATTTGAGAGTTTGTTTGCTTCTCCTGAAGAATTAATTCAATACAACTTATTGATCGATTTAAAGTGCAATTTAGTGTAAAGCGCAATAAACCTGATATAAAATTCAGCTTTAATCGTTTTAGGTTTTATGAACAAGAAATGCTTTTATTTCTCCACTGGCGATGTATCGAATCGCGTTGTTATGAATCACGCGTGTTGATTAGTTGGTGATCAATATAAAATGCAATTTTCACCGGCGTCTTTATCAAAAGCTCCTATTTACCCAGCGAAAACTTCTATTGAAAGGAAATGAACTAAAAGAATAATAAACGTACTCGTCACTACTTCGAGTGCGTCATTTTCAATAATTATATTTAATATTTATTAATAATATTTATTTTTCTCAATAAAAAGAAAGGAAAAATTCATTCTTCAACGCTATTGTATAAGTCCTGTCAGAATGAGTTTCAATTCCACTCGACTTACATTTTCACAAAAAACATGTAACAAAAAAGAAAATAGTTGGTGCCGTTATGCAAACTTTAATCAAAATTTTTATTAGAAATTTTCATTGAATTTAAGCTGAGCAGTAATAGAAAAGAAAATTGTTAAAATGTAAGTTTTACCCTATTTATAAGCTAAAGAGAACTACTTTTTCTTCAATATTTGCGATATTTTCTTTTTTGTTCAACTTATTTTATTTGGATTGAAACTTTCGCGTCATAAGCATATCTTCCTTATTTTCCACCAAAAAGAAAAACTTTTTTTGTTGTTTTTTACAACTATGAAAAACTATTATTGGTTTTAAAGCAATTCGTGGTGTAGACTAGTCACTCGCCAAGGAGTATGCAGAATTGTATTCCATTCATTTCAGCCAAAAATGTACAAAATCAGCGAATTATGCGCAGCTGTGCTACTGTTTTTTTTTTTACTTTTTTTTCAGTTCAGTCTTCTTATACCCGTTCGTTCTCTTCGAAGCTGTTGGATACTGGAACTAGGAAACGTAGTTTAGTTCAAGGAACATTTTTACGTACAATTTCAATACGGCTTTTGGTCTTTTGTATTGCCTTTTACGTACAAATGCAAGGCAAAACAAGAAAAAAAGAAATAGAATTGCAAAAAAGAATCGTTAGTCGTTGTAATACAGTTTGTTTAAATAAATTGTTATTGTAGCAGCTTCTGTTTTTAACTGGCTTAATGCAACTGTTCCACTGTAGCCACTGCCACTTCTATTGATGACGATATAGCAGCATTTGCGTTTGATGTTGATGAGGGAAATTTTTAGTTTTCAAATTCTTTTACATTTTAGTTGATTTGAAGTTTATTGATGAAGCAATTGAAAAATTTGCTCCTGATTTTATTTTAGTTCAAGGATTAAAATGAAATGCTATGAAAGATTTAATAAGAAATAATTTCTTCAATATTTCTTCAAGCAGTTGTACGTAGTTAAGAAATTTTAAGTTTTGAAAGTACGAAGGCAGTTGGATAATGCGCCATCGTTTTAAGTTTCCTGGCCAGTAACTTTAAATCCAATTCTGGAACCATTACTTCTAATACACCATCAGTTATAGACATATTATCTTGATTTCTAGTCTGTTTTCAACCTTTTTTCTGAACAGCCAAATTAAACATTTTTTAATTCTTTATTTTAAATTTCGAATAGAAAAATGTCTCTAAAATTATTGCGATAATTTAATAAAAATTGACAGCTCAAAATATTAAAACTTAATTAGATTATCAGCAAATATGCGCAACCAGCCGGATGCTGCATATAAATAAAGTCGTCATCAACAGTTAGTGGCACAATTTATCTCTCGGTAATCAATTTTCTCAAACATGTATTTTAGCTTCTGTGGCATTAATAACAATAACAAAGAACCAAATCAGATTCCCAGGCATCACCATTTAATCTTGTTTTTGGGCTTCTAGAATTGAAACATTTTATGATTTTTTAATCGAAGTGTCATAAATTTTATTGTAACGCACTTCAAATTATGTGGGTATCTACTCGTATTCGTATATGAACATTATTTTTATTATTGTCTCATTTTTGTTGTCTATAAAATAACCTTGTATGAATTTTAATATCTTAATTATGGGAGCTTATTAATCACGCTTTTGACACCCGAACATGAACATTAAACGGTTCTGGGGAAAACAAAAATATAATACGCCGCGCTTTAAGCCCTAAAATTTGCTCTATATGACTATAAATTACAAAATGTCTTTAGAGAAATAAAATAACAATTTCAGCAAAACGAAAAAAAGAAACTTTTTATTTTATATGCAAACTAAATGTGGCAGCCCACGTTAAAAGAACGTTCAGTCTTCAAAATGTGTTTCAATAGTTTATTTGATATCTTCTTATTTCTGTTTCTTGCCACAAAAAAGGTTGTATACAAATTTTTAAGACCAGGTAATTTGTTAACCGGCAAACACATATTCAGACGACTTTAACACACGTTCTCATACTACATACATACAAGCCCTACCATAAATGTTTAAAAAAGGTAAATTAATGCAGCAAAAACAACAAGCAGCGGCAGAGAAGAGCACAAAAAGTCTTATAAATACCGCCATGATACAAACAAAAGTGATTATGAGGAGCTCATGCGATCGTCGTCATCATTATAATCACCAAATAAAAGCAGCAGTCCAAGAATTAACCACGAGAACTCATACATAAAGAGAAGATAACTTAATTAAGCGATATAAATATCATTTTATTTTATTTTTCCTTTTTTTTTTACCCACCTAAAGTCGTTATACCAACAAACAGACATTTGTATAAATAACAATTTTGTTTATTGCCAAATACCCTACACGTCACCTGCCAACAGAAAGAGAATTTGGTTAACAATCGCCGATAGTTGATTGTAGTATAATTCCTTGAATCCAAAAATTAAATACATTTTCGTACGTTGGTGTTGCAATAAAAGCAACTCGGACTTGCGTATTCACTAAAGAAACTCATTTAGTTTTTATAATTCATAAATCGATTTTTGATTTCTAAGAATGAATTTACTTCAAAGTCACTCGCTTGAAACATTCTGACAATAATGTCACGTTCGCCATATCACGTAACAAACAAGATTATAGCATATACAAACCAAGTAATATTGCTGCGTACCATTCGTGCGTTATAAAACTTTGTTAGATTTCGCTGAATTACGGCTTTTACAATGACTCCATTGTCACGTTCGAACCACTTACTCTTTCGCAACTTTCCAATATTTCCTATCAGCTTGAACTTATTTGTTTTACTATTATGCTTTTTATTTCGATTCTATCTTACACTCATTTTACTATTTTGTCACTTTTAGTACAAAATTGTAGTGAATCTTAAATTCGTTGCAGAAATGTCGTTAACATGTACTTCAAAAAAAAAGCCCAAACAAAAGTCTTAAATCCGGTTTGGGAAAAATAATTCGCAGCTTAAAACACATTTTTTAGTAACAGCTTTTGCAATATAGATATTAAAGGAAATATCATTGTTTCTTTTCTTCATTTTTATTGAAAGGTGTCCAAAAGACAAATATTTTATCTTGAATAAAAATTTTAACGTACAAATATAAAATATTAAAGAGATTCTTACGGCTGCCTTTGACAGTTAACAACTCCCTTCCGTTTTTAGCAGTTCATGCCGTGAGTGACAAGGGTAAGATTTGAAATAAAAAAAAACTATTGCTAATGACAAAAGTACAAGTATTTACTTCGACCAACGTTGGGCCAAAAACATTCATCTGTAAACGCCTCAGTCTATATATACATATATGTGATCGCCATAATTGTTTTCAAAATTTAGAAAATCATTTGTTAATGTATCCGCTTTACACTTACGAGTAAAAGGCTATTAATTGTTGTTTGTGCGACGCATGTTAGAGGTGTTGGTAAAATGCTGCCAATGAAAACCTTATTTTTATTCTGCCAGCAACCCTTTGAAATACGTGTTTTTTCTAGAGAGTTAGATTTTATAGTCTACCGTAGTCAAGCAAAAGTGTACTTTAACTTTAAAAGTAGGTGTTAAATCTGTACTGATAGCTATTGAAGCGGCCGAGGAGGAAACGGTAAAATACTTTCTTTGTTTGTGACTGTAAAATAAAACTATAATTTTCAAACTTAACTTTTCACCTATTCCACGATATCGAACGTTAATGTTTGCCAGCATTTAGCCAGTATAAATAAATTGTTGTCAGACATATTTCAACTTTTCATAACATTAACAGAGCCCTGCTGAAGCATCACTATTGTTTTTACGGCATTTCTTGTGACATGATGTACAGAATACTTAGATTAACTTAAAAACTGCATGACTGGCAACATCGTAAACTTTGCTACACCTTTAATTTCTCAGTGTTACTTTTTTGTCTTACGACAACTAATTAATTAGCGAATTAGGTATGTTTTATAACATTCTTAACTTCTTTGGAAGTCTTTTGTTTTGCTTAATAGAAACACTAATAACATGTTCTTTGTTGCAGAGTTCTAAAGAATTTTATGTCTATATAAAAAAAAGAAAAAAATTTCGTATTTGCCATAAAAGTCTTGGTTGATTCCACGAATTATTTGATTGAAAATATTACAACAAGTGTTTTTGTTTAGGATGAAAATATTTTTTTAATAAACGTGCTGTGATTTTGCTCCAATAGTTTGATTTCCAAACACATTTCGCTGTTTCAGTAAAAAACTACGATGGCAACAGATGCAGTCGTGTACAGTCTATTCATTTTCTCATCTTCTCTAATTACTTTTGTCCACAGGAACTCCACGGTTCAGACACGTTCAGTCCTGTTTCAGGCTCTTAAAAGCCTCGTCTTAAAAGCGGCCTTAACGTTCACACAAAGAAATCTGCAGTTTGCAACAATTTTTATTTTGTTTAGCTTTTAACTCTTAAAAATTTGGCAGTTATTGAATTTTATAAGTATATGTATTTTATAGTCTTGTTTTTTTTCACAGTAAAATTTGTTTCTCGTGTTTTTTTATGTACAATTGTATAACAAAATTTACAGCGAAGCAAGGAGTTAACTGACGTGCAGCTGACTTCATGTATATAACTCGAACGAACTTCCCATCGTTAGTAATTCTGCACTAATTACCACTCTGCTTTACTCTCTATCACTCTCCCACTAGCTCAAGAATTTATCAACCAAAGTTCAAGCATCGGATTAAGGGTTAGCGAAGAGATTCAACATTTTACTTCCTGAAGGTGGCGCAAAAATAACCTTCCGATGTTTTTTGGCTGTAATTTAAAAAAAAAATAAAAACTTTGATTCTTCTTGTGGATTATTTTTATTTGGTCTTTTAATTTTTTTTACATCAAGTCGGGAATATGATGTCATGTAAATGGCCGCCGCCACAGTTGATTGTCATTTGAGCCCTTTTTATGGCATTTTCCATCACTTTGTCCAAAACTTCCGGCGATAGGTCCTCACATTCTTGACGGATATTGTCTTTAAGAGCTGCAAGAGTCTGAAGCTTGTTGACATAAACCCGCAACTTCAAAAAGCCCCACAAAAAGAAGTCTGGAGCGGTCAAATCAGGCGATCTTGCTGGCCAGTGCAAATCGCCAAAACGGGAGATTAGGCGCCCGGGAAATGCATCCTTCAGCATATCGGTTGTGGCACGTGCAGTGTGTGCCGTTGCACCGTCCTGTTGGAACCACATGTTTTCCAATCCCAATTCATCAAGTTACGGCAAAAAGAACTCGTTGATCATTCTCTGTAGCGCTCGAAGAAAAAAGGTCCTATGACTCCTCCAGCGAAAACAGCACACCATACAGTGACTTTGAGCGGGTGTAATGGCTCTTCGTGGGTTACACGCGGATTTTCAGTGCCCAAGAAGCGTAAATTTTGCTTATTTACGTACCCGCTAAGATGGAAATGGGTCTCATCATTATTCATGATTATTTTTGATGAAAAATCATCTTCCTCTTGGTGGTGATTAAGGATGGCTTGAGCGTATGTTAGACGCGATTGGCGGTCAGCAGCTAACAGGTGATGCACCATCTGGACTTTGTACGGAAACATCTTCAAATCTTGTACCAAAATTCGCTGTTAAGACCGTCGACTGACACCCATTTGCGTGGCACGTCGTCTGTGGCAGCAATATTCTCTGCAGAACGGTGTTGTGCCAGTCTCTTCGAGGCGAGCGGCTAAACGTCGCAGTGTTTCACCAGTAGGCGTTGGACGGCTAGGAAATCTGCGACGAAATTCACGTTGTGCCAAAGTCACCGACCGATTATTGGTCAAATAAATAGTCACCAATATTCCGTGTTCTGCAGCAGTGATGCTACACTTTGTTTATTAACGTGTATTTCGCATGTGTTTACTACACAAAAACAGAACTGACATTAGGGGCCAATCGCAAAATTTATAGCGTTTTCTGATAGGAGGATTACTTTTGCGCCACCTTGTATGTATATATATATATATATATATATACGGTTTCTTTCTCCCTATTTAAATTAATTAAGTCAAACACCAAACCAAACAAAAAGAAAGTCTTTGATATTAAATATGTTTACGGTAAATTTAAATTAATTGTGTTTCTCTTTGGAAACTTTTTCTCTTTAAGCAGGAACATAAATCGCTGAAGGCATTTATACGTTTATAAAAATACGTTTTAAAAAATTTATTTGTTCATCTCGCAGCTTCGTATCAAATTACCCAATTAATGGAACATTTTCTGTTAAACACTCGCTGTTATTCTCATGTTTACGAAAACAACGATTTCAACAGCTGTTAACAAACATTTTGACCACTACCGCTAGATTCCGTTTCTTGTGTTTGCTTTTGTTTCGCATATTGGTGGTACGGAAACGTGAAAACAGGAAGGGGAGTGTTGGCGAGCGGACAAATTATTAAACGTTGGATTAGAAAAATAGAAACAAAACCGAAAACAACTTTTAACACAGAGATTGACTACCAAAACGTACGAAACTGTTGATTTAACTACCGTAAAAACTTTATTGTCACGACATGAGATCTTGTTCGTTCATTTATCTTGTTCAAATTCTATTTCGAAGATATTAATTTTACTTTTGTTACTCTTTTTACACTTGTGTGTATGTTAAAACAAAAACGACGACAACAACAACAACAACAACAAACAAAATAATTAAATGTTAAACGTTTTTGACAGATTAGAAAAACAATGAAGTCTTTTACAGCGGAAAAGGAGAATTTTGGTGCTTCATGAGACCACCTTGTTTGTTTCACGCCTTAAAGTTTATAGTCTCAAACTAATCAAGTGGAAGATTTAATGGACATTTGTCACCTACAGGGCAAATGAAACGAATGAAAATATTTTGTAGTGTCACTTGTTTTATAAATAAACGACTAAAAGAAACCAAATGAGTATTGATGCCAAATTTCCTAAGATTTATTTTATTTGAATTTTGTTTAAGCTTAAGATCTCACATTATCAACCGATATAGCACGATCTTGTAAGACTGCGGCACAGACTGTTTTAGTTGTCACTTTCCTTAAGAAATCACTCCTTCAAAATTGTTGTATATTTGTTTATTGAAAAAAAATCCAGCGCAATCAAACAACTTGAAACGTTTAAATATCCAAAACAGCAGAAAAAAGAAAATCACAAATTACAAACCACAATAACCGAGTGATTAATCGCAACACCCGCTGTGTAAATTCCATAATAATCGAAATTACTTGTTGTCGCCCGTAATCCACCGAATAGTTTGGCCACTCAAACGAGCAACAGCAACAACAACAAGAGTACGAACATTGAATAGAAAACCAACAACAAAAGTTAACAGAAAAAAAAACAAAATCGGCAGATATTTAAGTCTTTTCGAAACTGACTTCATATATTTAAGTGAGAGATGTTTAAAATCATTAACGAGATTGCAGAGCAATAAAATAACTTCATTGGATTTTATTTTTTGTTCCAAATTTAAATAGTTTAATTAGTTGTACAAATTTAGAAAGTGAAATATTGCAGTCTATTTTGTTTGTGGCCGCGTAAAAAGGCAATAATGAAACTTTCAAAGTTTCAGTAATGAAAGTTTTCAAAGATTTTTTCTAAATTGTTTTATTGCGCCTCGAAGACCTCTCCATGCGTGTGTCCTGTATGTCCAATTTTCTAGAGCTTTGATCAATGCACGTTTAATTTAGGAGACTTCAGCGACTTCCATATCTAATATAAGCAGCAAATCGTCCCCACCAAATTAGACAAAGATATGAGCCTCGTCACGGACAAATAACAAATAACCTTCAGTTTCTATTAGACGCCTTTTGTTATTATCTGCTATAGCGCTGTGGAATTTTGATGCTCGTCCAAGTCATGGCACTAAATTAGCCAAGTTGTGGTCTGCGAAAGGCTGATGAGTTCTTGTGACTGCTTCGGATTCTCTTCTACACTGTCAGGGCCAGAGTCTATGTCTTTAACAGCTGTTGCGTTTTACCAACTAAATCAAATGCAGTCAACTTCAATTTGAACTGTTCAACATAATTAAACGATTAAATGGGATTCTTTTAGCGTTTAAACAAAATTTCAAGTGCAAATCTTAAAATATGCATCAGTTTCTTACGAAATAATGAAAAATAATGTAATTAATTATTTAACATAATCTAGGTTTTATGGCCTTCCGGCTGAGAGAGCGATATTAGTAAGCGTGTCTTAAAGTGCATGTTACTAATTAAAGGTTTAAACTGTTGTTTTTTTTTCCTTATTTCACTTCAAAGTCCTTTGCTGTTTTCTAGTCGTTAATAATGAAGCAAGAGTATTGATTGCATGTTTGTTCCTTTTTCCAACTCGAAACAAGAACGACAGTCAAAAGGAGTTGAAACATTTCATATCATAAATTGACAGTTTGAAGGCCGGAGGTCATTTAAATATCAATGCGAACACAAGAGATTGCCAGTAAGTACATTTAAGTAAAATAGTCGTATTTTTAATGCGAACAAAAAGCATATTTAAACTTAACAACAATCAATAAAAGCTTAAAGGAAATCTCTTGCATGTAGGATGCTTTTAAAATACAAAACGCACGAGTAGGGTGAGCAGAAAACAGTTTAATTTTTTTCTAAAATTTGTTTAAAGTGTAGTGTAGTTGTAAAAGTGTTTTATTTTCTTCGAGTTTACGTTAGATACTATTCTTTGTAAGTGTTTGTTGCATTTGAAGTAATGTTTTTTGTTCTTTGCTGGATACCCTAATTGTATGCAAGTCTTTATAAATGTTTTTGCATTTAATAAATAAATTTTATTAAACCTTAAGCGCCTACATACGAGACTTGTTTTATTAAAAGCAACTCAATTACATCTTTACACCCATCCTTTCGGAAATTAAAATACGAGTCGTGTGCACATTCACACACACACACACTCACACTCACACACACACACACACACACACACACAAACAGGCAAAAACGTACAGGCTACAGATTTATGCGCACAACTACAAAAGCAGTTGTGTGCATTCTGTTATCAATTAAAGTATGTAGTCAACTTACAGATAACTTTCCATGTTTTGTTAAGGTTATACTCGTACATGTGTCCCTCAATTTACGCAATAGATATAATACTGAGAAAATCAAATATATTGAATATTTAAAAGTCGAACAGAATATGAAAAATTACTCTCAAAACTCTTGATTTACGCCAGTAACTGCTATTATATCCTAATCTAATTTGTCAACGGCTCACCACCGCTACCATGTGGCTTACCGTGCACACACAGGCGGCAACTTTTCGTGTTAAGCGGGTACGTCTCATAACACAAACCGTTTGTACAGGAGCTCAGGCTGTATAATCCCTTTTGTTACTGATCCCCCAGTTGGTAGTCCGAAGTTCGCAAAGAATATTAGGCCTTAACCAGACTGACCTGTACATCCGCGCAACCATCTAGTTTCTTACGATTAAGAAGAGAATCTGTTGCCAGCATCTCGGGGACATTTGGATCACCAAGATAGTTTTCTACTCAGGTATGTAATAAAGCTACTGCGTGCGTTTTTAAGATTAAACCAACGTTTCAGCCAAGATAAGCACCTCAAACTCTGCCAATTGACTTTTTGCTAAAAATAGCGCTTCGACTGGAGCTGTTATGGTAGGCGTCTTGTTAGCTTACAAATTATCAAAGAGATCGGTAAATCTTTTTCAAAATGGTGGACGTACAAACAATTAAGTAAACAAACTTGTTTTTTGACCAAACAAATTTAAAAAACATTTTCGTTAATTGATTTTTCTTCCTCAAAAACCACAGTAATCCTCAGTCAAGTTCAGCTTCATTTAGCCTGAAAATCATGGAAAATTGACATTTGGCGGACACTTGTACTCTATACCTGATGACATCAATTCATTCCAATGATTACAATAATTTCGATGAAATCTTGCCCTCTTACTTGGTCTAAATTATGCTCAAAGAGAAAACCCCATTTTGTCTTATCCCAAGTTATTCTGTTAGTCCACTGGAAGAATCCTTTCTATATATTAAAAAAAAAATAGCTTTTGTTGTGCCGTTTAATCTTCATTTAAATGCGCCATTTCTCTCTGACATACTGACAGCAGCTAAAATCGTGTACGATCGTATATCTTTAAGACTACACATTCATAACACCTTTTTAAGTTCCCAAATTAAGCACACAAGGTTAAACTTTGAAGCTTTATTGCTAAAGCGAAAAAAATTCAAATAAAATGAAATAGATTAAATTTGATTTTAGTGCTCGTATTTCATGATGGCTGGTATCAGATGAATGTATAACAGATGTTTATTACGGCCACAATTTTTCAAACAGTTCTCTCAAAGTTCTAGATGCAATAATTTTTAATAAATTTACTAGATACGTATCAGTACAAGAATAGAATGTTGTATGAAGCTTAAATTGTTGCACAAACGCAAAAGGCTCGTGCAACAGACTCAACTCCTCAAGAAAACGAAAATATTTATGAGAATTTTTAAAAATTCCAATGAGAAAAACATTCAATTTAAGCCCTTTAAGTAGAGTTTTTACTGTAGTCCAGTTTGAGCCAAGTATTTTTATTTCTGGGCGAAAATTGCTCGTTGTATTTTCAGTTGTAGTGTCCAAGTTAATTGTGTGTTTGTCTGCACCACGAAGGTGTCATATTCATAATTTACTATACAGGGTCACCACAGGAGGGAGACTTTTGCATAAAAATTCATTTCTACTCTACATATGTCCTCTAGTCTATTTAGATCTTTTATTTGCCACATTTTGCTAGTTTTTTTTCTTTTCTTTGCCAGCTTTTCAATGTTTTCCTTGGCAAAAGTATAATCATGACTCAGTACGTGTGTGGGGAAGTGTGTATGTGTGTGTTTGTGTGCGTGAGTTTTTGTCGCTGGTCGAGTATTTGTGTTTGTGCGAATTAATAATGGCCAGGGAATGCGGTTGCTATTGTGGACCATGTTATTTAACAACTTGGTCGACTGCTCTAAATTACTTGTGAAATTACTGTGACAGTTTGGTGTCTTACTCCTTTTTTTCTTCTTTTTGCTCCTTCAGTTTATTTTTATGATTTTATTTATTTAAGGTTTTTTTCTCGTAGTTTATGGATGGCATTTGTGAGGGTTTGTTTGATTTGTTGTTTGGTTATTTATTTAGTGCAAGTTGTTGGTCTTACAGCCTTTTTGTTTGTCCATCTGTTTGTCTGTCTGTTCGCTCACTTTTCGCCTTCGTCATGTACACAAGAATTATCACAATTTTTTTAATTTAGTGTCTAGTAAATATGAAAGAATGTCATGAAAATATTTGTTCTGAACAAGTATTTTTTTCGCTCCAGCAAATAAAATTTTCATCTTACAACACTGTAGAGACAAAAATGGCAGTTAGAATCGGAAATGGTCTGAATGGTTGGTTTCATAAGAAGTGAACAAATTTAGTTAAATTATCGAATTAGAACTTTATTGTTGACAACATGTTACCAATAGTCAATTAACTGGAATAATTACAAGATTTAAAGTAAGTTTTGCCTCGCTTAGCTTCGGAGGAGGTATCTGACCACAACAATTGCTTAGAACTACATCTGCGCCTACTATGACGTCCTCTTTTGTGGACTGAAACTTGGTACTGTTTGGCTTAGTGCTTTGATAATAACCGAACTTGGCCTATCAGAATCTGCAATATTTTATGTCATAGAATACAGGCTTAGCCTTGTCGAGGGGAACAGCACACAAGAAATCTCAGACATCTACAATTGCTCGCCAAGCTGAGACTCTGATACATTTGATGTTTTGGCGGAAAACAATAGTCAACTAAATTGAGCAAATAGAAACTTCAGCCCAGCAAGGTGGTGCTATGACCAGGTGAATTTTTACAAAGAAAAATAAGAGCTAAATGGCTTTTCGCCCAAGCCGTTAAACAAAATTAGATTCCTTAAGAACACTTCATCTCTTAAAAAGACAACCTCCAGAAAAGATTTTACTAAAACACTATTTTCTACAGCATCTCTTACTCTCAAAGCCCCACTATCTGTTTTTGTTGTAGTGCTTAAGCGCTACATTCAGCAACGTTTTGATAAATTTTAGGGCTTTAATAAAAATGTAGTTCTTTTTAATTATAAATTGCACCATTAACAATAACGCAATTTAAGTCAATTAAACAACTCCTCGACTGCGTTTGAGCGCTCAGTGCTCGATCACAAGGTAACAGGTTGCGCATCTTAAATAGTAAATGTTGAAATACTGATTGCTCTTTATCACCTTCGATAAATTTTCAAAGTTTAACTGCATTTAATTTAAATCACAACAATTATTCATTGAAATCAATGATCATCATCACTGCAATTAATAATTTATTGTGGAAGTGTAGGAATTGACAAACAGGATAACTAATCGTATATAATAAGCCGGGCACCTGACTGTGTCTTAAGGTAGTCAATGCTCTTTCGCTCACAGTGGGTATAATGGAGCATGCGAACGAGCTGGGCAATCGACATTTAAGCGCTGGCGTATAGTGCAATGCCGTAACACTGGACCCGTTGCTGCAAGAAAAAACTAAAATAAAAAACGTACAAAAAGCCCAAAAGAAATCAATATTGCAAAGAAAGGATTTCAAAAGATAATTAACTTTTATAAAAATGCTTTACTATGCTTAATGATCGACGATTTTCTATAACGCCAATATATGAATGACAATTGTAAAAATTCCTGCATGCGGAGAACAAGCAAAGGAAATACTTTCAAACAAATAGCAGCCAACAACTACGCTTTGGCAACACAAACAGCACCCAAGATATTTCTGCTTTCAACAGTACATTTCATTTGTCTGGCCAAAAGAATGCATTTGTCATTTGCAGCTCAGCAGGTACACAGATTTCTTTGCTGCCTCTACCAGCCTTTGACTTGAGAATTTGTTTTGCCTTTTCTAGTTTAGTGGTTAAAGAGAAAACGAAAACAAGAATCCCTCAAAGCTCTTACAGCTATTGAACCGCAGCTGGATAAAGGAGACCAACTTTCTGACAGGTCTCCTACATGACCCGGAAATACAAGGGAAAATCTTTTTAATTTTTAATAATTAACTATTGTTTTGTAAATATACAATAACAATCAGGTTCGAAATGTTTTATGGAAACACACAAGCGAGAAAATTTATTTATTATTACTGGTTTTTGTAGCTGCCTTTAATTTTGTGCTGTGAACAATTTTTGGAAACTCGCTGGTGTTATATTTGACAGCCAGTTTGAATGGAACACTAGAGGTAAACCATATATCACTCGCTGTTCTTCCCATTGGGAAACAATTCTGATTCCAAAACCATGTAATTTTAAGATGAAATTGAAATGTTAATTAAGCAAAATTATTAGCACTTTGGCTATGATTTCGCTTTGTTTGGTCATTTGAAGTTAATTTGGCATGATTTCGTATTAAAATCACCCATCTTTTTGTCAGTATCTTTTTTCAAAAGGGTACCTCTCAACGCCTTTCTCTAATAAAACGCCGATAAACGTGATTACAAACAAATTTATATACAATCGGTTGGTTGTAGTGATTGTAGTGGCTGTAGAATCAGATCATTTGGGGCCGATATTGCGTTCCTTTGCGTGGTCTGAGGGAGATGTAAGGCTTTCAATAAAAAATAGGTATTAAGTTTGCTTCTCTACAACAACAACTAAAAAAGGACTCAAACAGCTGTTTTTTTTAACGAAAAGTAGTTAATCATATTTCACTACCACTCAGTTAATTTTAGTCCTTTAGAAGCGAAAAAAAAAATAAATACTTTATTCTTTGCACCAGAAAAACCCAAAAATAATTCTAGTTGATAAATTGGAATCTTAAAATTTCAAAGCGTGCGACCCAAACGATATGCCTTTTATTTTCAAAGCACAATTGCGCTTGTCGCAGGTTTTCGCAGCTGCTGACGATGTATAGAAGACTGCATAACACGCATAAACTACCTACATACTATATCCTTTAAGTTTTGTTTAAATTAGTTTTAAAGATACTCAGGAAACGTAAAAAAACGTGGCAAGTCTTGCCATCAGGTCGTTAATATGGCCACCTTAATACTTCCACAGACTGAAGAAACGCATTGAGGGGTGCCTGCCAACTTAAAGAAAATCATTTTTGTGCGCTTTTATAGCCGCTTGTTTATAGCAAATAGTAGCAGCAAATTTAACTAAACTATAATTCTCATATGAACAGAAGAAACACATTAAAATTAAAGAAAAGGCGAAGCGCACAAGAAGCAGCAAACTTAAAATTTCTTCGACTTTTAGCGCCCTGTGGTGAGCGGAGCATAGAAAATAGACAGATATAAGCTGGACAGAAATGAAAAGAACTTTTATGAAAGGGAGTTTAGTTGAGCAGTAATATTGTGTGATCATTTGTAAATGTTTCAAACATTATTTTAACAAGCACCAAGTCGAACGGATACGAAATCAAAAATCGTACAGACACAATTGCAGTCCAAGTTGTTCCAGAGTTTGTTGCTGCAAGTGTGGCTGTTGTTTGTCTGGCTGAGTGTCTGTCTGTGTGTCTGTCTGTGTGCTGGCTGCCATCATCTGTATTATTGTATGATTATGCTTTATATTGTTCCATCGCATCATTTAAAGCATTCAATTTGCAATTGAACTGTTTTGCTTGTTGAGCTGTGTCCATACATATCTAAACGTCTGTCTGTCTGTCTGTCTGTCTGTTTGTCTATTTCTGCGTGCGTCCGTCTGCCTGCTTATGTGCTGTTCGTCTAGCAGTCCTTGGTGTAGAAGTTTTTGATGGTCTAGCCACCATTTTAGGGAAGTAACTCGTCGTAAAGCGTTTACATGTACGTGGGATTGTTGAAACGTCAAGTCAAGCTGTGCCAGCCAGTCAGTGCCGAGTTACTTTAGCATTCTGCATAAAAATTGCTACGCGTTTAGCATGTAACATACCAACATTTTCAACCAAACATACCGTTCCTAATTTACAGACTTACACACATTACATGTGTCTGTAAGTAGATGATATTACTAGACCGGCAGAGGTGATTGTGGTTACAAAATAAAGGAACGAAAAACTTCATAAAATGATGGCTTATAAAAAAGATTATTTATCACCTGTATTACCGAGCTTGCATTCAGGAAGCAGTAGGAGACATTTTTTTCATGCCCATACCGGCTTCAAGTATGAGTTAGTTCGACGGTCTGCCTGCTTATGAATAGGAAAGTAGGCAATCTTTTGTATTTTAGATGCCAGAGCACCCAAACCTCTTTACTTCTTCTACTCTACATGACAGCTTTTTTCAAGGTCTTCAATAAGTGTTGAGTGACAACAGCAAAACACAACCACAGCAACAGCAACAACAATAACAATAACAACAACAACAACGCCAAAGGATAACACCAAGGGGGCTTAAGAGATAAATAAAAGGCAAAACACAAAAAAAGAAAAAAAAACAAAAATGGAAAATATCTGAAGAGCATAAAAATTTAAAAAATAATAATATTTGTGTTTGGCTGGTCTGAAACAATAAAAGTGCTGCACTTCAGTTTTATTGTGTTTATTTTTCTGCCATCGTTATTTTTGGCTTACAAATATATTTCTTTTAACCCAAATTCTGAAAAAACTATATTCTATATTTAAGAAAAAAATTCCCAGAATAACATCTTTTTACTTACAAACATATTTAAAAAACACAAAAATTGTTAAATACAAAGAGCAGACAAATAAATCACATCACCTACTTTGTTTTAGCAAAAATGCGAAACGAGTAAACAACAGCCACACGAACAAACGCTCAGAGAACAGAACACACAAGCCTTGTCTCAATATTTCCAAATACCCCTACACTGAAAACAAATTATGAAAAAATACAGCCGCCCCGGGTATAACAACAGACGAAATGTTTCCGGCTGATAACCGGCTACAGTTATTCCATTATTACTAGGGCTTATCTGCTATTCTTTAATGAATAAAAACGAAAGTAAACCAGAAAAGAAAACTTCAAATTAAACTGTTTATTTTTTCTGACCGTGTATTTACTAAAGGTTTATTCGCTGTAAATAAATTTTAGAAGCCAGCGGCCGCATTTTTTCCTGCAAAAAGTTCATGTTTTCGCTGCCATACATTTTCCTTTTCATTGTGTTAACAATGGCCTGATATATATATAAATATAAATAAATAGGTGCCCAAAAATCCAAAAAGGGAAGCATTGTCTTCCCTTTTATTCATTCTGCTTGTTTTCGCTCCAACAAACGCCAAGTGTGGAGTTCGGCGTGGCTGCAGAAAAAGGGAACAACAAAAATATTTTTAAATAAAACCCCTTTAGGATAAAGGATTCGTTTGACATTCTTTGTGTGAATGAGTGTTTTTATTAGGTGGGTGCCAACATAACAAAACGTAGGAATAAAATACTAATAAAACAAGAAAACTTTACTTTAAGCTGAATGACATTTCACCGTTTCTATAATTCTAAAAAAAACTAAATATAAATACTTTATCAATTTTAAATTTTCTATAGCAAATATCTTCACAGATAAATTATCGGCGAAATAATTTTTAAAGCGAAAAATGTTTGATCATGATCTTGATTGGCAAATTTTGAATAAAAATTTTTATCAAACGAAAATTTATTTATTTAAAATTGTTCTGTAAAAAAACTTTTTTGATACAAGACTTTTTGGTTGTGGTGGATATGGGCGGTTCTATAAAAAAAACCAGCTTGGCAAAGCAGTTTAAAGCTTTTACAAGCAAATTATTCAGATTTTACTAATTTAATCAGTTGAATCATAATCTCATGAACAACTAGTCTCATAACTTGCACGAATATGTGTAATTTGTTAACGTTTTCTTCATTTCTAATTCTTACTATCCCAAAACTACTATCAGGCGATGCTGATCGAATAAAAGAGGCTCGGAATGAATATTATCTTAACAATATGAATTTTATAATTTTACGAATTAATTTGTTTCAAAATTATTAATTTTTAACCAATATTGCATCATTATGAAAATACTGGCATGTCCAACAGTCTCACGTACTCAACCGAATTCACGCATTAAAGACATTTGTACAAATCTGTTTTTATCAATCATACAAGAGACATTTTAAAGTAGCATTTTGCGTAAAACTCTGAAATTTAATTGTACTAGTAAACTGTGATAGGTTTCGATGATGATCGATGATCTCTTTATCTACTTTATCACGTTGGCTGTATTCCATTTTAATATCTACCAGCTGTGATTGGAAGCCCCTTCCGATAATTGAACAGCTTTGGAACCACCCTAATGTGTGTGCTTGGTTAATTTCGCAATTTGTGATTGTTCGTTTGTGCGCATTAGAATAATAACACTGCTCATATAAGAGCACATACACACATGCACTTGTAGGTTTAGAAAAGGGTGAGATTGCGAATAAAAGCTTGAATGTTTTGGGCCATGAAAGGTTAACTAAATTAAATAAGCAAATTTGAGTTGAGGACACATATGCAATCAGTTGCACACGCTCACATACACACATGCTTGTCAGACTCAGTGCCGGCTTGTTGATATGAAGTGTATGTTGACAGCTTGTAATACTTGCACCAACACTTCACTAATAGAATTAGGATATGAGGACTTAAAAGGAAGCCAATGAATTTGCTGCATACTTAAAGTGTTTTTGAAAAAGGGAAAACATTTTAGAAGCTCAACTATTCTTTACGACAGTCAGAGTATGCCAGAGAAGGCATACGCAACTTTGCTCAAAGTTATTTTGCGCAAAGTTTTTAATTACTGCAAAATAAAAGAATTTCGATGCTGTCAAACCCACTGTCCAAAGTTTCAATTATAAAAGTTGCTTATTTACAGATTTGTTTTCAAGTTTTTCTCCTCACTGTTTTTTATTTCGCTTTGCTTTAAGGTTATTACTTCTGCTTAAGGTAATTCAAAAGAAGGACCTACAATGACCGCCATAAAGCACTCATGTATATTTCACTTGCCCCGTTTTTTCTTGTAGTGTTCAATACTTGTTTGTTTAAGTAAATTTAACTAAAAGTTTCGGTATCACTTGAAATAAAAACCGAAGGTGTTTTACAAACAGCCAAACATTCAATTGTTCCAACTGACAGGCCAAAATGACCACTACTACAGCCACAACTGGTTACTAAACCGAGCTCCTTTCATAAAAATACATGCCACAGAAACAAAAATCAAATAATGCATAAACCAATACAGGAAGAAGGATGTCAAGCCGACCAGCAACTTACAAACCAGCAAAAAAAAAGTAATAATGAAATTAAAAAACTTAAAGAGCAAAAGCAAACCAAAGAGCCCCAACAAAACGATTGTTAAACATCAAGTCCATGGAGTAGCAAACAGAAAAGAATTGTTTGTTCTTGAACAGGATAGATGGGCCTCGCCAGGATTGAATTGAAAATTTAAAAGCTGGCGGTAAAGGGCGAATGACAGAAAAACACATAAAAGAAGTGTAAGAATATCAAATGTATGATGGTGGGTTTGACGGTCAATTGTTTGTTTGTTTCTGCGTGTTGAAGATGTTTATCAGTAAATAAAAAATCTTTGTTAATCTTTAACAAAATGAAATGTAGGAAACAAAATATATAAAAACGTCTTAAATAAATTTAAGAAAGCGATAAATTCTTGTCAGTTGGTAATATGCATACAACGAAAATTGAACCACCCTACGGCACCCGAAGAAAATTACCACTGAGTTTCAACTTTCGATAACAACAATTTTCTATAAAAAAAGTTTTTGGTGAAACCTTTTCAAAATTCAAAAGATTTTGCTCACAATATTTTGTTTACAATAAAGTTATCGTTAAAAATGTGTTCCTCTAGAAAAGTTTTCGATAACAATTCATTGGTACAGAAAAGCTTTCGATAACAAAAGTTTTCTATAAAATAGTTATTTATTCGGTTTTTTTCTCAATTTGCGTTAAGAATATTTTTCTGACGAAAAACTATCGATGGCATTGGCTTTCATTGTTGGTAATATTTTTCAATAAAAAAATTTTTGATTGCTTTTTTGTGGAAAAATTATCGACTGCAATTTTCTATAAAAACATTTTTTTCTTTTTTTTCAAAATTTTTCTTTAGAAAATTTATTTATTACAAAAATATTAATGCTTTTCTGCGGCTTAAATTTTTTACTATATGAAAAGTTATTGTTAATAATATTTATTTAGAGGAAATTTTTCGACGACAATATTTTTCATTAAAGTTTTTCAAGCACAATATTTTTCATTTTTCATTGGCAAAAATATTTCTACGATTTTTTTATATAGAAAGATTTTTCCACAACAATCTTTATCTTTACTCTGGTTATAGTGGCGTTACATTTAAGACAGAGGCTTAAATGGGCATTCCGGCCAATATATTTACTTCTTAGGGAGTTGGTCATTCATATGGATGACCAACATGTTGTTTTCATTCGTTGGTGAAAATTTTCAGAAAATCAATTTGGATATGCCACTTGTTACCTTTAGTAGAAATCGAAATTGTGTCTAATCCGCATGACTCTGTCTCATATGGATGGGCACTGCGGCCAAAATACCTTTTAGTTATTGGCTCGTTCATATGTCATACGAATTTTAGACGGCAATAATTGTCTAAAGGAAAATGATTCGCAAGATTTTTGTGATCAGAAAATTTGTTCATAAATTGGTCGAAATACTTGGCGCACCGCAAAAAAAGTAACACACTTTATTCCCAAACAAATTACACCCATAAAGCGCTGCAGAACTTAAAGAAGGGTACTCGAATTAGAGGATCGAACTCATATGAATACAAAGGAAAGCCAAATCATAACAATTGCATTCAGAAAAGAAGCGTAAAATTGTTTTTTTGATAATCTTAGGTTTATTTTCATCTCCAGATTTTGCACTGGGGGTTATTGTAATATCAACAACAACAACAACAACAACGACGTCAACAACTGGGAGAGAAAAAAATGTAGATTGAAAATCGTTTATTATGGCAACATGCTTAAGGCGTGATTGTTATAAAAACAGCTTGTTAACAAGTGTTGGCACACTAATTGTATAATCTTTTTTCACTTCTTATTATTCAGTCATACAATTTTTACACACTTTTGCTAAAGTGGTTTCGTTTGGGTTAAGGCTCTTAAATTGCTGCAATACCCAAATCGAACATAAAGAATCATACTGTTGCATACAGACTATACATATGTGAATATTTATGCGCATATGAGCGAGTGTGAGATACCAGCCGAACTTAAAATATGTCCGCCCTCCTTTTTTGCTGATAGAATTTTGTTCGTGTTGCCTTCGAACAACAATAAAAGAATATCCTGTCATCGCTTACAAAAGAGGCTAAAACTAATACAGGCTTATAACTCAAAATATTGTATTTAGCTGCCGTGTGTGAATGTGTGTATGATGGTGTTAAAGAGCAACACGGGCGAATATGTGAGCAGAGGCGAAGAAAGCGTGTTGGCTCTTGTGTCAGTGTATGTTAAAGTGTCACTCTTAGTTGCCCATAAATTAAATGGTTGTCAGTATTAATTACAACAACTGTCATTTGTATTGACATTACCCGATTGCTTCAAAAGTAATAACAACAATTGTCAATTTATTGATAGAATATTGAAGTTGTGTTTTTTTTTGGTTTTGTTTTCGTTTTCGTAAGTTGCTGAAAGTTTTTGTTTTAATTTTGAACACTTCTTCCTTTTCTACCGTCATGCTTCATTCCTGGAGTTAAACATGTGTCGCTATTGAATGCTGAGTATTTATTATTGTTGTTGAGTTTTATTTTCTTCTTGCCTTGTTTCGTTTCAATGGAAATTCATTGCATGCTTTATTAAAAGCAACAGCAAAAAGTAGCTGTCATCACTTTTTTCACTGCACGAAACAAAACTAAGCAACAACAACTCCGCTTTGTTGCTCATCCCAATTGTTATTTACTGTAGTTGTTGTTATAAACAGTTGATATTGTTTGTTTCATACGAAAAGTTGTCAAAACACAACACCACCCTTGAAATCCTCGTTGGCTTGCTCTGTTCTGTTCTGTTCTGTTCTGTTCTATCTGTTCTCTGCTTTGGCCCACTCTAGTAGTCATTGTCTGGAAGACAAGTCAACAATTTTCTGAATGGGTCAATGATAGATGGCTTAAAGACTTTAATCACATATTTGCCGTTGACGTAATAAAACAAAAAGTTAAGAAGAAAATAAGAAAAAAGTTAAAAGCGTCGATTGCAATATATTAATGTGGGAGATAAACAAAGCGACATTATTTGAAGACCGATATAAATTTAAGGAACTTTTTTCTCGCTGGATTTTAGAACTAAAAATCGTATGTAGGGACAAATTGAACCATAAACACTAACGCAAGCAATACAGCATTTAGAGCTTCACATTTGCTTTGTTCTTGGACACATGAAAGTATCGTTTATATGTTTCTTTTCTTTTATCAGAATTACGGCTTAGAAGTGTTCTCTGTATGTATCTATAATGTATTGCTCTGTATAAATATTTTGCTAGAATTCAACTTTTAGAGGAAATATTGTATCCATAACGGATCCTGAAAGAGGACACAAACAATTTTGGGATAGTGTATACAAAGTCTGGTCGATAACTGAAATAGAACTCAATGTATTGAAAATGATCTCTAAAAATTTCCAAAGCGTCAAAAACAACAAAAACAGCAAAAAATTTGGTACCGCTGATTTACTGATGAACATATTTTCGGTCATAAAAAAGCTAATGTTATTCTTTATGCTGAATTATTTAAATTAAAGAGTTTTTGAAAGAGGGCAGGGAGATGTTGAAATGGAATAAAACATGTTCCGTGTTAGGTAGTAACAAAATAATTTATTTTTTATGGAAATACCCTTTCACGCCATTATGTGTGGAGTATAAGGAAGTTCAAACGTCCTCAGCGGCTTCGTCAAACCGCTTGAATTTGAGCAATAGTGGTTATTTCATGCATAATGTCCACCATATTGTACTGAAATCACAGATGCCCACCATATTTTTCAATATGCGCAAAAAAAACAAATTGCTTATCATTATTCTGTAGCGCTTGTTGTTCGTCGTTTTGGTGCAACATTTGCACCAAACACTAATTTTTTTGAACACATCGGGATCTCGTGACTCTAGTGTTGAGTGGGATTGTCCCATATATAAACATTTTGCTTTTTAACGCAGTCACCAAATATTGAAGAGTTGACTGTGAAGGGCATTTGTGTCTGCCGTGAACTGTTGGCAACGCGGGCAAAGGTTGCATTACCCAACAATCAGCTTGACAAAAGCTTAAATCCTTTTTTTTTTTTTTAAACAGCTACAGAAAAATTTTAATGAAGACAAGATTGATATTTTGAAAATAATTTGTGATTAGAGTTTTTAAAATATATTTATTAGCAAACACAGATAAAAATAAAACTGTCATAAATATTTTATAACAAATGCCCTACTTTCGACTTTGATCAGCATTTTTTTTTAAATAATTTGTTTTACTTTTTCTTGTAGGAAAAGGAACTACTTTAAATGCTGTGAAAAGGAATTGAAAATGAATAACTCCGCTCTACGGCAACAAAATTTTAAGTTATTACTTCCCAAAATTTTGTCCGGACGTCTTTTGTTTAAAATTTTTTTATTTCAATATTTTCAGTTTTTAAATTTTCCTATAAATTGTATTATAATCTGTAGGTTTTGGCTCTCTAATTAAATTTTCCAACTGGGTCATTCCAAAACTCCATTTCATTTTGACCATTAACAATAAAACAATGTATAAAAAATTTAATTTTCCTTCTTCTTACAGTTCGTTTTATTTTTTTCTTGCAAGTTTATAGTTGTTGGTGTCTTTGGAGTTGTCGGTCGGTCGTCTTAAGCTCTTTTGTTGCAATGGCAAGTGTAAATTCATTGTTGACAATGTCAACATTTTCATTTTACTAGCATTTATTGCCAATAAATGGGAAAATAGCTTTAAAATGACAGCAAGTTTTTTTATGTTTTGCACTTTATATTGAGTTTTGTTTTCTTTTATGCCTTCCCATGCTCTTTTTCTTACAGAGAATGAACAAAATAAAGAAAGGAGATGACCTAAAGTAGTTGTGTGACTATAAAATTTCAATTTTCAAATTACAAAATAAAAAACAAACAGGAAAATAAAACTAAGTTCGAAAATAGGAAACACTAACCACTTGAAAAGTAACTGACACAAATCAAAATGTTATACAAGATTTTGCTTTCAAACCTTTTATCATTTCAAACCAATAAAAAGAAATAAAATCTCATAAAAAATCATTTATATGTTCTCTATCATTGCAAGATATTGGACCTGGAAAGAAATGTTTGTCTACACACGCATCTAAATATTTTAAAATTCGAGCAATAAGCACCTCTTCAGAAGATTTAAATCTCGCCAGCTGTACGGTTGAACGACTTCATATCACAGCGGTGAAAAGGAGGAGTGAACGAGCCCTCCAAAGGGCCCGATTTAGCGATGCAAGATTTTGCTACCGCATTCCAAACATATAATATAATATTACACACAATGTAACGCCGAAAAAGGTCTGTCACATTCCTTTTATCTGCATCATTTCATATGTATTTGGAGGCCTTATTTTAGAAAGCTTTCCTGATAAGTGGTATTAAACTTGAAATTGACTGGCAGGGGTCTAATTTGATAGTAGACACTGTAGTCTTTATTCCGAACTCCCAAGGAACATCAGGCCTTAACCAAACTCAGGCGAGGATTCCTCACTAAAACTCCAAAAGCATGCTGGTACCTAATCAACCTTTTGTAGGGGTTTAAGAAGAACCTGCCGAACCAAATCCATACCAGCTTTATGATATACACAATTGAAATCTTGCTTCCCCGGGGGCATCCTGACAAGGCAGAGAAGAATTAGTATCGGGCATATGAAAAAAATCTACAAGGAATTTCCGGAACTTCTTTTTCCTAAACGCCTTCCAACGTTTACCGTTGGGATGTTAGTAAATCTCCACGTGTTACATACAAATGTATGTTTGTGTTTATGGCAAATAATGAAAATAAATTTCTGTAATGTCTTTTGATATTTTATAAGTGCATTTTAACTTTTTCTTTATATGAATTTATAAGAACACGTCTGAAGACAATGATTTAACTGAAGAGTATGCAAATACTTAACGTCTGAAACATTTCCTAAAATCATACAGCGTTCGTGTTCCTGTCACGCACGTCGTAGCTCAGGAAGTACAGTATTTTAGTTATTCGAGTCAAGAAGTCTATCAAGAAGTTCTAGGGTTCATAATTGATGTTGCAGAAAATGGCTGGGTCTAAGATTCGAATCGCCGGAAAAAACCAGAGGCACACCTCACGCAATTTTCATCACTTAATACTGCTTAGCAAAACTATTTTGAAAATATCTAAATTATTCAACAACATTTTGTTGTTGTTGTGTTTCAGTAAATGTCCCAGTTCACTTTTGATAACACACCATCAACAAAATTGAGCCTTAGTGCTTATTATAGGTGATATTCTAATGGATTGGCTCAAGTCTAGTCAGTACCCAGGACAATACTCTAGCTCTAGTGGAGAGTATGCGTGAAGACCACAAGAACAGTTCCACTATGGAACCATTTGCGCATTATGCTCAAAATAGAGGCTTAGAAATTGTAGAACAGGCACAAACTTACGTACTAAGTTTTTTCAGTACAGATTTTCCGAGTTACCATTTCATTCAAGGGAATGTTTGTGGATCATAAACATTTTTCTGGGATGTCGATGATACTGGGTGTAAGCAAAACTCTGCAAAAGTATAGCATAAACTTACGTTCAGTGTTGATGGTCTTTTGTCTGCGTACAGATTTTAGACAGATTTTCATATTAACCAAAGCAAACAATTGCTTATATCCGTGTGCATATATACATACGTTCAATATACTATTCAATAAACTCAGCTTTTTAAATTAAACACAACATTTTTTTTAAAACTAAATGCAATGCAACAAGAAAAATCAATACGACAAACCGCTCTGCAACCTGTGCGGAAAAAAGAACAACTTGGAGCTGTGCTGCTTCAAAATAAATTTAATGTGTAAATCTTATTTGGATGCTTGAGACATAAGCTGAACTAAAAGACTAAATTATTTTCAATTTAATAAAATGCATTCGGCAAAAACTCCCACAGGATTGAAAATGTGACTATATCACAAAAGTCATCATTATTTATAGTTAAATTAAAGCTTTTAAAATAAATAACCATCAACATTGATTAGTTTAACAAACAAGTTATAGGAATTATCTATAGTATAGATTCTTTCTACTAAAAGTGTCATATATCCTCTTTAAAGCCTCATCATCATCATCAGCATCAACATCGTCAACAGCAACAGCAACAGCAACAGGAAAGGCCAGAGCGGGTGATGGTGCAACAACGGCAGCAACAGCTATAACAACCAGCACTAAAACCATCATCATCGTCGTCGTCATCTTTGTTGTTGTCATCGTCATCGCCGACATCATCAGCGTTGTTGTCACTACCAGTGCCGACTTTTTACTTCGCTTTGTTGCTTACAAACGACTACACATGTGCACAAACGAGGGTTGGCTGGTAACCGTATTTATTTCAGTGATAAATTTATTGAAGTTAAAGTTTTATGTTAACAGATTTAATGCCAAAAAAAAAATTACATTGGAATCAGTGTTAAATAGCTAAACAATGGGTCAAAGAAACCCAAATCAGACAGGACTTGTGTCTCTCTCAAACATCAAAATTCTTCAAAGGTATCACTACCATAAATTTACATTCGTTCAAATCTACTTGTTATTAACCTTTTAAATGATAGTGGCGAACTAAAAATAGTGAAAAGATGTCACCTTCTTGGACTTTCTTTTAAGATGATAAGATGAAATTGATATACGTCATCTCCTGTCGTTGTGACCTAATCTCATGGAGTACCAACTCTATTTAGTGAAGTTGAACAAGGGCTCACCAAAGCCAACTCGAACTCCCTCCTCGAGAGCTCTGCCTGCAATTCCTTAGGGAGTAAAGGGAAGAAATCCCCAAGAAACAGCAGGCCTTAACCAGCTCGTCTGTACATTTCGTTACGAAGCACGGCAATTTGATGAAAGACAAAGACACCTCGAGTACATCTGGATCATTGAGCGAGGACCACTACATCGGTTTCTACCAAAGCCCCTCTTACTACGTTTTTAGGTTTAATCTGCAGACCGACCGTTTCAGCCAAGATTGCCACCACAACCTGTGACCAACACCAGGATCCCACTATAAAGGCCTCAAGCATTATTCTTCCAGCGTGTACTCCCGCTCTACCCTCGTACATACATTTAGTCATTACTAGCATGTGTTGAATAATCATGCAGCTGGAAGTCAAAGTCAAGCTTACACAACATTATTGGCGTCATTTAAGGTTCTAATCCTCGTAAGAAAAAGTGACATGTGTTCTAGATACAGAACCATCCTTAAGACGTTACTTACGTCCAAATACATATGTATGTATGTATTTGTGTACGGACGTGTAACGTTCTCTTCTTTTTGTCTCCTTTGTTCAGCGCCTTTGAAAAAGATTGAGGCAATAGCAGACACTAAATAACACATGAAAAAAGTTGCATATGAGACCATTATAAAGTTATGCAAACACACAGCCACAGACTCTGGGATGCCCAAAAGCATGTAACGTCCTAAGAATGAAAACTATTTATATGAAATAATAATAAAATGAAGAAACTATGCCTGAATGGCTGGCCAGTTTGTTGGCTGGTTGACTGTTCAGCTTTCAAAAAAAATAGAATACTTGGATTAAGCCAAAACCAACCAACAGCAACAGAAATTCACCAAAATTCCTTCCATATAAGAATGAAATATAGATAATGTTAGTGGGTGTTGCAAGAAGGCAGAGAAAAAAAGGAGAGAAAAAATCGTTAAGCCAACACCAAAACAAATATTGCTATTATGTAGCGTACAAAGTAAGTACTTGGTAAGCTATTTGTTGAACCAAGAGCTTAAATTGGTTTGTAAGCTTTGAATACCTTCAAGAGCATCGTTTAACTTGTATTTTTTGGCATATCGCTCAATTGCTATTTTTTTTTTTTGCTTTTTTCTTGCATTGAATTTGTCTGCATTTGTTAACTAGTAACTAGAATTTACACTCAAAAAAGCTATAGAGTTGATGTTTGAATTGTATTCAATGGAATACTGCATTAGTGACAGGCCACAACCACCTTCTTTATGAAAAAAATTAATTGGTTAAACAAAACAGTAAAAGCTGTGTCAAAAATGTCAAATCAACACTGTTCAATGTTAATACTTAATTTCTTTCTGGTATTAAATCATTTAAGAGTTATTGAATCGCTTAAGAGTTTGTTTGTTATGTTTGAAAAGCGTATCGATGACATTATGCTTAAAGTATAACATTGTGTAAATAGACTCGCTAGATGACTTACATCCGAAATGTCCGTTTTCGACCGATAGCATAGATTATATTGTTTTTCAGAGCTCCCGTGGCTTCGAAAACGCAGACGAAACGAAACCGAAGATGAGGCAAATCACATGAAGACCAATTCGAAGACCAATTCACATCTATTACAACGTCAGTAGCGACATTGATATTGCATATCCGATTCTCACACTTCAGCTCAACACAAGTTGGTTCCTCTTTGATCTAGAGCACTCGTCATTTGGGAGTGACCAAGCACGTTGTCAAAAAATGTACACCCTTTACGCCGTCCCACAAAATCCACACCAAAAAGATATGGTGTTTCTGGGAGTATTAGGCGCTCTTAGAATTCATGTTGATTTGTTTGGTTTGTTTTCATGCGCTTCATTCAGACAGTTTCATCGCCAAACAACATTTTTTAGTCACTTCTAAAGGTCCCATCCAGTGAGCACACGACGTTGTCTGTGGTTCGTTATTTCCAGTGGCCAATGCGACGCAGGTTACCTGGGATTGTCTATTAGGATATTTTCCGCATGTCTTACGTGTCGTCGTCACGCAGATTTTTGTTTATTGTTAGCCGAACCAATAGACTGAAGTAGTCCGTCCACTCAGTGGCATGGCGTTTGCGACTATAAAAATGTTGAGCCGGCCGGAACGTTGGGCCCATAAAACATCCAATTGGCTAGAAGAGTAAATAAATAGCAGCCAATTCAACAAGATGATGCGGAAACACGAATTTTCGTATTTCCACCTCTAGTGTTGACAAGAAAATTAAACTAACTTTTTGCCGCAAGTGTAAGGATTTAATATAAGCCATTGTATGCATTTGCTGCACATGCAAGTCTAAATAGTGCTCACACTCATATGTACATACATTTAGAAATTGTAGAATGTGCTACATACAAATACTTGCTTACGCTGGACACTTGAAAAGTGTTGTACGTGTGGTAAAGTATGTCTCCTTGCGGTGGTGTTTTTGCTGTCGATGTGGCTGTGGCTGTGGCTGTTATTGTTGTTTGATGCCATTTTGGCGTTTTTTAAAAGTGTTCTTGTGTTACTGATAGCAACACTATCAGTAGTGGCTTCATGAAAATAAATGTAGCCGGTAGATAGGTTTGCATATATGTATGTATGTATATGTGTATGTCTGTACGAAAGAACGGTCGATCAGACATTCCAAAAACCGAAACGTTTTCTTTTTTTTTTTTGCTGTTTTAAAATAAAACAAACCACTACTCGTATACTGGCCATTTCAGTATGTGAGTGTATGTAGTAATTTAATTTTTTATTCTGACTCGATTTTGAACCAAAACTGTAAAAATCTTTGTATTTTTAGTTGCTGTTTTTTTTGTTTTGTTTGCTGCAGCTTGCAATCTGAATACCATTTATACCATAAAAGAAAAAAAAGGAAAAACCTCATATGATCCCTTACACATTGTAAACTTTTGTTGAATTATTATCGCTTTTTTTTTTGGCAGGGTCTTGCTTTTTTCTTATTGCGGAACTTTATTGGTAAAACCGAAATAAATTTCAAGAAACTTAAATAAATATAAGAATTTTTAAATTTTTTCTTTCCTTCTGAAAGATACAACAATATTTTATTTTGTTACTTACGAGTTCTGTGCCACAATATGTACATATGTACGTAGAATTTTTTTGTTTTGTTGTACATGTTGCCTGTTGCATACTCGTGTTTTTCGTCTTATATTTGGCAAAGTTTCATTATTCATTGGGTTGGCTGTGAGGTGTAGTTTTGCTGTTGTTATAGTTGTTGTTGCTGCTGCTGCTGCTGCTGCTGTTTAGTTAATCCCCGTTTGACTGGCATTTCTCAACTTCTTCTTGGAGTGCTGAGACGACCTTTTGATGACCTAAAAAAAGTGTTTTCCTCCTTTTTGCCCAAATTGGTTTCATTTAATTTAACGTCTGATAGTATTTGGCAGTTTGATATCAATAACATAGAAAATTTGTTTCTTTTTTTTCTTATTTCCAAAAAATACAGAAAATAAAACTGTGGTGGTAAAAACTTAAATTGAGATAAAAACTTTTGAAAAAGTCATGAGTCAAAAAATTATTTCAGCTCAGCAACAAGCTGGTAAGGAAAAAACTGTTGGTTATTTTGATGCGAAAGAACAATTTTTGGCAATCGAGTTGATAAAATTTCTAAAGTGTTTTTAAAAACCACAATAATAAAATCAAATACTGTTTAATTGATTAAAAAGTAAGCACATTGATCGGCGTACTGATGAAAAACTCAGCACTTTTTTGTTTGCTTCACGACATGATTAAGGACATATTTTGTTTGGCTTAAACAGCAAGCAAAAGAGATGTGTAAAATAAATTTAAAAATAACGAATTTTTGTTTAAAAGTGCTTTCAATATTGTATTAGGGGCGATGCATTTAACGTTACTTCACATGCAGATATGAAATTGATATAAGTGAGTACCTAGTTTCACATATCCTCACGGGACCCCATCTGCACGGACTGAAATTGCCAACGGATCATCGTCGTACGGAACATGAGCAAACCTATTTCTCGGGCTATCCAATTTCCTCTGCTAGGAATTTCCTAAACAGTTCAGATATAAGTTGTTCCTGAATTTTGGTAGACAGACATTAGCCCTTAGCCAACTTCAATTTTAGTTCCATCACTTCAAGTTCATTTCCAGGCTTCAGTTGCAAGACAACAGCATATGAGTCTACGTAAAAAGGCGATGTACGAGTTATACTTTCAGGAATCACCAATGTCCCTTCCTACATTTTTAAGTCTAATTAACAATCAGAACGATTAAGTCGACACAGACGTCTTGTCTTAATCTACGATCAACACCAGCATCTCTCGTACAATGCAGCCGAGAGAGATTTTGGGCCGGCGTTGTGCCAATTCACTTTTCGTGAAGGTTTCGGAAGTTCTTGCGAAGGTCACATATTTCTTTCCATACCTTTGGTTTTGATTTGATAATTTGCAGAGATGCTGAGTTTTAATTACAGTTCAAACTGAGAACATTAAACATCTGCATAAATATTTAAGACGGATGAATAAACAGACAGAAATCCTTTTCAAAGATTGCTGCAATCTTTTTAAATTTAAATATCATTGAAATTGCGAGAGTAAATTGTGAAAAATTCCAATAAAATTTATAAGATTTCAAATTAAATTGAAAATTTGATATTAAAAATAAAGAAAACTCAAAACGAAACTCATTTTAAAATTGAGAAAATTTAAAATGAAATCGAAAATTATTCCTGGGAATTGAAGAATTTCCAAAAGGATTAAAAAAATCAAAACGACATTGAGAAAAACATCAATTCAATTTCAAAGTGAGCGAATTCCAAATTAAATCCAAGTAGAATAAGGAAGTTTTAATTTCCATTTAAGAGTTTCAACTTGTTTCCGTATTTCATTCAGGGTTTTTGTTAGCAGAATAAGGAGTAAGTAACTAAATTAGTAAGTCCATTATGGTACCATTGTAATATGATTTCGTTACATAAGAATTGACTGACTGCTGGATTAAATACACACTTTGACTAATAAAAGTACTATCAATAATCGTTAAAATAAAAGTAATACTAATTCTTATGATAGCTTAGACATCACTTTAAATTTAATAAAGCTTTCGTAAGACTGCAGTAATATAAACAAGTAACAAAAACAACATCATTTGGTCTTCTCTACAAGAACAGATCACGCCAGACATGGCAGTTGCTTAAGCCAGAAGCCTGTTTGTGGCGCGAAAAGTTACAAATCAAGGTCTAAAATAAAAAGCTTACCTAATGTTCGCTTTTAACAAAATAATAGCATAAAAAGTTCGATTTTGTTCTGCTCTAATTTGCTTGCTCGACTCTATAGTCGGTTAAAAACACGTTGCACCGCAACAAACAACAACAACAATAGGACAAGATTTCTGTTCCCTCAATATGCTTTAATAAAACAATATGTACAAATATCAAGGCAACATTCAACCATTCAAAATACCAGCACATACTCCCAGTGCTGGTTGGCTCATATTTGCTTGAATATGTATGTATGTTTTCATCAACCTTTCGTGCTTTATCTTAAGTGATATTAATTAAAATATCGTTTATATCACTGCTCATAAAAATAGCAACTGATGGAGTAGGGAATGAATTCTTGAATTCAACAGCATGCAAACCGAAACCCAGCCAACATCTTGTTAAAAGAAATTCGTACGTTGTTGGTAAAATAATGAGACTCGAATCAGATGAATGGCAAATGTCGTGAAGGAAATTCAAGTGCCAGAGATGATGGTGCCCGTATTCCGTTTCACTGGTCAATAATTTAAGCACTTTTTTTTTTTGAAAAGTTTGTAAATTCGAAAAAAAATCATTTGTTCGTAATAGTACTTTAAATTTATCCTATATTTTTGTGGTTAACTTAAACTTAAGAAAAGGTATTTAGGAGACATCATCGAAATTTATACTGCTCTTAAAAACATCTTGTTGTCGTCATGTACCGAACACAATATCCTAAACTACCGCTAGTTCTCGGTGTGGTGATCACCCAGAACGCGGAGCTTCTATGGCTTTGGCGTATAAATCACACCAAAATTTATCGAGTGGTGCTTTATAGTTCATTTAAGTAGACTTACGACTCAAAGAAAGCCTAAAAGACGCTCACCAAGGACGAAGAAGGCCTGATCTGTATTATTCTCAAAGAAATAAAAAAAAGCGAAGCCACCTCCAATTCTAAATTTTATTTTAATTATCCAGAAGCGGGTTTCATAGCTGAAGATGATTTTGCGATGAAAATAGGCTCAAGCTTCCAACTGCTCCAAGATAAATAAAACACGACGTTGTTCTTTAATTTGCCATTTTTTAGTGGGATACCTTCAAGTCACGAGGCAAATCAAATTTCCGATATTAACGAAACAATTTAATCATCTCAGTCAGTTGGTATTGGCAGACTTGGAGAAGGCTTAAATTTTATCGATATGTCGAATAAATGTTTTTTTCTTTTCAATAAACTTGTTGATTGAAAGATTTCTTAACCAAAACAATTGTCTTGAAATATTTCCACTTGTGTTTTCGACTGAAAAGAATCTGTGCTGAAAGTATGCACATGAACATTAACGAGGGGTAAGTTTGGCGGCACCTGAAATCTATGATGCTGCGCCTGATGAGGGTGTTTTTTTTTTATTCTTTGAAAATTTACGCCTGTCTGAAATAATATCCCTTGACCAAGAGTCGTCACTGTCGCCACAGTGCTCCCCTTTGCAACAGTTCTCGACAACAATTTTCGATGTTGGTAAGTAGGTGCTTTGAAATGAACTACAAATGTTGGCAGCAATTCGTATATAAGTGTTCATTTTTGTACGTCTAGTTAAAGACGACTCTTGGAATAAGATCGGATATTAACTATTACAAACTTGGAGTTAGTTTTAATTTTTTCTAAGTATATTAAAACTTTTTAAAAGCGTTTTTAGTAAATGCATAGTTTTGGTCCTGCCCGAGCTTGGAAGCAGTTAATATTAAACTTACTAGACAATTGCCCGCAGTACAGCCATACGACGCCCTTGACAATCGTGGTCGTGCTGATATTCTACCCCGTGAATTCCTGCGTCAAATCATAAGACTAAAACCGAATTTCTCTTTGTTTTCTTTCCCCATTATTACGATTTTGTTTTTTTACAACTTGTGTTGTGCTTGTGTTTCCTTCCATTTGAAATTTTATTATTGTATGTGTTGCGAAAACAATTCCGACCCGCGAACGATGCTGCAACGCAGACATTCAGCGTGTGAAGTGTGTGCGAGAAAAGTATTGTACTCGTAGCATTATTTGTAGTTTTATAATAAAATTAACGTTAAGTGCAGTTCTTTGTAAGGACTTTGATATCATAAAAGTGCAAATAACTGTCAAACTTTACTCTGAACTTTAATTCCTTTTTTTAATAAAACGTACCAACAATCAGCTAAAAAAAAAGCAATAAAAAAGTGAACAATGCCACACCGAAGGCGATCTCAAAGATACGATACGTATTTTTATTTATTCTTTTTTGTCTTGTGTTTTCTTTTTTTGTATTTTTTATTGCAGCATTTGTCGATTGTTTTGCAAACAAATGTTGGCAGTCTTAAAATAAGAGGAATTGTTTGTTTGTTTATTTTGCTGCAGCAGCTTTTGGTCGCTGTGAACTTTTCTCGAATTCTAATACTGGTTGCTTGCACGGGTGTTTGTAGGAAATTACCGTTTCTTTAGATGGAAACAAGATGGAAAAAGATCAAGAACTTGGCAGAGAAGTTTTTGTTGTTGTTAATGTCTTTTATATTTCAAATTTAATGATTGATTAAAAAAGATTAAACCGCCTGAACATTTTTAAAAGCTTTCCCTTCTGTCAACTGAAACATTGTAAACAATTTAATATGTTTCCTGAGCAAATGTTGAGTTATTTTCTTGTATGCTATTAAAGCGTGTTCATGACTATTTGGAAAAATTGTAAAAAAGAGGGGGCAAGACGCGAAAGGAAAGTCAGTAAAACGTGAGGTGATTAAACGACTTACCCTGAAACATGATCCATGATTCTTTATTTGAAAATATGGATGACTGGGATCCGTCGTCTACATTAAAGGGTAAACCTAACCGTGCCATAATTGAAACCAAAAGTTAGCCTGCAAGATGGTGTAAGTGGACAGCTCTCGTGCGACGTAAAGTCAATAGCTTATGGTCATAAGCCAACCTTGGAGGCCAACGGTGTTCGTGTTTATGTTAATCCTGACCTAAAATTGAATATGCCGAATGCGCTTCGTCAAAACCAGGCGTATTGGTCGGTCATACTTTTGAAATCATTTCTAAAAAAAAAATTTTAACTTTTACAATTTGAAGTTCTAGCGGGTTCAAAACAAACCAACATTTCCATACATATATTTGGAAGTAAAATCCTACGCTTAATGTCACTCGTAAATACTATTCACCACCCTTTAAATTTGTTGTAAATTGCAATTTTAAAATTCACTTAAAGCAGCTGATTTTTTTATGCACTTTAAGAACGAAATATTTAATATATTGTATTTTAATTGAGTTTTGATAACCAGATCAATGTTGATTATGCTGAGAAAACTCGTTCCTTCAACATACATACTTGTACACCTTAAATGCATAATATTATTACTTTAAAGCATTAAATAAATTTCAAGATAAGAAATGGCAAGAAGGTAGACAGACACATGTGGTGATGGTGGTTCACGGCAATTGAATTGAATTAAGTATTAATTCTGTAATCCTTTAAGTCATGCTTTATCTTAAAATGTTTATTTTTAAACAAACTTCCATAAACCCTTAAGGATATAATTCATAAATTGTGTTTCACATCAACGTTTTATTTAAAAAAAAAAAAAAAATTAAATACATTTTGTCAAACAAACAACAATACATTTGTGCATATTGCACATATACATACATACATACATACATACATCAGTTCATGCTTATGTACGAGAGTGTGTGCGTTTCAGAGTCTGTCTGTGTATGTGTTGGAGGCAACACACATCCGTACATATATTTCAGATGCAGAATGTTTCCGATGCTGTGAATCTTAAAGATTGTAAATATCAAAAACGAGACAAGAGAACTGAAAAATAAGTTTATTGTTATAGCAAAAAGCTTTTACGTTACATTCTATAAATGTGCTTAAATAGCAAAAGATATGATGACATTCTGATAAATATTAAGATAAGCCAAAATAAAATAAAATTAAAAAAAATGGTTGAAAGCAAATGATAGACTATGACTGCAAGTAAAGGGAAGTTGAAAGAGTGAAAAATAATATTAAAATCATATACTTTCATACATACATACACGTCCATATACATACCTATTTATTTAACCATTATCAATGCTTATAAAGCATTTGGTTATAAGCAGATACACTCACGGCATGTGTGTAGGCATGTGCATACCTGCTTACGCCAAACGAATTGGACAAGATTATGCACGACGGGACATGCTCGTTTCTGCTGACATAAAAAAACAATATATAGAAATATGTGCTGGAACAAGTCTGTGCACTTTTCATTTTAATAGCATGAAAATTTGTACAGGTGCCAGCCAGCTTTGACAATGTCAGAGGGAAGTGCAACTCTCAAGGCCACGGTCACTTTTAAGAATAAGTTTTAAAAATAATAATTGTCATAAAAACTACAGAAATACCTGGTAGATTATGCGCCTGATATTACGTCTCCTAAAATATTATTTCATCATCGGCATATTTTTAAAAGAAAGTTAAATCAACTTTATGTCAGTTTGTATTAGTTTTGTTTAATTACGAATAGCAAATACCCCCTTTATATATGGAACACAATATCAATATTAATGGCTAAAAAGCAACCACTATCCCTCCGGACATTTCGCTTTTAACTATTGGTCTGGCTTAACTATTGCTAAAACTAAATTGCCGAAGGATATAGTTAGTAATTTCTCATGATGATCGTTTTAGTAGCTCCATTTTCAAAATTTCAAATTCGTTTAAAGGTGGTATTATTCTGATTGAGTGACGAGGTATACAGCGAAGTACTAATGCGACTTGCCCAGGGACAGATGTCCTTAAGGGCCTGTGAAACTCATTTATTTTGGTCTCTAAACTATCAAAGTAGTTGCTGGCATGGAAAGGACATCGTGTGCATGAACTCAGCAGCTGTGCGAACCTTGCCAGCTGCGTAAGGCGTTGGTAAGGCATTTATTATTACTTCAGTTATGGCTTTTACCACTAATTACAATTAGACATTATCGCACTTGTCGTGTGATCTGTGAAGACTTCAAGACGTCGTTCTCCACACATTTCAAATTATTTTCCATTCGGAACTGCCTGATTCCTTTTTTAAACCATTTTCGAAAGCTCTTCTTCCCAATTGCTTGGCAATTTGTCTGTTTAATATTGTTTACAAGATCCTGCTGTTCTTAGTTTAATTACCAACTACCATTTGCGCACACATAATCACTGACACCAAACAAGGCGATAAGAATAAATTTTTCTTTCGTTAAATCCTTTACTAATGCCTTAACACTTTTTTTTTGGTACGTTCAGTTTAATTCTTATCTTCTAATCTATAAACTTTGGCGAGAGAAAGAAATATAAATAAACTTAATTTAAACGAGGATGCACACAACAACCTATTGGTTGCAGCATCTCCTGATTAAATGCAGTAAAAACACTGGGCAGGGGTGCATTTTATTTATTATTTTAACTGTTAACGATGCATAAATTTAATTTTAAATTAATTTCGCTTATAGTTGCATGTTTGTATCAAATTTAGTTTTTATAGTCAAAATAAAAGAACGAATGTTTATTACTCTTGTGTTTGATTTTAGTAAAAAAAAAAAGTAGAAAAACGAGCGTACACACACTGGAGTCCTGGAAGTGGCCAGCATGAAGGCAGTGAGTAATAAAAAATTAGGAATTTTTATTGCATATTTTTATTATTTGTTTTCTCTATAAAGAATCTGATATTTTACTTAAAAAGCCATTCATCTGCCCAGCGTCAAAATAACATTTGGAAGTCAAGTCAACTGCAATTTTCACGGCTTTAATTAAAGCATTCAATCTTTAAAGCCTTTTTGCTATAAACATTTACTATTTTCTTAGCCATTTGCTTATATTTATTATAAAGGTCTAAAAAATACTACAAGATTGAAAAATCAATCTTACTATCTATGAAACTGTTTTGTATATCAAGTCATTAGATCTCAGTCTCTTAAACGTTTTTTTAAAATATTTTTTTAAAACTTTTACATCTTTACAACTTATGATATCTCGAAAGCCTACTGGTGCAGATTTTTGAGTTATAGATCGATGACGTTGGTACAATTTTACTCCAGAACGTCTTTAGCCAGGTCATCATTGTTGATTGCTAATATTTTTTAGCCTGCTTTGTGCGAAATGGGCACAAATGATATTGAACTTTTGGTAGGATATCGCAATACAACAACTTTTACATTCTGCGGGATTGAGAAGAGGGCACCAAAATCGCACGACTTTACTCCGTTTCCGTTGCAATTTCTTGGGCCCGATTCGAAATTATGCCGTGCATTATGCTGCTACTTCTGCCAATGTTGCTAGTACTTCTATTACTACTCCTACTACTATTAGTGTTTGCTGCTGCTGCTACTTCATTTACTACTACTACTAATACCAATCCGCTACTACTACTGCTGCCAATATTAAAGTCGGTACTGACAGTTTTTGCTTATTGCAACTTTTCACAAACAAATAATAAAAATTTGTCGCAGGCTCATGTTTTTCTATAAGAAATAATTCTCATTAGTTTCAATTTTTGCTTATGAATTATTTATATGAATCATGCAACATTCGAAGTCTTAAAATAATTTATCTAAAAATTTTGCTTTTCGGACTTCATAGAAATTTACAACAAAAAAAAACCCAAAATGCCGTAAAGCAACATGAGCCCACATCGATTAGAAACCTATAAATTAGGCCAGTATTAATTCCACAATTAATTGGCATATAAAACGCCTTGGACAATTTACAAATAACTCGACTGGATCCGATTCCTTCTGGTGCCTACAAACAAAAACCCTTTACATTTTCTGTTTTTAATTGCACACTGAAATAAAATCAATTGTTTTAATTTAAAAAAAAATAGCACCTTAACTGTGTGAATTTGCCTTAAACTTCCTTGAATGTGTAAATAATTGATATTCTTTTAATATAATTAAAGGTTTACGACTAATGGCGTAATTGGTCGCACATAAACCGGCAACATTTTATGGCCCATATGTATTCATTAGCTGTTTAGAGCTGAGCCTTCCATTTTGCCATCTGTGCTCTGCAGTTGTACGAGTACCATAATAATTTGTCATTTATCACAAAACGGAGCCAACAATAAGCCAAAACAAAATAGCCGACAGTCGTGCAGTTTGTCAGTCACTCACTCACTCACTCACTCACCCAACCAGCAAGCAATTTAGCAATAATTTTATTAAAGTTTTCTTATATAAAATACTTTTTTTCAAATTTATTTTTTGCTTTTGCTCTTTTAATGTAATGAATGGCATTTGTTACGATATGCTGCAAATGTAAAGTTTTTTTTGTTTTTGTTTCAGTTTTAGCTCATGCAAATTGAAATTTAATTGGATTTTAATTAAATGCAGTATTTTTCATTTATGTGAACATATGATTCAACACATACACAGACACTCGCACAGGCACTTTTACATGCAGTTATATTACATGGGCATAAACATGTATGAAACATGACATAAACTTGACATCAAATTGTCATGACATGTTAATGTCACTTTTTTTAAATAATAAATAGCATATTTAGAGAAATAATCATGTGGTTTTTTAATGCAGAAAATTGATATATTGCACAAACAAGAAAATAAACTTTAATCGATTTTAAATAAAGATGGTTGGAAAGTTTCTTGAACATTTGGTTTTTATCCCAAACTTGTTTTTTTTTTTATTTTTATTTTCAAGTGACCGCAAATTTTGGTTGAATAAATTTGTTGTTCACAAAAAGTTTATGGAAAAAAAGAATTAACTGGTACGGCATACTTTTGCTGTTGGTTATTTTGAATTTAGGGGTTAAAAAGAAGTATTATAAACGGTTTTAGCTCTGCGCCGGTATTAAGGTAAACCTTGAATGACTCCTTGATTATTAAAAATATTTGAATTCAAATTTTACTTACACTGAAAAAATTTACTTATCTAAAAGCAATTCTTATTTGCTTATGAAACGAATATGATGACGACGACCCATCCTTAAACACTTATTGATCCAACCGAATAAGTTTGCAACTGCAAGAAAAATCGTTGCTGACTAGAAGAACATTCATTAGCATTGAGTAAGAACACCATGAATATAGTAAGATCCAGGTTGCAAAGCCAAACAAAAGCTTGTTCGACGCTTGTCAAACATTCCTTTGAAGTGGTCATATGGCACAGCTTGTGATTCGAAGGGTTCGATTTCTTCGATTTTTCCTGCGAAATGTGATGTATGCGATTGTTTAGACGTGGATAGCATCAACGGAAGTTGGCATGCCGCTTAGGGTGTGCGTGTAAACCACTTTGTGACCAATGAAGTTGACGGCCATGACGAATCTTAGAAAGCCGCTTTGCTACCATCGAAGCCCTCACATTACATACATATTTCGCCGGATAGCAAGTTTTGCTTTGGCATTTTCCTATTTCAAACTGGGCCTCAATGTCATAACCTGTCTTCAAAGTACTTATCGAGGCTTTCTTAAATTTCGGTTATGGTCTTCTATATTAGAATTGAAGTAGGAATTCGCTATTCTCGGAGTGTGTTAAAATAGAAGAAGACAATTTGTACCTTCAATTCAAATTTCAATAGTTGTATAGTGAAGAGTGGCAGTTATGTGGAAATAAAAAAAGCTAAAAATTCTCATATTTTCGGGCTTCCTGCTAAAATTTTTAAAAGTGTATTTTAGCTTTTGAATATTTTTGAAGCAGGAAATTAAATTTTTGAATACATTTATGCAAAAATGTCATTCATTTGTTTACGTTTTGTTCTTCCTTTTTGAATAGTAGTTAAGCAGACGCTTCATTTTCTGCATTTTGTTTTAGTTTTTATTTCACAAAAATTAGCATAACTCCATATTATTATGATGACTTCTGTCAACATTCACAGTTTTTTGTGTTTTTAAGTTGCATTCAGCAGCACAAAAGTGCAGTTGTTGTTGTTGATGTGATTGTGCAACCTGTAGCTTAGCAGTGTTTCCTTTTTTTTAAAGAAAATTTGCAACAAATTCGTATTCCATTTAATTTGCTAAATTTGTTGGAATACATTAAGCACGTCAGTTAACAAGCAGCGTGATAGTCTTAAAAACAAAAATACAAAAAGGAAGAGGGCAGGCAAACAAACGGACTGACTGACAATTTTCAACTGTTGAGTAGTAAATGAGTGGGAAAAATAAAAGCACCAATTCGTCTGCATAATAATGATTCTATTTTAATAAGAATAAATTGATAAATTAGCATAAAAATACAAATTTATAAAAGTGTATTTTTGTGAGACTGTCTGCCACTCACTGAAATTGAAAGAATAAATAGATGGGAAAAAAAGAAACAGTAAGAAAATATATTTTTGAATTTAATGAAAACTTAACAATAATTGAAATAATAAGATTACGTTTTAACTGCATGATCGAAAGCAAAAAAAAATTTAAACAAAGTTCTCAACATACAAATTCTAAAACTTAATTCAAAGTTCCACTCTAATTGAAATTTCAGCTTTGAAAATGGGTTTTGTCGTTGTCGCTACTGCAACAATTCAACAAAATAAGAAAACTTAATTTTGGTTTAATAATTTAAAAAGCCAAAAAAAAAAAGAAAGATGACAAGACATGTGGATTTTTCCTCCTGCATTTCTTCTTAAAATTATGAACACTGAGTTAAATGCTTGTACGCTACATTGGCCACCTCTTGCGCTGGTGTCAGAACCGACAAAAATTTACGGGTATATGCGTTAAAATATGCCATAAATGAACAATGAGGAAAAAAGCTGCCAGAAAAAGTTTATTAATAAAAGATATACAAAAATGCAAACAATGGCAGCAAATATTTATATATAACACATTTACAAGCCGGCGTTGCCATGAAGCAAGAAAATTTTTGTAACCAAAATTCACTAAAACATGAATATATTTATTAAATCTTCAAGAAATGAACTGACTATTAGGCTAAAAATATATTTTTCTTAAGTCCAACCAGTGTTGCACAAAAGGTTATATTTCTGCGAATGTGATATCGGTGTATCATGTCCGAGTATGTCCTCCAAAATTAAGAATATTACACGCGAGAGGGATTCAATAGTGTTCAAGTTTACTGGTATATCTTGTCGCGTACTTTGATGAAAACGGAAAAGGAAAATTTTTTTAGATTTGCAAACAGCTTTTATGTTTTAAGTTGCTTGCCTTGTTGCTAAAATGGCAACGCTGACACAAATTTTCTGGCTTCCCTGCCCACTACTGCAATGAAGTTCAAATAAACATTTCAAAATATTTCATTTACCAGTAAAATTATTGTTGGTTGAACGGTTCGTTCGTTTGATTGTTTGGCTTATGTTGGCTTGCAACATGCGTAAAATTTTATTAAGCCACATTATGCGAGCATTAAGCAACAAAACGAAAAGAAAAGGACGAAAGAATGAACTTTGTAGCTTTTTGCAACAAAGAATCGAAAGAATACCAGAAGCCAAAATTTATCAAGCCATTGGAATCAATGAGAGCAATATTATCCAACTGTGTGGAAAATAAAGCAAATACTCGCATTATAATGAAGAAAAGGTTCTGGCGTATGTTAAGCTGATGGTAGTTTTCCTGAGAAACTCATGCTATTGTTATAATTTTTAGTATTATATTTTGTGTTTAACTGTGAGCCGGGCGTTTGGGGGTCAACAATTTTGTAATAAATTTAATAATTTTGGGATTTCGATGGAAGCTATTGGAAGTGTTTTTAAGTGTGTTGAGATAAAGAAGAAAATGCAAACAGAGACGAAGGAAACACTTGGTTTGGATGAGAAATAGCACTACTGTATAGGAAAAATATCTAAAATACTGTTAATAAAACCACACAAAGTCGAGGTAAACGATTAATATATTGAAAAAAAAATTAAATGTTGCTGGACTTCCAAGGAAAAGTCTACCCTTTGATGACAGCTCCTATGATATTTCAAAAGTAATAACAATTTTAGATACTATAAAATTTACAATTAGGTTTTAATAAATTTAATTTAATTTTTAATTTTATTTTAATAATTTTAATAAATTGAAGAATTACTCGGGAGTCATTGTAATTATTTCTTAAGTGCAATCAAGATTGTTGTTGGCAGCCAAGATTATATTGACAGTATTTAGTCCAGTTGCCTCTGTGACGAATTGAGCACCAGCTAGACCTTTAAACGAAAACGAAAAATTCCTCTAAAGACCTCTAGGTGCGAGTAAGACGTAACACTCACGCAGCTCATAGAACATCATGAGCCTGATCACACTTAAGATATAATTATCAGGACCAGGGAGCATTCGCCATCCCAGATCTGCTATTCGACTAAAAAACAATATTCATAATTCAGGTCTTCGCAGTTTTTTATTGTTGTAGTGGAAAATTTTATCTGCTATGAATAGGTTTTTTCGTTAACATTTTCATTGTTTCAACAAATGTTATTGTTTGAGACGCAAAATTCTGCGTATCCAGCTTCGGACGATTAATTTCAGAAAGAAGGACTACAGTCTAGTGTTATAAAAAATAATTAAATACTCTTCTTCCCCTACCGAATTCAAAACAATTATTTTATGTGTTTAGAAAAAAAGAAGACATTTCACAAAAACTTTTGTTTAGGATCAATAAAAATTGATTTTATTCACGACAACAACAATCTCTAATGGTTTCCGATGTCTCAGCACAAAACAAACTGCGGGCACCAGCGTTTGCGATAATAATGCCAGCAGAATATAAAAAGCGCCATAAAAAATTAATTTTAATATATGTATCAAAGCAGGATCTAGTTAGAAGGTAGAAGAAAATATTCAATAGATTGCAGAAATTTGCAATAAAAAGAGCATTTTTATTTGTTTTGCTCAATAAAATATTAAAAGAGGACGACATTTTATGGCAAAGGAAAATTTTAATTGCTCTCAAAAGACTTGTTAACTGTTTCGTACACAAAAATATTTTCACATTAAAAGTAAAAAGTGAAAAAGTAAAAGCAAAAGCAAGTAGTAGTGCGATACGCTGGTACCGGGCAGATACTTGGCCAAAAACAAAAAGATGCATTCCTCTTTGCCTTCGCTCGCTTTGCTGGGCCTGTTTTGATGTTGCTGTTGTTGTTATTGGCTTCAGTTTCGTTGTTCTGTTTGTTTGTGTTGTTTTTATTATTTTAGCAGTTATAAAATAAATTATGCATGTGCATTTGCGAATGTGTGTGCATAAATATTTGCAACATTTATATGCCTCTAACAACTACAACAAAAACAAAGGGAAAGACTACAAAATTATTTATATTATTTTTTTATGAATAATATTTTGTGTTTTTATTATTCTTGTGCAATTTTTGTTTTGTTTATATATTTTATTTTTAATATACGACATCGAAATCTTGTTAAGCATCTTCCAAAAGGCCATATAAAATTTCGATATAGCCCGTAGTTCACAACATCCGTGTGCGTTTGACTTTCAGTTTTGTGTGTACGTGCGTGTGTGTGTGTTTGTTAGGCGATTCTTACGTGGTTCTTATTTACAGTTTACAAAATAAAGAAATAAATCTCAGCCCGGGAAAGGAAGCAACAAAGTTTTATAAACAATTCTTTTTTTTCTACTGCAGTTTTTCTTAACGCTTAAAAAAAGATGTATTTATATTCGTTAGTGCATCATCATATTGTACTTATTTACAAGTATCATTTTCCCATACTAGCACACACGCTTAAGAACAGTGGTAGGCAAAACTTTCTCTCGTTTTCGTACCTACTGAATGAAATCTTATTTTACAATTTATTTCTTGTTGTTTTTCTTCTCAGCTTTTGCTATTTGTGCACGAACTGCATGTTTTTGAAGTAAATAACTCCCTGGCTCTTTCCTGTTGCATCGCCAAACTCTAAAGCTTTGCAGCAAAATTTTCAGTGACCAATAAATTAAAGAAAAAAATATTAAATTGAGAAAAAAAATACTAAATCGAAAAATTTAATGCCTATTTTCTTTCTTTGAGGTGTTAAAACTCTCACAAGTTAATGAGAATTCGTAAATCGTTAAATATACAAGTATGTATGTTACACATTCCCTACCGAGGAATAAGTCTCCTGAACATCGCCTACAAGATCTTCTCTGCCGTTTTGTGTGAGCGCCTGAAACCATTCGTGAACAGTTTGATAGGTCCTTATCAGTGTGGTTTCAGGCCAGGCCATCGACCAAATTTTCACACTACGGCAGTTTCTGGAAAAGACCCAAGAGATGCAAATCGACACCCACCACCTATTCGTCGTATAGGGACGAGCTATACGAAGCCATGTCTAGTTTTGACATTCCTACTAAACTCGTCAGGCTGTGTAGGATGACGATGGAGAACTCTCGCTGCTCCATCAAGGTCGGTAACGAATTCACCGAGACCATCAATGTCAGAAGGGGATTTAGACAAGGCGACGCACTGTCATGTGACTTTTTTAACATAATTCTTGAGAAGATCGTGCAAAACTCACACGCCAACAACAGAGGCACGATCTTCCAAAAGTCCGTGCAACTTCTAGCATACGCTGACGACATTGACGTGATTGGTCGAACACAGCGAGCCGTCACTGAAGCGTTTGCTGGTATTTCAACGGAGGCAGCCAAAATGGGTCTAACGGTAAACGAGGGCAAAACGAAGTATATGCTGTCATCAAAAAAGGACGCGAAACACCGACGACTGGGCCAGAACGTCACCATTGGCAGCTATAACTTTGAGGTAGTGAAGGACTTCATCTACCTTGGCTCCCAAGTCAACAGTATGAACAACATCAGTACCGAGATCAAACGCAGAATAACTCTTGCCAATCGCTGTTTCTTTGGGCTCAAGAGGCAATTGAGTAGTAAGACCCTTTCTCGAAAAACCAAGTTGACACTATATACCACTTTGATAATCCCTGTACTTCTTTATGGCGCAGAAGCATGGACGGTGTCGAAGGCGGATGAGGAAGTCCTTGGTATTTTCGAGAGAAAAGTTCTGCGTTCAATCTTCGGCCCTGTTTGCGTTGATGGTTTCTGGAGAAGAAGATTCAATCATGAACTGTACGGGTTGTACAGCGACATGAGCCTAACCAGGCGCCTACGGATCCAACGGCTAAGATGGTTGGGCCATGTAGAGCGCATGGAGAATACTGCTCCGACCCGTAGAATCTTCGATTCCGAACCTGTGGGACAACGCAGTAGAGGACGCCCACGGAACCGATGGCGCACACAAGTGGAGAGGGACCTCAACCAACTTGGTGTGCAAAATTGGAGAACGCTGGCTAAAGACCGTGCCAGCTGGAAAACTTTGTTGGTTGAGGCCCAGGTTCACCACGGACTGTAGCGCCAAAAGAAGAAGAAGAAGATGTCACACATTCCGATTGCCATGTTTCGAATTATTTATCTACAATTCCAATGTAATTTGTTTTAGATTCTGCAGTCTCCAAACGATTTTGGTTATTCGCAAAAATGACAAAATTCTCAAGTTTTCAAAGAAATTAAGTAAGAAATAAGGTGGCAACGCTTTGATAGAAAGCAAGCTTAAGAATTTAACATGTTTATGCATAAATATTATATTTAATATTTAAGCTTCACTTCGTTTTCTATATCAATCGAAAAATTTGTATACAATAAATCATTAAAGACAGCAATTCCGGTTTGGAAATTTTAATTGGTTTACGACCAAAGAAATTGTTTAATTTTTTGATTTCTACTTTTGGAACTGCAAATACTTTCGATCTTAGTTGAGACGATAATAAAGTTTTTCAATAACACAACAAAGGAAACTATTTCTGATTTGTTTTGCTTATATCTTTGATACATTTTGTTAAACCATTTTTAGATAGTTTATTAAATGAATGAAACTCAACTAAAATACTGTGATAATAAAACAAATAATAAGATAAACAAGCAAAATAGTTGTTAATTTAGTGCTTAAAATTTAATAAAAAAAACATGTTAGAAGTGATTTCCAGTTAAACGTCAAAGTGAACACATTTTCTTGCCCAATACTGTATGTATAAGTGCGTTTGCAACAAAAAAAAATTTTCTTAGCGAGTGTATCATGCAACAACGGCATATGAAAACAATAACAACCTCAGCCAACAACATAAAATAATGAAAAACAAAAACAAAAACAAAACAGAAAAAATGCAAACAAAAAACCTAGAATTAATGAGGTGTATGCAGAACAATTCTCTGGAAATATGCGAGATGCTGTTTAGTTGTTCGGTACTCGTACCTTGTAATAGTCTTTACATCTAAAACTTTACAAGGGGGAACGACAACCTGTCTCCTGAAAACAAATCAAATGGTTAATCGAAATCATAGGCAGCACCTAAAAACCCTTTTGATATAAATCAAAATTAATTTAAAAACTAAATCAACAAAAGAATAATCCCAACTGCATTTCAAAGCCCTGTCGTAAGCCAATGCGCGCGCACGTTCCCCCTTAAACACAAAATACTTTCCATAAACATATCTGCGCATATGACTTGACCGGGTGCACGCATATTTTTTCTACCAATTTCAAAAAAAAAAAAAGACCAGAAAAAAGAATTTCTGTGCGTATTAAACATTTTCTCTAAAAAAATGCTACAAGTTACAACCTTTAACGAAAATAATACTTGAAACAATGAGACAAAAATAAACGCGAAAACACAACCTTTAAGCAGCACCCAACAAAAAGCTGATATACAAAATATTCTTTTTTTTTTCTTTTAATAAATACATTTTTGCAAAATATGGCATGTGGTTAAAGGGGGTTAAAAAGGGTTTGTAGCAATAGCTCAGGCTTTGTAAGACGCCAGATCATTTATGTAAGAACACACAAAAAATAAAATATGTGCTATTTTAATTGCAGAACAAAACGTGCTTCTGAGAATAAATAGTTCTTACGATCACTTAAAGCGAACACATAAAACATTCAAATAAATGTGAGAAACAATTCTTTTAAGAAAACATTAAAAAACTTTCTATAAAAAATTTATCGAAAGAAAACACTTTCTCCAAAAAACTTTGGGATTTAAAAAATTTGCCAACGGCAAAAAATGTTTCTATATAAAGATTATAGAAAGTTTTTGGATAACATTTTTGTAGAAATCTCAAAAATTTTATATGGAAAATTCTTTAATAAAAATGTATGTGCGTGATAATAGCAATAATTAAAAAAAATAATTTCTGACAGAAATTTTTCTATACAAAAAACAAAAAAAAAAAATTGAAAAAATTTACTAAAGGAAATAAATCCAGAGACAATTTTTTTATATTTCTCCCATCGATTGAAAATTTTTCCATACAAGACATATGGATAAATAAATTTTTTATAGAAAATATATCGCAATCAAAAACTTACTACAGAAAATGTGGCAATAGAAAATTGTCGAAAGTAAAAACAAAATTTATTGTAACTAAAAATTTTATATTCAAAATTGATGAACAGAAATTTCTTTAGAAAATTGATCTTTAAAAAACCTTTCTGTAAAATCTTTATGGAAGGAAAAATTTTCTTTCTACACTATTTTGCAGACAAGTTATCGATAATAAACCTTTGTACAAAAAATTTATCGATAGCAGAATTTTTCTATTGAAAATTTACAGCTAATAAAATTTTTATAGAAATTTTATCAACAATCTTCAACACAAATTTATCGATAAAAAAAGTTTTTCAGACAAACGTTTATGAATAAATAAATTTTCAGTGGGAAATTTATCAATAAAAACAATTTTCCATGGAAAATTTATCAAAAAAAATTTTCTTTAGAAATTTTACTGATAACAAAAATTTTTTATAGAAAATTTATCATGAAACGTTTAGCTCTAACAAACATCGTCCACAGAAAACATACGACTAGAACTTTTTTTTTAGAAATTTTACAACAGCAAGAGTTTCCTTCAAGAAATTTGCTGGGACCGAAAACTATTTTGCAAAGCTGCTGTAGAGAAATAGTAATAGATTTATGTAAATATTAGCCCTTAAATAATGAAGGCCAAACAATAAAGAACTACAGCCTGAATGTAAGTTCAGAAATTGTTATGGCTTCGCTTAAAAGCAGACACAAAACATATGTACATAATTATTTCAACATTTCTGGAAAGAAAGAATTAAGAAGCAAATTTAAGCTTGAACCATGAAATTTTGCAAATTAACTAAAAATGCCATCAACACAACAAACCCAATAAGAGTCTGCTGCAGGAGCTGTTCTCGCTGGAAGAAGATGCGCAAAAAGGACGTTTTTTTCTTCCCTTCGTTCCTTTTCAATCGCCAAACAGTAGCCCTCATTTATAAGAAACAGAAGAAGAAAAAACACATTTGCCTCAACAGCTTCATACAAACACGAAGAAATCATGTCTTTAATGCTGTTCTGGTTGTTATACACAAATCCAGATGACGCTTGATGAAATGCTGTTGGGCTGCTGATTGCACTGATGCCGAAGAAGGGGTTGGGAATTTTAAGTTATGAAAAAATATTCTTTTTTAACAAAAATCATGCATACAAATTTTGTGCATAAGAAAAATATTTACGAATACGTAAAAAAAAAACTGCTGATGGAACAGTAGTTGTTCCTTTAAAACAAAAGCGGCACAAACAAACAAACAAAAAACGCAGCAGATTACCTTTAACTCAAGACACTGCTGGCAGCAAAAGATCCATTAGAATGACTTCTTCCTTTCAAGTTGTTGTTATTGTTGTTGTTGTTATGTTACAAAATTCAGCTTTTTATTTGCACAAGAAATATTTGCGCTCTGCTCGGCGCTCACGCTCTCCCTTTTCCTAAATGCTCTGGCGATATTATTAACTGGGGATATAAGTATATAAACACACTTGGAAAGAAAAATCAAGGAACGGATGGTTTGTTGATTCTCGAATGGCTGTTTTCTTGAATTCGTTTTTTTGCGCTCAGACTCATTAAAATTGCAAAAGACATTCACTTACTACTCCTAAGCGAAACGCAAAATAATCACAAGAACTATAAAGTACCGGCAGGATTATGGCGGTAGAAAACGATTTGGTGGGGCCTTAAGATTTTATCACTATATCATTATAAATGTTTAAGCCTTTATTAGTTTTTTTGAAAAACATATGTACATATATATTGAACTGTCAGAGAGTTATTATGGATCAATTTTACGCACAAAGTATTTTCTTAAAAGAATTATTCAACATTTTGGATATTAAAGAAATCTCTATGAAGAATTTGTTGGCATCGAAATGTTTTCCATAATAATTTTAAATGCAAATTTTTCATACCAAAATGTTTGGTAGCGATACATTTTCTAACAAAAATTTTTTGTATCGATAAATATTGTAAAGAAATTTTTTTGTACAGAAAAATTTCTCAATTTTCTGTAGCAATTGTTATTGATAAACTTTGTACAAAAAAAAATTGTTCATACAATATAAGAAATTTTCTATAAAAGTCCAAAGCTTTTTAAAAACATTGAAAAATTATGCATAAAAATTTTGTTTTGCCGAAAATATTTTTTTAATAAATTTCTTATTGAAAAAATTACGATTAAAAAAAAATTTTGTTCTCGAAAAATGATGTGCAACAAAATTTGTAATCCAGACAAAGTCGGAAAAAAATTTCGAGCAAAAATGTCGAAATTTTGAAAGTTCCCATTGTTCCAACCGCTCCAACTGAACCATAATGCCATCTTAAGTAACTGTTAAGCAGAATGTAGACAAAATTAAGAAAAGGAATATGAAAACAAAACTTGTTCAAGCATTCAGGCAGCCGATTCTTTTACATGTTTTTCTCCTCGAAGATGATTGACAACCTGCGTTTAGCTGCACCGCTTATAGGAAAATGTACAACAAACATCTTAACCTTTAAGCAACAACTATGAATATATTTCTTATAAATATCCTCTTGTGCATCAGAAGACACAAAGAACGAATAAAGAAAATAACATCCAACATAAACTAACAAATATTTATGCTAATTTATGAAAATGTTCGTCATTTATCTTTTTATCCGTATGAGTGTAAAGGTGAGCTTGTATGTGTTTGATCAAGTACATAAAAAAGAAGAAGTAAAAATCAGCTGGAAAATGTTCAAAATCAGCATAAGTTTCTATATTTAAAGTGCTGTTTCTGGCAAATGTTTTCCACTACATGCCATTCCTTTCGAAATGTTTCCACAATTTGGTTTAAATTCTAAACTTAAGAAAAAGCACCAGAGCCGTGTCAGTGATTTTGTGTTTGTCACACAAATAATCATCCACATTTAAGTAGATTTTCATTTGTTGCCTTAAATACTTTATGTGTTGTTGTATTTTTATTTCTCTCTTCTTAGATTTGCAGCAAATGTTTTATTTGACAGCTGAATTAGTACGAGTATTTTTTTTATATTTAAAATGTTATCACAAGTTCTTCGAATGTTTTCTCCAAATGTTATACTGAGTTTTTAATTTAAATTTGACGCAACAATTGTAATCAATATGTTTGTCTGTTGAAGTGTAGCAGACATGTTTAAACGCACCGGAATGATGCATAAACCAGCAAACAAATCAATGTTGCAAAATGATTGCCAGTTAACTATCGAAAATATTAAAGAGAATGTAGCAGTGAGCGTTGGAAAATGTAACTAATAAATTTTCGATAGCAAATTCTTAACATTTCTTAGCGATAAATTTACTGCAAAAACATTTTGTTATTGATAAATTTTCTATAGAAAGTTTCTAGCATCGAATAACTTTTTATTCAAAAATTTGTGGTATTATCTTAAAATTTTTCTACAGTAGCTTTTTTATATAGAAGACTTTTGTTATGGTTAATATTCTATGGAATATTTTTTTATCGTTAAACTTTACATAGAAGTTTCTGTAAATTTTTGTTATCGATAAAATTAAACATAAAATTTTCGTTAATAATTAATTTGGTAAGAAATGTTCTTTGTCGATTAATTTTTTATAGACAATTTTAATTATGTATTTTCAACTGAAAATTTACACTATCGAATTCGTAATATTGATGAATTTTCTACAAAATATATAAAACTTTTTTTGTCTCTCATAAGTTTCTGTTATGAAAGAGTCATATTTAGAAAATTATTTTTTGTTGGTTAATTTTCTTTGATACATATTAATAATTTTTTGCTGAACACTTTTGTTAGAAAATTTTTTGTTAACTATAAATATTAAAGGCAATTTTTGTGTGTCGATCCCATTTTCTGACGAAATTTATTCTAGTTGACAAAATTTTCAAAAATAATTTGTTAAATGGATGAATTTTATGCATAAAAGTCTTGTTATCGTTCATTGTCCGCTGGAATGCTTTTGTTAGCGATACATTTTCTCTCGAAAAAGTTTCTTATCGTTTGTTATCAAGAATTTTTTGTTTGATAAATTTTCGACAGATAAATTTTGTTGTTGTTAATTTTTTTCTGCAAATTTTTTATTACAGGAAAATTTTTTATAGAAAATTTTATTAATCGATTTTTGTCGATGTCCAATGACAATTTTTGTTATCGATTAATTTTTTTTAATTGTATAACTTTTCTGTAATTGAATAATTTTTTATAGAAATTCTTTCTAATCAATATAGAGAAAATGTTTGTCCTCATAAATTTTAAAAAAACAGTAGCAACATGCTGGCAATTAGAATCAACATAGTCGTGGTTCACTTGGTAACGGTTTCAATTCTGCTTAAAAATGCTAAAAAACAGTCAAATATCGAAAAAGCAAATATATTAACACGTTCGAATAGATCTCATCTCATCATTTAAATAGCAATTTAAATATGTATATCTATAAGACACTGACACTGATTGTCGCAGAAGAATAAATAAATTGCTAATTTGAATACTTTGTAAAAGGAAATAAGTATTAAATTTGCAAAATGCGTACTAGAAGTCAAAGCTCTATTGGATTCCTTCACGATGTCTTAGAAAAGAATTAAGATATTCAAAGGAAAGTCCCAATATCACATATAAAATAAGACAAAATAATAAAATCAATCAGTTGGCACTTGGCATATTTCCATTACATGGCAAACAAATTAGTTTTGATATTAAATTAACAAACTTCAAAACTAGTTGAAAAAGTATTTTTTGCAGTCAGAAAAATTAAAAAAAAAAAACTTTGCACAAACAACCTGTTCACGGTATTAATGACTTGTTGCCACAATTATCAAAACATCATGGCAGACAACTCGTTTTACATAAATTAATTCAGCTTATTTTAAATTTGTAATCTATTAAAATCTTAACCAATCAAATATTACTTTCGCATAAATTGCCATTTGCATACCAATTGTAAAGTAATTAAAAAAACACAGCAAACAAAAATTTTTTGCACATATTGTAAGCCAGCAACATAAAGGACTGCATTCATTCCAAAATGCGTAGGCAAAAGGGTCGAAATTTTCTTATATTGATAAGTTTTTCCGGAAAAAATTAAAGCTTTCAAATATGTAGGTAATTGCAAAAAAAAAAACCCTTAAAACATACAATAGTTTAACATTTAATACAACATATTCTTTGCCAATTCTGTGGCAATAGTGGCTTTTTAGCTTTTAACGTCTCTTATGCAGATAGAACGTGGGCAGTTACGAATCGAAAGAAACACACATACACACATACAAACACATACATGCATATACATGTGCATACGAATGTAGATGTATTTGTTTGTGCCAACTTCCATATAAATTTTCAAAGTTTGAGAAGTAAAAACAAAAAAAAAATATAATATTAATTCTTCCGAACTAAAATTGCAAATAAGATCGACAGACCAACATGAAAACTGACAACTGGCCAACACATTTGTGCAACCAATAAATAAATGAATTATAAAAAAAATTAGTACGTGTTATTTTTGTTGTTAATTAGAACGCGGTAACTGCTGTCGAACAAGATGCAGAACAGACCGGATTACAGGACAGACATAAAATTTAAATAACAATTTTATATATTAACTTTTTTTTGGGTTTCTTGAATGAATTAACAAGTATCAGTAACAGCAAATACAACAAAAAAAATATATTAAACGCAGTGTTGCCACTATTTTTATTACAACACCTGCAATATTGTAGTGAAAAATCTGCATATAACTCAAAATACACATTCAATTCACTTTGTACGAACGAAAGGAAGTGAAATCGCAATTATAGACATATTTTGTTTTGGTTAAATGTTTATGAAATGCCAAATTCAAACATTTCACTCTTAAACTGATGGCACACAACGGAACCTAAAAGAAGTAATCAGCTGCGTTTCAGTTTCACCTGTTCGAAGTGTAGTACAAACACTTAAGTACGAGTATTATAAATAATAAGTTATTGTTTAACACATAAAATTAAAATGTTTAGAATCGCAACTTGTGCAGAATCTGCAAAATCTGTGAAAAAACTGATTTGGATTTTTAAAACAAAAACCTTTCAAACTGCTCACCGATTGAAATAACTGCAAAATGCAAATAAATCGGAACTGTTGGCAACACTGAAAAACATGACAAGTTGCAACAGTTTTCTTCAACAAATCTGTTTTGCCAGACACAAGTTGCGGTTCATAAACATCTGACAGTAGCCTGGTATTATTGTCACTGGTGGGATATTTCAATTTTGTTTTAAGATAAAAGTTTAAGAAGAACACTTTTTTCCTTCCTTCCTATTACATATTCCTTCATATTACAGAAGTCCTTAGCGTAGTAGTCATTATTGTATAGGTATTAGGATGACTGGGATAAAATTGAATCAAGCGACAAAAAAGTATCATTTAAATCAAATGCGGTGATGCAAATGTCCTCGAGGTGGTGGTTTCCTGCAAGAGCTTCTGTTCTTCGTAAGGAGTTAGATGGTAGGACATGAACAGACGAGTTGGTTAAGACCTGATGGCCCGAACTCTCCAGCAAAAGGTATTTGTTATGGGCCGTCCCCACGAGAATTTGTTGCCTATATGTGCCAGTTAGGCCACCTGGAAGGGTGCTGAGCTGTTACCTCCGATATTTGCAATGTTTTACATTTCATTTGAGGAATTTCAGAGCACAGAGACAATTATAAGAGTCTGTTTACACCTTCAGCGTAGAGTATTCATTCCCCGCTCTCTCTATGCAGTTACAACTTGTAAATATACTCTGCACGTTATAAATTAACAAGTAAATAAAATTTTAAAATTTTGTACCAAAAAATACTTCAAAACTTGGAAATATCTCCTCCAGATTTTGGGGAAAGAAATCAAAAAGAAAAGTAATAATCCATTTAATTTGTCATTAAGTTTTCTTAAATGAAAAGATCCCCAAAAATCAGTTCCAAGGTTTTCCTGCTCGGTATCTATTTTTTTTTTTAATTATGTTTCTTCCTCCTTTGTACCAAATTTCGCATTCATTATCTTTTGTCAGCCGGACAAAATGTTTCCTTGCAACAGCCAGTAGCCTTTTCCGAACCGTCTCTGATTGTTGCCAGAGTCTGTATCAATTAGTATAATCCCACAAAAAAGTGGTTGTATCTGTCGCAGCACATCTCTAAGAAGACTGCAACAAAGTTCTTACACACATTGTCTCAGCTGGTAAATATTCGAGATAAAAATACTCGTAACTTTTAAACACTACAGCTTATGGACACGTAAAAAACATATCTATTTTCATAAATGTAGTCGCTGTAATTGAAGTACTTGAAGTTGTATGAATCAAATGTCTTGTCTTAGTATTTTATGTGTCGTGTATTGTAAATACGAGGACTTTCCTTAGGCCAAAGTAAACAGCGATGATTTATTATTTTATAATTCGCTTTAGATGTGGAAACTTGACGAGGTGGACGTCTTACATGACCACTGAGCACCAGTGACTACTATGTGGTGTTCCAATTGCAACTACCACTCATGGCTGAGACGAGTAAAACAAATGTTGCAACAAAACCGATATCACTTTGTTCGTCCGTCTGTCTGTCTGGTTGGCTGTCTGTCTATATTTATGTCTCTGGCTGATTGTGGTTGTGGTCGTGCGTTTGTTCTTCCAGTTGTATTCCTCCTCTCGTACCTTTTCCTTCTAGCAAATAGTTTCGTGGTGTCTGTAAAAATTTGCAACTGCCTGCAATTCGTTTTTGTTACATTTTCTATAAATCGCGTTAAAGAATTTACATCATCAAAAGATATTATTTGTATGTTGGCTGCTGATCCAGTTTTTTTAGCTTCCAGTTCTTAAAGTCTGTCTGCCAGTTTTTTTTAGACGTTTTATATTTTTATTCTGTAAGTTGAACTCAAGCCCAGAAGCAATTTTTGTAATCATAGACATTCGTTTATATATATATATTTATTTTTTCTAAAAGAAATGGCTATAATTTTTTATTAGCGATAATTCTTCATTCTTGATTGAGTTTGAGTGGTTACACAAGAGAATTAGTAATATATCAGTTTCTTAACATGATTTTTTCTTCTTTCCTAAAGAGCAAGAGAAATTTCTTTAACAGAAGACATTTTAATACAAAATGATTGCAAAGGAATTTCCGTCTTTAAAGATTTTTTATTTTCTCTAATCGCTTTTAAATCGGTTTTTGCGAAATGGCACGTTCCGCTTAATTTGTGCAATTAAAAAATTTGCACCTTTTTTTTATAACTTTTGAAATTAGTATGATCAAAACTCCGAAAATCTCACCAAATAATAATTAATACAACAATCTGAATGCGGAAAAAAATGAGTTCATAAAACTAAATTGTTGCAAACACTCGCTGAAAAAGATGTCAGAAAAGATGTATCGGCAGACAACTGCTACAAACTCAAGAGGGTCTTCGTTTGAACGCCAAAAGAGGAAGCCAATTTTGTTGCTTTTCTTTTGTAAAAATATGTTTTTATGCAGATTATTGAAAATTTCACAACACAAAACAGCAGATGAATATTTTTCACGCTGCAACACAAATGTGGTAACAACTTGTGGCAAGCATCATTAAAAAGAATTTTTCATAAGAATTACGCGCAAACAATAAAAACGCACATTTGAAGTTAAATGATTATTGCCTGGTCGAAAAAAGAGGAATGAAATAAGCAAAAAAAAAAAACAAATTGAAATAAAAGTGATCTTGACTACGCACAACAATCGCCAACCACACGGACAACTTGCAAGACTGACCACAAAATGATGTTTTAAATTTTTTGAACAGGTCCTTAAAGGAAACAAATCAGTAAAAATTAAATCAGAAACAGCCTTCAAATGCTTTAACAAGCAAGTGCCATCCGTATCTTTTAAAAAAGGTACATCAAAATGTTTTTTGTAAATTGTACAGTATCTTTTATAGAAAGTATCTTCTAACAAGTAGATTCTGTGGCTTTTGAAAAAGGGTACGCTTTACAAAAGTAACTTTTAAAAACTAACTTTTACAAAAAAATACAATTAAACTAAATAAATATTGGTAACTTTTTAAATCAGCATCTTAAGAAAAACTTAAAAACTGGCTTTAAAAAAACTATTCTGTCAAAAGTACTTTTTAGAAAAGACCATATTTAAAACAAATATTGCTTTTTAACATAAATGCCCTTAAAAAATAAATGATATGTTTGAAATATATCATTTAAGAAGTTTTTTCTTTTTTCTTTGCAAAAAGGATCTTTCTGAAATAGCACCGTTAAGAAAAGTAGTTAAGGAAAATACTTTTCAAAAATCTTCCCATCAAGAATGTATCACTGAAGAAGAGTACCTACGAAAAGGCTTCTGCTTAAAAAAGTACTCTTCAAAAAAACGACTTTAAAATTGTTCTTATTAGAGAGTAAATTTTAAGGAACTTTCAATTGACACGACTCATGTATTTTATTAGACGTATAATTATTAAAATAGGAATATTTAAGAAAAAATTTCTTAAAATAAATAGTAACTTTTGAAGGGGTACCTTTTGGTACTTTTTAAAAAAACTTTTTTTACTACTCGTATAAAGCTTCCTTTTAAAACTCTCACCTATCAAAAAATGTCTTTAAAAAAGGTTTTGGAAAGAGGACATTAAAAAATACGTTTTAACAAAATAAGTGCCTTTTCTAACCGCAGTTTTTGGAACAAATATCTATTTCAAAGAAATACGTACGTGGCTGGCAGTCGGGTCCATTGATCATTGAATTTCTTTACCTTTAACTTTTGAAAAATCACTAGCAAACAGCAAAGAACTGACTACTTTGAGTATTTGGAGTAATTGAAATGATGCAGCAGACATTCATGACTTAAAATATGATGGTGATCATCGTCATTTTTGTGGTTGGGAAGTTGCTGCATTTGTTGCTAAATATTCTGCTTCGAAAGTTTGTAGTCATCTGTTTTCACTTGATCGATTTGGGCGCAGTTAGCACCTGTCTCTAACTGACTGGCAAATACTACCACAAAGTGATTATTCATTCCTGAAGACAATTGCATAAATGGCCAAACAAACAATAATGCGATATGTACGAAGCCGAACAAGCGGCAGGAAGGATATACTTGTACTGCAGAAAAACCAGCGAACAGTCATCGATAAAAATATTGAAAATAATGCAAGAATTCAAATTCAAACAAAACACACACAAGCACACATTTTGGGTAACCTACAGATAATTTATTTTGAAGTGACTCAGTATCTTTTTCATAGCGAATACATTCTTAGACCAAATTTTATTAACGTTTGCAAGACGGCAAGTAACAAATGCCAATATGTTACGCACACGACTCCTGCTTAATGTGAAAATAAATGAACGCATATTGGCTGCCACAAAACCAGTCAGTCGGGCTGCGGCACAAACGGCACTGAATGAAACCTAAACGAACATCAGGTGCATTAATCATAATTAATAATTCATAACAAAATCAATCAAATATATTAAGAACTTTAAGATTTGGAAACCAACAGCCAGCCAGCCAACGCTTGAGCATGAGAATTATTATTATTAAAAATGATTAAGGAAATAAATATTTTCATGGTTTAATACAGCCCAAGCGAACGCTTCTTACCAAAATGATAGATCTGTTAAATGTTACTAAATATTTTTAATGGTTGTTTTCTCTTTTTTTTCCTTTTATTTCTATTTAATTGCGCTTCGGTTGGGGCACAAAAATTCCAATTACTTTTTATGGAGGCTGCCAACGAAACGCTGTGAATATTTTAAAAACGCAATATATCAATTTATTAAGGAAAGACTAAACTGCGAAACGAAGTAGCAGCAGTCATTAAGTGAGAAAATTTTTAAGCTGATTTTGAAAAATGCATTCAATTAGAAGAAGAGAAAAATAAGTTGTGACTTGAGCAGAAAATGCAAATGAAAGTTTCCTGAACTGAAATTAATTATTTTTTTCTTGTTGTGTTTCAAGTACAAGTATTGATACTTTAATTAATAATTTTAAATTTATGCTTAAAAAAAACTAACAGATGGAAGATAAAACAAATTGGCTAAAGTGAATTGTAATTGCGAAAATCTTCAGGAATAGGCAGCCGGAACAAATAAGCAGTTTGTCCGGAGAACGCCAGTCCAGCATATTAAAATCAGATGGGGAACTATTTGACAATAGCCCAAACTATATGTCTATAAGGTGTGCGGTATATTCTTAAGAAAAAGCTTCAGAAGAGAATTACGATTAAGTAAATTTTTAGAAGGGAGGAGAGATGAGAAAAGAAGAGGAGAGAAAAGAAAGGCTGGTATGATGATGCAAAAATTAAGAGGGGAAGAGAAGAAAAAACAGGAAAATAGATAAGAGAAAGAGATAAAACACGAGATGAGGATAAGATAAGCCAAGTTAATTTGCTGATTAAAGCTTTTATAGATGAAAGGACGAAAAAGCGACTGATTTAAAAAGTATTGAAATTCACAAACAAAATATATATGTAGCGGTTTTTCTTATATGTTTTCTAGCTGTCCGTATGCCATAATTTCGGACCCGTCCTTTGAAAAATTTGTGAAAACCTTCAACTTTCAACTCAACCATCTTACAGACGACCATGAGTTCTGAAAAAGTTTTTATAACATTTTTCAGCAAGACTTTTACTTTTTAGTTTTCTTAGCAACTTTTATACAACGAGTATCGAGAAATGTCGGCAGTTTTTTCGTGATCGTCTGATTGTTTTGACAGAAAATTTTCTGAAATGATTTTCGATTTTAATACACTAAAATAATTGCGACAACTTTTATTTCCAGTCAGCAAGTAAAATGTCAAAACTATCATGTTATTTCAATGCAACTCTGTTGTGGAGTGCATCAAGTGCAAAGTTGTTTTATTTTCCCTTAATTAGGAGCGTAACCGAAGCCTTAAAGATATTGTTTTTTTCATTTTTTGGCTAATTAAAAAAGTTGATTCAGCTGTTTAGAACCGATTTTGTTGGAGTTTTTTTTGTTTGCACTCAACTTCAACTTCCTTTACGCGAAGCAATCCATTTTAATTTTGTATTAAATTATTAAAAAAATAAATCTAGTTTAAGCTTAAATATTGTTTAACTCAAACCCAACTCAATATTCAGCCATTCATGTGATTATTTATTTTAAGATGTTGTGAATAATAAATATTAATTGTATGCATCTGAATATTTGCACATTTCGTTGTTAAAATAAACCCAGAGATGGATGCTGGCTGGTTGGCTGGTTGGTTGGCTGGCTGCCTCTTGCCTTCACATTTGTTTGTTGGCAATTTTTTGTCCATATTTTTCATTCATAAAAGACGAAGATGTATTTATTTATGAACGAACATACATCTTCACTTAAATACTTATGTATGTATATAAATACATTACAAAGATGAAGTGGAATATTTGAACATTTATACGTTTTTTGTTTGTTTTGTTTTTGTTTTTCTGCAGCATTTTCTGAAGCCTCAAGTGAAGTTTTCAGTTACGCAAAGTAATTTATTTTGCGCCACACGCGCTGTTTTTAATGACTTCATTAAATACTTCTTCACTCCTTAAAAGTGAAACGGCGAAACGGCGTAAAATAATGGAGGAAATAAATGAAACAGCTTTGGGAAGAGCAACAATAATAACGAACCGCCGGTAAAAGGGTGTTTGTTTCAAAAACTAGGTGCTGGCTGTTAAGATGGTATTGCTTGCTGCTGCTGCTGCCGCTGTTGTTGTTGTTGTTGTTGTTGTTGTTGGAGTTGTTTCTGTGCTCCACTAGAATGAGTTAAGAGATCAATTATATTACAAGGGAACATTTTTAACAAACAGCCGCAACAACTGTAACATGGTGTTAAGATCCAACCAACACAAAACCAAGAACAAAAATAAAAAAGAATATCTACAAAATGCTGTTGCAGATGATGAGAACGACGACTATGTTGACGATGAGGCTCTATAATTATATATATTTAAAGGTATGTACTAAATACATACTCGTATATCAGAGTGCACTTAAACATATACACATATACATACATGCATGGGCACGTATAACATTTGCTTATTCACTTTGTGCTCTATAGTTCAGTTTCTATTTCTCGTATTGTAAAATACTAAAAGGCTGAAGAACATCATTTAAATTGAAAACAAAAATGATTTATGGAAGGAAATCCTCATTAAACTATTAAAAGGTCAAGGACTACAGACTAGAACTAAATTTATTTGTTTGTTTAGCGTATCGAACAGCATCTTTCACTGGGTAAACTCGGACACAATGTCGGTACGATTAGGAAAATCTTTGATGGAAACCAATCGCCAAATTTTCCAAATAAGAACAAATATTCCTAGAAATGCCGATATTATTAATAACTGTATTCGACAAACATTCATAATTCCAATCTATGAGATAAACTTGTGATATTAAAAATAATTTGACAAATTGATATTTAATCGAACGGCTGGCATTCTGGATGTCGAGGAACTGGTTCAGAACGTTGAGTAGATGCATTTTCTACATGATTTCCAGTTGTACCAGATTGCAACTAATGTATCAGCCAGTTTGGAAATATATATATTTGTGTCATTGCAGTATTCAAATTGAAAACCGAAAGATATATTTAACAAGCAGGCAGGAAGCCTATTTGAAAGGGGAGGAGGAAGTATTAAAATCCGAGAGTATATAACAACCAGAACTGTTTTGGGGTATTACAACAGACGGAACCGCCTACCGCCTACCGACTCGAAATCTGACAACTCTAATCTGGATTGCAGGACACGAAGTGCAAAACTTTAAACGCTTTTATAAAGGGGAGTTTAACACTCCCGTTAATTTACTTTTATATTCACAGCAACAGTTCACAGAGCTTTCTTAACACTGAATATAGTGGCATTGAATGCCTCTAAGCCATCTGGGCACCAATATCCCTCACAGTTCATATCACACATACGTTGCCGATGTTGCATGTTTGTTTTTCACTTGTGTGATTTTCCACAAAGCAAATTAGGATATTACTTTTACTAGAATTCATTACTGTTGACTAAATCCTGCAATATTTATTGGACGCCGGAATGGAAATGCATTTTTTTTAAATTTCTTACTAAATGGTATCTCGAATGGTTTTTAATTTGGCAACGAGTTGTACTCTATATACAGCACGTTTTTAGTATAATTATTTCATGGTTAGGGTCAAAGAACCAGCATCCAAAATACTTAAGAATAAAAATACAGGAGTAACTTTCTTTCTGAAACCCCATGCTGGGGCGGTCTAAGCTTTGCCATAAATGCTCATTATTAAACCTTTAACCATTTTGCATTCTAATAAATTTATCGATGTCATGTTTAAAAAGTTGAATCAGGTACTATAAGAAGTTTTTGTTTTATTTTATAGAGAAAATAATTTTTATCTCTTTCGTATTAATTATTTTCTGTATGACAAGCGTGTTAGGGAATGTATCTCTAAACACATGCGACACTTTAATGATAAAATAAAAGGCATTTCATTAAAGACCGTGTTTTTTTGTTTTTGTTGTTTTGCCAGCCTTAATAGCAACATGTCAAAATTAATGATCAAAGAATATTAATAACATTTAGTTACTCGTGTACAATAAGATTGTTTTCTATCCTTTAGGTTGAAGTTGACGTTGACGCTTGTTGTACGAGTACGTTGCAACCACAACCTGAGAAACAATGTGTTCTGCATACTACCAGCCAACAACAACACACAACACACAACGCCAACAAGCTTTTAAATATAAAACTCCTTCGGTTACAGCAGCCAACTGCAGGGAGTAGAATTTCTATAAGAACCACACCAATGAGAAGAAATAAACAAGCGAGCTTGTTGTTTGTTGTTGGTTTATAAATCGTAAACGGAAAATTCTATCTGAAACGCTGGAATGGTAAAATAATTTTTGGGGGGAGGGAGGTTAAGCATAATGGAAAAATGAAGCCACCATTAAAGAAGTATTAAAACATCAACGGAAAATATAAAAAATCATATTTTTAAAAACATAAAATTTATTAAGTTTTTATTATTGTTGGCTGCTGTTGCCCAATAAATCTAAACCTTATTTTGCGTTGCAAAAAGACTGTTGCAGCATAAAAGCGAAAAGTTTTCAACAATAATTAACCACGGCAAAATGTAAGCAGCTTAATGTGGTTGTTGCATTTGCCACAAGAATTTCTTTCATAAAATCTGTCATAACAAACGCTCGTAAAAACCAGAAGTGCAGCGTTTTTATATTACCGAAATCAATTTGAGATTTAAAAGAATGTGTTCTTAAAGAAAAACTACACACGATATTTTGGCGCGCAAGGCGAGAAAAAAATATATACACATATAACAATGAAAAAAAAAAGAAATCACTAAAATTATAAAGTTTCCTTGGAGTGGCTCTAGTGAGCCTTACAATTCCCATGTCATATATTAACAACTCCTAGTGGCTATTGTCCTCCAAGAGGGATTTACGAACTCTGACGCTGGTGCCAGCCGTCTTTCATTCAATCCTGGGGCCAGTTTCAAGACGATAGCTCATAACAACTACTTTCTACGCAGATCCCGATTTGGCGAATTTTTCGTCTTGCCTTCAGAACACAGAAGTCGCATAGCAACAGCCGTGGACTTTGTTGTTTTTTCGTCAAAGGGGACATGAAGCTGTTGGTAACTAATCACAATTTTTATCAAAATTTCATCTTCAGCAAAAATTGCCTCTTTTGAGGGGAGAAATGAGTATGTCAGCAAACAAAATGATTGAATTTGAGACAATACTACTGCGCGCGACTCCCAACTGTGGCCAAACATTCCAAAAAATTACTCATTAGTGTGGACTATTTTCCCAAGACGGACACTAAAGAATGCTGTATTCTGTTTGAAATCATGCACTTTCTGATCATTAAACCTTTTCTTGGGGAGATTTCTTAAATTGTAGATCAATAAAAACAAGTCAACGATGACATGGATCATCGGTTAAGTCGAGGATAATTTATCGATAAATTGATAATTGGGATGTGCGAAGCCACCACTAATATTTGCACGCCTCTATGTTTCTTGCCTAGCGCACATATAGGTCCTTCACACAAATTACAATGTTCGACGGTATTTGACACGTGAAAGTGAAAGAACAAAAAGCTGACTGCTTCAAATTCAAGTAGCGTTTAGATATTGTGCTTCTGATATGTATCATATAGGTCCTTCACACAAATTACAATGTTCGACGGTATTTTACACGTGAAAGTGAAAGAACAAAAAGCTGACTGCTTCAAATTCAAGTAGCGTTTAGATATTGTGCTTCTGATACGTATACTTTTTAGGTTTGTCAGCCATTTTGAAGATTAAAGTTCGGCATCGCGGTGCGGTACTGGTCCTTGATTATATCCAAGAAAAACCAACTTTCTGAGTCTCTCTAAAGGGTTTCGCAAATTTAACTACTTCTTTGCCGGTTTTTCGAAAAAGATTTTATACTTTTCCATTTGATGACAGTTAACATTTACCGCATGCGTTTTCTTTAAGTACGAGTACATTTATTATTTTCCTTGTTTTAATGTTTTAAAAACTTTTATGTGTTTCTGCTGTTTTAGAAAAATTAATTTTAGTGCATGCGTGACTTTATATTCTCACCAAAAAATTAAAAGCACAAAAACGAACTTAATATAAATTGAAAATAAAAAGAGCATATGTTCACATGCAACCAAGCCATCCAAGCAAAAGTTATACCTTTAGCTGTTATACCAGCCAACGGTGGATAATCGAAGTGAGGAGACTTCACAGTAAATGTTTAAAGACAAAGAATTAATAATTTTCTTTTTTATCCGTTCTGCCAAGATGGTCTGAAAGAATAAACACGCTGCCATGATAGTTTTACGATCGAGTTAGTTGTAAATATTTTTAATTTATATTTGTCCATACAAGCACAGGAACACAAATGCTGGTTACTAGTGCCAGAACAGCGGTTACATGTGCAAACGAGTATGCGGCCATAAAAAGTAACCATAAAAATTGTCATCACAACCAGTGTGTAACGATTATTCATAATGAAAATTATTTGTTAGCCTGCAGTCTTAGAACAGTCATCTATCAAAGTGAATTTGTGTTTGTGTTTGTGTTTTGCATTCATTTTCTTTTTAATCTCTGTGGCACTGGACCATATGAATTGTTTAGGTTGAGTGTGAATAAATTAAAACAAAACAACAAATTTAATTAAATGGCCTTTGGGCAAACTACTTGCGGAAGAAATGCATTAAGATTTAACTTATTAGACACATAACTGGGTTCAAAGTAGCAAATACGAGCAGATGATGGTCGTTATCAAGATACGAGTATATGTACTTGTATGCGGTGCGGCAGGAAAAAACGTTTGTTTAAGTTATGCAAATGATGAAAACAAGGCAGAGAATTTAACAAATTTTTAATTTAATTTATTAATACTTGCTCGGAATATATCAATTAAATCTTTTGACTTGAGCAAAGAAGGAAATGCGATATTGGCCCAAGAAGTCGACAGGAGCAGCCGATTTATTTGACTGGGTGCAACCAGGATAACGTACTATGATGCGTCACTGAACCAACTATCTCATAATCATGAGTGACTCGATGGATGAGTTGGTAGAGATTTCGACCAACAGTTCAGAGTTCGTAGCTTCGATTGCTACCAAAGACTTTGGTGAAAAAAACAAAACAAAATTTCAAATACAAACAATAACAAAAAACACAAATGTAGCACCAAAACACGCAATGTGTTGGATTAAATGATGTCTGACTGTGCACCAGCATCAATCAGTTAAATTGTTGGCATACACCCCATCCTCTGCAATATAGAATAAAAATAAACACAAACAGGAGAGCAGCAAAACAACCGTAATTTGTATTTTTTTTAATATATTTTATTCTAATGTTTTCATTAGTTTCATACTGAGCACCAATCGTTTTTAATCTAAAACTTAAATTACTCTCGCTGCTTTTATAGGACATCTTGTGAGCAGTCAAAGATCTTAAGTTGTTGCCATCAACCAGACCAGTTGTTACAAAATAACTGGTCATCGTTCAACAAGTCTGCTTCTCGTGTTTCATCAGCATAGGACTGACTTAAATTACGTCTGTTTCATATGCACAATTAATTTATTTTATTTATAATTCGTTGAAAGAAAAAAAAAAATAAAACAAAACAATGCAAAAACAAGCAACTTATTTCAGCACTTCCGCGTTTAATTGTTTCAACGAAACTTTCCAGAAATGAACATTAAAAAAAATCCACACCAACGGAAAACACTTGAAATTTTAAACAGGAGAAATTTATGTCCTCTCTCTATGACCGGGATTTACGAGCATTCTTTTATTTTTTATATTCTCCAGTTATAATTCAACACTTTGAATAGCAACTTGCATGGCATAGAACAAAAAAGTCCTTTTGCGTTTTAATAACTCCAGATAAAGTTATAAAAAGATAAAAACAAGCAACGACAACGAAAAAAGAAAGAACAAACAAAAAAAAAAACCAAATTGCAACCAGAAATCGTTAAGAACAACTGCCATCCCATGCGAGTGTGTGTTAAATTAAATTAACAACTCGCAAAATTCACGAAATACTTTCTTGCAACAACATAAGACACCAAACGTTGGAAAAAATATATTCAGAAAAGTTATTGTATTTTTTCTCGGATGCAGACTGGTACCACTGCCAGCAAAGTAAAAGAATGCAAACTTCAACTCAATTGAGGAGTACGTTGCTGTTTAAGAGGGACATATTAGAAAAACAACTTTTGTAAATGATTTGATTTGATTTTTTGGTGGTTATTTCTGTTTTTATATGTTACTTATTTTTGAATAGGTTCTAAGGGGTTTCCATGCTGTAAATCTTTCGGTGTTTACTCACAACCTTAATACAAAAAGCACTCGCTATATTCTACGTTTTAGACTCGAAATTAGTTGCGTTTTTCAACGTTTAAAATTCATATTCCCATATGAAGTTAGAATTTTCAAACTTAAAAACATTTGGCTAAAACCAAACCAAAATCTAAAAATATGTCTAAAATAAAAGTATATACATATATCGACATCAGCAAATAAATATATATATATATATATTGGGTTGAATATTGGCTTTCCTAAAAATATATTTATGTAAATATATAAAATAAAAATATTATGCCCTTTTAATTATTTGCAATAAATTTTTTTTAAATGTATCTCTTTTATAATATTTCTTCCAGATTTTGTTTGTTTTGGAAAGCATGATTTCATTCCTTTGAGTTCTGCCCCCAATATAAGTATCCAACTTGTTAAAGTTGATTTACTACACCTTTTCATTGTAGAACGAGAGTTGTTTTTGTTATATTTGTTGCCAGCAAACACTTATTAACTTTTGGAATAAAAAAATATAAATAACAAAACAGAAAAATATCACAAGAGTTTCAGATACTTTTTGGCGTTATTTCAGTTTGTCAGTTTTGTTTGGTTCAGTTGGCAGTTTTTTCTTTTTCGTTTTCGTTTTCCTTTTTGTTATTGTTGCTGCGCTGAAACAGCTTGAAATGCCAAAGTTGTACACAAAATAATATAGCAATTACAAAATTCCTTAAAAATGAAGCAATATTAAAAATAAAACATACTACTTTTATGCAACGAGTACTACTCGTGTATAAAGTTTGAATCTTACCTTTTCTTAAGTCATGACTTGATAGCAGCGATGCTGTCTGCGGCAGTTGTTGCAGTTGGCAAAACATTTTAAAACAATTCATTGGAATCCATCATGTCTACGCCTGCAAACAAGAAGCAATAATAATACCACGTTTGAAGAATTTCAAATCTGCCTTAAACGAGGATAGTAAATTTTTAAAATAGATGAAAGAATAGTTCGAAATCGAAAAAATGCTATAGAAAAACTTTTTTGTAAAGGCTTTTATAAAAACCATTTTGTTTTGATATTCATAGTTTCAAAAACCAGAAATTCATTTCAATACATAAAAGTGAAAGCAACCCTCGTAGAACTCACAAATTTTCGCACTTTGAATTTTAAGCGAAATCAAATTTTTGGTCATTTTGTTTTCAGAATAAGCACCAACTGGAAGGTGAAACAGTTTAGTTCTTCACTTTCCAAAGAAAATCTTTCCTCTTTTCTCGCGTACGCCGACGATGTTGTGTGTGTTTGGGTGTGCGTGTATGTGTTTGGGTAAGTAAAAACACAATCAACTTTATAATGTTTATGGCGGAGTTAGCAATTTAGTTGTCACAGCGTCTTAAGAATTATCGCTTTTGGCCAAGCAAATTTTGTTGTCAACGTGCAGGAAAAACGCCTGAATGACCTAAAAATAATCAGAGACTCGTCGTGTTCGAAACAACAATGAGTGGAAAGCAAAGTTTAAGTCAGAATATATTTGCGGAAGAATATATAATTAGGTGATCACTTTAAATGGATCGGTGATTTTGGTTTAAACCAAAATGTAGAGTATTTGACACAAAATAGCAGCTACAGCAGATGATGCAAGTTGAGAGATGCAGAAACGAATAACTAGAACTTGCTAAATGTTTTCAATTTAAATGTACGTACCAAGAAATTTTCAACTTGAAACCAATTTCAAAACATTTTTAAATCAAAATTCTGCAATCTCAATCTCGCCAATTCTCATTAAGATCTGAACTGAAACATATCTCCCAATGAGGGAAATTTTTAATTATTTACATAGAAAAATATGATTAAAAATATATCTCAGGTTTGTTATAAAGTTGGCGCCAAATAATAAAAAAAAAAATTTTAATACAAAAATTTACTTAAATCAAAAATTTCCTAATAAAATAAATTTTATGTCTGGGTCTAAAACTATTGTTTTCTTAATAAAATTTTAATATAATTATCAAACCAATTTTCAAAATTATTTTCAAATATTCAACTAAGATCCTGTACTTAAGAAAAATTTCCACTTGAGAGAAATCGTCAGCAAAACTTTTACCAAAAGAATATCTTAAAACTGAAAATTTTCAAATCAAATTACTGAAAATTCTTGTATACAGAATTATTTTCTTCCTACATCCGCAAAAAAAAATTCTTCAGTTTTTTATTTTCAGTTGAATAAACAAATACATATAAAGAAATCAGTTTTAATTTCCCAGCGAAGGAATTTAAAGACTGAGATTTCTTACTTGAAACCGGCTGAAGTTTTCAAATGAAATGGCTAAATATTTTTGTGTGTAAAAAATTATTTATTTAAAATTACACCAGAAAATAATTTCCCAATGAGGGAAATTTTCAATTTGGCAGGTTAATCTGTTTTTATTTTAAGCCGCACGAAAAACAATTTTCATTTCATAATCATTTCGATGAAAAATTCCCTAAAAAGGGAAGGGCTTCACCTTAAAGCAGTATTTTTTTGAGCAAATTAATTTATATAGTTATTTAATTAATGATGTAAAATATCTTTATATGATAAAAATTTCCCTTCAAGGGAAAGTTTTAATTTTACAATTTGTATACTATTTATATTTATATACATAAATAATCCTTAACAAAAAGTAACAGGAATTGTTTTTTTATTGAAATTTACGCAAAATAAAAAGTATCCCAGCGAGAGATATTTTTTAAACTGAAATTCTCAGCTTGAAGACAGATGACATGTAAACAGAGAATTTTTTTTTTTTTTTTGGAAATCAGCCTTAATCTTACAGCAAAAAAATCCCGATAATAGAATTTTTAAAGTAAATTTTCAAATATGTTATAAATTAAAATATTGTTTTCTATTTTTCTTTCAAAATCACCAGAGAATTTCCGCAGAATTAAACTTTCCCACCCTGAAAAATGTTAATATTTAAACCTTTTTTTTTTTGCTTATTTTTTATTTTTTTCCATACATTCATTATATCGGTAGAAAACTCCAGATAATTATTTTCACTTTCTTTTACTAATCAGGGGTGTCATAGAAACCAATATTATTGGAATTGGTTTTGAAAACGACTAAAAAAGTTATTTGCTGTCATGAATTCCAATGTTATCGGTTTTATGTTCGAAACAGAATTAGTGTTGGATTTAGGTGTCACAGAAACCAATATTACCAAGCAGCTAACAGCTGACAGATTTCATTGCCGCACTTTTATTTGTCATCCAATTTGATATTTTGCATAAATTTAAGTAAATTTTATATTATTATATATGAATTCTAGCATTTGTTGAAATATGTAGAGGAAAACACAAAAATAAAACTCAAAACTCCATAATCGTGGAGTTTATGGACAAGTATCCAGACCTTCCGAGAGGCTTTACATAGAGGAGTAAACCAACCGTAGACAACTGGTTGACAGTGTGCCCCTACCCAGCCATATGCTAGAGACGTTTCCAACAACTCTTTGTTAAGGCCCTTCGCATTAAATTCGCAACGAAGCTGCAAGTTGTAACATTGGCAGAATCTTAGAACGGGAAAGATGTTGTTTTATTGCTTCTAGGACCATCCGAAAAGCTTATTTGTTTAGTCGCTAGCATCCCATGAACCAGCAAAGCAGCTTTAAATGTGAACGCATATTCTAAACTTTATAAAAAATATAATTAAGTTGTCTCCGGCAGCGCAAACGAATTGCTACAATCTCGCAATATTTTTCTTCTGAACTTTTCCGAACGCTCTTCCTCCAATAGCAAATATAAAACAGCAGCATTATTCATATTCCTTCTTTTTTTTTACTTACAACCCTGAAATTTTTGATATTTTTAACAAACACTTTATATTTTGTCCACAAAACTAAATAACTAAAATTGTACACAATTATACAAATGTAGACAACAGCTGATTCGAATATTGGTTTTGTTTGCATTCGAAGATAACAAAACCGATTTGGTTTCATGACACCAAATGAAACCAATATTGGTTTTCAAAACCAGGAAACATCAAAAACGACTTGGTTTCTATGACACCCCTGACTAACTGGAAAACTATACTAAATATAAATATCTTAGCTGAACACATTTGGCCTTGTAACATGCTAGAAATTTATTAAAATCCAAACAGAAAATAATTAATTTAGTTTTTTCTAAAACTTTACACCGAATGAAAATTAGCAAAAAAAAAGAACGAAAAACACTATTAACGAAACGACATTTTTAATCAAGTGGAGCAAAATGATTTATGTACAAAAACTTACTCTGCAAATAAAATTTTCAGTTAGACAGAAAGTTCCCATTGAAAATTTTAATTAATTAATCTGTAACGCATGGAAATATCCCAGTGAGAGGAAAGCCCTTTGAAAGTTTTTTTTTTATTCGAGCTTGTATAAAATCTTGTATAAAAACAAATTTCTTCTCAACTTTAAGTGAACAAAATCTGAGACACAAGGAATTACTTTATTTGAATTTAAAACTTTTTAAAAGGTTTTTAATAAAACTTTATTCTAATGAAATGTTCAAAAAATAAATTTAAGCTTAAATTCCTATTACTTGCCGACTTCAAGACTTTTTTGTTAAACACAACACTGTGATACACTTACGAGTGAGTACAAGCTTTTATGAAGTTACCAAGCTGCGTTGAAGGGAACGAACAGCACAAGATCGTATAAAGCTAAAAATGGTAGACAAACACACGACAGCACTGACAGGCAAACAGACAACCGAACTGGCGGACAGGCGCGTATGCAGGCGTGAGTTTATTACTAGTCCAAAGTATATAGTTAAGTAATTTTGTTTTATGGTCATACGAGCATAAGAAACTTTTCCACATATTTTTTTATTATTGTGTTTCTTTTCCAACACATTGTTTGTCTGTTTTGTTTCAAGGAAAGAGCAACCAACCAATTTGGTTAAAAATCACTGTAATGCATTTTAAAATTTTGTTGCAGGAGAAGCACCAACAGCCAAACAGATTTACAAAAACCACATTTCAAAAGTGATTAAATTTGATGTAGAGTTAATTTTGGGTTTAACTTAAATTTTTGGCCAAAAATCACAAAACAAAAATGAAATTCTAAAGAAGTTCTCAAAAAGGATGTTTGCTGCTTGATATTTGGCAAGAATTACTAAATAAACCGAAAAGAAATTCTTTGAAATAACACCAAGTGAATTTGCTAAAAATGGTTTTGGCAGTTAAATCTTTTTTCTGTTTTTTTTTTCTTTTTTTGGATTACTGCTTTGCTGAGGTGCAAAAACAAACACCATTATGAAAACACCTTGTGGTCGTTCGTTCACACAAGCGGCCCCAGACGACATTCGGAGTGAGTTCAGGTTTTATGATGGAAGAGGGGAATCAAATAATGCAGCACCGACTATCAATAGGGTTTTGCAGCCATAGCCATGCGAAACAACAACAACAACAACAAGCACAACACAACACAATAAACATATTTGTATTAAAACATTTGTCTGACAAATTACTACAACTGTTCACTTGGCACTTTAAATATGTGCGAACGAGTACTCGGAGTCAAACTCACAGATACTGCAATCATACTCGTAATAAAACTTGCACATTTGCCAACAATCAAGTGCGCACGAACACACATTTACTACATATGAATGTATGTATGTATATGTTGTACGTATGTATGTAGTATATGTTTCTCTCTACATGTGTTTATCGTAAAACGTCTGGCCAAAAACAAATGTTAAGAAATTTTTGTGTTTCTGTAATCTAACATTTATGTAGTTATTATTGCTTCTACGTTGGCCAGTCTGCCCGGTTTGAGTGTCGTGTCGAAACAAACGTATTGCGTGCAACAGTAGCCTGACTGCCTGCCAATGACTTAAAAAGTCATAGTCATCAAAATTGAGCGAAACCTCTTTCAACTAATGTTGGCTAAGGAAAGCAGCCAAAACATATTAGATGCGTATAAAGCTTTTGACCATTTCAAAGTTATCTGTGGGTAGCATGCATTTCTAAGACCTGTAACAGTGAAGCTTGGCTACACAACCCAACAAATGTGTTCGTATCCCAAAACGTTTAAACAAATTTACAATTTGCTTTAACTGTTCACAGATAACAAATTTAATGTTTTAATAATGATCGATTTTTTTCATAAACTATCGATGCAAAGTTTAAAGATAAAAAAATTTGTTTAAAGATAACGTTTTTATGTATAAACTGGAAGTTTTGCCCTCAGAAAAATTATAAATGAACAACTTTTCTATAGAAAAGTTATCGATAGCAAAATTCTCCGGCAGCAAATTATCGATAAAAATATTTTTCCTCAAAATAATTGAAGGTAAAAATAGAAAAGTTATCGACCCTAAGATATTTCAATAAAAAGTTATCGGTTTGGATAAAAAAAATCTTGTATTAAAAATTATCGATAACAAAACTTTGTTTAGAAATAATGCCGGCACTATAAAACTTCTGTATAAAAAAATAAACTAAATACATAATAATATTTTATTTATCTTATGGATAGATAACATTTTCTATAAAAATGTTATGGGCAAACAGTTTTTTATGAAGAAGTTATCGATAAAAAATTTTTGAATATAAAAATTTTAAATAACAAATTTCCATCTTGACAAAAGACTTACTTGGAAAAAACACATACAAGTGAAACGTAATCAATTAAATTTGAAAACCAAAAAAATGTTTTAGTTATTAGGACCATCATCTACATTGAGCTTAGAAAACAAAGTCATGTTGTATAAAGCTATTCTGAAGCCAATTTGGACTTATGGTATACAATTGTGGGGTACCGCTAGCTATTGAAATTCTACAAAGATATCAATCCAAAACTCTTCGCTTAATTACTAATGCTCCCTGGTTCATCAGAAACAACAATATTCATAAAGATCTTAGCATCGCAATGGTCAAAGAAGAAATTAATCGTTTCAGCGACAGATATCTAAACCGACTTAGCCATCACTCCAATGTGCTAGCCATCAATTTATTAGACGATATCAACGAAGTGCGTAGGTTAAAAAGGGTACATGTACTTGACCTACCTTTTAGAAAATAATATTTAAGATGTATATATTTATGTAAATAGTGCAACATTTAACAACTGTTGTTTACTGAGCTGTTTTTTTTTTTAGTTATGATATGTTTTTAATTATTATTAAATTTGGTTATTATTTTAAATTTTGTAAAATAGATAAAAATAAAAAACAAGTTACAAAAAAAAAAAAAAAAAAAAAAAATAGTGATCGTAAAAATATGAATAACAGAATGTTTCTTAAAAAAAAAAAAATCATCGATAACAGAAATTTTTAGGCAAAATTATCATCTACGAAATATTTCCTTAAATGAATTATCAATAATAGTTTTTTTAAACTATATTATAATATTTAGAAAAGAGTTTTTCATTAGATATGTTTTTTTGTAATTTTGTTCCACTGTTTGATTAAGTTCTCTATCTTATTTCTTCTAGATATTTTAGAGCACATATTATGTACATATGTATATTTTCTTCTTTCCTAGCATTAGTTTTTTTGTTGTTCAGTGTACTCGTGGCATCCAACATGTGTTGTGTGTAGAAATTTATAGTTTCTGTTTTGCGGGTCCTATGAAATTTCTGTTTAAACATCAATTTGCATCAACGAAACGCTTCATCAATTTACTTAAAAGTCAAGCGCAAAGGCATGCAAATATTTTGTTTCGTCTTCGACATCATCTCGGCCATCAATTCAACCAGCGTTGTCTACTTAAAACTAGTCAACTAGTGCCACCATCGTCATCTTCAAGCCATGCTATTCGCAGCAGTAGACCGATGGAGAGAAGCAAAACTTCTCCACCGTAACATCAGCTGTGGGGATGCCCGTACCCATCATCGAATGTTTCGTTTATACTATTTTGCGAACATGTGCAAGTATTATTAGACATTTCGTTTCAATAAATATAAGTACATACGAGTACATGCAACAAATAAACATAAAAGAGGTTGATAAAAATTGCTACGTACATACATTTTTCAGTATAAAGTATAAATCCTAAACATTAAACCGTACAATATTTTAACAACTTATATTTAAAATCATGCAGCAGGTGCTTAAATTAATGTTTTGAAATGGTTAATAGTGTGAAAAGGGCTTTCTTTTCCATATCAATATTTCTGCAGTGGCAATTTTAAGTAAAAATATTGTTTTTCGTGTTATTAAATAAAAGTAAAAACTTATGTTTTCTTTTTTTTTTTTTAGTAAAATACTTCATAAAAACAGTATAAGAGTAGAATATTATAAGAACTATGTCTGGTCTTAGCTCTTATACTTTTACACCGGTTTTTTCATTAACGATAACATTGCCGTTCATCCTAAAAATTAGACAAATGTTCTCTAGCAACCTAGTGGTTACAGGCCGCGAACATACTGCAAACCCCTACAGAGTACATAACACGTTCATCCCGAACATGCTGGCTTTCTTACTAAGGGGTAAGAACCAAATAATACTTTTTCATCGCATGCTCGCAGTTTTTACAGGAGCACCAGTAATTTTATAACAGACATAAGAAAAGAACTAAACTAATATTTTTTTCTTTTGAAGCTGTCATTGGTCGGGGAATGAACCTCTGTACTGTGTCAAGAACAGATAATAGGTTATGGTCGGAAAGAAAAAGTAAGAAAAGAACACATATAAAAAGGTTCTGAAATAAGGGGCACTAAAAATTTCATCAGATTGTAAACTGTCGCAGTATTAATAGAAGAAGAGGGGGGAAGAACACACCCAACACGACGACCATGACTAGCGTAATTACCGTAGATAGCAGGTAGTGCCACTTGCAAAATGTAGCTTTAAAAGGAAATTTTATTACCCTCCAATTGTTTAATTATTTTCCAAAGATTTCATTGCTTTAAACGCTCTGCTGATTAAATACTTTTATAGCCAAAAACTGTTAAAATAACTACTAAAAGTTGTTTGCGGTTTTAGGGCGAAAAAAATAGTACATTGAAATAAAAAATAAAATATGATACAAGTGGTATTTAAGTCTCTTCTATTCAATACCGTTGCTTAAAATGGTGAAACATGGCACGCTTAGCAATCATCCGCCAGCCACATTATCATATTCTGTTACTGCTGCTTCTCACAGCGCATTACAGACATCGAGAAACGAGATGGAAAGTAAAATTTAAAGATTATTACTGCGGATGTAGTTGTACGAGTATGTAGATTGTGTCGCAGATATAACCAACAAAATGAAAATAACGTTTTAAGACATATCGTTGATATTCGTCGTCTAAAACATCATTATCATTGTCATCATCATCCTTGACTAACATATCATTCGCCTCGTAGTCATCATCAATGTCGTATGTACTAAAAATCAATTTTAGATTATATTACATCTTGTCGAATTTTCCACTTCTGTTAACTTGTGTATTTTTCATAAACAATTTTTTTATTCTTGTTTCTGTTATTTCTGCGGTTTATTTTGCTTTACTTTGCAGCAGGTTCACAGGCATCACATGTATTTATGAATTTATATGAAGTAAAAACTGGATTTTCTTGTAGTTATAATATATATGTACATATATGAAACGAAATAAAATGAATTTAATAAACATTAACTTTAATGTGATTGAATAATGTCACTTTTTATAGGGTCATTGAAATGTGCGAGTGATTGGCGTGCAGGAAAAGATATATAAACATAAATGGCAAAGTATGTAGCAAATACTTTTGCCTCCAAGCCTTTAAACTATATTTAATAGCGAACTTCAAATTTTCATACCACCCTCTTCTAACAGCATGTTAAACCATGTTAACTTCATATTTACGACTTGATCAAAGCACTTGACCGTTGAAGTCGCACAACAATAAAGGAAAATACCTATCAAATTTGCACAACTATACCTCCTTTTGCATTTTATTTATTTTCTTGGCCACTCTCAGTGTAGCGAGCATTTACGTGTCAGAAAGACACAGCTCAAATGTGCATGTGTCTGTCACAATCGTCAATAAATGTGACAGGTTGCCTGAGTACGCTGACGACATTGACATTATTGGCCACAACACGCAAGTGATTTTAAGCCGCCGCCTTTGCAATAGTTTAAATATTATCAGGCATCTTAAGTTGAATTAAATTTATTGAAAGCAAGTCGTTAAGGCTGGTAACAAGCGTGCAAATGACAACGTACAAAAGGTTTCCTTTTTTTAAATTAACAAAGTTAATGTGATGCCGACTTTATACATTTTTGTAAGTAAAACTTTTTTAAAGTAAAAGTGGCGGCGTCAGGCTGATCCGAAACGAGTTGGTGTAATTTTTAAAACCTTTTCACCAAAAATTAATTTAAAAAACCAGAGCGGTGGAAAAAGAATATAAGTAAGACATACAGTAACTTTAGGGATATTAACATATCTTGATACTTTTCATCACTATCTAGATAGAATCTTCCTTTACCACTGATTACCAGATATCTCGCGTTAATATTCGTTGTCAATAACATCATCGTCATCATCCTGGACATTGTCATCAACGCCGTATGTATTAAAAATTGTAATACATCCTGGATCTGCAGTTCATTGTTCTCACCATCGAATTTCTATCACTAACTTCACGATTATGTACTAAATCGTTTAAAAGTCTAACTAATCTAAGATTTCTCTACTGTTTCAAACTAATTTCTTCTGCTATCAAATTGTCCATGTCTCATCCCATCTGAAGTTAATCCCCTGATCTTTTCAGGCATTGGCGAATGAGGTGTTGATGAAACGCATATCTTCATTAAATGCTAAAGGTACCGTTTCTTACATTCTAGCAATTGCCGCAGTAAAATATTTCGTCCCAAAAAGTTGCGTATGATTGAGCACAACAGACTATTACCAGACTCATTTCAGACCGCTTACCAAACAGCACAATAGCACCAATAACTAGACCTGACGCTAATCAAATTCTGATGCAGAGTTACCATCTTTGGAACACAATCTGGCTCTTCTAATATTTTTAACAATTTAAATTGTAATCTGTACGTTCCAGCTCATCTGAATGCTATGCTGAAACGTAAAGGAAATGCGCTATGCGATTAAATTTGCTTCTACTTCACTACCATTTATTACGACAGAGATGTATAATTTTTACGTATTTTACATCCAATCACTTTTGTGCCGCACATAGATTGGCAGCTTTTGACCTTCTGGCAAATCCGGGATACCTGTTGTACAGCCTTGTACAATGTTTTCTCCTCTAGGCATATTTTTACCATTTACTGAGGCATTGAGATTGTATGTGAGTTACACTTGGTATTTTCTACTGTGAGATTCTTTAAAAGTTTCAGATTTAATGTGCCCGTAAGCTGGAAAAAAAGAGACATTATAAGTGCGAAAGAAATTACAAAAAAACCAAACCTTCATTAGCATTTTAGATTTAGGCCGAAATTCAAATAATCTTATTTAATACAAAAAACTTCTTTTTAAAATTATAATTATTTTTTTTACCACGAAACTATTTTAAACTCAACAAAATCCTGCCAGAGAGTTACGAATATTTGCTGTCAGTTTTTTTAATTGAACTGATTTCAGCTCAAGTGCATCTTAACAACCTGTTACATGAAACTTCTGTTAACCCCAAGCGAAAAATAGTCAGGCATTCAAATAACACTGATTGGAAAATAAGCCACCTACTGTAAATAAAAACGTCCCGACAACATCAGTTAAGCTAATAAATGTATGATACTGTTTCATAAAATTATTACTATTGCCATAATATTTCTTAATTTTCTATCCAAACAACCAGCAACAATTTTACAACTGCACAGATTAATAAATACCACAAACAACATGCCACTGCATCCAGCCGAAAACCAACAGCAGCAGCATGAGCTGCAGCAGCAAGTGAATTCTATATCAATTCCTTTGCCATTCTACTGCAATAAGGGAAACTTTTAAATTGTAGACGATGAAAAAAAGAAGGCAACAATAAAATTTAACAGCCAGCAAAAATGAAAACAGCAGTTGAAAAAAGAAAACGAAACTAAAAGCTGCTACAACAATATTAAATTGGCAGGCAACAATTATTGTGAATTAAATTGTAATAAAAATTTTTAAATTTATCGCAAACCAATGAAGAACAAACAGCATGTCGTAACAACAACGCCGCTGAAACAACATTGGCGGCGCCCCGCCCGGAAATTCAACCAAACAAGTTCAAAACACACAGCTGTAATTTTAACAAAATTTTTAACAATCCTGGCACGATTTGTAAAAACAAAAAAAAATGGAAAAATTAAAAGCGAAAATAACACTAAAAAAGAACGAAATCAACTCACTTTTCTACTCTTTGAATGCTAAAAGATCATTGAATAAACGAAAGAGGAACCCAACCAACCAACGGAATGGAAAAACTGGACAAAAACACACAAAAAAAAAAACATTCAATTGGTTTCGTCTTTTATTTTGTCAGATATAATCGGCACGCACGTACTTGTACGAAAAAAAGAAAGAAAGAAATAAGTGCAACACTGATTGCCACACACTCTTTGCAGTTAAACGAAATTAAAGATGAACCACTACCATCAACCGCATCATAGTCATCGTCACTTGTTCTACTAGAGTTGGAGTGGCAGTGTTTGTTCACTGGGTACTGCTGCTCTTCACCAGTCAGTCTAGTCATTGTACACCCAAAATAAATGGAATTAAAATTAAAAGAATTCATGCCATCAGCACAACAAGAAGAAGGTAACATGAGAAATTGCAATAAAATCAAAAGAAGCTTTTGCATCAATGTTGAACAATTATTTTTGTCCCAAACACCCTACGCCGGGCGTTTTGCGGAACTTCAGTTCAAGTTTGTTTTTCCATTTGAAAGGAAGACAGGAAACAAACAGTTCACAATAACATCCTGAGAATAAGAAAAATTATTTTCTCTCCGAAGAAGCGTAATTCGTAATCCGTACTCGACAGCGCACAAAATTTTCTTAACAAATTTATTAAATAAAACAATTTATGGTGAAAACAAATTAAAAAAAAAATTCATATAATTGTTTTCGGAAGTAAAAAAAAATTAGAATTTATGCGTCTTAGTGTGGGAAATACTAATTTTAATTGATTAAGATTTGTGACTTTTTGCATTGAGGTAAAAAAAAAAACATTGTTAATTTTTAAACGGCTTTCCAAGTTTTTAGCAAATGCCATCCCTTTTAAACGAAAATGAAACAAGTGTTTAACTAGCGGCACGCAGCATATTATGTGTCACCATTTTTTTATAACTATTTCGATCTTGAGTTATCGAACTCTCTTCCACTTAGCACTGGGTAGCAGAGAAAGTGCCAGAACCTGTTGACACCTGATGTCCCCGTTGGCCTTCATATAAAAAAATATATTAAGCCAGCCAAATCTGGACATTTTCATTCTACGCCTGTGCAGCGAGAGTCTACCTTTACCATCCTCGACCTTGTCTTTCTTCCTGAAAGATAAGAAGTAAATTATTCCTTGGTGGCCAGCCAAAGAAGGCTGTGAAACACCAACAGCTGGTCGGTCTGTAAGTTGTATAACGTCCGTCTAATGGACGGCTGCCACGTACTGTTTCGCAATGGTATCACACTTTTCATTATGTAGTTCAGGATCGCAGAACAGACTCTCAGCTCCTCTCTTAACAATTTCAGCTGCTGGTTAGTCACCGCATCATTGTTGTAACGTTGATCGATACTTTTTGTTAGTTAAACTCAAGAAAATTAAGATCAAAATAATGGGTGGTGGGGGGGGGGGGGGGTACTGACCTAGAACTTCGCTAGACCTAGAGTACAGGAAAGAGAGAGAGAGAGAACTTTCCCAAAGCTACTGTTTACAATAATATCCCTCAGTTACTTTGAAAACCCTTATGGAACACAAATTTTAATTAACACTTTTATAGTAAGGATTTTGTATGGGGAAGTTTTTTCTCGGTGGTAAAACACTGTGCAGAGCTTCCGTCTGTTCTTTATTATTATTTGAAGGTTTTTTTTTACGGAACACTTTTGATTTGATAGTTTCGTGGAAGTCTTTCATAAACAACGAACGTAGAAAGAAACAGCAAAATAAGTGAATGAGTACAATAGTCTAGTATTAGTGTCGATTTATTGATTTTAATTGTAACGTGAGCCGTTTTACAGACTTAAGGTTGCTGCAAACACACAAAAAAGAAACAGCAGAAGCCAACAGCAACTGCCAACAATAGCAAATGTGGCAGCAGAATAAGACCAAGAATGGGAAAAAGCAAATCTGATTTAAAGCTTCATGTGTGCAATATTGTCTAAACAAGGCGGTAAAAATGTTTTGAATCTATAAATTCTTCTCGCGGTATGTGCGTCAACCAGATAAACGAAAACTATTGTTGTATCACCGTCGATGGCGGCAACGACGAGCAGCAGCGTTGCTGCTGATGATGGTGGCGAAGTCATGTTTTATAAAATGTTACACCCAAGGGGGCATATCATGACATTTTATTGTGATGCCATCTTGAGAGGTGCTTATTACGCATGCGCAACGCATTTTTTATTTTCATGCCACCAACAACTGTTGAGGATTTCTTTAAGACAGTTCCAGTCATTTTCGTTGCTGCTGCAGCAAGAAAACAAAAAAACAGTAAAAACTTTAAACTATTTTTATAAATTTATGTTTTAAGCGGGGATTATAAATGTTATTCGAAATACATACGCTTTGTAACGAAAGGGCTACTGTTGTTATTTAAATTCGTTTCGGTAGTTTTGTTTTGTGAAAGAATGAAGAAGGATGTAAAAAATTATTAAGACAATGACTAATATTTACTTGTGTGTTTGTTAAAAGCCACATACGCCGTCGCCTTTACTGAATATCAAAATGGAACTGTTTCCATCGTAAAAAAGTTCGATCCTTTTCTGATCCTGGGTCTGATAGAATGGAGACAAAACAAATATGCTTGTACCGGCATATATAGAAAGCATGTGCGGAAATTCAAAAACCACAGATACAAACCACTATTTTAGGAAAGAATATTTTTAATTACTTAGATTTAACAGGATCTTTACGAATCTTGGGCTTTAGAAATAGTGCAATATTGCAAAGAAACTTCAATAAGTTTAACAAAATATAAGCGCAGAACAAAAGAAACAGAAAACTAATTTGAAAATTACCGACTGTCCAATTAGTGATTTCGAAGAAATAAGCAATAAGTAAATTTTTATTAGTCTCTCGAAAAAAAAAAATTTTAAATATTGTACCACAATTTTTTCCATTTCTTGTAATTTACTACTGCGAACACTAAAAATTAGGTTTTTAATTGAATTCATTAAAAGTTTTATTATATCAGTAAAACATTTTATATGTTGGAATAATTTTGCATCATCAGTGATATATTAAACCAATCATTTAACTTAAAACCACTACTAAAATAGCTCCTTTAATTGAATTGAATAAAATTTTAGTTATATCAATAAAACTTATATTTTTCTGCACTGAAAAGATATTCTATTATTAACAACTGTGAAATGTTTCACATTGGACTATTAAAATTTTAAATTACATCTACAAAATTTATTATTCAATCAAATAAAAGTTTAATTAGTTCGTTCCTGTGCTGACAAAAGATTCTTGTTGCGATCACTTTTTTGAATTAATGCTTAATCGAATATTTTATGGTCTTAAAAATTTAGAAATAATATGGTTACATAAATCAGTCTCTTTCAGTTCTGCATTATTCGCCTTCAATCTGTTGCACAAATAATTCACTGAGCGGTGCTACAAAGTCTTTTATCATAGTATTAACTTGACATTAAATATAAATTTATAAATGAACAATCTGAAGAAACCTTAAATAGACAAATTCCCACAATCATTTTGAGTCACCATTCAGACACTCACAAACAGCCATAAACTTGAAAGATGTTGGCAATCCAGCATACGTTGAACAACAATAACAACACAACACAACACTTGTATTTTGCCACAATGTTGTTTATTAAGGAAATCATGTTGTAGCTAAAATATTGCATGAATATGTACAAACTAGAGAGCAGCACAACACGTTGTAACGTCAAAGGGAAAAATTGGGAATCTTGTACAAAATTTTAACGACTGTGTTTTTAAGAAAAAGTATATAATCCGTAATGGTTTGCAACAAGTTTGGCCGAGGATTGCTTGTTACTTTGACAAGCTGATGTCTAATGTATAAAATATTTATATATATTATTCTCAATATTTAAGTGTCTGTTGCCGTATTTGAAACAAATCCAATGTTTTTAATACCAAAATCATTCCAGGCCTCTAATATGTATTTCATGTAATGGATATTTATAGTTTTGTGTATAATTTAAACATACCATATAAATTAATATATTCATGTAGCCGTATGTGTATGTACTCGTGTGTCTATTTATTTATGCCGTAATCAACACACAAACACGTACTTCTTGGTTATGCCTTTATATTTATACTCGTAGTTGGTGCAAATTACATTTTTGTTCTAAAGGAAGACATAAAATATGATTAATGGTTCCATTTAAATTAATTATTATATAAATATTTAAATATAAAACAGGCTTGTGCACCTCCCTCTTAGTGTCCCTGTTCACCGCCCGCTCTCCTACCCAGCTCTTATTGTATTTCGCATGTACTACATTTTCCATTACTTTGTTGTCAAAATGCTTGTTTGTTTGATAATAATGAATTTGTAGAAGTCTTTATGCACAAACATACATATTTTACAAACAAATGATTTTCATGCTTCCAAATTTGTATTTGTATTTATAAGTTTGACAAAAAGCCATTTAATGTCACATGCATCAACAAACTACAAAACCTACATTAATGCTTATTGGGGTTTTGTAGTATACATGTGTACATATAAACCAACCACCCACCCCACCCCTACCCCACCAAACACACACACACACACGCACATACACACATCCAAACACACATGCTTTGTGGCAAAATTTATAAATGTTTATATTAAGTATGTATTTAATTTTCCAAATGTTTCCGTTCAATTTCAAATCATTCTTTTCTTAGTACTGAAGTAAAATGTTTTGCACAGAAATCTGAGATAAATGTTAATAATAATGCATGGAAACCAAAGTAATTAATTGATGGAAAATAGGGAGGAAAGTCAAAAAGCAGGTTAATAAGTTTGAGTGTTTATGTTTGGCTGCGAGTGTGTGTGAATGTGTGTGAGAGCTCATTATTAGCATTCAGGTGAAATAAGATTTTAAAGAGCATCCGGTATGATTTTCATGATGCAATTTTTATGTTCATATTAAGAGGACTAATTTGTCAGGTATTTACTTTTCCTCATACATAATTGGTTTTTACTTAAAATTAATAACTTAAACAATATTTTCATTTAAATATTCATCTCTTTCCTTTACACTAGAAACTTTAGAGCTTTTGTTAGTTTCAAGAATGAGAAAAATTGCAATTTGGGAAGGCTGTGGATTATTTTTATTAGAAGAATACGACGTAATTTTCACTTGGCCACAACGACCAAAATCCCTCAACGGCGTTTCGTCATTCATATGCCATAAGAATGAGTAAAGAAATTGTCGTCCCTTTCATTTGTTGTTCTTCTAATAGTCGTAATACATCATATGGCACATTTGCTCCAAACCGGGAAATGTCTTCTCCAAATACAAATAATGTATTAATTTGATTTTGTAGGTATTTTAGGCAAAACCAGAAATTATTATACCAAATATTAACAATACAAAAACCTGAACCGCATAGAAATGTTTTTTAAAATCCTCATAAAATTGTGATTTTTCTCCAATTTTACTTCAATTAAAAAACGAAATGCAATTAAAATACATTTGCGTTACGTCTACGTTTTCTACTTTATTATTTTTAACTCACCTTCTGAACCAAAAGCTCATTTGCGTTTTTTGTTTTTCTTTCGTTTAGGACATTAAAGGATGTGATTGGACCAAAGGGCCATGTGAGCTGGATTGCGTTCTGTTTTTCCGACATAAGAGATCATTTTAAGCCAATAAGAAATGTAGAAGACTAAAATGTTGGCAAGTTAATTTGGGCTTTGAAAAGTCGGGAAGATGGTTTTAACTTCATGTCATGTGTCACACTGAACATCATTGAAAAATATTGGAAAATTCTTTCGAAAGTAAGAGTCACCGAACTTAGGTTTAGAACAAGCAGTCTTTTCATTTTGACGGCAATTAATCCCATCCCAAAATCTGGAAGATCACCATTGTCCAACTAAAGGTAAGTGCAATACCTAAAGCCAAACTTCTGCGTTAGTACAAAAGTGCTGATTTTTTTCATTAAAGGCAGATGGATCTGTGTCAGAATATCGATCAAAATTCGACATAAATTGAAAAGAAAATATCGTTAAAATTTCTTCAATGTCAAACAGACGTCAGCAGTAAATTAATTGCTCTGCTGGTAGAAGCTGCTCCCCAACTCATAACACATCAACCGCTGCCCTGATAGAAATCTAGAAAACCTAGAATTGTTTTTCTAATACATCGAACTTTAAAAAAAAGCCTCCAACATAAAATCAATTGAAAACAATTTATACAGACATAACTATAACACAATGTCACGTAACAATTTCGAGTCTGTTTGTAATTCTTATTTTACTACTTTTTTTTTTTTGAAAATCTACGAAATGAACAAAACACAGAATATGAAACGTAGAGCAAAACAAATATCGCCGCAGCAAACAAAAAAGCTTTGAAAACTAACAACATTTTTATTATAATTTGCTGCACATGACATATTCTTAACTTGTATAACACGAGCAAGATTCCTGCATAATGTCACAAGTTGTGGCAGTGTCTGAACAATTGACTGGTGAAAACGAGCAGGATGATGATGGTAACGATGACGATGATGATTGTGATGAATTTAATGATGATTATTTGTTAAATAATGCGGTTGGCGATGATGACAACGTTGACACTGACGAGTAGAAAAAATGATGATGTTGATCAGATTTAGTAGTTCAGATGGTTGATCATTTGATTGGTTGGTTGGTCGGTAGATTTGTTGTCTGCCCGCTTGATTGCTTTGTTATTTTTTTTTTTTTTTGGTTGCAGCTTCGAAAGACCTCAGTCCGTCCGGTTACTTTGTATGAAATTGGAGTTGACTTTCAGTGACTAAAAATTACATTTCGATGATCATCGATCGTGATTTGAGATGACATCATGTCTCTGCAAGCTGATGCTTTTTTTCCTTCGAAACTTTTTTAACTGCCCAGCATCTGCGATAAGTTTCGCTTTTAGTTTTTTCCAAAATCATGTTTTTTTTTCTTTGTATTAAACTATTTTAAGAGTTGCTTGTTTTTTACTCGCAAGTTGTTCTCTATGTACTGTAGTCCTGTCTACAAGTTGTAACAATGACATTTAAGTTAAAACATTTAGCTGTGTGTCCGCCAGTGGCTTGATTTTGCACAAAAACTAAAGCTCCGATAAAATTACCACCACCACTACTTGTAACCGCAAAGTTTTTGCAGTACGTTTCCAATAAATTGTCCGTTTTTGCTTGTTTTTGGAAAAGGTAATCTGATGGCAATTTACAGAGGTATTCCTGATATGAAGCCTGGTTTGATAGTCTCCCCATCCGTGACGCAACAGATCTCTACTTTCGTATAATATTGTTTATTTCAAGTTAAAAATGCTCTTAAAAAACGTGCAAATGAAAAACTCAAATTTGAAAGTATAGTTCCATTTTGATTGCAATCATAACATTGTTCGAGCAACAGTTATTATAGATAAAACAATATTATAGATAAAAGCAACAAAATATTGTACTCTCTAACAGGTTCTTTATAGCTCCTTTGGGGGCAGCAATTTAAAGCAATATAAAATCGATCTTATCGATGTAATGGTGTCATAGTTTTTTATACTAGAAGTCGGAATATACTCGCAGATTATAGGAAGGAGAACACAGAAAGCTTGTCGACCTTTGACTTTCTACATACACAAAAAATGCCTCTACAGGCAGTTTATTTCACAGAAGGGCCGTATGGAAATCCGGACTAGAACAGCCCGAATTTAATACTTTAAGGTACCGAAGCTTTTACTTCGCTGATAGTGTTAGTAAGTTCTGTTCACCTAACATGTGGACATACAGTATGTATCTCCTCGGTACCAGTGCCGCACAGATGATCATCAAGTGTTCCACTGACTCCTCCTCTTCATCGCAAAATCTGCAAGTGCCCATTCTGTATAGGTCCTTACAGCGAGTATAGTGCCCTGTTAGCGCCTCCAACAGTTTTAGCGCTAGTTTCGTCCTCTTGGCATCTCAGCTCAGACTATCAGTATCGTTGTTACCCATTTGTCTATCTCTCCTTTAAGAAGACTTTTTTTGAAGAAAAACAATGGAGTGTCCTGGAGCCCAGAGAGTGATTAATGTGCAATGCTTTGAGCGCTATTCTGGCCAATTGCAGAGGATTGCATGAGCTCTGGACGACGGGACAGAATGTCGCCTGAGCAAAACCCATTATAGAAAAGGCAATGTTACGTTGGGGATTTCGCTGTCTCTAGCAACTCTACAACAAATATTGAGATATTGTCTCATACAGAAAAGTTCTGGTTCTTTTTCGATCGGGGATACTAAAGACTTTACTAAGAATTAAAGCAAGTTCTGGCCCTCTTTCGATCAGATAGAGATGATAGCAACAATATTATGGGGAGTAATTGTTTTCTTTTTCCGTTTAATTAAAGAAGATCATTTTTGTTTTCTTTTTTCAAATAATTGAAGTTCTCTAACTAAATCTTAAATGTAAAGGGTTTCTCTTCCAATTAAAATACACCAACATCTTGTTTTAGAATGCAAAATGGGTGATATTCCCCAACATTTTGTACAATCTTTCTTTCTTCCACGATTATTTGCCCGAATAAACTACTTTTATTTCATACCAATATGCACGATATTGTCAACTTTTTTACAAACTTCTCGGGGCGCTAAGGAGTATTTTTTAATCAAAGAATCTATGAAAGAAAGCCCAGGGACGACATGTTTGCGATACGAGTATAAGAAAATTAGAAGGGGTTCCCAGGCTTACAAATTATGATGATGACTTTTCTGATGCGTTTTGTTTTCAGTTGCTAAAGTTTTTCGCCGTAAGTGCAGCGCCGTCTTTTTTCTGCTTGAATTTTCATTTGAAACGATCACAAAAAGGCTAAGATTCTTGTCGTGTGATAACCAAAAATTTAAGCTCTTCTCTGTTTTCTATTTTGCTGGCAATAGAAAAAATTTCAAAACTTTTTTGTGTTCGTTCGCTTTTTTTTTTAGTTTTTATGGCTACGTAGTGTTATTTAATACCACTTGTTGTTAGTTTTTGGATTGAACAATCATCGTTGTTGAAAGATTGGTTAGTAGATTAAGTGCCACCGATATTGTGGCACAGTACTTGTCAAACGAAAACAAGAAACTTAACAGCAGAAAAAAGAATTACATACAAAAATAAGCAAACAAAAAAGGAAAGCTCTTAGCAAACAAACCAATAAAGTATTAACGAATAAAAACCAAAACAACAACATCTGAAAAACCAACAAAGAAATGACTATAAGTAACAAAAAACAGACAACAAAAAGAAAAAACCCAACATGTCAACTAACTTGTCACTGACGTGCCTACTCCGAGCTTGAGTTGCATTCATTGTTTATAGATTTCGTAAACTTCTAGTTAATGGTTTTCGTTGCTCTTTCGCTTGACTGTGACAATAAACAGAAACAGGTGCATCACATGCCTTAATTTGGCTCAGAACTTGTGTTGTTGCAGCAAAAGTATATGACGCAAGTAAGTTAGTGTGTGTGACAGTTTGTTAGTTTATCTGCGTGTTTTCATGTTTATATCTGTCTTTGGCAAATTCCTAAGATTCCTAACATGGGTGGATGATTAAAAACAAACAAAAAAAAAACAAAGAAATAAAAAGAGTTACAAGTTACAAAACAAAATTTAACATCAAGGCTGAATTTGAAAATAATTGTATGTACAAGGAAGACATAAATTTAGAACATGCGTTCATATAGACCTGAAATTTTGCTATTAAATGCAGGCATTTTTCATCAAACTGGTGAAGTAATATAATATTCCAGCTTCACCAATACTGGTACTCCAAGTCAACCCAGCAACTTCGTTCGATATAATTCAAGCTTCTCAAGAAATAAATGTTATGGCGGTGTGGACATTTGCTTTTACAAAACGTTTCTAATTTCTTTAGTCTATTTTTACCAAATAATAGGAAACTCAAATTTTCAAAATTATAGCAAAGAACTTGTATAATTTATTGTATTAAGTTCCCATAATCTATAAGCATTAGTCAGGCTGACAAGTGGTTCTTTTGGGATTCATCCACGTAGCCACGATACCATTGGCCAGCAAAATCACGTCATTTAAGCCCAAAAGTTAATTATATTTGTTTAAGGATTTTAGAATTGATTCAAATCAGTCTTAAACACTTACGTACGCCATCGAATTATGTATTCACATCAGAAATTTAATTTTGATTTATATACAATAAAAAGCTTTCTCACTCCTATAAAAAAAATGCATTTTTTTAAAGTGAAATTGAACGACTGAGCCCAAGTAGGGTACACAAATCCATAAACAGAAACATTAACATAGAAAACAAAAATGTCACAACAACAAGGTCTTGCGAGCGCTTAAATCATTTTCCAACCCAAACCATCGATCGGCCTCCTGCTTTATGCTTCTTCTATCTTAAACATAAACATTTAACAATATTTAACATGCAACTCTGATAGTGTTGCAATGCGTTGGCGTGATTTACAATCAACTCTGGCAGTGACTGACATTTTTGGGAAACAAAATTAAAACTGAATTTTCAAGAAAATTGGAGGGAGCAAAAAAGTAAATAAAGAAGAAAATGAATTATAGCAAAGCAAGACAAAAACAAAATTAAATTAGGTGTGGTAAATACTATTATTTTGTTAACGTTTAAGCTGCTATTGAGAGCCAAATTACTACATGTAACAGCGGCTAACTCAAGCATAAAATAAGTATTTTTTCGAACTTGTTAAAGATCGATGATCTGTAATGATAATTTGGACACGTTTACGCTTCTTGGTTTGGGCAACACCAACTCATTTCCCTGCTCAAGAAAAGTACAAATTAAAAAAGAAATATATAAAGAAATTAAAGAAAATGAACTGAAAATGATGCTTGACTCTAAATTAAATTTATTTTATTGCTTCCCTTTGCTAGGCAATTGGTCGGTCGGTTGGTTGGCTGTTGGAGTGTCTACGCCTGTCCGTCCAGCTGGCCGCTGGTGTCAGTCTGGTGACTGGGCAAATGTTCTCGCATTTGTCCGAAACGTTCTATTAATTTTTAATGTTCGTTTTGTGTAATTTATCATCATTGCTTAATTTGGGTTGTGCTCTGTTAAATTTCGTGTCCGTAATAATGGTCATAATGTCTATTTCTTTAAATGCCATTAACAACTCGCAACACACTCTTTCTCACAAAATAAACACAAAATCAACAGCAACAGCAACAACAACACCAACAACTACTACTAATACTACTAAATACAATACAAAAAAATCGAAAATTCATTCCAAAGACTTGATATACATTTGTTGCGCCTCAATGATTTCTTTACAATGTGGCAGCAGCAGCAGCAACAACAATAAACGTTGATGTGCTGTGTAGGGAGTTGGACGGCTGCCGCCAGTTGTTGCATTTTGGTTGCAGTCTTCGGTAGCCAAAGCAAAATAAAAAATTCTTCAAACTTCTTCTGGTTGAATTGATTTTGATATTTTCCGTTTGATAGCCCGAGTATCAACAAGATTTGTGAAAATATCTTCCCCGTTTTATTTCTCTTGCTTATTTTTCTTTAATTTTTTCACAAAATTTACATGACATGAGAACCACCTACCTTTTGCTATGACGTTGCGTTGTTGCTTTTTCGTAGAATAAACTGTCGACGCGGCACAAAGAGGTTTCTGTTTTTAGTTGTTTTTCGTACCGCTGTCTTGTGTTGGCTGTGAGTGTATTTTCTTTCTGGAGTTTTGGAAAAGGATTAAAAGTGTTAGACAAGTTGTATGCGGAAAGCTAATGTGAGGTCTATGATAAATGATCTTAAGCTCATTGAAAGATAAAGATCTTTTAATAGAGTATTATTTTCAATATCCAAAATAAAAATAAAAAAATTAACCATTAAAAGTCAAAAAAAAAAAAAAAAAAATAAAAGCGAAGGAATTATAATTAAAAATTTGATGAAGGTTAAGGATCTAAAGCAATCTTTTTCATGATTTTTCAAATTACATTTGATCAAAACTGCGGCTTTTGGGTGGAAAGTTTATTAAAGTTAATGAAATCTTTAAATAAAATCTTAAAATAACTTAAATCGAACAATTGTGTAAAATATATGATTAGGTTTTTCTTAACCCAAAAAAAACTTCCTACAGATTTTGTAGCAGGAGAAAATAATTAAAAATTCAGAATTCTGCAGTAGCGCCGCTCGACAGCGAATCTTAAAATAATAAAATATTGAGTTTGAGAAGTCCACAATATATAAATTCGGTCTTCTTGAAGTCCACAACTTGACGTGTTTTGGGCCATAACTTGGCCGTTACTGAAAGTAAAAGACCGTGGATAATAAAGTATTGAGCTGGGCGCACATCCGGCTTCAGAGATGAAGCTCTTCTCTATTAACAAATAAAATTAAGGCCACAATACACAAACAACGTGCAATAGGGGTTTTAATCTGAGCACAGGCTTTCCTCGACTCTCTTGGTCTATGGTCAAATTCAGCTGGATAACGACAGAGACAGCCATATCAAAAGATTAAAATATGTTCACGACGTCTCACTTTGTAAATTTTAGAAACATTTTTGGGGAATATGTACTATTTAATTACTTTTGTTTATTTTCATTTAATTTATATTATTTAGATTTTTAGGCGTTTTCATAAAAAATGCTTTATTGACAAGTTTTCGCTTTGCAAGAAAACTCTCTTTGCGTTATTTGGTGGCGTCATTTGACTTTAATTAATTCTTTTATTTTTATCTATAAAATGAAAATTTTATTTCTGTTAATTTCTGTCTGTAATTTCCACTTGTGCTCACTTTTTGCAACCATAACCGGCAGACTCAACACAAACTAAACGCGTGCATAAGTGTTTGAAATTTAAAAAAAGAAGAAACAAAAAAATGCTGGAAAAGTGTTGCGAGAAAAGTTGGAAAATAAATATTTTTTTGTCAAACATGACTAATTCTCATGGAGAGAAAATATGTAAATATGACTGCCATAAACCAACTTTTACAGGCATTTGTAAAACTGTTCAAAAACTAAAATAAAACAACAAACTTTTAATAAAACATAATGTGGCAAATGGCCTTTAAAGTGCACACAGAGATGGGATTGTTAGTGGCGACAGAGAAGACAATGGCCATTTAAATCAACAGAACAATTATACTCTTTAATTTGGCAACTAACTGTTTGCACAGTGGGAGCTTATTTTGAAGATGAATTTTTTTGGGGAAAAAGCATTTCCTCGTCATTTTCAAGAACTATTTTTTTTTAAATTAAACATTATTTTCGTTGCATTTAAGAAAAAAAAAAACTTAGTTAAATTCCGGCATTTCTTGAACCAAACAAAAAACCATGAAATTAAATAGCATTTTTCTCTTCACAAACCAGTTCATGTGTGTGCGGCACTTACCATCCCTGTACCAGACATTTGCATGAGGGGGGGTTATAAAACAAGAACTAAAAAGATTTGCAGTCAGTATGTCATTCACATTTGCAAGCAAATAAACAGACGAACACACAAGGCATAAATAAATTTCCACTGTAGACTAAAAGGAATAAAAGAAAGACAGACATAAAAGCAAAAATTGTTTGACTTTGATTTTAGCCGTTCAGTTTATTTGAATAAAGTTTGTTTCGGTTCTAACTTGCGTCAAGTACTCGTTACATAAAGGCTTCAAAGCTTTTAGATATCTAGACATCTCTTTCTAATTTCAGTTTGTTTTGTTGTTAAATGTAACAAAGCAAAAACAAAAGAAAAAAACATGATTTGTTGACATTCACATTTAGGATAGAAGTTTTAAAAGGTTTAGTTAGTTACTACTCATGCTATAGCGTTACCTGAAACGGCAAGTGCTTGCTAATAACCTGAACCGGATGTCTTGTTCATATAACAGCTGTGCAAAATTGTCTATGTAGCTGTTATCTATGGGGCAGCAAATTTTTCTTTACAACTTTTCAGTATAATAGTACAGAAATCGAATAACTTTTCTCCAGAGCAGGTATCGATAACTTTCCATAGAAATTTTCAGTTATCTAAAGTAAAGCAGAATACTTATCCCCTATTTTGTTGCAATATAAAACTATTGATAATTTTTCGAGATTGTTTATGAAATAAGTAAATAACTTCATGTATATAAAAGTAAAGTTCTTGATAATATTTATAAAGAAATAGAGCTTGTATTAACTATTCTCTAGAATAGTAAAATTATTACCTACATTCCTTTAGACAATTAAAATTATAGAGAAGTTAAGTGAAATTATCGATAGTCTTTTTTTTAGAAAAGTGAGTTTCCCGTACACGAGATAAATTATAGGCAAAATTTTCTATTAAAAACACACATATTTAATCGAAAGGTAAAGTCATCGATAACCTTTCCGCCGAAATGTAAAGTTTTGCACAACTTTTCCACCGAAAAGTAAATTCCACAAAAATATTGGTATTGAAAATTTAAGTTTCCGATAACAAACAAATTGAAAATAAAAACTGTCGATAGTTCCTTTTGATAATTTCATACTCATATACATACTGATGTATGTGTGTGTGAATAGGGACAAAAAACTGAAATTTTGATTTTAGTCAACCCGAAAGTAATATTTTTTACTTGCATTTTTTCTCAGTTGGGATATTTTCTTTTGCCAGATTATTGATGTGGTAGAAAGCGATTTTAGCGTTAAAAGTGACTTTAAAAGGTTTGAATGCTTAATGTGTGCTGGCCTCCTTTTCGTTCGTTCATCATTCCAGATCACATCGTCAGCCATCTATTTGAACAGTGTTTTAAGTGCAAGTTTTAGATTCAAAAGGTCTTGAGTAAACAACACATTCACACTCGCACGCGCAAACAAACTCACAAACTCATTTAACACAAAAACTACTTACAGCAACAACAATGACAACAGAAATCACAACAAATACATTTAACACCAGAAACAACAACAACAAATGAAATTGTCAAGTTGACATATATATCTCGGGATTATGTAGATTTTTCTTTTCATCTTTTTTACTTGTGCACACAATTTTATCGGTTGAATGTTTGTTCGTACGTTCGCTCGTTTGTTTGTTGTTGGAATGTTGGAGTGTTGCTGTGCAATCTGACAAGTGTTGTGTGTGAATTATTAAAAATAACAACGACAGCAACAAGAACAACAACAGCAGGCAGCAGAAACAACAGAATATGTTTTTTGTTTTGCAGAATTATGTTAAAAAAATAAGACAAGAAATAAAAAGAAAATATTGCATTGCTCCAATACAATGACAGAAGATGATGCATGTGACACCAGCGATACCAGATGTTCCAGAAATGAGGACAGGACAGGACAGGACAGGAGAAGGAGGCAACGACAAAAGCATTGTTTTAGAACAAAATCTGCATTTTATATATTTACATGAATAATTGGTGCTGATGGAAGACTCAAACTCTATCTCTAAAGTTAAGATGATTAGAATCTCAGGAAACGTTAAATCTTCCGTTGTCTATTTGTATTATTAGTCTATGGATACATCCTTACAGACTATGACAATTTTGGTTACACCAATTTAAGAAGTTGTGAAAGAAAAGAGTTTTTAAAAGTGCGATCTATAAAATGTTTGAGTATTTAATAGTTTTTGGCATGTCGTTAATAAAAAGCAAAAACCAAATTTTTTTTTAGAAAAATGTAATTAAACATTTTGCATATCACAAGGGGCTGGCTACAGGGATGGAAATCTCCATCACAGCCTCAACATGTACCACAGCCTCATACATTACCGAAGTTGGGCCAAGTGAAATTAACAGGAACTCGTGGATTTTAATATGAAAGGGTCTCAATAAGAAAACAAGCTTTCAAAGGATATTAACGAAACTCTTTTTTTTTTTTGGAGCCATTAACAACAACTTCATTCAAATGCTTTTTTCTAACCAACGTTGTTCTTAAAGGAGTACATACTAAAAACGACACCGGGCCAAATAGTGATGGATGCATTGGCACCTGACGCCCCTGGAGAGAGTTGGCATCGTCCTATTTACATATATACATCCAATTCGCTTGTTGCATTTATACTTGTCCTCAAATGCCCGTCAACGCTAAAGACGATGTTCTGGACAATGTTTGGATCCTCTCACTCTCTGCTCAATAATCGTGTACATAATGAATATATGTACATAAACAACAGATTAGACAGACGCCACCAAACCAACATAGTGTGCACCGGCCGCCAAAATCCACTCGCGCCAATTGAAAAACCCTTTAATTTTGCCGTGAAATTATAATAAGAAACGAGTTCGTTCAAATAAAAACTAATAAACCAATTAATCAAGACAAACATTTTTAATAGAATTAATTCGAAAAATTCGAGATAAAACTTTCAGCTAATTATTATTTGCCTTTTGACACAACAAAAGGCTCTTTTTCGTAGCAGTCATTACTATTTGCTGTGAAATACAAATTTCGTTCCACCTCGACTTAAACACGAGTATATCGGTGCTTTGCGTGCGGTTAATGCAACAGCCTTCGGCAGTAGTATTTGGTGGTATTATGATTATAATTGTAATTCCTACGCCGGCTGACTGTTCGGTTTATGTTGTTTCTTTTTGTGTTTTTTTAATGCCTGTCTGTTTTATTGGTTTGGTTGGAAATGTCAATAGAATCATACAACACGATAAAACACTTGAAGAAAAGATTTGTTGCTGGCTGAAGGGACGCTCCATCCAAATGGGCGAAGGTTTAATACCAAGAGAAAAAAGGTAATAAGAAATAGCTTAAATAGAAATAAAAACTTAAGCAAATATTTTATAATGCTCCAACTTTAAGAGGTTGCCGTGATGAATGAAACGACTGTTTATGAAAATATGGGTTATGAACAGCGAACTTGGCAAGAGTTTTTCATTAAATACCAGTGAGTATTTTTGGGAAAATCCATTTATTTAATTAGAAAAAATGGGGTCAAATTAACGTAAAACTTTTTAATTGTAATATAACAAGAATGGCTGAGACCATATTAAGGTTACAAAAATGTTAGATTTCATGTTGCTGCTTTTTTCTATTTGTTCTTAAAAAGTTTTCACGTCAGCATTGCTTTTACAAAAATCTTTTAGCCTCGTTTCCTGGTTAAACGAGTTCGAGTGTCAGTACACCTCCGCTGGAATATTGCAAGATATTTTCCATTTTTTTTCTTTCTTACATTTTTTTGTCGATGCCTTTGCTTGTCATTAAGCAGGTCATAATGAAACAACTTGTTTTCAAGCCATAAACCAGCAAACAGCCACCACAGCAGGCTAAAAGCAGCCAACCAACCCACCTTATTGTTCAAATCTCAATCGCACTTTATCTTAATTTAAAAAAAGGCAAAAAACAACAAACAAACACAAAAAACCAACAACGTAATGAAAACACTCTTGAACTAATTTCTAACGTTGTTCCCAAGAAATGCACGTATGGAGCGACAACTCATTCTTTCCATACGCTAAATGCCACAAACTCTAGCAATTCTTTTCTCTTAATTTATCTTAATCTCATAATAAATCCGTTAAGAAAATCATATAAATCATAAAGACACACATTTCAGAAACCCAACTTTACAATTTCTGATTAGGAAGGTGTGTCATTGAAATCAAGAAAACTAATTGTTAAGGAATAAAAACAAAATGTAACTGCATTTTCAGTTAAAAGTTACAAAAAAAAAAACATTAAAAAAGTCGAACAACAATTTAAGCGTTTTATTCTTAAAGGACTGACTACGGAGAGCAGCAAGACTGACACAACAAATACTGACTCGACTTGTTCCCAACTGAAAAGCCTACCTGAATTATATTCATTCAACTCATTGCGATTAATTGGAATTAATTGGAAAATTGGCCAGAACTTGAAAATTAAGTTGAAAAAGCCGGTTTTCTTTTTGTTGTATATTTTAGCCTTGCTTTGTGCTCTCAGCATGGCCAAATGGCAAAAAGAAGTTAAGATAAATTATTTGAAATACTGGATGCCAAGAGGGTTATTAAATGAGTGAAAGAGCAAACAAGAGTGAAAGAGTAACTGAGTTTTATTTATAGAGATTTCAAGTGAGAGTACAAAAAAAGAGAGCTTGAATGTTATTCACGTTGGAAGAGAACAAACTGGAATAGGAACATGTAAAAAATTGCTTTAAAAGTAATTTATAAACCATTTACAGACTATTTTAATAACAACAACAATAATATTAATAAAAATATTAACAGCAATCAAGGTTTAAACGGACTAAATATTTATTTATTATTTTTGTTTTATTTATTTCTCAATACCTGAGTTTATTACACTGAATTTTCGTCCTTTATTGTTTACTTTCTTACTTTTTTTATAAATTAGTTGTTATAATTTTGCTACTTCAGCAAAATGATATTGAAAAATTGTATACCTTTGCATATTTTAATATTAAAATAAATCATGAGGCCTGCTATAAAAATCATATGAATTCATGTGTACTTTAACGTAATTTTAAATTACCAGCTTAAATAAAGCAACCAATTGCATAGAAAATATAATAAAAGATATATGGAGTAATTTATTTATTATGAGTGGAAAAGGCGAAAAAATAACAAACAATGACTTGAAAAAGTTGTTGATGCAGCTCAATGTTTTAAAATCGTCAAATTCTATACATAGAACACTCTTGCGATTTTATATCAACTTTGTAAAACGTGATTTTGAGAAAAGCCCCTATTTATTCACGTATTTATTATATTGTTAACCTACAAGTACAAACTATAAGGTAAAATTAATCGCAGCAATAGCAACTATGGCCTTTAACCTCAAAATATATAGTTTACAAAGTTGGTGTGTTATAAATTGTAATTATGAAAATAAATATGTATTATATAATTAGATTTTTAATAATTGTACTATTTTTGAAATATTTTTGTGCAGAGGGTTGCAGAGGGTTGACGAGATCTGTTCAAAATGAAAGGGGAATTTAAATTGTTCTTAAAATATATTTATTTATTCATCACTTTCTATTTTAATCGTCCTTTCATCGACGGTTTTTGGTAAACAAATCACGGCTCCTTCTTTATTCAGAATTGAGAAAATTTATTGCCACAAGCTTCATGACCAAAATTTCTGGAAAAAGTTGTATGTCATGAGCCAATCGATGTGCTCACATCCTCATCAGCTTCTGTAATAGTGATTCGACAATTCACCATGACATTTTTGTGGACTGGTGGGCCGTCCAAAATATCTGACTTTTGAATAAGACAAATATTATTTTTACCAAGTACTTTATACGAACTTGTATAAGTTGTAGAAATTTTATTAAACAATAGCACGAAATGAAACAAGATAAAGTGAAAAATAATATTTATAACTATAGATTGTTGGATGAATGACATTCAAAATGAACAAGAAATCAAGGAAACAAATTTTCAGCCCCCATCCAGCTAAATATTTTGCGAAATACAGCGAAAACAAAATGTCGAAATGGCGCTGCTTGACAATCGTGGTTTGTGTCAAACTCAGCATTAATTTTAATGATTTCTGCACTCAAGTTCTTGCCTATGATTTATTAATTAATCTACAGAATTAAAAACTGTTACATCAATTCATTTATACAATCATAAATTTCCAATCTGATAACATAAATTTTAAAAGTTCTTGTTTCGTGTCCAGATTTTAGTCCTTTAGAAAATCACCCACATGAAACGCTGCAATTTGATTTATTTCTTTTTTGGCTGAGCTGCATTTCGTTGTCATTTCATTCCTCTTACTTTCAAAATTTTTGCTTAGGAGTTTGAGTTGAATGCACAAGCAGCAGCCGCATAACCTAATGCAACCCAACTTGTCTGTGGTAAGTTTAAACAAGAAACGCATTAGTTGCCAAAGGCTCGGCCATACAACGAAAGATTGCGTCAGTTCAAACAAAAAAAAAACATGCTCTTTTTACTGAAGCCACTCAGGCCAGCATGAAACTTTAACAACAAAAACTGCAACGAGAAAAACACTTCTTGGGTTGGTAACATCACAAACGGGGCAAACTAAACAAGTTAAAACAACCAGAAACTGTATGGGATGTGAAACATGTGAATAGTTAATGTTCGCTTGCAACCTCGAACGGTTCGAACACACACAATGGGGCCCCTTCATGCACGAGTCTGAGACACAAATTCTTGCAGAATATTTATTTTTTTATTTGTTTTGTTTTAAAATTTCTTTAGCACGTCTGATGGCTGGCTTGTTTTCTGGTATATTTTATATGCTTTTTATGGATTGAGTTGAATGGTTTTATGAAATATCCATTGACTTCAGTTGAACTTCAGCGCTTTTTGTCGATCGAACCGCGGAAGTGCTAAAAGTTTTGGAGCCACAAAGATTTGCAACGCGAAAATTTTACGCTTTGAAGTATTTGAAAGACGTGTTTTAAAATTTTTACGTAGCGTTTCCATATATCTAGCAAAATTTATTACCAAAATAAATAAGAGAATTTTTTCATTGAAAACAAAAGTGCCTAAAAATATATATTTATACAAAAATTTGCAAAACAAATTTATCACGAATTTTGCCATCGCTTACAAAACAGAAATTAAGCCTTATATTATAATTCGCTTTAAAAAAATCAACCTTTTGAGAATTATATAAAACAAATTGGTTTTGAAAAGAAGTATTAAATAGAAAAATTGCATTTTTGAATGATTGTTGGCGCCAAGTTGTAAAGAAAAATTAAATTAAAGTTAAAAACAAAACGCCGGCTCTTACTCAGCTTTAAAAAAAAATAAAAGTAAAAATATTAAATAAATAAAAAAAATTAGTTTTCAAAAAATATTACAAAGAAGAAAAAACCCCGTCCTTCGTTTGTTCTTGGGAGAGAAAAAAATAAAATAGCTTGACAAAGCCAAAAGAAAAAATGTTTATGGGGAAAAAATCTGCATTTTAAACAAAAAAAAATATTTTTTTCTGAACTCAATTTCATTCTCTGATTTGCGTTTTTTTGTTTTCAAGTTCGTGTGTGAGTGTTATCTGCTTTTGCCACCAGTCTCTTGTAAACGAAACGTCTAATGTCGCACGGGTTAAATATTTAAATAAATAAAAGTGTTAAATAAATAAAATAGAAATGGAAATTGCTGAGTCTCTGGTTGCTGATTGTTATTTTTTATTATAAAATCTAGTTGTTGTTGTTATTGTTACAACTGCTGTGTATTTAAAACGGATGTTTATGCATTTGTTATAAAAACAAATAAATATCAAACCCATAGTGCGACAAAGCGTGTATCTTCTCATATTTTGTTTTTGTGTTTGTATTTATTTTCGTATCTATATATTTTGCTGTCTGTGCAACTTTTATTTTTCATACTGCATGCAGATATTTACGTATAAAAGTGGTTTATATTCATTTATTTCCGGTTACATTTTATAGTTGGAAAATAGTTACAAAAAAAAAAGAAAACCAGCAACAACGGATTCAACGGATTTTTTCCTTTTTTGCATTTTTGCCGGTAAGTTTTATTTCTCTTCTTGTTTTAACTATCTGCTAAATTGTCATAAAAATTATTCAATTTTTATTATATCAGGCTGTGATTGTATTAAGACTGAAGTTCTGATAAAAACCCTTAAGGGTTTACGATATAATTACTTTGTTCACTAGAACAAAAGTATGGTTTAAATGTTTTAATGAAATGTCGTTACCAATAAAGTTGAGCCCATTAAACCAACTCCCTTGAAATCATACTGCTGTATTGACTTTCTTTTAATCGGAATACTGGTCTAGTCTTTTTAATACATTTTAATACAATTTCATTAAAATAATAATCTAGCAACATAATATTTTAATAAGAATATTGAGACATTTTAAGTAAATTCTGAAGAAAAATTTTGTGGTGATTTTTCGCGGTAAAAGTTTATTACTTTTTCACTAAAATTTGCTCTATAAACAAAAATCTATAAAAGTAAACACCATAAAGGAGTAATAGAAATAAACAATAAAGTAAATTGAAATCGTTCGTAACTCAGTTGAGCGGTTTGAAGTCACATGACTAAAAAATAAAGTTTTGTGACCTGAAATCAAAATCAGGTATTCAGAACATATCCAATATTTATGCCAAGAAACAAAATAATAACATGATACTTATCTCTCAGCTAACGACATATGACAATAATCGAAAGAGATTTTCTAAAATTTTTTGGGTTTTTGCAGTGTGTAAATTTTATTTTTAATTATTTCAAAAAGCACTTCTGTTTGGTGTGATGTATTAACAAATAAGACGTTTTTAAATACCAGGACATTTCTTGCTGAAAAGCCAAAATTCCTTTGAGACAGACAGACAATAAATTCTTCTGGAACCACTTTAAAAGAAAACAGTTTTAGTTTTTTAAAAATTTAAAAAAGGAAACAAACAAAAACAGCATTTAAGAAGAAGACAAAAAATGTCACTATAGTTCATGATAAATGTTGAAACTAATTAACTTGTCAAACGGGTGGGCACAAACTCACACTGCGCTCATTCAAGTCCAAAAGCCAAGATTAAGTCATTTGTTGGCATTTGTGTGTGTGTGTGTGTGTGTTTTTATGTATCTCTATATTGGCAATCAGTTGAAAACAATTTATAATCCCTTTAAATTAGCCAACAACAAAACTCACTTAATTGCTTTCTTTTAATTCATGGGCTTAAATAAAACAAACAAGAAAGAAAAGAGAACAAATCATTATAGCGTCTAAGCTACAAACCACTTGAATCGATGCAGCCATAACTGCAACAAAAGCAGCCACAACAACGGCAACAACTACAAAGACATAAAACACATTCATGAATTACAACAATTAGTACAATTGTCTAAACAAAGTCATTATGCTGTTAACAAAGTTGTTATCAGCACCCCGAAAAACAGCAATAACAACAACAGCAGCATTAACACAAACAACAGCAACTAAACAATCCCATACCAGTACAACATCATCACCATCTCATAAGCAACTATTAACTTCATAAACTACAGCAATAATAACTAAACAAAATTGTAAATGGCAAAAAAAGAAAAGAATTTTCAAAAAAAAAGGAACAAAAGGGGGAGAAAAGAAAATTTTGTAAAGGAACTGTACACGATCGAAAAAAGAAATCCAGGCTGCAACACATCAACACAAATGCTGCTTGTCTGCACAGATACTAGAGCAATTGAATGAAACTCTTTTTCTATATCGTATTTTTTGGTTTAAATTTGTGGCAAAAGAAAATGCAGTGTGTTTGGAAAAGAAGAAAAGCTAAAAAAAAGTAATCCTTTTCTGCAAAAACGTACAAAACCATACAGGATTTTCCAATAAATTCTGTACTTAAAAATAATAAAATTTTCTAAGTTGTATTTATCTTTAGTATGACTTAAAAGAATAGAAGGGGAAATGTTTAAAGTTTTGTAAATTTTGAAAAACCCAAGTTTTTTCTATCAAATTCCAACGACCACGTTTGGAAATAATTGCTGTGAAAATGGTGTTATATTTTTTCAAATTTATTCTGCAACTGCTTTCAAACGTTGATTTTTGGCTCTCTTACGGACCGACCGCGTGTATGTAAATTTGCCAGCATTCGTATAAATATTTCAATTGGAATCAATGGGAGAAAGTGACGAGCAATTTCATTCTATAATAAACATCTATTAAAAACATACAGTTCAGTAAATGTTTCAAATGATTTACAAATACTGACAGAACTTTCAATTCATTAAATAGGGGAATTTTTTAATCAGCATCGTAATTATAATTCAAGTTCGGCACTTTCACATGTTTATTGAAGTATAAAAGTTTTAATTAAAATCTATTTGATTTACTCCACATAAAAAATTCTACGAAAATTATTTAAAAAACGATACATTATATGTTAAGTTTATTTCTGAGCGATATATTTAGTTTTCCTAGAATATTTATTTGAAATCTATTCCCATATTAAAAAAAAACTACAGTACAAAATTTATTTGAAAATAACAACTAAAAATTTCAAATCAAAGATTATCCTTAAAGGAAATTTTAATTGGAATTTGTTGCAATATTTGGAAGTGCAAATATTTCCCTCAAGACATTTTTAATATTTTTTTTTAATTTCGGATCACAACTTTTTCTTTGTCTTTAACGAAATCTCATAAACTTTTTTCAATTTAAAATTATATGTAAAACTGAAAAGAAATACAAAAATTTCCCCAGCAAAACAATTTTCAGAATGGATTTTTTCAGTTACTAAAATCTATTGAAATAATTATTTAATTTTTTCTTTTGAATGAAATTATAACGACTTCTTTGAAAATTTCTCCTTAAAAGATTTTTTCTTACTCTAAAATCCATGAAAATAACCTTTTAAGCTATTTTTCGTAAAACATATGTATATGTAGTATATTTTAACTTTTCAAGCTTCCCAAAACTTCGAAAATCCCTGCGAAATATCCCACCTACATTTCCACCAAGTTGACTAACGCAGGCACCGTTTTCAAACAGCGTGAACTGTTTGTTGGCTCAGACTCCTGCTTAATCAGTCGTAAAAAAATGCTTTCGAAAAAGTACTTCACAATGACTTCCCACTCATAAGTACGATTTTTTACTTCAATTGCATGGCTCCTAATAGAAAAATAAAAACAGCTCAAATTGGCCTAAACTGTATCTTTAGAGCAGCCAGTTGGTAGAAAAAAATAAACGTATCTTTTAACATACATATATGCACATACATATTGGAGTACTTAAGACTAACTCTTGTCTAGCACTTTATTTCTGCATTTTGTATTTATATTTTTGTTTTTCTACAATGGGATAAATGTAGGTATTCATGAGATAGACATGAATATGGCTGGTGCAGCAATAAAATGAAAGGCTGCAGCCAAATTATGAAGGATGCTTGAAAAATTAAATAAAAAAATATTTTTTAAGCGTATTTGAAGCGTTAATCGTTATTAAAATCGGAAAACTTAAAGAAAACTAAAAATTCCCGGCAATACTTTTGGCACTACAGGCTGACTGTCATCCAATCCAGACTGAAGTATTCAGATCGCATTGGCTGGTCCCGCAACGATGATGTTGTCACATCACGCTTGGTTTTTTGACGAAGTTCAATTATTTAGAATCCGTGTGCAATGTGAGTCTTTGTGTCATGAATTGTCAAAGAATACAGGATGGAAATAAGCATTCAGTATGCAGAAGAGTAAATGAAGGGAATGGAATTGAACGAAAATGGGAAATTTTTTATTACAATAGAAAGAAATTGAAGAGTTTTGAGACAGTTTTATATTTGGTTATTAAAAAATAGCAATACTTTGTAACCGAAAAAATGCAATATATAATTAAATTTACGATGAAAGTTGACATATAACTTCGATGTTCGAGAAACATCCAAAGGGAGTTTGTCAATTGGTGCGGTTAAATTTTGTTGGCAACCTGTGACCGTCATATTATTTTTGAACCATGACAAGTTATACGATGGACCAGGACACACAGTAAAACAGGCTGCAGCTTTGAAAGACACAACAAAACTAATGTCAATCTAATCACACTGGTATTCACACTTCTCTTCTATTTTATGTACATAAATATAAATCTATCTGTAGGTACAAGCTTTTAAAAATAAAAAACCACATTAAACCACATTTTGAATGGCATTAAATTTGAATTTAAAGATATAGTAGAATTTTCTAATAAATAAACAAATTGATTTGCTGAAGACGTAGAGGATTTATGTATATCAACAAAATGTTGCTAGTAATGTTCTGAATAAATCTTCTGAACTCATCGACAACGATAACGACTTACGATACGATACAAAGGGTGTAACTTTAAACCGATCGTACAGTGTGTGCTGTGTATGAGGACAGAACACTTATATCTTATGATAGTCCCCTCTACATGTATCTGTTGGTGGAGCATTATTATTTTTTCTTTTGTTGTACAGTATTAGTATTAAAGCGGTTGGTACAGATTTTGTTTCTACTTGTCCATTTATGCTTCTTTATTTAACATTTTTGATAATATAATTTTCTACAATTTTTCCTATAAACGAAGGCAGAGTGTTAGCAAGTTTTATTTGGCATGGCCACACCCGTTCGCCATCAACATTATTCCGTGTTCAAATACAAACTTCAGAGAAGATCTTAATTAAAATCTTTTCAGTTTTTCTTCTTTTACTTCATCATCTCTCTTTTGAACACACATTGAAACTTTAAATGAAAATATCTTTATACATTTTTTTTGCACTTTTCTATTTGAGTTTAGTTTTCCACATTAGAAAAAAGGAAGAATCATAAGTTTAAAGACAGCTTAAGACAAACATATCATATGCATGGTTGCCTTTTTCGCCCTTCGGAAAAAGAACTGCATAAATACACAAACACACACACAAGTATCTTAAACTGGAAGCAAATAGAAAATTTACACTAAATTGGCGTTGCCAAACTGAATACGAACAGGTGAAAATGAGATGAAAAAGGATTTCGAAACATTCTTTAATTTTAAAGACATCACATTCTGGCATCATACTGATTAGAGCATCAGAACCTTTAGCTCTACATCCACATTCCTTTTTTCCTTTCTGGTTTCCTCTACTCCATCGCAAATTTTCAATAGCTGGGAATTTGTTGTCAAGCAAAAAGATACCTTTCAATACCCTGGACACCTTTAAGTATAACGTTCAGATGCAAGCACAGCTTTAATTAATCAAACAAATTGTTAACAGATTCCTACAAACGGTGCTTCCACTGGCAACAAACAAACTCTCTTGTTAATTGCAAAACCTTTTAGCGCTGTAGCCTGTCAATGACCAGCATTCGAATATCGCTGATTCAATAATGACAAACATTCATAACAAACAATATAGAAGTTCTTATTTAGCGCAGAGAATGGTTCCAATTAAGAATTTACAAGAATTTAGTGGTCAACCAATCATCCAGGACGAATTCCAAAAAGCATAAAGTATGTATTTGCATCTTTATATGCCACTGATGATGACATGTTTATTTAACTGAAGTCATACTTAAAAGGTTTGTTTTTTTTTTTTTGGATTTTCTTTTCCTGTGATTTTATTTACTCTCAATCACATTCACCACCAGCATCAGCTTTCGAACCATCATCAACATCCATCCGCATCATCCTCATGCTCAACTCCTACAATTAGTGATTATTTGTTTGCAAAATATTGTGTTCGTCCGCCTTTCGCTCGGTCGGATGGTTCGCTCGAACAAATAAGTATGATGATGGAGAAAATTTGTTGTTTTTTCTAACTTGAAATGACAAAATACTCGTATACCGGAGAGACTGGCAAAAACCTAAAATCTATTAACGATTCTTAGAATTTTAAATAAACATGAATGACACTATTTTCAAATGAAATTTACAAATAGATGTGTTTGATGTGTTAGAAGAATGAAGACTTTATTTGAACCTACAATAACAACGACTACAGGAATAACAACAACGGCAACGGCACCGGCAACAAATGGCAAATGGCAGCTTCAACTTCAAACAGCACAAAAATGATGCAAGTTCATCATTAAAGAAGGAGGGAAAAAAAGCAAATGGAAATAAAATAAAACATCGCCGTCATCATTGCAACCATTCAAGGCAACAACCAACCAACTAAAATAAGAAATTAACGAAAATAAGCAACAATCAAAATCATATTAAGGGCATTCACACGAATTTAAAGAATATATGGAGAGTGTGGATTTTTGTTTTACCCCGAATGAGCTATTTTATTGAAGACACTTTATACTAAAATTCTGCTATTCGAAACATCAATTTTTTTATAATATTTTAAACTACATTTAAGCATTTGCATCAAGCATTTGTTAAGAAATTTCATAGCCGATTAAAATTTCCAAAACGGAAAGGAATTTTATCATCTACAGATATGACAATAATTTTCATTATAAGTTTTAAAAATATTGTACGAAATTATCTGACAAGACAATTTTTCGCTTGAAATGCAATTTTTGAATTTTTAAAGAAACAGACAAATTTTTACTTGAAGGCGATAAAAGTATTTCCAGCTTCATACAGAATAAGCTGGTGATTTGATTAATTTCACTTGCCAAAATTTATACAACAGTAATTGAGATTTCTCATAAAGCGAAATTTTTTAAAATCTTCATCAAAAACTTCTTAAAAATCTTATACATTTATTAATACCAATTGGTTTTTTATTAAACATATAAAATTAAAAAATAAGCGGGAAGAATATTTCATGATTATTCCTAAAATTCTTCAATTACTACAAATATTTAGTCAACTTTTTTTCTACAAATTTTCCAAAGACGGAAATTTTTAGCGGGCAGTTAAGTTTTGCGCTTAAGCACTGAAAAGAGATTTTTATTTTGCAATTATTACTTCTTTTTAAATGCTTATGTAAAAATTTGAAATTTATACAAAGAGATATTGAAGCAAATTTCCACAACATACTTTTAACATTTTCTTTGAGTTTTCTCGACAACAATAAATGTTACCAGGCTTCATTACAAAAAAAAGGTTTTAACATTCTATAAAGAGAAATTTGTTAGTCATAAAGCATAATTATTCAAGTCTTCGCTTAGGCTTTAATTAAAAACCTAATTGTTAACACAAGTTTCTGGGCCAGGATTATTTTTAACGTATGAATACTATAATATTAAATTTTGTTAAATTGTTTAAAACTGGCGTGGAATCAGTGGTAGGGCTCAAATGACCGTTTTAATGACCGTTTTATTAAACGTAATGAAAAGATTAGAAAGCTGGCCGACTGGAAAATCTTCTTAGTAATGTCGTAAAGTAACTTTCCTCTTAAAATGATGTCAACATTTGCAAGCCAGAAGCACCACGACTATAAATTTCTAATTAATGGTTTTTATGCCCCAAATTAAGTGCTCTTCCCTAATAATTTCTCTCCTATTGCATTCACGATAACAGCAGTAGCTGCATTCACAAGAAAAAAAACACACAAATTTCATTAAAAAAGAAACAAAAACTTAAAAAGAATTTTTCCTTTTTCATTTAAATGCGAAATAAAAAATAACAAACAAAAAAAATATAAAGAAATGTCTGTCCCGTTTTGTTTGCTGAAATAATGCAATACAACAAAACGTCCATATCGAATGGAGACAAAGTGTGAGTGTGACGATGTTGAATGTGGCAAATACGTTCATTTGTGTGGCATGCACAGCTGTCAAAAGTTATTTTTACTGTTAAATGTAAACATTTAGAATTAACATTAATTTTTGTTTTCATTTCTTTTTACTTCTGCTCTGCAAAAGATTTTGTGTGTTTTTGTTTGTTGATTTTTGCAACTTTGCAATTTACAATGTTCTTCATTTTTGTTGCATTCTACGATAACTACGATTGTTTTTTGAGGAATAAAAATCTTTTATTTCCTAAATTCAGAAAAGTTCAGAAATTCGTACTCTCGAATTGAACATTCGAGACAAAACAACGATGAACCAAGAAGCGGCTTATAAAGAGATAAACAAACTTTTGTGTGTAGACGCTGTTAAGGAATATATAAGAAAATACCCTTTAGAGTTAAATATTAAAGAAGTTCCTTAAAAATAATAGCCTTTAAAATAACATCAATTGGCAAATAACTATCCAAAACGGTACCTTATACGGTACATATATTTAAGGTAAAAGTACCTATATAAAACCTTTTTTTAAGTTGGTTTCTCAAAGTTTCTTTTTCGGAAACGAGTCTTTCGCATTTGTGTCTGTAAAAAGTAGTATTTTAAAGAGTTCCAAAATTTTGACACTGTAAATATATTTTCAAGCCTGCGCCACAAAATATTTTTTAGAAACAATAAAAAAAATCTCCAATGTTCAATGTTCGTTGTTGTGGAAAAGCCCTGCTTCATCACATTTACACTCTTTTGCTTTTCTTTTTTTGGATTTTATTTTTTATATGTAAATAACACTGTGCTTGACTGCTTCTACTTCTACTTCTATTTCAATTTACAATTCTTATAACATTTTAACTTTGTGTAAACGGCAAAGTATGTGTGTGAATGTGTGTGTATGTGTGTTTGAAAGCAGCTCATGTCCTTGTCCTTGTGGCAATATTGTCTGGCTATCAAATGTTAGACATGCTGTTTCCGACATGGCAAGTTACATGAACTCTTTTTTCTGTTCTTCCTTTTTCATGACAGAATTTCGGTTTTATACTTTTTATTTAAAAATTTCTTTAGATTTTATTAAAGTTTTCTTCTTTTTGTAATCTGGTTCATATTTTGTTGAAATAAGTTGATTATTTTGTTACAAAAAAAAAAACTGTAATTTAATAATATTTAATTTTTACTTATTGCATCTTTATTAAATTTAATTAATATTTGTTTTCTTTTCTCTTCCTGGCTGTGTTGACTTTGCGCATTTTGTTCCTTACAATCAAGAAGAATTTCATATTAAATTTGAAGTTCTTGGAAAAAAACTGTGTTTAATTTTCTGTCCGTTTTTTTGCTCTCTCTTTATTCTTGCCCAAAAACTAACAGTCGTTAAATTACGATTTTTTTATTATTATTATGAGGAGTGTTTACTTCCGTTTCAGTTCTTTTTTCCGTTTTCAAATTTATTTTATTGTACTGAGTAATTGTTTTACTGAAGAAGTTTCCAAAAAAATGTATAAAAGAAAAATGCAATGAAGCCTAAAGAAGCAAAACCGTTTAAATTGTTCACCAAATTAATTTGAGCCAACAAAACAATGGAAAAAATTGTTTTTTTTTACCGAAATAATGAAATACAGCAAATGAGCAGAGTTGTAGGAATTGGGGGGTTTGGGGAGAGGGGAGGTTTGAAGGTCATTATTAATAATAGGATATAACAATATCCATCAAGTGATTCTGAAGCACAACAAATTCATTTACGTTCAAAGTGCTCTTAAATGGTTTGATCATAAAAAAAATAAGTGACCTCCCGATATGTTTGTTGTCTTTCAGATCGTTTCTATGAACTCGGTTTCGAAGATATTACGTTCGGAAGCAATTGGGGTTAACAGTAAAAATTCCTTGTAACGAGCAGTATTAGTTATTAGGAATTATTATGGATATCGATGAACATATTTTTAGGGTTTCATAAACCCAACATTATTTTCAAGGCTTTCTTGTGTTTTCCAGATTCCTATGGTTTTGGTATATAAACGGATGTTGCGTCATCGCTTGTACTTTTTGCTGCTATGCTAGGAACTATGCTAAAATAAAGAGAAAAGCCGAGCTCGGCATACAATAAATCCCCTCGTTAGCCAATAGAAACTTGTGAGGATATTTCTTCTTATTAATTATTTATGCCAGGAAATTTTTCGCCGACCATTTAACTGATTTTCATATCTATGTTTAGTTTACTCGCCTCAACTATTTACTTCGGATAGTTGTCCAGAAAGTGAAATCCTCAAGATAAAATTTCTCTTCTTTGTTTAACTACCCAAACTTCAAACATATCATTGTTCTTTTTATTCCCAGCGAACAAAATTTCTTTGTTACTTTTCTTCAAATTCACAGCTCGACGTCATAATTTCTTAAGTCCTTGGGACATTCTTAAGTGGCAAAAATTTTCTATCTAGTTTCTAGAATCAAACTGTTAAATACTAAATCCGAGGTTAGATCCCTCAAGGTCTGATGTTGTTTTAAGGATATTTCAAGTTATTTGGGGGCAAATAAGACAAGACACTGGACTGTATTTACATCTATCGGATCAGATGAGTTTTTTTGACTATTTTCTAGCCAATAAAGTTATAGTGTTGATACCAAATACAGTTATTTATGCTCGAGGAACCAAATCTGAAAAGTTTTTTTATTTGTTGCTGAAAAGTATTGAGCTTTAATAAATAACAGTCAATTTTGCTCCACGACTAAGTAAGTAAAAAATATTTAGTATCGTGTTTAGGATGAATAAAAAATTGCTAATTTCACCAGAATTTCTTTAAGTTGTGCTCATGTGTCAAAAAAAATTTAGCTCATTTAAATTTTCCATGCCCAAAAATTACAACTGCCTGATGATGGAATTTGAAAAATATTACACTATTTTTAAATTTGTAAAAATCAGGGTCTGCAGAAGACGCCGGGACCTCTGCCTTACACAGATGCAAACTCACTCACGTAAGTACAAGCTGATACTAATACAAGCAGCCTTTTAAATCTTGTATTATTTTGACACTGACAGTTTCTTAATAATGACTTTTGTGCAAATGGGTACAGCTGCTCGACCCCTCATAATTGCCGCGAAGCAAATACCTTAAAAGGAGTCGAAGTGGTGGCCTCATCACCTAATTTTTAGAATAATAAAACTGGAAACGTTATTACAGCAGCGAAAACTCTGCATCCATAATCGTGAATTTTCTCGGGCCTCAAAAGATAATTATAATTTTCAGCAGAACATCAAACCATGCCCCGATACCTTTTCAAAAAACGGAGTATTAATTTTCATGATTTTCAAAAAGAATCTTGTATTCGTATGTGGGCAACGAACATTAAAATGTCAGTTGTTTGTCTGTAGGGTATTTTAATGTAAACAATAACGTAAAAAAATTAACGCAAATACATGGTATTGTATTGTAAAACACGTTCATATTGGCTGCTCGGCCAAACAAAAATATATTCTGAAATACATATTTATGCAATTTCATATGGATGATTGTGCATGCCAGTGTGTAACATATATGTATGTAGGTAAAAAGCAGCAACATTACAATGGCAAGTGAAAAAAAAAATCCGCAACAAACAGAACACAAGTATTGGTGGCAGAAATACAAAAATAAAAAAACAAGCAGAAAGAAACTACAAGCGAACATGAGAAATTATTAACTGCTTGGCCAGCAGCCACTATACACTCGATCACATAAATACAAATACTTTTGAAACACACCCAAACAAACGCACATACTGAACTGATTTTGGTTTGTTTTTTTGTTCCTTTTTTGTTCATTCATTCGCCTAAAGAGCACCAGTATCAAGTACTCATGCCTCTTAAAATGTTTCACTGAACATAAAAAATAGGAAGCATAAAAACAACTATTGGAAAAATCTACTAAGAATTGAACTGTATCGCATAAAAGTTAAAACAAGGAGAAAAAAAGTTGTTAAGGAAAAATATATGTGTGCGAGCATAAAAAAGGAACTGGCCATAAAAGGACAGAAACAGAAAAAAAGCAGGCAAATAAATAGTGCATGGCAGCAACCAAGAAAGGATGAAAGTAAAAGGTTTATGTAGTGACATTTGTTAAAAGATTTGTAGTGCGTGAGTGAATACAAAAAGTCCTTTATGGGGCGAAACATGATTATTGAAAAAGACTGTTTCATTATTGAACCCTAATTAAAAGCCTACACTTAATTGGTTTAAGAATTTATGAACAAGTAATTAACTACATACATACATACACTCGTTCATACATAAATTGGAAAATGTATTGAACTGGTGATACTGTGGTGACCAGTGTCCGTTTTATTGCGGATTGTAAGGGAACATTTTTCACTTTCATACAACGACTTGAGCTGTTAGTTTTGTTTTTGGGGTGTATGTTTTACTTTAACCCTTTACCGCCGAACGGTACTTACAAACAAGTACCATTACAAGCCTAATCTGGTATATTAGTGGACATTATTTTCAGACTCTGTCTGTCTTTCTGTACCAGAAAGCGAGAAAGCTGGGGCATCTGCGTTTTTTCGGCGCGCCTTATAGAATTTTGCTCATTGTATTCATCGGAAGTTCTTAGCTAAACTTGAGCTCATACGCCGTCAGTTGCTCCAGTTACTCCCCAGTGGTGTTCTGGTGTCAAGAAACCGTCCAGCACAGAGAACAGAATAATTTGAGAAAAAATCCAATACCATTTAAGGACTCTTAATGCGCAAGTTTTGTTGGATATGAACTGAAACTTTTAAATCAGGTTTTAGATATTCTAAATAAACATAAAAACAGTTATTAATTCAAAGTTTTTTTTTTATATGTTAATTACTTATAAATATAAAATAGATGAAGAGCGAAATACTGTCTATTTCGAAAATAATAACTGAAACTTTCTTGTTTTTATTATGTCTTTGTTTTGTTGTAAGCAACATATTTTATTTTATTCAAAGTCCTTAATATAAAACTAGCTGATTTTCTATCATCATAAATCTAAGCTTTTTGCAATTACGAGTATGTGTGATTGTTCTGGTTCGATAGTTTCAGAAAAAAATATAAAAATTGAATTGAGAAAAAATCATTTAGATTATTTTATGTATTCAAACCGTTTTGTGCAGCTGAATTTATCAAAAGCAGAACAAATGAGAAAAGTTTCTTATATGATAAATGCATAAGTATGTATAGGGGGTTTCAATAAGGACGGATAGATCGGTGGTGCAATGAAATAAAACAATACTTTGTATAAAATCGTTAAAATTTTCGCCGCGACTTCTTGCTGGAGTACAGATGCGAGTGTTTCTATTTTCAATGACTCTGCCACACATATCCGGCGGAATTTGAGCAAAGGCCTCAGTTATGTTAACTTTTAGGGCATCAACCGATTGTAACTTATTGGCTATATAGAACTGCATGTTCAGAAAACTCGCTGAGAAAAGTAGAGATCAATTTCGCCGCTGAATAGTTACTTTTTGAGAAATGACTGCACATCTGATGAACTTGTCGTCGATCGGTGTCGTCTCATATATTGCAGTTTTGCTTGTTTCGACAGCCATTTATCAAGCAAAAATGTGTCGCGGACAAAATTTGGCTGCTCTTCCAAATGCTGATTTTGATAAGAAAGTTTTACCATTTGGGAATGCCACTTTATCGTATAACTTATAATTGAATAATAAACAACAAAACAACCTGTAACCGCTAGACCGCCAACATTTACCCGCCCCCATTTGACGAACCCTTTATATGTGTTAAATAAACTGGGTTAGTAAAGAGTGTAAGAGAAAAGAAGACTTAAGCCCCGAATGTGCCATGACAAGTAAAATATTGAAAAAAAAGCAAACTTTCTTTTGCATTCATGTCATTCAGCCCATTTGCTGTTGACTTTAACTTAAAATTTGTTCAATGTTTTTACTTACACCATAAAATTTCTTGCCAGTATTTATTTAAAAAATTTTATAAGCAATTTTGCATTTATCGTCAAGTTTTGCTTATGGGCAAATTGCAAATCTTTTACTTCGAACACACATGGACATGGGACACTAATAAAAACAAGCTGTTGTACTTGAAATGTCTTTTTTTTTTCTTTCTTTCTTTCGTTACTTGTGCATTTGGATATTTTGTTCACTAAATAAAATAACTTAGAAATAGATAAACAACTTGGTCTCAAGTACTCGTATTTATGATTTGCAACAAGTTTTACTTTTTCTTGCTTTTTTTCATATCCCATAAATATATTTTCTTTTTCTCATTTTAGATTCGATTTTTTCCATTTTTTATACTTTTGACATTTGAAGAAACGAAAAGAAAATAAAAGAATTGAAAAGAGAAAAAAATATTGCTGCCGACAGACATGGAATAGATTTTATATTGGCACGCATAACATGGCCAAGAGTTTCTAAGAAAATTTATTGAAATGAAAACTATGGGGGAAAAATAACACAAAACGAATAATACAAAACTACAAACTAATGTACATTTTATGCACATATAAATGTTTATATGTGCGGATAAAAAACCCTGTCTTTTGGTATTACAATCAGAATAAATATAAAGTAGTTTAAGATTAAATACAATAGAAACAGAGTTTAAATGAAACAGGCTGTGCACAAAATTATCAGGCTGAATGAGAATACTTTGTTTGTTACAAATGAATAAGTTCAGTAGTAGTTAAAAAATACTTAAGAAATCAATTTAAGTGATCAGGCATGTCAGTTTTGTGCGGGAAATTAAACACGTTTCGGTTGCTGTGATTTCAACGTGGCCAAGTAGGTGACAGTCGATTTGTAATCACCTGCTCTTCTGTGCCCTCACTTGTTATTTAAACAAAACGAGCATTTTATGTGCAGAAGAGGGGCAAATCTCATTGGTTATTTTAAAAACGCGAGTGATTTCGGAACACGTGTACTTCATAAAACCCCATTTTTGTCTTGCGCATCCGTTTTAGATCAGGAGTAACGTGACTATTAACCTCGATTTCAAATTATAATTAGTAATTTTGCAATGTACAGTTCCCCACTTAATACAACAATAAAGTTCTAAATTTCCTCTTCGGCGTTATAAAATATATCTATTTTTATACATAACAGAAAGAATTCAAATTAGAAAAAAACATAAGTGCTTTGAAATCACGGGATTTGGAGGGATTTTTCCCGCCCCAAAAGCTTTAAATTATGAATATGTCAATTCCCTCCCTTTTCAATTGTTGTTAGCCTGTCTGAAATCAATTTTCAATTCTCTACAACGACGATTCTTTGTTTTGTTTAGCTTTTATTTTGTTCAATAAAACGTGGTAAGAAGACAGAGAGAAACGAAAAAAAGAATTGCAAATATTTTAACAATCACAAAAGGCAAACAAGAAATAGATCTTGTTTGAAAGCCCTATTTGGTATTAAATAACCGTCTGTAACAACTGAAAGACAGAGGCCACGTTATGGCCAGCAAGTTTAAGCCACTTGCACATACTTGTGCTTAACGAAAGAATCCCTACAAAAACGTCGCGCACAAGAACGCATTATACTCGTTCGTATATGATATAAAATAATGATAATGATGATCGCCACGATCGTCAAGATAATCGTGAAGATGATTATTAAGTAACCGGGCTTGAGCTGACAACGAGTGTTTGAGTGTTTTCCCCCCCAAAGTTTGTTCCCTTACTTTTTGTGTCGTCAATAATTGTTTAAAAGCCACAATTTATTCATACAATTCGATTTTCTTCTGTTCTAGTTTTGCGGAGATTTGTAGTTTTCGTATTTTCCACTGTAAATGATGAACGCAAAGCCTACAACATGCCGCATAAAAACGAAAATACTTTTTGTGGCATCTTTCTTGTTAAAGTTATAAAGTAAGTGATAAATGAATTAGTAATAATTTTTAGCTGTTTTTTGATGTCAACAACTTTTGTTGTCGATATAGACAGTTGATTTCTGTTTTAATATAATTTTTTTCATATTCTGGCCTCCTTTTTTGTGGCATCTTTAAGTTCTGTTTTATGTGCTCTATAAGTTGCCTCATTTATGTTCTGATTTGTTGACTGGTACTTAAAATGTTAAAAGAGTTTTTCTGTAAAGTGGTATCGAAAGGAAACCTGTCTAAAATTCCCCATTGCACCTGTGTTCGTTTGGTTTTTTTTTTTTTTCAAGGAAGTTCGTTTTTTCTGCAACAGGAAATCTTTGAATTTATGGTTGCTTATCTGGACAAAAATAATTTTCTTTTTAAAGTAAAAAGTCAGTTAGATAAATACAAATGTAAAGTATGGAAAAGTTAAAAATACAAATATAATATCATAATAATTATGATTTTGATGGCTTGTAATCAGCGCGGCATCATACCACTCGTGAAAACATCACAGGCAATTCAAAGTCTGTTTTTCAATTATGTTCCACAATGGAAAAAGTCCCAGGCACAGATGAAAAAGGCCAGCAAAAATTATTTTCTTTTTTCAGCCAAACAGACTATGGCTGATGCAACAATTAGTTATTAGAGTTAGAGAAAACTTAAAATTTTCAAACAAGCAGTTTGTTGTTTCAGCAAATTTGTTTGCTGATGTTGTGAATTATAAGACTGACAATACTAAAAAACCAATTCTGCTTTTAATTCAACTGAGTGCACCATGATTCTAAATCAATCCATGATTTAAAATCATTTCATTAGGATTAAGTAAAATTCAACGATTAGTATTTTTTTTCATGTATAAGAAAAACTTGAATTTTATCCAACAAAAATGTTTATTGATTCGCCAAAAGCCCTTGAAACATAAACGTTTCTTAGATTCTGTGAACTTTGTTACTGAAAAATGAAAAAAAACCCTAATTTGCTTCTATTCAATTTTTTCGTGGCGTAAAACTTTGATTTTGAATATAAAAAAAAATTTTATATACAGGAGTGTTTCCAAAATCAAAAAAAAAGCAAAGAATCTTCTCAATGAGAATACTCTAAAATGACATTAGCCACATCCATATGCGGAATATGAACGTCCACTCAAGAAAGTTCTTTCAAGTCTCTTAGATTCCTGAATCTTAATATCCTAAAAATCCCTTTTATGCTTTTGAGTTTAAATTTGTTGATTGTTATACAAATTCCAATAATTAATTCAACTCTTTTCCTAAATGGTTCTCAAGTCTATTTTAAACTTTCTTAATATAATTAAAATTTTATTAAAACATTTTTCTTAAAAGAATTTCTTTATACTCTTTAAAGATTTCTTTCCCATTCTTATTTTGTACTCACCCTTCTGCTGTCCATTTAATTGCAAATACTTATTTAATTGATTTTAATTAAATGTCGTCATTAATCCACCAATACATGTTTGTTTGTCTCATGTCATGTTAATTTTCTATTCCTGCCATAAATAACTTGCGACAATTATATCGAATTGTAAGCATTGGTGTGCAGAATATTACTCAAAATCCCTTCTCTGGCAAAATACTTAAATTCAATTTTAATTTAAAATATGCACTATAAATAACACAAGTACATATTTTTAAACCTTAGGCTTTAAATGCTTAAGACAGAAATAGTAACGAGATCTTTTTTGCAATTAATTAAAGGCATTTGAGACAAGAAGAGCCAAAGAGAATTATAATAGTTCATGTGGCAGAAGTTTCACAAAACAGTTGCTTTCTGTAGACTGCTAAAAAAGTGCAGGAAGAGAGGTAAGTTGGCGAAGCTAAATTGAAAAATGCAGAAGGATATTTTAAATTGAATATTTTTCCAGTAATTCTGGTATTTTTCAGCCAGTAAACAAAATGTTAAAACCAGAACATTTCATTATTTTGAATAGGTTTTTATGGTGCTTGTTAAAACCTTGTGATTGCTATTGAAACCTTTTAGTGTTCGGAATTTTAATTTGTTACGCTTTATTTTGCAAATGGTTACCATTCAAAAAATTGTGCTTTTAAATTTCATTACTATTTTGATGATTTTCGTTGCAGTAGCGAGTAAGTTCAAGTTAAATATAAGTTCTAAAGCAACACCATCTCGATTGTGAACATTTAATATTGATCCTTATTTTTACTAAACTTCTATATTAGCACACTACAACTCGTCAAATCAGCACATAAGATACTATATACTATTGCTGCTGCTCCTTTTTATGGAAAAATCATATTTTTGCAATTCGGGCACAGCCAGTTCTTAAACATGACCATATCTCACAGGTCCTTATCTACAAAAACTTTAAGCTTAAAAATTTCGATCAGAGTGATCTACCAATTGATCGCAGCTTGAAAAATATTTACATTGATTTCTGCATCAAATTTTGTTTCCTTAACTTGACGAATACAATTTCCTGCCATATATCCTTTTTGAGAAAAATCATATTTCCACTACAATATTGGTAATAAATTGGCTGAAACTGTGCGCAAAAGTTGATTGCAATTGGAAAAGTCATGACATTAAGTTTTACAATAAATTTTATTTAAATCGGCACCAGTATACTTGTGCCTCCCCTATATCCTTTTTTTAATAAGTCTATCAGTAGGCATCTTCGATTCCGAACCTGTGGGGCAACGCATTAGAGGACGCCCACGGAACCGATGGCGCACACAAGTGGAGAGGGACCTCAACCAACTTGGTGTGCACAATTGGAGAACACTGGCTAGAGACCGTGCCAGCTGGAAAACTTTGTTGGTTGAGGCCCAGGTTCACCACGGACTGTAGTGCCAAAAGAAGAAGAAGAAGATCAGTAGGCATATACTAAAATCGCATATTTTAAGTTATGTACTAAATTTTATGTCAGCCAGTTATCAGTTATGATCTCTTCTCATTCGTCCTTTGTTTAGAAAATGTTGCTCACGACCAATTTTCTCCAGGGGTTAACAACAACTTGATATATTGTTTAACTAATCTTTGGGTTTTGATTATATAGCAGTCGTTGCGATTATACTCGTATTACTGACTCCCATATGTCCTTTTTATATTGCAATAAACTTATAATTATATTATATTTACTAAACCGTATTTATATTGTTAACTTTATTTTATTGTGCAAAGAAATGGGCCGATTCTATTTCGAATAAAATTTTAACCAAATTTTCAATAACCTGTAACTCTAACTTTAATGAAAATATAAGAATTTTCCTGTATTAGTTTTTCAATTTTACCACCGTTACCACCATCAAAGCAAACTCAAAAAACTCCATTAGAACCTGAGAAGGACCAGCTACACTATTGAAAAAGTTTTTTTCTCGCAAAAATGGCGCATAAGCAAAATGCGGAGATAAGTGCAATACAAGTCGTGTTGCAATTATGAACTCTTTTCATTACTTGGTAATTGTTTAACAACACTTGATTAACTTTTGCAATTAAAACAAATCCTACACAACACACAGCAACTGCAATAGTTGCAAAAAGATAAGCGAGAAACACACAGAGATGATACGCAGTTAAACTCTTGTGTAAACTTTAAAATTATTATTAAGTTCTAAGGATAACTACAATGATGTGACTGATGGTACAGAGTTCAACAACTGAAATTATAAACGCACTTACAAATATGACTACAAGAAAATGCAAGTAATCTCGCGCCATTTGATGCCTCCAGGGAAGGTTGAAGAAACGAAGATGCAAGAATTACCACAAGTACTTTCATTGCATGCAATTTGAAACCAACTTTGTACGAGACATATTAATGATGAAGCTGTACAGTGGAGAATTTTTGCAGTGCAATAAAGTCTTTGCAAGAAAATAAGAAGATATTATGATGGTTAAAAAAGGTGGTAGAAAAATAATTTTTTTTTATGGAAATATATATTTTCCCTCAGAAAATGGCAAATACTTGCAAATGCTCTGATTTTTAAGCATATTCTGATAATCTCATCAGTTAATACCACTGTCCTTAGAAAGGTTATGAAGTAGTTTTATACATAAACACTAATGTTGCTATATAGATCCAGTTAAATAATTACATTTTCCAGGTAATAAATCCAGGGCTGGAAGTGTCAAAAGTAAAGTTCAAAAACAAAGAATTCTACAAATATGTTAATAAAGTCTTAAAGTTCAACAATCATCAAACTGCTCTGGTTAAGTGCTCCTCTACAGACCACACGGAGACTTAGGCAGGAATCGAACCTATAATTTGCAGTCTTTTAATCAAATTTTCTGGCAACTCTTCCATTGACGTTTTCTAAGGGTTGAATAGCTTGTGCAAATTATTTAGATCTATAGTGCACATTCTGTTTGCGCAAGCTCATCTTACTTAGAGGTGATTTTAATGGCATCCAAGATCGCAGGAATTAGTCTTCTGGTATTTTTCCTTAAAAGGTTTTCTTAAGCCACAGGCATATTCGTAGACGCTCTAAGCCACTCGAACTCATGCCACTGCTAACTTAATCCGATTCACTTGCCAGAGCCCTAGAAAATAGGACATCTGCTGTGTTGGAAATCGAATTTGAACCATGTGGTGGCATCCATAGGCGAATAAATCATTTAGAGGATATCTTCACATAAAGGTTTTTCTATTTAAATGAGTAAGAGGTGCTGCCTGGAATACTCTCTAGATAAAAGTGCTTCTTTAGTTTATTAACTTTCGCAACCCTGGTATCACATTTGTTACGTACTTCTTACACTCGTACCTTATTTTATAACTTAAACAACATCAAAGTAAATAACTAAGTAGGATTGAGTGTCTGTGCAAGAGACTCAGCCTCTTAATGGAAGGTCGGTCTAGGTCAAAACATCATTATCATCACCATCATCACCGTCATCATCATCATGAAGATCGTCATCATGGAAATGCGCGTATTGTTGGCAATTTTAAAATAGAAGTCGTATTTGAAATTGTAGCGCTTTACGAGTGCATGAAATTATGCGTGTATGTGTGTGTATGTGAAAAGCACAAGCAGGCATTTGATATCATGAGATTGTTGAACTGCATCGCAGTTCCGTCAGTTCTCAAACATTTGGCAGCAAAGGTGGAAAAGCAAAATAATGAAGTAGTAGTAAATTTCTCAAGAAATGCAAAAAAAAATTCTACAAATGAAGCCAGTCAGCCTGGCAGGCGGTTTTTGTTTCATTGGCAGAGTGGTTGCAGTTGTTATGTTGCGGTTGCTATGAAACGCGTGCAACAAAAGTTAACTGAGATTAGGACAGAAATGATTAAGAAAATGCGTTACTTTAAGCACGTGTTGGTATTTAAACCGTGCAGAAATTATGAAAGATATAACGGATTCTTTTCATCTTCTTGTGTTTTATTCCACAAAAACCGGAAATGTTTTTCAACATGGAGATAATAGAAGGAACTTTTTTCAATGTAACAGGCAGGTATGTCAGATGTGGTGTGTGAGATGTGAGTGTATTCCAAAAGCTCATAAATAAGTGGAAATAAGAAATGTGAAGATGCATGTGAATAGTTTTGAGACTTAAAGAACATAAAATTTATTAAAGTTTTATGCAATTTACGATTGTAAATTTTTGTCTCCACGCATAAACAAGCATCGTTAGTCGTAACGACTCATATGTAAATGAAATCAATAAACTTAAGAGTAAATTATGTTGCGGAAATTTAGTAATCAAATCCTTTGTGTACTAAACCAGGGATAAAAAACTAGGTTTTATAAATTGTTCTAACATTTATTGTGCTTTTGACTTTTAAATAGTGTTAAAAATATGCATCTGTCCTTTAGACAGAAGAATTTTTAAAATTATATATATAAAATAAACTGGACAACATGATCGGACAAATTCCGTCGTTTTTGTACGGCAACTTATTAAAAATTGGACAGCGGCGACTACAGCAATCTGGAACACCAATTATCATTATCACCAACAATAATTAAGGACTGTTGTATAATAGTATAATCGCATTCCATAATTGGAAAAGTTTCACAAACTTATAATTATGTGAATATATTCCTTAATTTATATTCATGTCATTGGATAATTTTGTCATCGACAGAGCTCTTTGTTCGTTAAGCATTTCGAAATTTGCTATATCCTTCTGTAACTTTCAAGTCTCTTCCAAACTTTGTTTGTAGCCCAAAAACTTTTCATAAGTTCGATTTCTCAGCGAACAAAATATGAATTCATAAAAGCGTTTCTGTTTCTGTCAAAAGTTCAAAACTTTTCTTTTTCCGCACAAAGAAAAGTATTAAGGACTACGAAGGCAATGTCACCTGCTTAAATACATTTTAATCACGTTTATTATTTGTATATATAAATAGTAGAGAGAAAAAGAGTGTGGGGAGGAAAATATAATAAAACACCAATATCTAATGAAATAAAGAATTTTGTTCATCGTTACTAACGCGATAATCAAATATAGTTTTGCATGAATTGAGTGACGACTGTCTATCAATTTGATTTCGTAATTTGTTTTAAAATATTCACAAAGTGATGTGGCATCGATGATGGTGTTGATGAAGGCGATGATGGTGTTGTTGATCGTTGTTGCAAATGACAACTTACAACGGCAACGACGAAATTGCGAAATTGTAAAAATAGAAGTAACTTTTAGCGAATTTAGTATATATGTTTATTTTTTTTTTTATATTTGCTGATGAATGTATTTGTGTAAATGAATTTGTATTTTGTGCTTGTAATTGCATTTACTTCGTTCTTTGAAAAGTAACAAAGAAAAAAAAAAGGAAACAATAATACCGTGTGCAGCTTTTAGTGACAGAGTTGTTATTAAACCAGTCGCAGAGTGATGTTGTTTTACTTCGTACTGGCTGGATGACAAGAAGAGATTGATGAAAATGATGAAGACGATGATGATGGGTATGGTTTGTCAATGTGATGACACTTGTAGTAGCTTTCAATCATTTATTCAATAAACAACTGGAACAACTTTGTCATCGTTACAGATGTCAACAAATATATTGGAAACGTCGTAGTAACTGCTTCAGCAGCAGCAGCAAAAACAAATTTTGCAGTTAAGACTAGAGTCTAGGCTGCTGTGAAACCACCAACATTGACAACAATTAACATTTAATGATGAGGTTTTGGCCCGAAATTATTTAGCGAAAGAAAATAAACGGTTCTGAAGAAATTATTGCTTTCGTCTAAAGACGAATACGGGTCTAAAGATGAATTTGACGACTTAAGAATCGGCTCTAAGTATGAAAACGGTTATAAAAACCAATACGATGCTTAGTACGAACACGATTCTAAAGGCCAATACGATTCTAATATACGAATACGATTTTAATACGCATACGACTCTGTTTAGGTATATATTTCATTATGTCTGGATTTTGCTTATAATTCCATAGTATTGCAGCTGTGGGCCAATGACTAGTGGTAGTCACCAATTTATTCTTTCTTCAGGAATGGTTCTGACATGAAAACTTTCGCTTCTCACACACGTTACAGACTTATGAATGGGGCAAAAATATAAGTAAATGTGAAACTTTCTTATAATCTATAACTTTGAAGTTATAAAAATTGCCTCAGAAATTTATAGAATATCGTAAAAAACATGTTGGTCAAATGAGCTTCATGCCTGATGTAGGGTAAAACATGAGCGGCGGAGTATCTTGAATGCTGTTCTCTCGTTCACCAAACTTTTTTCTTGTGACAACAGTATTTTTTGTGTTGTTTCTAAAGAACTTTTCACCATTTTCCTGCATTTCTTTTGCTCTCAAATGATTTATTTTTTTGGTTTCTTTTGCAATATTTAAATTGATTTGCTGTGATTAATTTATTTCTGTCTGAATTCCTTTTTAATGCATTTCTTTCCGTTTTTCGCAAGTACTTTATGCAATTTGCTGGTGTGTTGGTTTTTTAAATAGTGCAATTTGGTTTAAGCCGATTTAGTTGTTGTTGATTTTCTAAGTAATTACAAAAATGTTGCAGTGATTACAGTTGTTTGCTTTTTTACGTTTTAATTTTTGTTGTTGTTGTCTGCAGTAACGTCGTTGCATTTGTTAGTGGCTGCTATTTTTTGTTTTTTGTTTTTGTTCTTTTTCTGCATTTGTAGACATTGCACTAATTGAGTCGTAATTATTTGCTTGACATTTGTCAATTACCAGGCAAATGCATCAGCAACACGGCAGCACAACATCTACAACTTTTAAAAGGCTGTAGACACAAACATGGATTTTATACAAAAAAAAAAGTGAAGGAAGAAAAAAATTGTATTTAAATCAACGAAGAGGTGGGTAAAAGAGTAATTTTGTTTAGCAAAATGCAATTTGCTGGCATTTTAAATAGAGAAAAACGTGGAATAGCAACTACTTACGTCTGCTGAGTTCAAGAATTAAAATTCAAGTTGAGTTTAATTAGAAAATTTCTCTTAAAGTTTAACAAAAAAAAAGTTTCTAAAATTTATGGTGTTGGGAAAATTTTAAACTTATTTTCTTATATGTATATCCAAATAACAAAACAAATTGAACCGCATTTTTCAAATGCCGGATGGTATGAATGGTATTAAAATACACAGTCATTTTGTTATGCGTGGTAAAAATTAATAAGAGCTTCAGAATGGTGCTGACCAAACTGGGTTAGAGCCACCACCTTGCAATAGACAAATCTTTAAATAAATAGACGGTAAATGGAATTACTAAATTATTAAAAAAATCTAATACATAATAGTCTAGAAATGCTGCTTTGCCCAGTTGTTTTTGTTCAACGAAATAGTTACTAAAATCTTTTATAAATTTCAAAAGGATTAAGTAAAACAGATTGGAATGGAAATACAGCTAAAGCTCCGCATAAAAATACTCTTTTTCAGGAATTGGTTTTAAAGTTGCAAAATTACACACCCGTCATTCATGTTCTTGCAATCATGAACATAATATTGAAGTTTATTTTCTTTTCTTAATTGGCTTTAGTTATGCGAATAAAAATGGAAAAAAGCAAATGAACGAATGAATAATAAAAGGCAGGTCTGGGCCAAAAACACCCGTTCGCGAAGTGTCAAAATTCATTCATATGCACATGAAAGAAAATTAAAAAAAAAAAAATGTTACAAATTTGGAAAACACCAACATTCGTGCGGAAAACTGACGATCACTGCCAAAAGGTTAGTACCCTGACATAGAGGAAAGACTGTATAAGTGGTTGCAAAAGTATTCGAAAAGAACTTCTTCCAGCAAATGGAATTGGACTAAACGTAAAACTTGCAGATTTGCTCAGCAAATTATTTAGCGTTGGGCATAATGCAAATAATGGATTGTTAGGCAGGCCTAAGAAGATGTACTTTGGCGGAAACTTATCATAAAGAAATAACTTAAAATAAATGTAAAAAGCTGCTCTTCAAAGATAAAAAAGTTTGCAAATCGTCCACTTTTAAATAATTCTCTATAGTAGAAAATTATTATGTTCAATATTTTTTTTTTTTAATAGAAATTTTTGCAATGTGATAGATCACACTTGATGTCTATATCCATCATTTTGAATAAAAGAGATCATTTGTAAACTTTTGTATTGATAAAAATTATTTCCGTTAAAAATGAAACAATCAATCAATTTTGATCATAAAAAAAATTACATATTTAAATCAATCCCCCAAAAAATATTAAATTTTTGAGTCACCCAGTCGAAATGATGAAATTATTAAAGATCATGATAACACATTCATATGAACGAGGTTAAGGATATACAAGATACTGCACAACGGAATACAATAATAATTATTTTTTTCTTTTTAAAGTTATATTTTATAAAAACTTAAGCAAAAAAACATGAAACATCTTTCTGATCTTGAAACCAACGATATTTTATGAACACAATCATATTCGGCTTTAAATTTATTAAAAACTATTTTTATTCATCATTCGCTTTAACCTAAAAAACCAATTAGCAAAAAATTATAAAATTAATTTAAAACGAAAACATCATTTGCGGTATCTATGCAATTTCGATAACACTTTAACAGCTTCATGCAGTTAATTACCGCTTTCAAATACTTTTTTAATTATTAAAAGTGTGTATTAAAATTGTTTCATGTTAAAAAACAACAGCAAAAAATTAAAAAAAATGTTAAATGTGTTAATAATAATCAGCTATTTTTTTTTTAATTATATGAAACTAATAAGTCTGCTGTTTGCAATTAAGTGCAACATCGCAGCCAATTTATCACTGAGTATTGGCAAGCAACACGTGCATACTCTCACACACATACATACATAAGCTGGTGTATGTGTTAACATGGTTTTTCGCTTAAAACAATTATGTTATGAAATGAGTTGTACCAGTTGTTTGGAAAGATTTTTGCGTTTGCCAATTTCCTCCAGCCTTGTCACTTAAGACTTTTTGTCTTCGCTGTACAAATTGTATATCATATTCCACGCTGTGGAATGAGATCTTGTTCATCGCAAAAATTAAATCGAAAACCAAAATAAATGCAAGTCATTTTCGGTAAACCAAAACAATAGTTATAATTTCAAAGATTGCAAAATAAGTTTTCTTTCTACAATAATAAAGGTATTTTCTTAATTTTTTTTACAAAAATACTATTTTAGGTTTAAAAAGAAATGAAAAGTTAACGTAAACGATTTTGTGATAAAAATTATTCAGACATGAATGCTTTGAATTAAAATTTGTTCGGCAAATTAAATCATTTCAAAAGATATTCGCAAAATTTATTGATTGATATTTTTTTGTCAATAAAATCTTACAAGCTAAAGAAAAAAACCAACACTTTTACAAAATTTTCTGCCAACATTTGAGTTTTTTATATACATTTCATGACAAATTTTCTATAAAAAATTTTTAGTTGAAATTTTTTCAATAAAAGTTTTTGTTGATTCAGTAAAATTATTTTACAGCTCCGCATTTAAACAAATATTTCACTGATTTTGCGCATCATTTAACTGCAAATATTATAGAAAAGAAGATTTAGTGTCCTTTTTGTAAATATCGTCTCCTTAAGTAATTTTTATTTAGCACTAGATTTAGCCTTCGGACCAGTATTTTGTGAAGAATTAATGAATAGTCAATAACAACAGTTTTCATTTCAGAGTTAATTTTTTGTTTGTAGTAGAAACATACTTGTGCCAAAATGTATATCAATGCGGCGACTTTATAAATATTTCATATTGGTATAACTTTAATGAAAACGTAAAAATCTCAACCTCAATACTGACACATTAATCACAACGCGAACGAACAAACACACACTTACACATTCGCATACTGCGGCCAGCATGTTATAAATATTAAATAAAATTTTTATTTATATCTATTGATATTGATTTAGCAGGATTGACAACCACATTGTCATTTACTGCAAAAACGAAAAAGAAAACTCGAAAATATATTACAAAATAGTAAACAACTTTCATAAAGCAACAACAATAATAACGGCAGCATCAACAACAATGTCCAACAACTTATAATTTTATTGTTCACTTTGTTAAATTGCTGCTGACGACGATGGCAATAGTGCCGCCAGTAGTCGCCTTATTTGTTATGATTTAAAAGCTGCCGACTGCAACTGCATTTGACGCTGCCGCTGGTAAAGGGGCTGGGGCTGATGCAACTTTTGGCCTTGTGTTACAAGGTGGTCTTTTAATGAAACAACATAAAGAAATAGTAAATAACAACTAGTAGACAAGTATTTTCCGTGCTCATCTCTTTTCTGTGTTTTGTGGTTTTTGTTTTATTGTATAGGGTTTTTCAAAAAGGGCGGTTAGATGTTGAAATGAAAATGGGATATTATAGAGTTGTTTTTGGGTAATGGTCTGGACTGTGTTCACTTTACGGGTATAGACTAGAAAAAGTCTAGTGAGTTAAAATTTGCCACTTCACCTATATTCGGTCGCTGGGGCATTCTGCTTTTCAGGGGTGTAGAAAGGAAGGGGTCTCTCGGTTGGCAAGGCAACCAAAACTCTAGGACGTTCATGCTTGAGTCCTCTTATGAAGGTTTTCCTGAAACCTTCACTAAACGTCAATTGACAGAACGGGTTGGCTGTGGTTAAGCCTAAAAATGCCAGAAGAGACTTTGGTAGATACCGGAGTATCCTCGAGAAGCCGTTGTCTTGCAACAAATTTCCTTTCTTTTTTTGTGAGGAACTAGATAGTGTGGAGTGTACAAGCGAATTGGCTAAGAGCTGATGTTCCTGGTAAGTCACATAGGGGCGGTGGTGAGCCGTTGTCCAGGTTCACCAAATGCGGACGTAAATCAAATCGGAATCGACGTTTGCAAAAAGTACTATCAAATGACGCCATCATTGCCACATGGTGAACCCTATATGGTTTGGCATTGTCTCATATATAGGAATTTTATTTGCCCCTCGCCGCTAAAGATGAATTTTAGGAAAAAATTGAAGTGCCAAATCCTTCAAAACCCAGATAGTTCCATCATGTGAACGCGCAGCTCAATCGCGCAAATTGAAAACCCCTTCATGTCAGTGTGAGACAGTCAGCGGTCGTTTTACAGCTGATTAAACTTGTTTTTGTTGTTGTCAACAAATTTTTTCTTTCTATATAATATTTCTTATAATAACTTTTTTCTTATAGTATTTTGTTTTGTTGTTGTGAAAATCATTTTAAATGGAAGGTCAAAAAAGTTAAAGTTTTTTGTTTTTGTGTTTGATGTTTTTTCCTATTTTTGTTTTGTTTCATTTTGTGCTTATTTTTGGTAAAAGAAGTCAAACTATTATAGCAATTAGTTTAAATATGCAAAACCTCAACATTTACAAAGTAACAATAACATCAACAACAAGTTGATGAAATTTTATATAAACCACAAAATGTTTAGGTTTTATTTTCTTCTACCATCTCCTCTCATCCAGCAGCTGGAGAAGGTTAAAAGGGGTTAAAGTCAAGCTAATCTGTTTATAAATTTTTCTTTTTTTTTATAAACAAACTTGGTTTATGGAGGAAAAACTTTAATAAGTTTTATAATAAATTTGAAAACTTGTACATTCTTTCAAAACGGACAACTTTGCACTGAGGCGTAGAAAATTAAAGTAAAGAAAAACTGTTACATGACAACAGGCTGAGTCAAGTCAAGACCATAAACACAATATTTGTTCGTCTTTGGTTCTTAGGGCTGTTTGCTGCATGCCATAAATCAATAGTTTAAGAAAAAGGAAACCTTTTGTTTTTGCCTTCGACCATGTCTTGTGTATTTTGGTTTCATAAGAGATCAAAAAGAAAACGAGTGAAAATAAATGCAGACTTGAAAGAGCAAAAAATTCTTTAAGATTTTCGTTAAAACTTTTAATTACTGCATAGGAAAACGACGCAGCAAGCTGACCCATTGCCAAAGCAGAAAACAGTGACCATAAATTTTCTTTTATTTTGGAAAAGTTCTTAATTAAAATATATATATTTGCTAATCGCTTATGTGAAACAAAACGGCCGGTTAAGAATTTCTTGTAAGATTAGACTTATACATCTGAAACGATTAGATTAAAACACACAAAAGGGTGACATTAAAGTGGCCGACAGATCATTACACTTCGAACTAAAATGTTTGCTGTGCCGTTACGCAACCTAAAGGCTTAAAAATGACGCTGTCTGCCATCTCCATGACAGTTTATCTATTGAAATTATTAGTCAAATTCTTTCCAGGAAAAGATTTTACACTTGTGACTTGATATCGCGACAAATTTTGTACGGTGAACCGTCCTCTAGTCGTGTAGCTCATAGTTAAAATCAAGGCCAAGCTTTGTGACACTTAGAGACACTAAAACGTTGTTACAGATGGAGATATTGGATCTTTGTCATTGTACGACTGGTGGGTTCGCTTGTTTACACCACCAGTGCACCAGTGGACTCAATTGTCTCATTACTCTGCGAATTTTCCTCTGGATGAGAGTATTATGGTGACCGTAGAGTGAATGACGTGTGCAAATAGGACAAAAAAGTCTTGTAATTTTCGCGTCTTGTTGAATGTTCTATCCGCAGACTGAATTTAAGTTACATCTGTCTATAATGATTTGAAAAAAAAACACACTGAATTAAAGACACCCAATTTCACAGATATGATTTCAATTAGTACCCCTCTTTATAATAAGATTAATTTTTCATTAAACTGGCTGTCGATTTTAGATTACTTTGTTTCTTCAGAAGTTGGCAAAATTTGTTTTTATATTAATTTAGTCGGTTGGGTCCTGTCTTTGTTCATATATTGTATATTTATTTCAATATTTTTTTTGCTGCCATCTGCTGATAAATTTAACCCAGAATTTTGCAAGGAATTCCTTCAATAATCTTTTTTTACAAGAAAACTCCTCCAGCGACGTTTCTATTTTGTTTTGGTCTCTTAGATAAAGAAATTGTCGAAAGAAATAATCCCAACTGATCTGCCAGCATGTATGTATGAGTGGTTGTGCCACAAGCTGTCCATCATTTGAAAATCTTATTTTGTTGCAGCAGCACAAACGAACGAACGAACGAACGAAACATTGAAATATTTCTGCTGCATCTGGTTAAAGAGTGAGTGAGTGGTACGTTGGTTGGTTGGTTGGTTGGTTGTAATTTTTTGTCTTATTTTTGTGGCTGCTGCTATAAAATGTTCGACTGCCACATTTTAACACTCGTCAAATTCTCGCATGTAACTTGTCAGCAACGAGTGACACTCGCGCCAAACATGCTGCTGTTGCTGCTGCTGCTTGCTGCTGCCATTAGGGAAGGCGAGACGGACTGGTAAACTGACCAACTTGTTGGCGATGGTAAAGGATGATGATGTTGTTGTCAATGTTTCCGTATTGTATAGTTTTTTTTGTGCGTTTGGTGGCTGGCTGTTTCTTTTGTTTTTTAGCCAGGTTGTATAAAACCAACAAAAAGGCCAACAATCCGTTTTTTCCATTTGTCTTTAGTGCTTTACAATGTAGTTCAAGCCACAAGTTTTCTAACTGAGTGGTCATCATTCATAATATCTACTGGGCTGTTGTGTTGCGCTTTCTTCATTTTGGCCTTTTTGTTTTACTTTGTCATGGGCTGTGGCTGTTTTTTTTTTATTTTTTTATTTTGTTATTATAGTATTTTAGAAGGAGAAATATCATGCCTTTTGCTTTACTTTTTTTTAAGTAGTTCATTATTTCGAAAAAAATCTTTTTTTCTCTTTTTTATCTTTGAATTGCTGCTGCTTTATTAACTGGGCTCAAATGTTATAATTACAGAAACTTGTTTATCAAAATTATGAATTACAAAACGAAACGAGGAAAAAACAGTTGCTCACCTCAGGCTTTTTAATTTCTTTATTAAAAACAACACCGCGTTGTTTGCAGGGGCCAATGAATTGTTGAAAGTCCAAATCCATAAATTGAAGGTGCAAAAAAAAAAAAAACGCTTCTTCAGGCGAATTTTTATGCTCTTCAAAGGCAAAGAAAAAAACTTGTACTTGCTAAAGCAATAAATCGCTGTTAGGGAAATTTCGTTTATAAATACTTCTCACATGAGACATTAAGGAAATTAAGTTGTTAAGACGTTTAAAGCATAAATTTTCTTTAATGTGTCACTTTTTCAACCGCCTCAACCGACAAAACAAAAACAATCTTTTGTTTTTATTTAGCAGTTCACATTCAATCCAATATCCATCACACAATTTACGCTTTTTGGTCGTGTCTTTTCAAAACTATTTGTTTCGATTTCGTATGTCAAAACATTTTGCGGTAAACAAACGCAGGCAGACATTAAAACAGAATGATTGGTTGGCTGTTTTGGCGGTATGACTGGTTGGCTGACTGGCTGACTGGCTGGTTGACTGAATTGCTGAGTGACTAAATAAAGTACGAGTGGCTGGAGTGTGAATGACTGGAGAACAAGATGTATGATCAGTAATTTAAATAGACAGCTTAGGCCCAAAAATGACACTTACTGGTGTTGAAGTATGTAGACGCTAGACTTTCTGCTGACAATTCAAAACAATATACATATGTACATACATATATATAAGAAAAACACACAAAACCCTCAAGACCGTCTCTTTGTCATGCAGTCCTTTGCGTCCATCGGTGTCTTGTAAGCCAGCCACATACTCGTATTTTAAAATCTTAAGGTTTCTTTTGTAAATATTTTCTGCGAGACTACATTTTACTTTAGGTTTGTTGCAGCTTTCGTTAAGTAGCACCGCATGTGAAATATTGTCATTTTAGGTCTTTGACTTGTTGTCCCTGTCATGTATGCACATTATGCAATTAATCAATTTGTCTTTACTTGTTTCATGTTGCAAATAACATGCAACAATTTGTAGTGTCATAACAAATTTTTTCCTACTCTTTCGCAAGTTTTATGAACAAGCAACAAAGTTCGTATGTGAGTAAAATATTAATTGAAAATTTGTTAGATTTTCAAACGAAATTTCTCAAGAGGGTTGAGAAACGATTAGCCTTTTTTATTTCGCGTGAAAAAACAAATTCTTTCCTTTGCGCCAATTGTTTAGAATAGACTGTGTTTCAATGTTGACAGATTTTCTGCTGGTTCTGTAAAAACATGCAAACAATTTCCATGCCATTTTCAGTACGAAGTACAAAATAAATATGTATGTAAAAAATATATTGCCGGCCTTAGTTTATTTTAGATGTTTTGGAAGCTCTTTTATTGCTTAAAACAGGAATTTCGAACAATTTAGATAACAATTCTTCAATCTTATGAGTAGTTGTTTTAAGTTCAGAACTCAGATTAAGCAGCGATTAGTGGCAGGAAATTAGCAATTTTATTTGCAGCGAAATAGAAATTCGATGAACTACAAATGCATCGTCAAAATGCAGTTAAATTAAGCCTCACTAATGCAATGTTTATAGGAAGACAATAAATAAAAATAAACAAACCAAAAAAAAAAAACAACAAATAATTTAAGTCATCCGCCGGAACCTGTAAATAAAATGGCTTTAATTCCAAAATAATTAAAAAGTAGTTTTGCGAAAGTAACGCATTTCTAAGAAAAGATTTTTTAAAACATTATCTTTGAAATATATACCAAATAAAGGACATTCCACTTTGCGAAGGTGTCTTTAAGAAATGCATACGTTTTAGGCAGCTGGAAATCACATACAAATTGTACAGCTTTAAAGCGATTGCTTGTGTTCACAAAATTTCTCTAATTTTACTAAGAGTTCTCAATGTCTGGCGCCTTTTTTAAATTACTGAATTCTTTCTTTAATAAAGATTTCACAAATAAATAAGTTGGCCGTCCAATGAAGCGCGAATAATGATTTTAAACATACAAACATCTACAACAAACTGTTATGCTATTTGAAAACTTCGTTTGGTTTTTCCAGCCAAGAACGCAGCAACTATTTCCTAAAATCGACGTTAGAATTGGCATGAGAAGAAATTAATATTGTGTCTTAAAAACCAACAAACGGTCTTTGCTCGAGGCCCAAATGTTTTCCAACTGTCATTAAACGATACTGCGCGATTGTACGAGACTGGCTTTAATATTTTTATATGAAATATTTATTTAAACTGGTTTTGAATATTCTATATATTTTGTTTTAGTTTTACGAGAGATTGTGAGTTTTGCTTTAAATTTTGCTGCTGCTGTTGTTATTTTAACATTCCAATTTTATATCTTGCAGTTTTAAAAGCAATTATTAGCAGCAGCTGTTGCTGTCAGCCAGAGGTTCGGCAAGAAGAAGAAAACAAAATACAGACGTCACCCAACTCACAAGCGAATAGATTGAATTTAAAAAAACAACCATCCGCACAAACACACACTACTGGGAGATACATATGTATGCGTGTGTTGGTAGCAATTTAAGCCAACTGAATGGCCAACATTGATCTGAACCATACGATTTCGTTTGTTGAGCGTAAATGGCCCACTAGTGCGAATTAAAGAACTTAAATGTGGCGAATGCGTGCATGTGAGAAAAGGTGCGTGTGTCCGTTTGTCTAGGCCGTTTCATTAGCGCAGGCATGCATGTATGTGTGTGTGTGTGTGTATGTCGGCATTAAATATGCCGCCAATGTTGCAGGCAAAAATGTAATTCATCACTTTAAACGCTCCCGCAATGGACTTTTTCTTTCTTTACTCTTTTGCTTTTATCCGAAAAGTAAGAAACTTTTAATGAAAAAATTCATTTGCAATTTTGTTACTGAAATTGTTGTTGTCGGATTTTTTGTGCAAAAATGTTGTTGTTGTTGTTGATGTTATGCGGCTCCTGCTATTTGTAGTTAATATGTGAATAATTGCTGCCATTGCTACTTTATTGTAAGTAGTACGAACTCGTATGCCAGTCACAAAGTGTTCGTACAGTGGGAAGTGATATTTAACTATTTCGTATTTATGTCTAGAAAATTTAACAAACGTACAACTATATTTCAGATTGTTTTTGTTTTTGAATGTTTTTACAGTGAAGCAAATTGGTTTTGGTTAAAATTCGCCCATTCGTAATGTATAATAGTGGTTAAGTTGTTTGTGACACACATGGAAATAAAAATTTTATACCTAGACTGCAGTTGCAACTGTCCTTGGGCGTGTGGGGGAATGTGTGATCAAGCGTTAATTAAAAATAAACTCAAACCACTTCGACACGAATTTTTTTAGGAGGTTTAGCGGCAGTCTCACAATAAAAGCCGTATTTTAAAGGTCAGAAAATTAATTCGGAGACTATATAGAAAATGTCTTACGCCCAACTCATCTGTCGCTTGTATTAATGAACGGCGGACATGTCAGATCGGGTTTACTTTTATTCCTAATCAGTTTCATGTCGTTTCAGTGTTGACACTCGTGGTGGCACACGTTTCTAATTTTAGTCTAGTAAAAAGAATTTTTTTGCCGCCGTTACTGTAAAATATTGATTTAAGAATCGAAACCAGTTTCGGAAAAAAGTGGAAACTGATTGCTAACGTCGAAACCACTGTGCGCTTGAGTAGAAAAGAAAAAAATCTGACCACGTTTGCCCAAAAACGAAAAAAACATGAAATAAATCACCATTTTAGTGAGTTTGTATGCAACGAGAGGCCTGAAGACTCGTATACGAAGCAAAATTAGACAGTAAATACGCGGCGGCTGCAGTACACGCACCCGGCGGCATGTTCATTCAGTTCGCATTAAAAGTTGGTGTTGTCTTTTTTATTGATTTTCCTTTTTTGTTTCTTTTTTGCAGGCGCTCATTTAAGTTGTTTTTCATTATTGCTCTTATAAAAGTTAAATTAAAATAAGAACCAAGAAAAGCAAAAGAAAAAAACGCAACTCTTTTGGCAAGTGAAGTGACTGAACTGAGTGGGTTTCAGCGCTTTGAAGTTTCCTTGTACTTTTGCGGCTACTTTTCTTTTGCCAGCCACTTTGTTTTCTTGAAGCTGCTAAAAATGAGCCCGATGATGGCGATGGTGGTAGACAGGCAGCCAATTTTTTGCCGTTCTTGGTTTTTTGCTGTTTAATTAAAAGATCGTATGCCAGCCGTCGTTTTCAACATGTTGCTGATGAAAAGCATCATCCAAAGAGTTTTGAAACTCATTTTTTTCTTTCTTTTTAACAAAATTCATTAATATATTTCCAACTTATTTAATATTCTAAACGTTATGTTTTTATCATCCATTGATTCATACGTTGAGTTTAAATTTAGTTCGACCGTGATCACGTTGGCGTAGTTCTTCTGAGTTGCCCAAAACGTTGTTACCTTTTTTATTTTTCTTATACGAATATACTTACATACATATATGTACATGTGTATGTACAGTTGAAATGTAATTTTTCCCTAGACTTTTAACTTGTTTTCTTCTCTAGCAAATTGAAATGAATATTTTATGCAAAATAGTTTTTCATTAGCTCGTTCAAAATTGTAAATCATATTGCCATGGGTCCATACAAACGAAAATACTCATTACGCCCACTGACTGACATTAATTGCCGGCATTAAACACGCATTTTGTTCCAGTACATTCTCTGCATACGGCCAAGCTAATTTTCCATTCGAAGCGAAAAAAGTGTTTTGTTGTCGTTTTAAATTTATATTTTTTGTTTGTTTTGTATATATATTTTATGTAATTTTCAATTCTCTGGTGAAGTGTTCCTGTTTGCAAAACACACAAGTAACTTGATTTAGAAAAATGTGGCTGCACAATGAAGGCAAAAAATAGATGTAAAAAATGTCGAAGTTGAAAATAAATTTTTCTTTTGCTTTGCAATCAAAAATTATTAATATTCGAATATTATTCGATTATTAATCGAATATCATGGGAATATTATTCGAATATTATTCGAATATTATTCGTTTATTACTCCAGTACTATTTAAATAAGCTTTCAAAATCCTTTTCTGTGGTTTCTAGTTTTCAATTTTCGTAATGTTTTCCATGTTCGAATACAGGGTATTTTTTTTTTTTGTTTGTTTGTTTAAATCCTAATAAAATAAGGAAATGTATTTCTAATATCAAGGAAACGGGCTTTGTAACGTTCCCATTATCGTTTTCGAAGGCATATGAACCAATAGCTCTCCCTCATGAATTCTGTATTGTTTATATAGTTCTTAGAATTTTGAAGCTTCGTGGTATTTTTCTTTCTAATATTATTCAATTAATAATCGAATAATTTTTTAAACTAATTTCATGACTACATTTTTGATGGTATTGAAAATTTCAAAACTCTCCAATTGTTCTGGGACATTAATCGATTAATATGCGAATAATTTTTTAATTATTTGTATGAGTTCTGCACTATTTAGTATTGTTTGTAAATCGCTTGTAATTTTGAATTTTCGCTAAAGTTGGACAAAGTATTATATCCAATGTTTCAACATACATACATAATTATATATTTAAAATTTAATTCGAATATTTCATATGTATGTAGATACGAGTACACAAGAGTATATGAAAAATAGTTTATTTTAGTTGCTGTATAAATAAAAACGTCTGTATGTGTTTTTGCATAATAAGAATTTGTCAAGAATTTAGATAGTTTTTGCCCATGGTGCAGAGCAACCGCTAGAGTCAGACATTAGATACTTCAAATGCTGTTTATGCATTTCTCGTACATCCATGGCGTATTTAAGTTTTGGACTCAATTCTTTTCAAACCACACAGCAAAACACCCCCTACAATTCCGCATTCTAACTCTTAACGAAATAGGATTTTCGCCATATAAATGTCTATCTGTAAGTCCGTCTTTGTGTCCATATGGCAATAAAATTTTGTTTAATGTGAGCAAAACCAGGTTGGCTGTTTAGCGCAAATTCATATAAATGCGAATGTGTGCTATACATTTTTTTCTAGACTCAAATAATGACAAAACCAAAATATATGTACGAGTATGTATGTATGTACATATTTGCCCAGTACCCCGTTCCTGTGTTTATTCCAATATAAAATTTAAGTGTTACACGAACATACACACATGCGCTTACACAGGAAAGACCACATGTAGAAAATTACGAGTTGCCATAAAAACGCATTTTTAATTTCACATGTTTGAAGGCAGGAGTTAAAAAAAAAGAACAGGAAGAAAAAAAAAGAAATGTATTGAAGTACAAAAAACCACATGCTCTTGTCAGTCGTCGTCGTGCTCATTTTGGAAGTAAACAAGCGAAATATTCTGCTGTTTAGTGTCGTCTGTCTGGCCATTGAACGTTAAAATAAACACACAAAAATAAATTCTAGCCACACATACTTAAAATTATAATACTAACTATAGTTATGCAGAGCAGTAGTTGTACGTTCTAATAACGGGGAGTTCGGAGGCTAATTATCCAAGGGTTTATTTTATTAGATAAAGTTTTTGGTCATAACTGGCAGGCCAATCGAGTAATCGAGGTTGTTCTGTAAAGTAATTGTGGAAAAAGGATATAAATAGTACAAAATTGTTCGCTAATTGTTAAAAGTTATTTTCTTCAATAATTACTACTAAATACTTGTGGTTGCTACAACCAAACACAGTGATAGTAAATACAACAGCAACAACAGTTGACAGCAAATTCGGTTGCTGCATCGAAAAATTGTATCAAGTTCCTATCATTTTCTACGCTTGTTTTTGCATCCTCTCTTACTGCCCACTATTCCTAATTAAACAAAATTTATCATAACAGACAGTGACACCGAACAGTGTGTGCGGGCATGACCACTTGCCACCAATAATATGCAAAAAAAAAAGAAAAGACGAAATAAGATGCGCTACAAACAAAACAACCAGAATGTACTTCTAAAGAACTCCATTCAATTGGCTTTAAATGCAGAAATTTTAGCCGTAAATTATGCCAAACAAACAAACTGAAATATTATTTTTATGACAGTCTTTCACTCATTTTATTTAACAAAACTTTTGTAGCAGGTAAATTACGAACACAGTATTTACTAAAACCAAAACTTATACATCAACAACGAAAAGTTGTTATTAAGTACGAGCTAATACTAAAGAATGCAAAACAAGAAACATTCAATAGGTAATAGTTTAATCATTGTGATTATAGACTTAGTTGTATCAATTAAATGTTTAATACATTTGAAGAAAAAGTTTAACTACGCATAAATTAGGTAAATTAAGTGTTTAGACCATTTATACAAAACAATTGATTACAGTATTATTTTGCTCAATGAACCACAAACTTATGATCAGGTTAAAGTCTATGTTTGTTGGTTTGAAGAAATGGCCGGAGCTACCGGATGGATGACCCTCTTATTTTCAAATACTGCGTTTTTCACAATATTTTTGGTTCGTCCGTTGCATATTGGAATAACATTTCACTTTTCAATAAAAAAATTAACTTAATTTTAAAAATCACTTATTCATGAAATCCTTGACATTTTCTGTCCATCCATTTCTGTCAGTCATAGCCAATACGTTTACGACCGGGTCGATTAAATGAAAAGATTACACTCAATCTAGAGAAGTTCACAACAGTTGGCGTCCGAAACTTTCACAGAGGACTAATTGCTCCCAGGAATACCTTATAAGAAGAATTCTGGTGGTTTTAAAACACATTAAGTTAACATTTTCGTCATAAAGTTCAACTGTAGACAAGTTTGCTTTTAAAGCTTTTCTGAAAGATGTTCGTTAATTTGACTAGATGGGATTTGCTTTGCACTTTTTTATAAATTGTAAAAATTCATGCATTTGGCTAATAAAGAACTGCATAAGGGGGTGCCAAGGTTTTTAAATTTTCCATAACATTCTTTTAACATCGTTTTCATACACCAGACAGACAATAAAATGGGGAAGTACTACAGGACAGATATATATTTTGTTTAAAAGACGTCCACCCACCTTAAAAAATATTTTATGGCAGCTGGCTGTCTCTATTTTGCAACTTGCCAATCTCCACATGCAGTTAAACTGTCAGTCGTTTATTAGGCAGGCCGTTAGAGCTGAACGTAAGATGGAGTTTTTATGTTTTGTCAAGTGTTTGAGTGACGGGTGCAAGTGCATGCACGTTGGTACAAAGAACATAATGAAAACAGTGGGATACATAAATATAAATACTTATACAACTTAAAGCAGCGTTAGAGATAAAATGATTGTATTTTAAAAGTAGTTTTCTCAAAATTGTAAATTTCAAAATAACTCATCTTCTTAAGGAAACACTGCGCTTTAATAAATCAACCATCTGAAAAAGTTCACTCTAAGGAAATGCCCCGCTAAAGAAATGAATATTCTGAAAAAGTATTTTTTCTTCTTAAATAAAATACTAGAATTCTGGAAAAGAGAAGTTAAAATTTAAGATAAAACCATTTTTTTTAATTTTCTATATAAAGTACCTTTTAAAAAAGTACTTTTTAAAAATGCAAATTTCAAAATATTACCTTTTCAAAAATTACTTAAAACAGTACTTTTTCAAGAATTACCTCTAAAAGAAAATACATTTTTCTATTACTTTTAAGTATCATTTTTAATTTGTATAGTTATTACGTTCTGTGTAAAAAAGTACTTTTTAGAAATGCAATTTTTAAAATATTACCTTCTCAAAAATTGCTTAAAACACTACTTTTTCAAGAATAACCTCTAAAAGAAAATACATTTTTCTAATACTTTTAAGTATCATTTTTAATTTGTATAGTTATTACGTTCTGTGTAAATATTTGACATTTCCTTTTTTAAAGAACATTCTCCATAAAAATATAAGACATAATGTTGTAGTTTTTAAACAATGTCTTCTTAGAAAAAACCCCCCAAAGCCCCAAAGCCACAAATCGTGTTAAAAACAAGAAATGTCATAAAATTCTAATTTATAAATATTTGGTTTTTAATGTGTCACTTGCATGGGGTTTTAGTGTGATAAACTTTTCATAGCTTTTCTTTAAGTCAACTGAGTTGGAAATATTTTTACAACCATCATTAGTTAACAATTCATATGAAAACATTTTGTCTAGGAATATTCCATGAAACTTCATTAAAAATTATTGAAATTTTAAAACATTTACATGGTAAAATAGTTTAAGCGAGTACAGCCTTTGTGTAATTAATTTTTAGCTATAAATTATCCTAGATCATAAACAAAAAACTTTAATGTATGTTTTAGTATCAGCCAGCCAGTCAGAGCCCAACTGCGAAGCGAAAAATAAATGCGTTTGTAAATTATATTTATACTTAAGTTTTGTTTAAAATAAATTTAACGGCAAACAGATCGTTTGTCAAGAATACAACTTTTGAGTCAAGCAGTTTTGAAAAATATGTTTAAAAAAGTACCTCGAAGAAGGAATAACTGTGGGAAAAAGGACTTTTCAAAAGCTGTATATGTAAGCAAAAATAAGTAGCTGTAAAAAAGTACTTTAAAAACGCTGCTTCAAAAAAATAACTAGTCCATAATGAATTAAAGAAGAAGCTTTCCAGCCAATCAGCCTTAAATAAAAGACTTAAAAAAAAACGTTGAAAACCAAGAAACTTTTAAAAACCTACATTCTTAAAGAATAATGTGAACAACTGTTTACTACAAAAAATACTTTTTAACGAATACAGAAGACAGAAAGTCTTTTAGAAAGATTGTCTTAAAAAGGTACCCTTTGGAGAAGGCAGCTTTTAAAATACTCAAATTTTAAAGCAAGTACTTTTTTTTTAAGAAAGAACCTTTTAAATAATCAGATTCTAAATAAATGCATTTTCAAAATATGCCCTTCGTCTAAAAGCAAGTTTTAAAAAAGTACTTTAGAAAAATACCTTCTTTCTTTAAAAAAAGTATATTTTTAAATAAGTAAAAATATATCATTTGAAAAAAGAATTTTTAAAAAATACAGTTTAGGAAAAAGTATATATTGAAGAAATTAGATATTTTTTTGGAAAAGTACATAAAATCTAGTCTATAGCTTTTAAAAAGGTGCGTCTTAACCTTTTAAGAAAATTAAATTTTTTCCTTCACTATATTTCATTTAAATAAGTTGTTGCTGTAAGTGAAAGCACTGCACTCTTCAAAACTAGAATAGAAACACAACTAATGCTCTATTCTTTTTTTATTTTTTCACTTGATTACTGCGGCAATCATTTAAAATCTGCTGCAAATTTAATCTAACAGAAAAGATATATTTTATGGCAATGGATTTTTTTTATTTGCAAATTTGTTTCCACAACTTAATTTGCCTTTTTCTTTTCGCCGGAAAGAAGTTCCATTAAATGTGACTAGATTACATAACATTTCGATTATAAAGTACATTTCTGCCATAAATGTCAAATAAATTCTAAAACCTTTCAAAATGCAAGCCAGATGCCGGCAATCAAACCAAGACCAACTTTAAGGAAAACCAAATGAAAAAAAGATTTTGCAGTCATCTCTTGGCCACTACGAAAACCGTAAATTAAAACAGGGCGGAGGGACGGCTGGACAGACTGGATAGACTGAATAGGAAATATGAGAAAGAGGTGGTAAGAAATAAACATAATTTAATTTTTATTAAATATTAAGTTAATTAAGCAAACGATAGCAATAGCTTAAGTAAGCAGCCGCTGCCTGATAAGAAATTTAAAAGGTTTCTGTCCGACACTCAGAGGAGTGAGAAAGTAAATGAAAGCAATTTAATGACTTCCTTTGCATAATAATATTTCAAGCCAATAATTTTTATTAAGTACTTGAAAAGCGAAATAAACAGACTTCTGGCATAATTTTTTCCTTTTTTGCTTTTAATTTCAGCTTTAAATTTTAACACCTCTTCAACGTCTCCAATAATTTCTTTTTATCAGGCGATATTTATAAAGGTAAGTTAATAATTTTCTTGCATCACAAATTTGATTTCAGTTTAAGATAAGCGCCACAAATTTGAATTTTTATTTGAAGTATTAAATACCCATGAGCTTAAATGCCAATATGAAAAAAGCCAAACCAACAGCTTCAGTTGTTAAATATGAACTCATAAAATTCTTTGAGCAGCAAAAAAAGAAAACAAAATTGCACAAAGTTAAGCAGCAGTTTTTTACACGGTTTCATATTTCCCACTCCACTACAAATTACTGCAGGTTTTATAGTGTTTTGGGACTGATTTCCCACAGGAGTAGACAAATTTTTATGAGAATTTATTAAAGAGACGCATTTACGTTTCAGCCTTCGTGGAGGAATACACTCTTACATACATTTTTAGAAACATGTGCAGCGCTTGTAAATGCAACGTAAAGTTGACAGACGGCTGACTGACTGTGCGCATTTTGCGCATTTGAGGCATCGACTGTCAGCAGCATGTGGCAACATTTCGACTAAGCTGAAGGAATTTCCGTTTGTGTTATTAAAAATTATGCTAATTGTTAATGATTCGTTGGCACCTTACAGCAAACGTAAGCTTAAGAAAAGGAGACGAAAGCTTTAGGGACGAAATAAAGCTACAGCTGGTCGATTTGCTTATAAAAGTTTAGAATTTTTGGAAATATTTGCAGGCTTTGGCCTTTCGTTTTTTCGATTCTATAAATTCAAAGTGAAACTTTCGAGTTTAATGATAAACCTTAACTTCAACAAGTTTTTAAGTTATTAATTTTATTTTAATTTTTTTTAATAACATTTGCTTCGAAAAGCTTTGAAAAGTTTTTTTTTTTTTTCAAAAAAGTCAAATTGTTAACAACTTGAAGAACTGAGAAACTCTAAAGGTTAAAATTGATTAAAAGCACCATAACTCATATAATGGCGCTATGTCGGGGGTAATTAATGAGAGCCAAAGATGAACTTGGCTTTATTTTGCCAAATTTGTAAATAGTCTTCCAATCAGTTTGTTGCCCTTCAAAACTTCAATACAAAGACGAACATTAACGTTTGATATCGAGGGATCCCAACTTTTCAGCATTTCTGGTTCGGCAAGAAAAAATTCAGATTTTCTTTCAAGCTTTTTTTAAAAATGTATTGTCCCTTTTTATATTTATTTTGTTTTCAGCTTCTAGGACTGGTGCAACCGAACTTCAGAATTATCTATTACATGTTTATATCTGTGAGCTTGTTCCCTTATAAGTCTTAAAGTACTACCTCTAATTTAATAATTTATATGTTGGTATAAACAACTTTAATGGGCAAAAGTTATAAACAAGTAGCAGTTAAATAGTTATTTATTTTACACTACCTTTTGCGAAATCTAAATTGTTAAATATTACTTATTGTATTGATTTAATAACATACATTTGTTCTCTATAAACCAAAATATTTGATTAGCAACTTTTCAACTGTAGGGTATTTCAAAGCCATTACTCGGTTACAGGCTCAAGAATTTACACTTGAACTTGTTCTTTGGCAGTAGTTTGCGGCTTTTTCTTTCTCTTTTTGTTGTTTTTCTTAGCATACGCATGCCAATCTTCCATATAGAGTGACATTACGGCAAATTTTGTCATAAATTTGCAATTCTTATGTTTATTGAATTTTCATGTTGTTTATAGATGGATTGACATTAAAAAAAAAAGGAGAGAAAACAAACAAATTTCATACAACGTTGGTTTTGAAACTGAAAAAGACACACCAGCTCCAGCTGATTTTAAGCAGAGAAAGAGTAAAAAAAACGAGCCGCAAATATTAAATTAAAAAAATATATGTATATAAGAACATATTAATGGATATTTGTGTTTAAATATTGTCCAGAGCCAGCATTCAGCTTGTTATTGCCATCAGTACTTGTGCACAATGGGAGGAGGGAGAAGAAAAATCATGAACATAAATTTCAAATTACAAATTTGATGGGATAAAGATTGCCGATAAGACTAAGATAAACTTTTAAATTGCTTCTCTTTATTTATAGTACTAATATATTTTTGTATTCCTTCTGACTAAAGCAAAACTTATAAAGCATCAACATGTGACAACACTTCTTGGCTAAATATTTAAATAATTGGTGATAAAGTTAATTCACACCATTCCGACATCATGTAGATGCCAGATTAAACACTATATCATCCATTTAAGTTATCAGATCTATTAAAAACGTATTCTTCGTTGGCATAACTTTATTACAAATAGATCAAGTGCAAGCAATCAACAGCAAAATTGCTGGTTTTGCTGTGGCGCATATCAAAGCAGGACATTCTGTTTTTCGGGGTATAGAGGATGGCCATCCAAAACTATAGGAAATTTGTGTATGACTTCGATTCTGAAACCTTCACCAAACGTCAATTGGCCGAACGGAGACTAGACGCCTCCGGATTGAAGTACTTGAAAGGACTGTTTTTCGCATATGACAACCAGTTTCCAGCTGTTGTTTTAGTTCATCATTGCTGTAGAATGTCAAGAGATTATAAAACTGCTCCTGTGTATAAAGTCAGTGTATCATAAGACCCTCATTTATTTACAAGAATCGTCGGCTCTAAAATATTGCGGATACTCTTTTCACTGATGTTTAATTAAACAAATTTTATGATTTAAACAAAATCTGGTACGTTCTCAAGAATCACGGAGAAATAAATCTTCTTGGAAGCCTTGAGTCAATAACGTTTTACGCTTACGACAAAATGAGTTTTTTTTCTCGGTTGTTTTCACTGAAAAATAACTTTTTATACCAAAACATCCCATTGTCTTGATGTGAACTTGGGCTTGCTTTGTCTGTGGCTCTTCCTTTATTTCAAAGACTTGGCTGCCGACGAGAAATGGAAGAAAAAACATATTTAATTTGTAAAATGTTTGTATCATTATAAAAACCATAAAATGCATAAATTGAAATTAAATTTTAATAAATTTTAATTGAAAACATAAAAACGAAAACAAACATAATTACACTGAAACTCGCCATGTCCTCCGCCACATACGACGACATAGAAATGCCAAGAAGAAAATAAACAAATTTTAATGTTGTTTGTTAAATAAAATTGCAAAAATGGCAAAATAATAATATTTAAACACAGAGAAATACATTATTTTTTATGCAAATAAAATGTTAAATTAATAAAGAGAAAAACAGTTCTGTTTCCTCATTTTTTCCCCGTTAAATGCTCTGTTCAAAATTAAATTATTTTTGCTTAATTGGCCATCAAAGATAAAAACTCTGGCACAACAAATAAACACTAATTTGTTAAATGTTTAACACAAATAGACCAGTGAATTTTCATTCGCTTAAACAACGAAAAATAACAAAAATTTAAAAAAAAACTTTTTTAAAATTTCCATCCAGTTGTATTTGAATTATTTATAGAAGTAATTAAAATCAAAGCAAACCCTGTAAAAACTTTATTTAAAATTAATTCAATTTAATTATAATAATAAATAATTAAAACTGAATAAACGAAAAACAAACTGTAAAATATACTTGTGCTTTAAAACTTATTTTATTCATTCAAATTGCAGTGCACATCACACTGATACGGTTGCCTTCATTATGCATCTAATTAAAGCACAATCTTCTAAAAGGTTATTGGTGCGTTTGATACTGGTGTCCTGTGATGAGCACGATTTTTTATTACACTGTTATAATGCGTCAAATTCCTTATCAAAATAAGTGTTCAAAGTTACTTTTTGGTGCAAATGACTGTGAATTCTCTAGTACCGGTGATGTGAGTTCGGCGCCAAGACAACGTGTTGGTCTTTTTCTTGTAGCCTCAATTTTATGCCAATAACCCATAATATCCTGAAAGTTATACATAATCGATATATAGATCGAAAAAATACATATCGGAACTGTTTCGAGGATTGGCAAAAACGGTGGCATAAATCTATTATAACTGAAGGGGCCCAATTGATCAATAAATCACATCGAATGTCAGCTGTCACGCATTCGAATACCTCTGAAAAATTTGCTTATTAAAACTTAGTTTCACTTTTGTTTTGTTCCTAAATCTCTACTCCAAATCCCATCAAACTGAAAATTTACTATTTAGTTTAAAAAAATAATTGTGTGTAATTTAATGCTCTAACTAATCTTCATTCGGAAGTGTTTCAATTTGTGGTCATAAACACTTTAATAACCTTAAAACGCTATTCAAAGTCTACTAACCAATAAATTGCCTCAAAGTACGAGCATGATTTTAGCTATTTGTGTCAGCGGCAAATTTTTTTTTTCTACTTTTTTACCCTTAATTTTTTTTTTTTTTTTTTTTTTTGGCAATGAAATACTATTTCAAATTCAATTTGCGATGCCCCGCAGCCGTGCACTTTTTCAATGCTGAATCTAATAATAATATGGAAGAAAAAAATACTGAAACTGCAAAATAAAGCTGTTATTCTGCATGTAGGAAAACAAATCGATTAGAAACACAAAAATATTGTTTTATAAAATAAAAACTAAAAAATTTATTTATTAAAAATTATGTTTGAATTATACTCTTTATGATACGCCAGCCAGCCTATAACAAAATCGTGTACAATAAAACTAAATAATGTATTAATGTTATTATTGCATTTTTTTTTTTTTGTTATTGTACGAGTATTTTCCTTTTTTCCAATATTTTATTTAAATTATTTATGAAAAACATACTTGTATGCGAATTATTGTACTGAATTGGCAACATTTTATGGCTTATTTTTCATAAATTAAAAAGCGTGAATATTAACAAAATGAAAAACAAACAAAAAAAATTTAAAATATCAGCAAAAATTAACAGAAAAGAACTGGTGGTTTAAAAATTAAATTTTTTTCTTATACTTATTTTCATGTGTTAAATTGAAAAGGTCATTATAATAAAAAGAGAAAAATTTAATAGTGTGATAACAATGTCACAACTATTAAAAATGTTTAAAGGATCTTTCATTAGGCGCTGCCTTTGTTTATGTTTGTATCGAACGGCGATTGTAGAAGATATTATCGAAAGTGAAATTTGTTAGTCCCTTGAAACACCTATAGAAGTCAGCGTGCGTAGAATATGACATCGTGTGAAGATCTGAAGCCCCTAAAGGCACACCCTGTGTATACTATTTATAAGAAGACACAAAAAGTTGAAATAATTGTAAATTTTATTATATACGGGTTTTTTCTCATTTGTGTCTGTTGTATTAAAATAATCATGTGTGATTTTTATTTTATTTTTTGAATTTAAAGAATTTGCTGCAAATGAAAAATTTTAGCAATTAAATTGAATACATTAAATACTCTGGATAAGTTCAACTAATTAGAAATGTAAGTGGTGACGTTTATGTATACATTTAAGATCAAATCATTGCCCAAACTGTTGGAGCAGTTTAGGGAGTTTTTATTATTCTTTAAGACCAAACGAAACCAGAAAGTAACTAAACAGAAAAGTAAAAGTAAGGGGAGACCCCAAATTTGTATCTACGTACATACATTCTTAGAATAGACAATGTCAATAAAAAACGTTTTTGGAATGTTGATTAAGTGAAGAATTGGCGTTATGGCGGGCGCACTATAAGAATTTATGCCATCGAGATTTTTCTATATTTACCATTAATATAAGAGTTTTACATTCTAGTTATTTTTTTGTAAGCAAAATGAAAACTAGGAATATTATTAAATAAAATTTTAAAGTCACCGATTATTTAGCACTTAAATCAACAGAATGAAAAAACAAATATTATTTTTATAATAATTTACCCGAAATCGCTTCATCTGTGACATTCATTTATCACGAGCCGACCATAAAATATTTAACTTCGGGTCATTTGAATTACTTGAAATAAACCTCAGGGTAACATTAAAAATGACAACTTAAAAAACCACTAACCACCTGCCAGCGTTGCAGGTTGAATGAAATTTGCGTTGCGCGAAAATTACAGCATTGCAACAATTATTGCCGTTAAATTTTTAATTTATTATTCCATTGCTCGTAATACAGTTGAAAACCCACATGTTCATAAATACTTAAAATACGTAAAAGTAAATAAATTATTTTTATTAGTTTTTAATACATATTATGAATAGCCTTCACGGTGATAAAATACACAAAAAATTATATATATTAAATACAAATCGATAGCGCTTGACTATAAATTAAAACAGAAAACAAATCACAATGTGTTTTCATTAAAAATCAGCAAAATATAGTGGTTGTTTTTCCGCACGGAATAAATTGCCATCCCCCTGACGGTGCGGCTGAATAATTTGAATGAAGCATTTAAATTTTAATGTTTTATGCATTTAAATTAAAACATTTAATATAAAATTGCATAAATGAAAATTAACGAAATGTTAGACATTATAAAACAGAAATTAAATCAAATAATGAAAACCCCTCAAATAATTAAGTTTGCAAAGTACCTTTTAAAAAAAGTGTGTTTTAAAAAAATAACTTTTTATATATTATATTCTATAAAAAGGTGCCTTTTAAAAAGGTATTTTTTAAAAAAAATTGTTTAAAAAAAAAGTATTTTCAAAAACTTTGCCATTTAAATAGAGACAGTTTTTAAAAAACTTGTTCTGCTTGGAAAAAAGTTTCTGTCGAATAAAAAAAAAACAAGAAAACATTATAATTTCAAGTAAAAGAGCAAAATAAAAAAAAAATATCTATTTGAGGATTTAATATTTGAAAAGAAACTGTCGATGGAAAACTATTTTTTTTAATTACGGGAACCACACAAGAGTGTAAACTTTGTTTCTTTGTTTTTATTGAACATATTTAAATGTTTTTCTTAATTTTATGTTTAAATGTCCTGCTTGTTTGAATAATTTAAAATTATAATTTATCTAAAGCAATAATTTATTTTTGTATTCAATAAATTGATTTAACAAACTTCCCTATTAATCTGCCTTAAATTCTTTTTGCATCTAAACTGTTTTAAATTTAAAATAATTATTTATTGAATGTCAAAAAATTTATTAAACTATTTAAACTACTTTATTATAACAATTTGTTATCTTTCCCAAAAAGTAAATGTTATAAAATTATCTTCTACAAAAAAAATATTAAATAATAACTGGAATTAATTATTTAAGCCAATATTTGCTGTACGTATTTTTACCAGAGATAGTAAAACAGGGATATATGGTTAGAATTTCTAAACACAAAAAGAGGCAATTTAAATAAAATATCGATAAAATGTTAAAAAGAAAATAAATAGTGCAGTTCTGGTATGACGAACTAGGTGTCATTTTAGATGCTGTCAGGAAATTTTCCAGAAATGAATAAATTTATTATTTATTATTGTTAAAACAGTTTTTATTTAATAACTTTATACTGCACGATTTTCTCAATATTGACAACATATTTTGTTATTATACACAACTGAGGCATTCATCTTATAATATAATTTGGAAGTTTGCTTTTCGATTTTAGCTTTAAGTGTAAAATAACATCAACATTAAACGTAACTTAATTTATTTGGTTGCCATAGTCTTGTTCTCCTGTTTTAAAATAAATACCAAACAAGTTTCCACAACAAGCAAAACTAATGTTAAAATATATTATTTATGCATTTATTTACATTAGGATTATGCCAAATATTTTATTATATTTGATATAAACGTTTTTTTGTTTGTTTGTAACTATTTAAAGCCTATAAAAATGTGTATGTTTTAATTAGATGTATTTATAAATTTGAATAAATACTCACGTCCACATACGCATGCAAACATGCACATGCATGCAGCTTTAGTATAAAACTATATATTTTTTTTGTAGCACTTACCCACATAATTTGTAGTTGTTGTAACTTTTTTTGGCAATCAATTAGATTTTTTCATCTGAAATAGCAAATTAATGGAAATTGAAGGATATTAAATGCTCTTAAAAAGGACAAATTATTATAATTAATATGGACTTTGGTATTTAGAAAAAGGCCACATAAAAACGAAAAAAGCAATCATTTTAGTGAATAATACAACCATGAAATTTCCTCATTAGAAAACTATTAAATCGCTTATTTTATGCGCCACAGTCATGCAAAATTCTATGCTGCGTTTTATTTATATATGTATAAAGACAGAGAAGACTTTTTCTAAAATGTCCCCCTACGAGAAACTATATTTTTTAAGACAGGTTTATTATCAGTTCATGCAAGGCCCAGCCTCTCAGCCGCTTTTACTGGAAAATCCAAAATGGTTGAAATTCTAGCAAGAGGAGACTAAGTTTCCTTTCCTGAATTCAACTTACCGATTTTAAGGATATTTTAAATACAGATAGAATTTCATATAGAAGTGGTACTAGAATGGACAATTAAAGTTTTCTTTAAGCCAATCATTTAAAGTTAATGAAAATAAAACTTAAAATATTAGCTGTTTTAGCAAAGAAAATAGGACAAGGTCTTGATTTTTAATTAAAGACAACAGGAGACCTTATTACGAACTCATTTAAATCCATTTAGATTTAATTTGCACTAAAAAATTATGGAATCTTAAGAAAGCTTCGTTTATCGTATGAAATGTCTACATACAAAAAGTTATAGTTCTTTTTCGGGGGCCTGTGAAGAGATTTTCCGCGTTCAAAGAATTTTTGTTTCTATCATAATATTTTTGTTGGAAAAAACTTCAGCAAACAACCAAAAATAGTTTACTGGCTACTACACGTTTTAGACAAAATCGCAGCACATTTTGCTTTCCTCCTGAACAAACATGTTTTTTAAAATATTTTCAATCAAATTACAAAGATCAGAAAACATTCTTAAAAATTGTTTTGTTTGATAATCTGTAACCACCAGTTTGTGTGCGAAATTGTGTGTGATATTTGTCTCTCTGTATGAACCTTTTTAGTCGCGATATTGTTTGTGATATTTCTCTCTGTGCACAAATATTTTTAGTTACGAGAATTTTCACACTGAAAACTTGAAATTAGGAACACCTTCTTTCAGCTGCAGTTTCATCCATCATTCGACTTAATGTAGTTATTAAAACCACAACAACAACAAAAACAACCGACTATATAAACATTTTTCGAACAAAATATTTGTGCCATTAAAACGAAGAGGGGGTGGGCGTCGATAATTTGAAAATTATTTTTGGTAAAATCTCAAAAACAAAAACAAGAAAAAACCGACTTTCAACTTGAGACCGGTAAATGCCATAATAAAAGTGTTCATAAATGTCGTGGAGAATTTTTTGCTTGCTTGCTTTTTTTGTATAAAAATATTCATAATATGTCTTAATTAAGTTATTAAAAATGCGTTTAAAACAACTCCTTATACCGATCTTGGTTGCGGCCGCTGTATGAATTTAATTATTAATTTTTATCTTATTTTGCGGCCGTTGTTGTTGTGGATGGTGTGATTTTCGTATACATATATTTTTTTTTTCTTTTGTGAAAAAAATTGATGCCGCTTTCATGTTACGCCCATTATTATTTTTGACATAAACAATACAACGAGATTAAAAGGAAGGGGGAAAAACAGGAAAATATGTGGTACATATTGGAGTAAAACAAAGAAAATTGACATGAAAGAAACAAAAATTTAAATGAAAATGTTAATTTATGCCTGTTGTAGGTTTAAATGCAGTAGAAAAGTTCAAAAGCAAAAAAAAACAAGTAAAAACAATATGTTGTGTTTTAAGATTAAAACGTTAAAAAACCCAGAACTTATACAGGCCATGGAAAATGCAGAGTTTGCAGCGAAAATAAAACAACCACAACAGTTTGTTGCAAAATAAAAGCATCAATGCTGCATTTTGATCATAAAAATTATTGTGTATTTACACAGAAAAAATTTAAAAAAATTTGTTTTCAATTGTTCAGTAAATTAAAAAAATACATATTTACGGTAGCAGCTCCCAAACAAATAAGTCAATTGTAAATAGGCCACTTACCGCCTTTGACTTTATTTCAATTTACATATATCAGAAAATAAGATCATTGTTCAAATTACTCTTATCAATTTATTTGATTGAACAAAATTTTACTGCAGTCATTCAAATGATTTATAAAACATGTCATATTTTATGAAAGCTGAATGCTGAGTTCTTACAATGTATTTTTACTATGTCCTTCAAATTACCACTATTGAGAAAAGTGCGGTCACTTTTGTTGATCACTATCGTTCAGTCAAAGTAACACCTATTGATTTTCTCGTAGTGATGCTGAAATTAGGATATTGTTTTCAGCCGTTTTCCCGTAAAACGGGGAATAGGAAATTTATATTCATAAGTTAAAGCAATATTCTTGCCACATGTCGTATCTAGAGTGACGTGAGTTCCATTTTCCGATTGTTCATTCCAACCCATATTGCTCTTTGTCATCCCACATTTCTTATTCCATACAGACTTCCTACCAAGCAGGTGTTTGTTAAGTGTGAGATGTTTATACGTAGCCAAAATATGTTGCTTATATTGATATATATTCCAATACTTTTAGTTTTGTTGTTATAGACTTCTTCCCTACTTCACATTTAGGGTCCTCCACTACATATTAATTGATTTTTTGCCACTTAGAAAGCTCCAGTCTTTACTCGGAATGGTGGTCTTTCCTTATGACGCTGCCAAGACAGGCAACTTAATTCTCGTCTTTTGCTCTGTGGATTTGTGTTTGCACAACGAACGACTTGTTTTTTTTTTTTTTTTAGGCTTTGGGATTTTTGTTCATTGCCATCGGGTATAAGTGACATAAGGCATTTCGCTTGTGACATACAGCCATAGAGCCATCATGTGACACATACCAAATGAAGTCACAACCCTTGGTTCTGGTACCATTTGGTACCTCAATTATTGTCGGATTTAGGAAAAAGACAAGCATTGTGCTTCGTTTCGTGCAGTGTACTAAAAAAGGATGCGTGAATTGAACACACAACATGTTTATTGAGCTGAACGTTCCAAATAATTTGCGTCCCCTTTTCAAACATCTCTGTCCGCCCGCAGTGCTGTCACTGAGAGTGGCAGTGTCTCAAACTTAATCAGACAAAACATGTGCATCTTTGCTGCTTTATAGTCCAAACGTCCCGCTGGGCTTAAAACATCAGCGAAATAAAAAAAAATAAAAAACCAAACGAAGGTAAAACGTTAAATTTAAGCGTAATATGCGCTTGAAAGTTTTTATAAAGATTTTATGTGGATAAGTATTAATAAAAATGGAGGGCTGTATTATATTGTTTTACTTTTTACAGCTAATGTTTATTTTTAATATGGTTGTCATTATTTGTTTCATTGCTTCCGCGAAGAAAAAAAAACTAAATTGTTTAAGAAACAAACCAATCAAATTCAGAATTTCACATTAATATTATTTTGGATAAAATCGAAAAGTTATAACGACAATTTTTATATTTGCATGCAGAATTTCAGTTTTGAAAAGCGATAGTCTCTGAATCAGCTGACAAGGCTGCAGAGAAAAAGTTTATGTTAAAGAAAAAAAATTAGCTTTTGGATAGTTCTTTTCAATAAGTATTTTTGCTGATTCACCAAAAGTTCAGGAATATTGCATTTGGGTTAATAATTTTTTTTTGTTTGAAAATAAATTAAAGTTAAAAAAGAATTCTTCATATCATATTTTATTTGTTCAGATGATTTTATACCACTATTGTTAATTCCGCGAAATTCCTTATTGACCATGAAAAATATGAAGTTGAGGTGGTGAAATGCGTGAATGTTCAACTCTAGCTGCGGCCATTTTCCTTTCACGTCTTGTCACTGAATTTTTTGTGTTACTTTAAATGTTTATTTATTGTTTGAGTTTTATGCTTCATACATGTTCAACAAAATTTTTTAGTAAAACAACTTTTTAGCAAATCATGAAAAGCCATTTTTTTAAGAAACAACTTTTCGTTTATTTTTTCAAAAAATAAGTTTTTTTCAACAATTTTCAATTAAATAATTCGCTAAAGCAGCGAAATTTTCGTTTCAAGAATCAACAAACACTTTCGCTGCAAAAGAGAATAATTTTTTATTTTTGTTTCATATAAAGACAGAACCGAGAGGAAAAGTCTCATTATTTTTTTGAAGAGTTTTTTGCGGTTTTTCTCTTTCGCATTTTTAGTTTAACTTTTCATATGAAAAAGTTAATAATTTATAATTTTTTGATTTTCATTATTCCAAAGCGGTATCGATGGATTTGAAATACAGCGAAAAACAGTGCGTTTGTGTGCGTGAAAAGCGTATGTGTTGTATATGAAAGAAAAAATAAAAGAAATGGAAAAATCATAAACGCCATTACGAAAAAGTAGGAGTATTTCAAGCCGTAAACATCATGAAACACCAGCAGTTCGAAATACTCACTTTAACAGTGATTTGTTTTTTAATGATTTTCTTTTTTTTCCAACATGTTTTGCTAAATGCATTTCTTTAATTTATGCTTTTATAGGCTTCATGCAATTTGTATGCAGCAAGAAGAAACAACAGGGAGAGCAAAAGAAAAAAAAGTTTTTATGCTTAAAAAAATGGGTGTGGTTTTCAGATCATTCAAGCGTTTAAAAATGCATGGAATTCTTTTTTCTTTTTTTAATTTTTTGTTTATACTTTTTTATTTCCACTTCATTATTGCAACGGAAATTATGTTGAAGGTGTCATTGTTGACACTGTTTGACAAGTCATACCTACTCTTATAAACGAAATACATATGTACATATCTATATATATATGTATGTATGTATGTATGTCTGAAATATGAACAAAGTACTTTGTGTCTCATTTAGTTGGTTGGAAATGCTCGTAAGCAGAAAAAGCTCTTGAATGCAGGAACCAACATAAACTACGATAAATCTGCCAGTATACAGCCTGGTTTTTCACAAATACTTTTTCAATATTTTTTTCCTTTTTTCTTTATTAAAGTAATAATAACGATAATAAACTTTGATTGAATTGAGCAAAAAAAAGGGGCCGGTGTAGAGTGCCAATAGAATGAATCTGAAATGCGCTTCAAGGTGATAAAGACATTGTCGTGAATAAGTGAAAAATTGTTCGTAAATTAAGTAATTCCTGCCCAACATACCGACATCTATTTTGATCTATTTTCCTTAAAAGAAGAAATTTAAAAATTATGCTAAAATAAATCTAGGAACAAAATCTTTCTTTCCTTATACCCTAATTTGTTTATGCAAATGCCCCATGGCACGTTCAGGGAGCGCACGTTGTACTCTTGAATCCCCAGTGGGAAAATTAAAAACCACTTAATGATTTTTTTTAAATATTTAATACCATTTAGCTGTTCTTTACTCATTTCCGATTAAATATTATTATGTTTAATTAATCTTCAACATTTTATTTATGTTTCGTAAAAATTACTTTTCAAAATTGCAACTATAAAATTATTTGCGATATTAACTTTTACAAATCATAATACTTTTAATCAAACCTTGTATGAAACCATTTTGTTCTTAAACTCACTTCTAGGCTAAATCAAAAAGATGAAAATTATTCTGCGTTTTCAATCATTACAATCATAAAACAGCAAAGCGTGCGAAAAGGTGCTCCACAGAACAGTAGAACAGGCCGAGTGTAGCTTCGTCAGAAGAGTTTGCTGTGGAAACACAGAAAACTGTGGTATTAGTCAACTGTCCTTTAAACAAACTAAATTCAAATACATGATGCCTTTTGCAGCTCTGCTTTAGCAATTCCAAAGTAACTTTATCACATTCAGCCTGACTATTTTGCCAGTGGTGGAATAATATTGAATTTGCTTGTACATTAATGTTTTGTCATACATAAATTAATATACATACATATGTATGTTATTATTGTGGTTATTAATGCTTTGCATAAATTTTTTACTTATAAATTTCATTAAAATTAAATTGTCTTATTACAAAGTGATATGTACGCTCGACTTCCACAAAGACACACGTGTTTTTTTATTACTGAATATGTGTGCAAATGACTTGATTTGCCTTAAAATAATTCCTATTTATTTTGGTAAATTATTTGTATTGTTTAACATTTTACTGCTGAAAATAATTTAGTAAATTATTTGCTTAAAAATTCATTTTATTGAAAAGAAATATTTGTAAGATTTATTTACTAAAATATTTGAGGCATTTGTGTGACATTTTTCTTTTGTAAATATTTGAATGAATTTATTTTGTTAGCAAATAGAACTCATTTGCAAGTCCAGGAAGTAATTGCTGTGTAAGAAAGATATAATTTTAGAAATTTCTGTAAATGAATGTTTGTTTGTGGAATTTATGGCTTAAAAATTAGATAAACGTTAAGCAATTTGAAAAAAGTTTGAATAATGGAAATAAATTCAAGTATGTGTTGATTTGTTGCATGCGGTAAATTTGTGCTGTCATGTTAAATTAACATTTTTAAATGATTATTTTGCTTCATTGACTTTTCATGTTAAATTGATATAACTTGATATGTTTCTTTACGATGCCTTTGAATTAATATGGTTTTATTAATTATAAATGTAAAGGGAAGTCGAATTCAGTTCAGTGCATGTTACTTGTTACATGTTACTTAGTCGTTAGTCCTGCGACACGTTTCTTAGCCATTAATCCTGTGACACGTCACTTAGTGTCTGAAAAATATATATTTCTCGATTTTAAGTTGCTTATGACAAAATTTTAAAAAAATTATTTATTATTAACCGAAAACTCCACTGGAAAATATTAATTTTTAATACAATACTACCGTTTGTATTGACTGTGTTTTCCATACAGTTGCTTTAAATTAATGTATTCATTCTACGTAAATATTGGAGTTAAGTTGTGTTTATTTTGTCCATAATTGCCTTAAATATTTACGCACAATCGAATCGTGCGTTTGAGCAAAGCAACACCTACGCCACCAAAAGCACCCACCCCAAAAAAGGTACTTAAGCACCCACCCCCCTTGATTTTAAACCACAATTAGTCGCCAATGGGCTCAGTAGGAGGAAGAAAATAAAATTCAATAAGACTCTTACAAAGTTATATTTTGAAAAGAAATTACTAGACCGGAATAAGTTTATTTTTCTTTCTAAGCAAATTCTTAAGGGAAAGTACAAAATAAATAGAAGAAGAAAATTAATACAGGAAACATAAACCCCGACCACAAAATATTGGGGAGTGTTTTAAAACATTAGTAAAATAAAATAAGAAAGAAAAAAGAAAGAACAACATTAAGAACTTGACACGTTTGTGTCATTGTTGATTTTGCACCTACCCCCTGCGCAATGTTAAGAGAGTAAAATACAAACAAAACCAAGAATTAATTTAAATGTTTGTTTAAAGGACAGGGTCTTCGCAACTGTGTCGGTTGATAGCGGCAATATAGATAATGCTGTTTTTGTACCACCGTGAATGGATGCAATGTTCAACAACACAAGCCTATAACGTTCGAACTTGAGGAACTTTAAGCTGTTGAAGCACAATAGATATACAGTGCGGTTCTGGGGCAGACCCACATAATACCAGGACGATCACTCAAGAACGTCTAGCACTGACATGCATGAGATGAAGGGGGCAAAACCAAACATTTATCTGCTGAATGCGTCATACAACATTGTCATGAACAATTCATACCAAGCGGTGAGTCCCATTTCTGGATAACAGGATACGCTAATATGCAAAATGAGGACGATTTCAGAATACTTGATGTTGGCTCATATTTCTTTGAGCATGGTGTGTTCCAGATCATCACCGTCAATTACGAAAGCTCTACGTACCCTACTCTGACCTGAAATAGGGGTATTGTACACCAACATGGTGTTGCGTGCCAAACTACTAATACTAAATTAAACTTTTCCCACTAAGGATTACTGAACCTGATTATTTCACGGTGGGGTAATATGAGTTATCTACCAAAATTGTGCAAATTTGACTTAGTTAGATTTGTTTTTGTAGGAATTTCTTAATAAATAACTCATATCATTGATCGAATTCCGCCAAGGAAAATTGAACGTTACGGTTGGTCGCTTTTCAACAAACATCTGTTGGCTACAAGCGAACTAAACTTCAGAGATATCTTATACTTAAATTTAAAGCCAATGCTTAATGGAAGACCCTTTTCAACAATTCCCTCAACGCAATAATTAACTCAGTATACGATTTCAAATTTCTTCTTCATTTCGTTTTTTCATCCGATTTCTAGGATCAGTCATTAATATGTACAAGTATATACGGGTTTGTACGTATGTGTATATATTTTACATTCGTATGCATATAAAAATGTGTGGTAGAATTTACTCAAGGTGTCTAGACAGTTTAGAGAAAGTAATCGTTTCACATACTCCCAAACACATGCAGCCAAACACATGAGAATTCTAAAATGCAGGTAACGAACGGAAAGTGCATTCTGAGCACAAAGAGGAAGATAGAGACAAGTAGATTATGGTTGAATAATACAATAACAAAAGTATACGTGTTTAAATCTATAAAATAAGGGGGACTTATGACTTCCCACTGGTGTCAAGAGGTTTGTTGTTATATGTGCAAAAAAAAAAAATAGGGCTCCTTTGTGTTTTCTCTCTTTTTTAAGAGAGTTTAAATTAATTCTGTCTGATGTTGAAGGAAGTGATAAAATGGAAATTGATTTGTTTATTTACATATGTAAGTTGATACACTACATCATACGTATAAGAATGCACAAAGCAAATATGTAAAGTTCTGTTAGTATTTTAAACTATCAAAACTATTCGCATTTAAATAAATTGCTTATAGTGGGGCAACAATCGGCCATTTTAAAATTTCGGTGAATATACAAAAGTTGCATAGTGACCATAAAGAACCCCCGAAAACTTTAAATCACAAAACTTGACATTAAAACTGTCTTAATTCAACAATAGTTCTTGCTTCAACTGATTTCGGGGTTGTGCCGTACTCATAGACTTTTAGTAAAACGTGATAGGAAATATAAAGAGACAAATCCTTTTTTAACTTCCTGAAATAGTTTCGCTTCAAAAAAAGGAAGTGTTTTCTTCAAGGTCAAATTATCAAAAAGATCCCAACCTCGAGGAAATTTTCTTCTTTCTTTAAACATATATATTTTTAATGAATCAAAAAAAAAAAAAAACAAAATAAACGAATGGTTTGTTTGATGTTTGCTTAAAGAATTTATTTTTCAGCGATTCAATCAATAGTATTTTTATTGAAAAAATTTCTACAAAAGGTTTTACATTTTCAACAAAAATGTTTAACGGAAACAAGAAAAAGAAAAATTCTCAGCGCAATTTTATCGTGAAACAAATGAAATAAAAGACAACATTTAGCTGCCGTTCGTAACTCAGTTTTTGGAGGGTGAAGACACCCCCCACACCCAAAAAAATTTCAGCGACAACGAGAGAACAAACCTTTTTCAAATATTTTTAATCAAATATATTTAATTAATTTGTTGAATTAGCGAAATTTTTGTGTGAATATGGCAAATAGATAAATTTCTTTGAAATTTTTTCGAAATCTGAAACAAAAAGCTTGGCAAGAAATATCTTTTTAATAATTTTGTTTGTGACTTGAAAGAGTTGGCAATTTTCGTTCAACATTTTTTTTTACTACACATTCAAACAATTTATTAACTTATTCAGCCAATTTCATTCTACAATATGAAAAACAAGTTTTTCCGTTAACAAGATTAATAATTTTAAAGATATGTAATAATATATAATTCAGCTCGACTTAAAAGTTGGATACAGTTCCCGTGTGTGTTGCTGGTTTGTATAGATGTGTATGTTTGTTCGTTGCTCGGTCAGGTAACGTTGATCTAGTTACTCTTAAAGGATTTTGTTATTAATATACCTTTTTTATGTTGGAGATAATTTAATATTTATGATGTTATCTTTATTAATGTGTACAAAAGTCATATTCAAATTTCCCAAAGTAAACTTTCGAATGTTCTGCTTAAAAATAGAAAAGCTTCGACAACACATCCTTTTAAATAAAAAGAACTACTTCCTTTAAGTTTGTCTAAACAAACAGCAAAATTACTCTGTGAAAAATGTATTATTTTCATTTTTCCAGCTACAAGTGTTAAATTTGAATAAAAATAATATTTGGGGGAAATTGTTGCTACAAAGGAAACATATTAAAAGTGTTTACAAAAACCATGCAAAAACTAATTTTTCCTCTCTCTTGTTGGCAATTTTCTCATTTCATTTTTCTATTACTGTCAATAGTTAAACTTTCAGTTTAGTTTTTTCAAAAAGATTTTTTAAGTTTACTCTCTTTTTTCATACTTATTGAATAGAAAAATATTAAAATTTGGCAAATTTGAAAACAAAAAATGTGCATAACTACAAGGTTCTTAAATATGCAGAACACATGCAGAAAAATAGAAATACTTGAGCGCTATTTTTTTATACAATATTATATTAAATTTAAGGGGAAAAAGTTAATATTTGTTTTAAATAAATTTCATTTGCAAAACTATTTGTTAGCATAAATGGTTTTACAGTAAATAAAAATGAATTTACCCCTGGAGTATGTACTCGTAATTTTACTTTGTGCGAATTGTTCAAAATGCACAAAAATTGTTAAAAAAAATTATATTCCTTTAAGGAGGGAGGAATAAAAAGAAACAAAAACTACATATTTTTTTTCGAACGAAACTCGTAATTGTAAATTCCGGGAAAATAAAATAAATTACAGCTCTTACCAGAATGAAAATATGCATGTTTGAAAATATGTACATAAAATATATTTATTCAATAACTTTGCAGCTTTTAATTAATTCAATATTTTCATTTGTTTGAATGTATTTTATGTAAATTATTATTAAATGATAAAAATGTTTGTTCTCCCTGAAGTGCTTAAATTCTTTGGATTCTGCTGTAAAATTAAACATTTTGCCAAAGGATATTAAAGCGATGGAGGCAGAGAGAAATAACTGAATGTGAAACTTCACTTCATCATTCATTGCTTGCCAGTGGAAATACAAAATCATATAAATTAATTCAAATTTTGAAACGTTGGAAACTGAAGCAGCCCAAAAATCAATATTTTTAGCCAAGGATTTTATTGGAGAAAGAAAGAGCGAAAGAGAGAAAGAGCTAAAACTGAAGTGTGTGACCATAGATAAACTTACGCAAGTATTCATCATTCAAAGTTTCCCACTGGAAGCCGGCAGTAATGATCCAAAATTTTGAAATTATGGCGTCTTACTTTCATTCAACTTTGTAAGTTATAGCATAATGGTTTATGACGCCAGAACGTCTCCTAATCTCAGCGTCAGGCAATATATACTCGCAAAAGGAATCATCATAACCCCGCTCGTTTCTGAAATTAAGTCTCTGTGTACATTATGGAATGACATGACGACCAATAATATCACGTTCAACCCGCAGAGAAAAATAGTCGCGTGCACCAAACTTTAATCTTGGTTTAAATACTTGGAAAAGATATGCTTAAAAATTAAAATAAATTTCGTTGTTTTCCCGGTGAATGTTAGTCAGTGAGGACGTTCATTTTACATCAGCGGATAGAACGATAAAATGAAAATAATTCATCACTCTTTCGGCGTTTTAAGAATTATATGGGAAATATTGGTTTCATCAGGTTCTGACTCAACATACTTCTCAAACTAGCGCACCCTGGTATCTGGAATGTAGAGTGACTTGTCTCTCGCTAATTCCAACACCTTAAATTATGAGAAGGAACGAATGAACTATTTGTCATGGAGAAACTTCTGAATACTTCACCAAAAATTTATCGCATTGGTCATACTTGATTAGTCTGCATCTAGGCTGGAACGGACAACATTCAGCACAGACCGATATAGCAGATACTGATGAGAATGCAGCGTCACTTCTGTGACGTTTTAATTGAAACTATTTCCTCTTGTTCATTAAAAGTTATATGTTTCCTAATTGATCCTTTGCTACCTTTTGTACTTGCGCTTAACCCATACCCAAAAGGATATGGCCTGGCTTGTATAATGCAGATCTGTTTTTTTACAGCCCAACCCAAGAGCTTATAAATATGGATCAAAGTTATTGTCGAGCCTACATAATAAGAATCAAGCAATCCAAGTTGTCCTTCGAATGTGATTGTCAGTAAGTGTATTCAAGCTAAACCTTCACAGGTGGAGAAAGCACTGCATAGGAGGAAAATTGGTGGCCTCAGAAACCAACTCTGTTCTAGCAGAGGAAAGTTTTCGTTTCGCTAATGCCTAAAAGTGTTGGTAGTAATAAATTGTGTATTAATGAATATGAATTTAACTAAATATTTATTAGTGTTCAGCAGCAGCTTTTTTAACGGTCTATTCTATTCTAAACTTTAAAGTTGTTTGATTTTTTCTCACAAGCGAGTATTTGGAAAAATATTTAATCTTCGGTATTTTCAACACACTTCAGTATGTCTTTTTAAAGTCATTAAATGTAAAAATAAATGAATAAATATTCCACCAAATGTCTTAATATTTTTCAAAATAAATAAAAGTATAACGTATAAAATTATTTGACAGAATTTATGCCTCAGCAAGCCTGTCGTACCGAATTTTGTATGTCAAATTTGAACCAAAACTAAAAGCGTTGAAATTGACACCTTGAAGGAGGCAAAAAAAAATAATTTTTAATGCAAAACAGAATAAAAATAATCACAAACCACCAAACCTTTTTTACACACAAGGCGTAGAAAATCACGGGGAGTGCTGATGAACAAAAATTCAATGAAAAAAAATCTTGTGAAACACTTGACACTCCGCAAGATGATTTTAATTTTTTAAGAAAAACAACAAAGATGTGTGTCAGTTTTATTAATAAAATTTGTTTAACGAAACAGCTCTTTTATAGGTTAGCTAATAAGCTTTCCCCTCAATGGTGTTCCTGGGCATGTACTATTTTTCATATTGATTATGTGGCTGCGGATGAGTAATAACGTCCTTTTACTTTATCAAACAGAACGACGGAAGAATTGCCAAAATGATTTTAATTAATATAGTTTTTTGCAATAAGTTGCATGTGTTTATAAATTTTTCACTTAAATAGTAATAAGAAACGCGGTGCAAATATATACAAAATGAAATCAGTGACGAGCTGAGCTCTCTATTTCAACTTTTATGAACTGAGTTTCTTCGAAAAAGTTTCGAAGGCTCTAAAGAAATTTTAGAGCCTGATTGAAAAATTTAGCTGATTATGACGAAGAAACAAAATTAAATAAATATCATCGAAATTTCAGGTTTCCAGAAAGTCAATAATGCAAGAACTTTATATATTTTGTTATTAAACAGTTTCTTCGAAAAAGTTTCGTAAAAATTTTAGAGCCTGATTGAAAAATTTAGCTGATTATGACGAAGAAACAAAATTAAATGGTGGCAAATAAATATCGGCATTAACATTTTATTAGCGGCGTTATAATTTTATCCTACTGCAGCCGTTATACCAGTCATTGATGTAAACTGTAGACCAATTCAAACACATTTGTACGTGCAAAAGCATTTTATTCCAACAAAAATATCCCATGAAAAGATTATTATTTGAATATAACACCAATTGTGTATTTCTGATATTAATTTTTTGTCGGGGTTTCTTTGGTTGTGTTCAATATTTTGTCTTCCTTTTTTTCATCGCTTTTACTTTTGACAATCCGTGCAAGCAGACAGAATCCATGCAGTTTTTTTTTTTCTCGTGTCTTGCTGGCTGTTTTATATATATTTTTTTCTTTTTAGTTTTTAACACTTGAAATGATATGATTTCTTTTTGTTTCTGGTTTTTTTTATGGTTTGAATTACGGATAGAAGTGTCCATATGCACATGCAAACACGAGCACATATTACGAAAACTGAAGTGCTTGTATGTGTTTTTTTTTTGTCGTTCTTTACTTCGTCGAGTATTAATAATCAAGTCTACATATTCATAAGTATATTATTTAAAATAACATCAACACTTTGCCTCCATGGCCATCAACACCATCTTCATGTGTTTGGTTAAATGCGTCTGTCTGTCCGTGCTGTTTGTTACCACCACCATTCATCAGGCGCGTTCTTTGTACTACTTACAAAGAACCAACAGTCCAACCAGGCTTCGTCATCAACACCATCTCCAGTATTTGGGATTTTTAAAACTTTTTTAATTTCATTTCGGTTTTTATTTTTTGTTTGGTTCTGGTACTCATATTTATAATAATAATCGTCATCAGCGTCACAGCAGACATTTGAACACCAGCAATAGACTGAATGGCAGACCATTAAATCCGAAACGGCTCAAATAAGTAAGAATTTGCCCATAAAAGCACATGGCGAATTATAAAAAAGAATTATTACAGACTTTTGATTTTTAACACTCTGAGAAGCTGGTCATAGTCCTTACAACTGTCATATTTTGAACATAAACCCGATTAATTAATTACTGATTGTACACAAAGTAGATTTATTATCGTCCAGATTAAAATAAATATGACCAAAACACCTCCTTCAGTGAGAGTGCTGGCAAGTCCTGGTCACTTGGCATATCAGCACTTGTTAATCCAGCCAAGGGATGGCTTGCACAGAAAAATGTGAAAATCCCTTATGGCGTACATATTTGCCATTTCGTTTCTTCTCTGCCACTCATGCCCCGGAACCCAGATATTTATATACATTTAACATGTTTTTTTGATGTATGTATGTTTGTTGTAATCGCAAATCCATTGATCTCATTAAGATTGTTGTTGGTTTAAAACAGAACAGCGCTTATTTTGACTTAATTTCAGAATAATAACGTATTTATTTAAAATGCATATTAGTTGTGCATATGGGTGCTTAATGGTTTAAAAGTGTATGTATGTACATACGTGCATGCGTCAATATATTAACATTTGCATTTTAAAGCAGGCAAATAACACATGCATTTGACAATATTGCCAACAATTGCAATTCATAATTTTTTTATTCACTTTTTTCCAATGTACAGACCATACGAGCGAGTACTTTGGCAATACTTTTAATTATAATTTTATTTTTTCACTTCAAGATTTTCGGCTTGAAGTTTTAAATATGCCACAACTCATACACACTCATAAAACACAAAACCAACACACGGAAAGTGTTTACGACACTTTTGATATCTGAAATAATTTATTTTATTAAAAAAAGAAAAGAAAACTGAATTCTTCATACTGTTTTGAACGTGTGCAGAAGAATTAAAACGAATACAGGAAATGTTAGCAATTGGTGTGGAAGAAGAGCTCACAAAAGCATTTGACAGGATTCTTAAATCAAATGCACACACGCACACCCAGACACGCTCGTACACCGACAAAAAAATAAAGTGAAAGAACTCGGTTTGGATATTCACACAAGAATATGCACACAAATGCAAATTGTGTCCGTCCTGGACTTCTTGCGTCTTTTAAGGTGAAAGCTGCTTTGTTTTTGCTCATCTTAAGCAAATCGTCATCGTCTCAGCTCCTTTTTTTTTTTTGTTTCAGCAGAATATGCCAGATATATTCTTTTGTGACTCCGGGAGGGGAGGAACATCTTGCTTTTCTTAAGTGTGTTTGTATGTGTGGAATATAATCTATAAACCGCGTGAATTTTGATATCTTTTTGAGATTGAATTATTGTGGTTTTTATCAAAAGATCCTTTTACTTTGTTTTATAAAACACGTTTATTGTGGACCTTATGAATACCTGTGTACTTCAACCGATGACTTTGATATTTGTGGGGATGTTGGCCATTTATCTGCCAAAAGAATCCCATAAAAATGTGCAAAAAGATCATTAAGAATTAGTGAAACCTTAAAAATGTCAGTAAGCTAATAAATGAAGAGATAAAATATTAAATAAGGAAAAAAAAGTATTTTAAAATGAAACAAATCATAAAGAAATATATATATATAACATATTGACTTACAACAATTTTGTTGAAAAGCTGTGGAATGTGGGCAGAAACAAATCATGAAAACTGGATCTGTAAGATTTGTAATATTAAACGCAAGATATTAATGATTGCCTTCGCAAACAGCTTCAGTTTCAAGGAGAACCATCGTAAAAGTGAAGACAAATTTTAAAATTTTCAACCGCAGACTCAAACCTGCAATATTAACATACCTCTGTTAATTAAGTAGCAGGGCTCTGTTAAGCCTAAAAATTTAAATTTTGCACTAAAAATACATTTAAAACTAAAACATTAGTAATAATTATATTAAAAAATAAAATAATATATTTCTAATAACATAATAACATATTCTATAAAATAATGCCATAAAAATCTAAAATCAACGCACTCATTAAAGAAGACTATAGCAACTTTGTTTAAGAAAGTTCATAAAAATTCATGGAAATAACGGCAGATGGGCGACAAAAAATTATTGGAGAACAGTCCTCAGGCCATCCCTATGACTGTCCAATATTCAAAAGTCGCAACAGTTTTGTTTTTTTTTTTTTTTTTTGAAAATAAGAGACATTTTCCCAAATTTCGACTTTTGAAATTTGAAAAAGGACTGCTCCTTTTTCCGAAAATGTAGGAGATGGGCGAAAAAAAAATTTGGAGAAAAATTAACTTTTCAATCTTATTTATTTTAATGAAGAAAGCTGTTAAACGCGTAGTAGTTTTTGCGGAAAAATAAGCGAAAAAATCCATATAAATATTAGGATGGATCCAAGTCTCTCAGTATTCATATTATTAATACGGATATTACTTTCTTGTTAACATTTTTTAAAAATGTGGCTGTATCTCCGCAAATATTGATTTTATCGGAAAAATAAGCAAAATTCGAAAAACTTAACTACGGTATCGATAGTGCTTGTGATCACAGCCAGGCTGAATTGAAAAGCGAACAGTAAATGACGGATATGACCGATTTGAATTTGAATTTTTTGAGTTGGAAGGCTGAAGCAGCGAAAATTCATGGTTCAACTCTTAACTACTCCGGGGGCCATTCAGTGACCGCATGTCGTTGAATGTAGTCGTTTCCCTGTACTCCTGCATCACTTGGCCATGATTTTGTGATGACAATTAGGACTGGCTTTCAGCTGCTCCAGAACTCATTTAACGAACGCACTTCGCTCTGTATGGCCCTTTACTTTCAGCATCTGAATGACTTTGATTTTGTGCGGGGGCAGATCTAAACATTGAAGCAATTATCACCGACTTCTGACTCTCCTAACGGACAGCGGTAATGTTTTCCGTAGATCTTATGTTTCATTATGTTAAGGATATTGGTTTGTTCTTTACTAACCGTTAAACTCAAATTCTTGCAGCATATTACAAATTGGCCAAACTGTGGGACGATAATGGTGAACGAAAAGCGGATAAAACACGATTTTATTGTTTGTATGTGAATAACTGACAACTAATTCGACAGCAAAAGCTTCAACAATATGACCTCTTGTACCTATTGGAAAATGTTGTATAAATCGTTAATTTTGTATTTATTATTCATCCCTGGCCTACAATAAGTGGCACGAAATTTAGTTTCAGTTAAACCTAAATCGCATTTATGATACAGTTTTTTGTTCAAATATGTTGCGTTTTCTTAATAGCAATCATGTTTTATGTCATTTGGCGTAGAAAAGATTTTCAAGATTAAACGAAAAGTGAATAAACGTTTTGTCCGTTTATGTATTTAGAGGACCATTTTAAAATGCTGAATTATTATGGGTGTCCAAAATATCCGATAATTGTAGCCATTAGGAAAAAAAAACTCCTTAACTTTTTAAGAAATTTCCGAGAAAAATTAATTGGCTGAATTTCCTGTTGCGATCTGAAAAAAAGCTAAACATTTTGTGATTTCAAGCTGGAGTCTACAAAAATAAGAGTAAAGAAAGTGCTGTAATCAAAAACAATAAATTGATTCGGCAATGCACAGACTTCGGCTACCCTTAAGAATCTGTAAGGCGAGATTTGGCATCAGCTTGTATAGTCCAGGGATGTGTAACATAACAGATTTAGTTTTAGTGATCCGTTAATTTTTATTTTCCAATATTTTTAAGTCTTTGTTACGATATTTACCACCTCCCCAAAACTGACTTGCTCGTCTATATTTCATACTTTGTCTCTCGAAATTACATAAAAATTCTTGCTGTAATCCTTGTTAAAATGAAGATAAAAATATAAGTATTTTAAGATTTTGTTGTTCGTTTCTATTCAAAATAAAAGTTAATAGAGTTTTCTGTATTTTACAAACGATTTTGATCTTTTCACCATGAGGCGTTATCACATGTTCCTGCAGACACCAACACAGACATAAATACACACGTTTTCCGCACACACTTTTACAGTTCAAGAGTAAATGAAAGTTTTATTACTTTGTTTTACTTTTTGTAAAATAAAAATGAAACAGAGTTAAGGAATAACAAAAGGAAAAGATAAAAACATATAAAAACCAACACAAAAAAACAAAATCACGTACGACAAACAACAAGCTTTTGCTTGCATTTTACGAACACGTGATGAATGCATTAAACAAACAAGTAAAAGCTTAATGTGACTTTCAGCCAAAATACCAGTCAGCACGACTCAAGTAGCGGGCTAACAACAAAAATGTTTACGTGCGATAAGATATAACATACATATGAGCAAAATTTGTCTTAAAATTAAAAAATTTTAGTTTCTATACTATATCAAAACTGGTACCACTTTCTTCTACAAACAAGCCTGTAGTACCACTCATGATTTTGGAAGCATATCCAATTTAAGACCCCCTCACCAGTGACATATGACTCGCACATAAGTTGTAGGATAAACTTATGTACGAGTATATGCCGTTGTAAAGAAATAAAACTTCCTTTATACTGTAGGGCAATTATGAACACAAAACATTTCCTTTGAAAACCAGAAGACATGATAATTTCAAACTAAAAAAAATTTGTTTTGGTGAAAACATGTTCTAACAGAAAAATATGAATGAACATAGACTTTTTAATGTATATTTTACAATTTAGCAAACAGAACTAGAATTATTTTATGTCATATAAAAAAACACATCAACAGAATAGAATACGATTAGCAAATCAAAATCAGAAAGTTTTCAAAGAAAAATATTTCTGGGAATATTTCTATTTTAGTTTTTACCTACTTGATCGGACCACCCTCGTGCTTTAGTTGCTATAGACGATCAGATCACCTGTAGATGGGTTTAAAAAGAGTCGCATGCAGCTTCCTTTACGGGAAACTTATACAAACCTTCTGAAAAAAATACTTAAAATTTCTTTAAAAATATCTAGTATTAAATTTGTTTTTTTGAAGAAAACATTTTCTAAAACAGAAGTTTTTTAGAAATAAAATTTTACACAAAGCACTTTTTAAATGAATAATTTTTTTCCACATGAGTACACATTTGTGTGTATAAAAAAAACTATTGAAAAAGATACCCTTTTTATAGAACTGCCTTACCTTTTTGTAACTTGTATCTTGAAAAAAATCATCATAAAACGAACGTTTTCATTAGTTTCATTCAATAAAAATTAATTTGTGTTAAGTTTTGCAATTCATGTACTCGGTTTTTCTGGTATTGTCTTCTCCATAAACTTTTTGGCCATTAAAAGTTTTAAATACTAATCTTTATGAAAACTCTTTAATTTTTACATTGTAAACTTTATAAATTTTGTTCATACTCGTATTTATATACAATATACATATGCAGAAAGAAAGTAACAATAGAGAATACAGACAATAGCAAGAGAAACGAGAATTAAAACATCATATTTAAATGTTGGAAAACAATGTGTTTTCTGTCACATACTGTCGAGAAATATGTAACTTTTAAATTGTTAAAACATGAGAAGTCACAAAAGGTTGAAAAGGAACAGCAACGTGCTCGTCTTCATACTCGTACACACAAGCATTATATTGTTATTTGTTTTAAACGACATTTGAAAAAAAGGAATACAAACGAACGGACAGACAATTAGACAAATCGCACAAATACACAAAGATGAATGAATGTTAAGGATGCTCAGACAAATAGACAAAAAGACCGATGCACTACAACAACAAGTACATGAACCTTTAAGCCTTTCCTAATAGACACAAATGTGGCAAGGAGTCGTCATCCCCATCATCAGCTGCAACAGCAGCTACACCAACTGCAACAGCAGCTACAACAGTCAAACACGACTTTAACCCACCAGTAAGAGAAAGATTTAATACTTTAGATTTTATATCTGGCTTAAGGAAAATATATCTACGAAAAAAGTGGGTGGTCTGCCATTTGAATGCGAATGTGCTGTTTCTGTTTTGTGCTACGAGTATTTGCTGCTCTATTGTGTCTGGTGTTCAGCGTATGCTGTTGCCTTAACTCTAACAACTTTAAACCAATAAAACAAATAAAACCTAAAACGTGTTATGAATTTAACTAAACTAAGCTAATTTCTTGGTGCTTGTTAGCTTTTTATAGTCGAATTTGTATGGTGGCTTTTGTGCTAAAACACAACAAAAAAAAAAAAAAACAAACGAGTAAAACAAAATTTTGCTCGTATTCATAAAAATTTCAATATTTATTGTGGCAACTCGCTCTGTTAATTCAAATTCAAAAATGTTGCCATGGCAATTTGTACATGTCGTTTTGGTCAAACCACCAATTTTATATTTCCATGTGCAATAAAAGCTAATTTGTGGTTAAAGATACAAATGACTAAAACAATTAGTAAATTAGCGTTTATGAAAATTAGCAACAAAAAATGATATAATAATAAATTGAGAAAAAATAGGAAAAACTTATAAACGGAAGTAGTAGTAATTTAATGATTTTTTTAATTAAAATTTTAAGGAAAAAAATATTGAAGCAGAAAAACATGTTTGTTGGCAGCAAGCGACCGGCCGCATGACCTCCGCTCTGCTTCTCATTTATCCCAAGTGATTAGATAAGATAAAAAGGAAGTTCTGATCGAACTCTGAATCGTTTTTTTTTTCTTTTCAGTTAACGCCTGAATGGATGAATAACATGTGCGGCAAAGACTTGTCTACACCTCTTCTCACCAAATCTTATTTCCTTAGCAAATAGAATTTCAAATTTCTATTATTCATATTGAGAAAATACCAATATATTTAAATTTTATATAGATTTTTATGTTAAATTTAAGAAATTTTAAAATGAAATTGAAAATTTCCATCTCGTATATGAGACATGAAAATTAGAAAATTCTAATTTTAGTTTCTTATTGAAATGGAGCAAATTCTAAATTTTCATTTTAAATATGAGAAATTTAAAGAAAATATCAAACATTTTACTTCATACTAAAAAAATTATAAAATTCTAAATCGGGAACATTCTAAAGGAAATTAAGATTTACATGTCAAATATGACAAATGTTTAATATAGAACAAATTCCAAACAATTTTACGAATTTCGAAATGAAAATTTTATATTACTTTTTTTAGTTTCTTGTTTGAATCGATAAAGTTCTAAATATAATTGAGATTTTGATGGTACGTAAATAAGAAGTAAATTTGGGATACACCAGCATTTATCTTTTAGTCTAACATCATCGGAAAGTCAGAAGTAGAATAAAGGAGAAGAAAACTTGCCAAAAAAATTTTACACTTTCATTAGCGTCAAAAGGTCGATCGTTTTCGGTAGCAGTGGACACTAAAATAGTTCAGTTCACTCATCTCTGATCTGATATCCTAGAGTGAATGAAAGAATTTTGAAAATCAATCCAGACCTCCGGAGTGACCTTTAAATTAAAATCTTTGGGAAAAACTTCAATACCAAACTATATCGGTGGCATCAGACTATAGCTTTCGGACTTAGAGCAAATATCAGTGGAAGAAAAACAAATCCTAAAAACAAACAAAAAAATTATTTTATAAAAAAATTTAACATGATTTTATTTTATTATTAATTTCGATAAGAAGTGGAAAATGTAAAATTGAATATTCTGAAAAATAAAATAAAGTCACAGTTAATGTTCCACGTTGTTGTGCTTTTAGTCACTGAATTACAGTCGTGTCCGGCACCCTTCTGCTGCTTTTTAAGTTAAATAATTCTTAATTAAAACCAACTTATCAATTCGATCTCGACAACTTTATACGTACAATTTTCTCATACTGTCCCCGATACATTTTAACTTGTCTCTAAAATTCTATGTAGTCGTACAATATTTTTAATACATTTCACAACCTAAAACAAAACCCCCACTCCATCGAACTCAACTTCAAACAAACCTTTACGCATGTTGCTACAACAGGAAAAAATGTTAATTTGCAGCATTAGCATTTAACTTTTTTTCTCTGCACTTGCCGTTCATTGTTGAAAGTCAAACATTGTAATGAAAAGGTTAAATGCATTTCATTGAATGTTGCTGGTTGTTTTTATTTATGAAACATTAACATCGTCATTGCAAATTTGCCTGATTATATCATTTGTTCAGCATCACTTGTCTTAAACAGAAAATGAAAATCGAGTAGAAAGAAAATGAGAGAAAAAAACTTCAAAATAAATGTAAAACTTAACAGAATGAAAACGACGAATCCCTCATCATTCAGTTGTAGTTTGAAGTTGAATGACAACTTGTATGTCAACATTTAAAAATAACAAAAACATAATGTTGAATTAACGCACCCTCTCCCTCCTGTTAGTTTCGTTTTTCAATTTAGTTGCGTTATTACTTGCATTATTCCTGATGATGATTGTTGATATAGAAATTTATAAAAAGAAAAAGGAGAAGAAAAAAACGGCGTAAGCAGGAATTTAATGTCAACATGTTGTTGCAACGATGTTTGTTGCCTTTTTTGTTCTGTCGCTTTTCTTTCAGTTTGCTTTCGTTGCGTTTTATTCAATAGTTGAGGTTTTAAAAACAGACTGCATGGCTGGCAGCTTAAAATTTCTTTTTCTTTAAACCCTTCAATATTAAAAAGAAACACAAGCACACACACACATGATTAACGACGTATCATATTTCCAGACAAAAATGAAACTCACACGTGAAAATGCATGTGCTCTGTAACCACAGATGCGTATGCAAGTTTTTTGGTAAAGCCTAATACATGCGATTATTTATTTCTGAATTGCAGTTTTAATAAAAATTAAAAAAACAGAAAAAAATTAATATGGACTTGTTTTGTAAACTCTTCTTTCCAAAAGGTTTAGTTTTGTTGAAAGGCTTTCCCTCTTAAGCAAAAATTTACCACACGCATATTTTTTGCCAGTTTTTAAAAGCTGCATATTTATTAACTTTATTTCATGAAAGGTACTTTTTTAAAATGTTCAATGAAGCTTTTCATACGAGCTACTTGTTTAAAAAGTTCCTCTATTAAAAGGCTGTTTTGTTAAAAGTACTTATAATCTGAAAGAACTATTTCTTTTGAAGAGAATCACACTTTCTTGAAGAAAAAGGCCGCCTACGCTCCTGCTGCTTTTTACACTTGTGCGTATATTTTCAAGTGCGTTTTGTATTGTTGTTGCAGTTGTTGTTCAGCCACTTTGAATGCATTTCTGAATTGTTTAAAGTGCCTTAACTCAGTTACCTTCACATAATAAAACACATTGCAGTTGCTGTTGCTGTTGTTCCTGTTGTTGCTTTTGTTTATTCAATGATCAGCAACATGTTTTTTGCTGTTTATTGTTGTTGATTGACATTTGACGACTTTTGATGGGCACGCTTAAGTTCTCTTTAACCAATAATACAATAACAACAAAAACAACTGTCCTCGTTGCCAGTTGTTGGCAAAGAGCTTTGGAAACAAAGACGTTGAAGTATGTTTTTTCTCTCACTGTAAACAAGCAAGAAAATGCTTTGCAATAATAAACATTTTACTTAATTTAGCACTATTATTTTTTGCTTCTCTTCTGCTTCTCGTTGCGGGGAGCGGTTAATTTTTAAGGTGAGCGTGCAAAACCCTTTCTGTTTTTTAAAGTGCGCAGTGCATTCGAGAAACATTGCAATGCAAATAAACAAATTTACGGCACGCATAATGTACATATGTATGTATGTGAGTATTTTGTTTTTTTGTGTTGTTTTTAATATGCAAGATGCAAAAACTAAATGTGTAAGAATTGCCGATTTTCCAAAAAAAAATGTATGCTTTTGACTTTTAAAAGAGTGCTCAGAGTGGTCTCTTAGCACCTTAAACGCTCTGCGAAAAAGTATATAAGTTTTTATAAAAGAGTTTAAGTGACAAATGATGCATTATTTAGACACATATGAGGTATTTCACGCCAAAACATAAATTAATTTAGAGCGTGTATAATGAGACAGTCTGACTAAATTGAAATTTTGAACGAAACCAGATCTTCGGGAGAAAGAAACTTACACAAAAATAGTCACATGACTGGTGCTTTAGCCAACGATATAGTGCTAAAGAAGAAATTTGTTTTTGAAAGAGAACAACATACACTAATCTTTTAATAGAAGATCGACGATCAATCTAGTCACATGACTGATTTTTTAGTCTGACATTTTTACACTTGACGAAACATATAATTTTACACATTTGTAGACTGATACAAAAAACTAATTAAGAAACAGCCCCAATTTGTTTTGTTTTTCACAGTTCACAATTAAAGGATCTCTCTCAGTCGAAGAAAATTCACACAAAGTCATCGTATAAAATCTGTCGTTAGTATCTTTGTTGTCAACAACAATATTGTTATTGACAGTCTGGATTCATCCCTTCGGATTAGGCATGTGTCAAATGTCTATCAAGAATAAATAATTTTGGCTTTTTCAATATGACGATGATGATTCTTTTTTTAGGGGAGAGAAATGTGCAATACAAAACGTGTCACAATACTGTTGTCTCGTTTGTTATGTGTCGCGTTTGTTGTTGTTTTTTCACGTTAACAAAGGCTAAGGTCTTTATGCGAATGTCTCATCTATTATCAAATGAATGTCTGATAACAGTTAAGAAACGGGTTCCACACTGATTTCAAAGTTTTTGATTTGAAACTTTTGACATTTGCTTTGACGATTTTACCACTAATCGAAAAAAAACGAAACTTAATTATATTTTGTGTTCCATACAATCCCTCAAAAAGTTGATATCTTTGCCCCATCTTGCCGCCCTTCTTGGATTGTTTTCATTTTAAAAGCGCTTTAATTTTAAACGTTTCTTCTGAAAGTGTGACAAATGTTATGACACACTTAAAATGCCATCAACATTGTTGTCTTTCCGCCCAACACATCATCAAGCGTATAATAATCCCAGAACTTAACGAATAAAAAGTAAAAAGTTTTGCATACGAATACACTGTACGAAAGTCAGTAATTATGGAAAAGGGAGACGACTAACTACGAAAGAGTTTTTTTTTTTGTAAATGGCTTGTATATGATTATGTTAATTGCATTTTTAGTAAGTGGCTGATGATGAGGACGCAGTCGTCTACTTTGATGCTTGAAGATGATGATGCGTTCCTTTTTGTTTCTTACAAACTTTTTGGCACGCAACATTTTGTGCTGAAGTTCTTTTTTTCGTTTTTTTCTTTGCTTTGTGGTAGTAGCTGTTAAATATTCTAAATGGATTCCTGTTAATTGCTTGTACTCGTACTGGTTCGATTATCGTTGTCGTCGTCAACATCCTATAACTTGTTGATATGTCTGTGACAACAATTGCTTAAACACAACTGAAAGTATGAAACAAATGACAGACATTTTTATCTGACTGTCTGGCTGTCTGTTTGTTTCACTGTTGGCTTTAGAGAATGCATTTATTGTGTTTTGTAGTTAAAATTGCCCGACTCTTTGACTGACTGGTTGGTTGGTTGATTCATTTGTTTGACTTGAATGGCTTTCATTTGTTAACGATTAGCTATTTCCGCAGCTGCTATTTTTTCCTGCTTCCATTTCATTCTACTTCAGTCCTTTTAATACACTTTCCATTTTGTTGGTATTTTTCTTTTTCTAATCGAATCGAGAAACGAAAAATGCTAAAGCCATTATTATGAATTTATTCCAAAAATAAACGACAAATGTTTTATACGGCCGCTATCGAATATAAGGGGAAAGGTGTTAATAATTGCAGAAGTTCTTAAAAATGTGTAAAATCAGTAAAATTAACTTTTTAGACTTCTTAGCAAAAGAACTTTTCCAATAAACTCACTTATGAAAAAGCCAGCAAATTATGACTTCCCTTCAAAACATTAAGAAACCTGTTCTGGAAATCCTTCTGGCTGAAATCGCATGATTTCTAAAAACAAATTCAACGTTCAAAATGTTGCTTAGCCATTAATTTGAAATATATAATATTATTTCTTTGAAATTTTCTAACTGAGAAGCATTGGCATAAAAATATTGATTTTTAACGTGAAATCATGTTAATTTAACGTTGGTATTGAAGACCTTAAATCTGAAATATATATGAGTTTTCATTAATTTGTACATCTAAGCAAAAAAAAAGGCGCAAATGACGGGCCCCCAAAATATGAAACGCTGAAAGAAAGACTTTCGCATGTCTAAAGTTTATTTACTCATTGAAACTAAAATAAACGAAAAAATTAGGGCTTTTCTCAGCTCTCAGAAATTAAACACTAACCAATAAGTCATAAAATTATTCCTCTATATACATATGTTGGACCGAAAATGTATTATTAACGATATATTTTCCAATCCCTGAAAGTTTAAGAACCCCAGCATGTTTCAATAAATTCAGGCTGGCAGTAAAATAACTCATCGCAGTTGTATTTGCGAACGAACATTTGAATAAAGAAAGAGATAGGAACAAATGTATTCAATTAAAACAGTACTTTATAAAGCTGTCTTTTAAACACCAACTACTGAATAAAAACCAATCAGCATAGTTCTTTTTGTGGTTTGGCTCGTTCCTTGTAACAATAAACTCAATAGAATAATATATTAATTGAATTATTTATGCTCACATTCAGGCATAAGACAACTGGTTTTAATAGCAAGTCTATGGAAAAACTTTACCAAACAAATTGGGGAGAATTTTATAAGAGAATGTTAATAAAATTGACTACAAATGACTTTATTTTCGAATGACGAAAGCTTTAATTGATTCTACAAATGTCTCATTTGTTCCTATAAATTTGAAATGAAAGATTTCGTTAGTGCTACGATCTGTGTTTTCTTTGAAGCTGCCAATTTACTTTTGCTTCGAACATTTTCAAATTAAATTTTATTTATAACAAAACAAAAATTGAGTTCTCAACAAATGCGAAAAAATTTTACTTTAATTAAATTCCCATGGCAATAAATATAAGTTTTCCCTTTTTTCTTTGCATTCTTTGTTTTCTGCTTAAAATAAATTCCTTGTTTGATTTCAGCAAGAATATTCCCTTGAAACAGCACTTTTGCTTATAAATTTTTTCATAAGTTTATAAATCAAACATGACACTCGAGCCAATGTGGTTGGCTTGGTTGGTGGTGTGTTGTTTTGTTTTGTTTTGTTAATTTCTAAAATACAAAACGAAAAATTTATTAAGAAGCAGCAAAGATGCCTTATTTACACAAAAATTTATACAACTTCCGTTGACAGAATAAACAAAAGACGATCCCCTAAGTTTTCATTTGTCATTATTTATTTTTCTTTTTCTTTTTTTTTCGTTTCGTTCTTGTTTGTTTTGTTCTTTATTGTTGTCGATGCATTTCACCGAAAATGTTGTTAATTTTTGCATCAACAAAATCCAATTAAGTTCCCAAAACAAAAATGAATAAATTTCCAAAAATTTGTCAGTTAGTTTGTTAGTGAAAATAATGACTTGACTTGGGGTGTTAATTGGTGACTTGAAATTTGTGCGGCAAAGATAAAAATGATCATGGTAAGATTCAAAAGGCAACCCAGATAATGGTCCTTCAAACTTGGAAAAATTAAAAGCTGGCGCGCCTGTTCAATCCCCATCTAGCTCCCTACGAACAACAGTGTCTGTTGAAAGACACTGAATTACCAAGATAGTTTTCTACCACATAAATGTAACAAAGCCTCTTCTTGGGTCTCTAGGTTTAAGCCACAGCCAGAACGTTGGATGCAATTGGAAACCATTCATACTTGTGTCGGAGGCTCAGCCTCAACTTCAGGTTCAGCTCCAGTTGCACATTGTGTTCCAGTCTTAATGGTTGTTCGAACTTAAGAAAAAATCTAACTGAATTCAAATAACGGAACTTTTTTAATTAAAATGTTTTCTCCCCAAAAACTGGTTCTTCGAACTTGAAAAATTAAGGGTCCTTTCAACTTCAGAACAGCAAAATTTTAATACAATAAAATTCAAAATTTTCTTAATTTAAAATTTGTCTTCATCCAAAGGCGAGAATTCTTGCTGAACTATTGTAAATACTTTTTATCTGGATTGTAAAATGATTCCTTTTAAATTCAGCAACTTTGATTTACATTTAAGCAGACCTTAAGTAGAAGTTCTTGTGAATGTAATAAAATAATATAAACGAAAGCATTCTTCTGCTTTATTGGTAAGATGTGTAAATGAAGATATAGCGCGTGTGTGTGAGAGCACCTGTATGTTCGCTACGATAAGCACCTGAAAAAACTTGTGCTCTCAAGTACAACAAGGAACAAAAAGAAACTTAAAAAAGCTGTTAACAACAGATAGAAAAACAATTGTGCCACAACACAAAAAAAGAGTTTTATAAAATAAAGGACATTAAAAGATAAACATGAACTTTTGCACTCAAATACTATTTCAGCATTTATACTTTTTATTTGAAGATTTACTAGAGAAAGAGAAAGCAAGAGGAAGTAGGGGGAAAGAGCAAGCACATACGGGGCCATACGAAAACTTCTATTTTTGACTTGGAAAAGCCCTAAATGTAGATTTTCAAAAAATTGCTATAAGAAATTTTTATAAAGGGAATATATTTTTGCGGTTTGCATAGACTTTTTAAATTCCTGAGTTCAACTGTTCTACTTCACTTCAACCTAATAATATTCAATTCGCTAAATTTGTGAATATGTTTTTGTGTTGGAACACGGAGCTAAAACGGAATTCACCAATTCAAACAACAGTTTAACAAAATTAGTAGCTGAAAAAAGCAACCAACTATTCAATGAAAAATATATGATGTGAATACCAGAATATTACATTTCTAGCTGCAGCTTATTTTAAAACGAAAGTATAAATATATTTGCTAAGAATTTGTTGCAACATAAAACAAATAAAATTAACAAAAATTATTATTAGAAAAGAAAATAATTGTTCAGGGAAAAGTGTATGGATTTTGGTTTTTTTACAATAATAATTTCCTTGTGCATTTTAGTAATAAAACACATTGTTCCCAGGACAAAGATTTTAGGAGCACAAAAAGGATGTTATTTTTTTCCAAAAAAAAATAGTCTTAATTTAAATTGGAACAATTGTCCTGGGAACTAAGAAAATAAAGACAAGCAAACACAGACATGTGACAAAATAAAAACATATATACTAAATAAAAACAGCATAAACAAATAGAAGAAAATAAATAAAACGTTTTAGAATCCAAGCACCTGTTAGCAGACAGACGGCTTAACAGACTTTCCCCTTGCGAGTTTCGAACACAATAGTCTGACTTCATGTTGTGTTTTCTTTTTATTTGATTTTCGTTTTTAATGTTTTATGAGCAAAAGCTTTTCTGTCCATTCAAATATTTTCTGGTGCATCTTGGCTTTGCAAGAAAATAACCACAACTTGAGGTTTTTCCCGTAAAATCTTTCCATTAAAAATTTAATTTTCAGTAAACCGGCTTTTTGTTTCAATTCTTTCAAAACCATTTTGTGTGGCTTGATTTATTTAGTTTTTCGTTTTTCACTTAATAAGAATGTTCCAGTTTTAATATGTTGTTTCTACAATTAAGTTTGAGCCCAAAAGCATCGCCATTGCACTGGCGACCACCATCCCCATTTCTGGCAACTTTTCATTCGGCTCGTCAGTGCCTCTTCATCAGCCTCAATTTATGAAAAACACAACAACAACAAATTTTTCATATTTTCCGCCAAACAAACTAAAGTATACAGAAAGTTGCCAACTCCTTTAATATTTGATGTTTGTTTTTGTTAATATTTTTTCGCCCAAATCATAAGTTTCATGCAACAATAATAAAATTGTGTGTTGCTGGAAATTTTGTATTTAGTATGTTTTTTTTTTAAGACTTTGGAACCCAATTGGGAGTATTATATATATATTTTTTTTTGCTATAAGATTTAAAAAACATCAGAGTAAATACAAATTTTAGGTTCTAAATAGTGATTTACTATATAAACTGCATCAACGCTATGCCATAAAATTGGGAGCAAATATGACCTCAATTCCAGAAATACATTCAGAAGTTTCGTACAGTGCAACCATAAATATCTTTTAAATTATTGTATATGATATTTATTAAGAAATTTCATTTTTGTGGAATTTAAAAATAAAGCTAAAATGCCATAATCGGCCCAGTGCACCGTGTTTTCAGTGTTTTCTGAAGCGCCGACAATGTGAACGCTCTTGCACAAAACGTCGAACAATAAACATTTGAAAAACGTGACAATTTTTATGGGCAATTAAAGCGCCAGTGCCAATAAGTGCAAAGAGAGAGAGAGAGAGAGAGAGATATGGGAAGTGCCTGTAAGTAGCACCTTGTCTATAAAATATGTTTTCCTAATTGACTTGTATTTCCCCTGGCTGTAGCAAAAAGCCTGTCTCTAAATCTACCATTTCCTACTGGCAGTTCATTTTCATAAACGTTTGTTTATAATAGAAATATTTTTCGTTTAAGTCTACTGAAACTGGAAAAAAAAGAAAAATTCTAGAAATGCAGCAAGCAAATGCAGTCAATGCACTTTCAATGGGACGCCGTCGCCATAACGTTCGGCTGAGCGCTATGGAAAACAAAAACTACAAAAACAAAAAAGAAAGAAACAGCAAAGTACAAAAAATACACAAAACCGTATTAATACAAAACATTAATACTAAAAAAGTAAAAAAGAAAAGCTTGTGAAAAATTAAAAAAATAAAACATACAAAAATAATTTGTATTTTTCCAACTCCTTTTTCTACGCCTAACAAAGTTAAAAAAAATATTTTATGTCCCAAAAAAAAGAAAAAGAACCGAAAAAAAATCTCAACATTATACAAGCTGGAAGCCTGAAAAACAACAGCAACAAATTTCTGCTTGGATTTTGTAGCAGCTTTAGCTGGAGAGCCTCGTCAACATCTTTCAACGTTCAAAACGAAGAAAAAAAATCAAAATAAAACTGCAGTTTTCAACATCTTGTATTTTGTAGTGATGTTGATGTTTTCGTATTTTTTTTTCTGCTGTTTTTCTTATTGCAACAAATGTTTGCAACGACAAACCCAACAACAGCAACGTTTTAAGAAAAGCATGTGTGTTAAACTCTAGACTCCTTGGGGAAAAACGTTAAAGCAAATAGTTAAAAAAAAAAGAGTCCTGCAAAACGTCAATACAACCCTGCTTAAGGTTTTTAGTACAATTCGGTTGTCAGCAGACGGCGAGAAAAATAATATTAAAAATTATATAATAGAGGGGGTTGCAATGCAACTTAAAAATATATATGTAAAAGACGTCAGTGAAATTTAAGAAAGAAACAAGTTAAGTCGTTTTTGTCTCAGATTGTATGTACGTCTGGGGTTATTAATTCAATCTAGTATTAAGCCCGCTTATTTTATTTAATTGTCTTATTTGCACCGACCCATAACGTAAAATATCTCTTTCTTGTCTGCGGAAATCATCAGGAATCGAACCTGCTTACCCTAAAATCAACACACCAGATCTGCTGGGGTCGTTCTTTAAGTTTGTTGTAGCTTCAAGTTTTAATAAATAAAAAGCCTAGATATCCAAACCCCACACGAAACACTGACTCTTTCGCACATCACTGGACGCTTTGGAATCCCGAATGAAAATTAATTCAAAAATACGTATCATGGGTGAAGATAGTTTTCTCGTAAAAATTATTCTTAGATTCCAAATCCCCCAACGAACAGATGTCGTGATTTATCTTCCGCTTTCGGGTCAGTTAAATTTTTTAAGGCTTCAATTTTATAGTGAAATCAAGCGCCTCAGTTTATTCCAAGGACTTTTCCGGTAGATGTTGTGCTTCGACAACCTATTGATATTGTGTTATTGTTAGAAAAAAATCGGAGATTAGAATTAATTCGCGGAATTGCGCAGTCTTGTCTGTCGTACGATTTTGACGGCTATGAAATCTTCGAAGGGCTCAAAAAACTGCCCGAACAGAATACCAGTTTTATTATTTCTGCAGGTTTTAATGTCATAATACACGACCAATGCGATTCGCAAAATGTAACTGTGTACTATTTGAGTATTTCAAACACAGATCCCATAAGAGACAAAAATTTATAATTTAAATGGAACATTTGCCTTTAATCATTGATCGGACTTATCAGTCTTCCAACACTCTAACACACAAAATTGAGGTTTTCCTGCTGTCTTAACACAAAATCAATACACCATCTTAACTGATGGTTGCTAAAAAAAACCTTGACTTTAGATTTTCTTTTCCTAAAACAAACTCTGAATACCCACAAAGTTCACCTTCCACTTTACATTTTTATCCTTTAAAATGTTATATGTAATTATGTAATACCCTTATTATGATTTCAAAGTGTGGTACGTATCCTTTAGCCGCGACTAAATATGTTTGCTGTGTGCATGTTGTTTTTGACACACTGTAGCAGCGTTTTGTTGCATTTCTATCTGGTGATATGTCTCAACAGCAAATTATGCACTCAGACGAAAAAGTCAGTAGCAAAAGCATTGTACACATTTGTTCAGACACTTGATAAGAAATGTCTTGCATTCATTCACACAAACAAGCAGGCAGCGAACCAACCAGCCAGCCAGTCAGCCAGTCAGTCAGTCAGTCAACCAGTCGTTCATACAAATGTATCATCTCCAGTGATATTCATAGCGTATGAGCATATGTCAAACATGCATTCATTGCCATCTAAGCCAGCCAACCATTCATTCATTCATCCATCCATCCATCCATTCATTCATTCATTCATCCATCCAGCCCTCCATCTATCCATTTATTCAGGCAACTAACAAACCATCTGCCAGCCATTATCCTTTTGCCTTATACGTGCATCTTATGCACTTGTGTATGTGATGTGTTCATGTGTGTGTGAGCATTTGTCTCTTCCTTCATGCACATGAACTCATCTTTTGAATGTCTGAATATTTGTTAAGTATAATCAGGATTTTTCCTTTGTTTTTGTAGCAGTTGTTGTTGTTTTTTGCTTGTTAATGCTTTTTTTCTTTCTCTTAAATCCTTCTTTTGAATCCTTTCCTTTGCCTGCCCATAGATAAGGCACTGACTGATTTGTTGTCCTGGCAATGTAACGTCTGCCTCTAACTTTCGGTGGTTAACATGGCATTAATCTTAACCGCTGGATTCTATCAAATTATGGTTGAAATAATATCAGCAACAGAAGAAAAAAATGTAATTCGGTTAAAGGCTGCAGCATTAAAATAATTATAATTAACACAAGTTTAATGCTGTAAAAGGAATTCGAAGCCAAGGAAAGAAACACAACTAGATTGTATGTAAAAAGTGCCAAAACTTTGTATTCTTCATAAATATTATTGCTGTAAATTTGTGCACCCTTCCCCCCAAAAACTATTTGTGGCTTTTGGTGGTTAATGTGAAAATAATCTGCGGGTAAAAGGACCGCGGTCAATTGATTGAGACTTGCGAACATACTTAATATAAATAAGACCAACCGCATTTACTTAATGATGAATGGAACAGGCGCTAAACCTGAATAGGGAAAGGCTAACAATATTGTTTGGGACACTTACAGGATATTATGATTGAATAGTGTCTAACGGCACGCGAATATGATCAAAAACGTTCTCATTTTGCGCAAAATTCCTTCGCTCATTTGTCGAAAGTTTGTCTGCGACTGGATGGACAAATTTGATTCTGATATCCAACGTTAACGTTCGCAAACATGGCAAACATGGAGAAGAAACTGATTAAGACCAGCCCAACTGATTGGGCATTTATCAATTAAACTTTCTGTTAGTTTCTTTTTTGTTTTAAAGTCGATTTTAGTTGTCAAGCTTTATTATTTCATCAAACACTTGCAGTAATACTTGCTGCTGTCTGTACAATGATTAACATCTGTGTGCATACCCTCATGTTTCTTTTTACTTTTAGTTCTATTTAAACATAAGAGTCAATGAAATATGTTCTTTTTTAACTAAAAAAAAAACAGGAATTGATGTTTACGCCACTATAAAGCTGCTTGACCTCATAATCATTAATAATTAATTATTGGCAATGCAATGAAACATTTTGTAAACAATATTTTAATTGAAAAGAAAAAATGTCCTTGAAGTGAAAAGTTAAACCTCTTCTCTGTCATTTGAACAAATAACACCAGATTTATAGCACTTGACCCTGTCGCGAAGACGGTTCACACTACTTGAAAATACAGCCCAATAAAAGCATAACAAATTTATGTCTATTAAGAAAAATAGAATACAAGTGTCGGGCTGAAAAAATACACTTTCAAGTCACTGAGCGGCAGTGAAAACGAGCACAAGCATCTACAGCAAACAAATAGCACAAACTTTGCAAAAAAAATAGCCCAAAATGAAACACTCAAAAGGAACTTAAACAAATTTTAATTGAAGGTTTCAAATTTCAACTGGTTGCCAACAACAATGACCATAGATTTAACTTCATAATTATAAAGAAAAATTACAAATGTAAATTAGTTGTTGAATATGAAAAGAAAAAAAATCTTGAAACACTTTGGGACTTGGAAAACAAAAACTAAGAAGAGAAACGTCATTAAGCTTGTTTAATTTTTAATGTTTATTTTTCTACTTTTTTTCTTCATTTGCCAATTAAACAAACTTACACATGGCAAATAAACTTCTGGTACAATCCCTTTACCCTTTGACTTCCTTTGAACAACAGTTTTTTTTTTTTAAAGGGGGTTCACAAAGCCCTCATTATTCTTGCTTTCTGTTCGACAGCCTGAAGTTGATGTATGTAAGTAAGAAAATGGCCTAGATATGAACAGCAAACAACTAGACAGCAAAAGACAAACTGTTTCACCCCCCATTATTCACGTACATACTTCACCTTAAAGAAAAACAAAACACAAAAAAAGATAAAATGCCCATTTTTTCGTTTGCTAAATTTTTCCATTTGCGTTTTTCGTTTCGTTTTTCGGTTACTGGCCATTAATGAATTTAATTGTTAGTTTAATAATGCAAACATTAATGTTGGTTGGGGCCTTTTATTCCGGTATTGTTTTCATTTATGTATGTATTTCATTTCTTTAATATTCGTATCTCTTTTTTAGTGGCTTGTAAAATGATACAGGACATTTGATGTCTTGTTTTATGGCCATGTTATGAGCCTACTCATGATGTTATCGCTGATGATAGACATAATTACGATAGTGATCATTAATTTAGAAAAATTTCATGTGTTTGTTTGTTTAATTTAAAAACGAAAAAAGGGCAAAAAAATACTAAAAATAAAAACTTCATTAAGACAGGAAAACTGGGCAGAAACAAAATTATTACCTTGACTGGTTGTTAAGGTTGTAACTACTGTTTTATCAAAGAGTTTTATGGTCCAATAAAAAATTGCCAATCAAATAAAAGCTGCTGAACGAAAATATTTTTTATTTTGTATAGTCAGTGAAATCATTAGTAATAATAACAGAAGGTAATAAGAAAATAAGTAACGTATTTTAATGATGATGTTGGCAATAACTATATTGTGTTTTCTGCAACCATAAAAAGCTGATAGATAATCAGCAGGTAAATAACTCTGATTGATTGATGCCGGCATAAAGTAGTTAGTCCTTGTTCTGAATAAACTGTTGCAGCTATTGGTTATAGCCTACGAAAAACCGTAGGACACAAAATCAAGGGTCGCGAACAGCGGCGGGGTTTGTGCCAGATTTCGTCCTGTGTTGTCCTACAAGTATTTGTTGTACTTGTTTACTGTCTAGTGCACCAGTGGGTCCATATATACAACACGATTATGACGACCGCAAAATGGGCGAAGCATTCGAAACCTTTTCCGATGAGAATACCCATTTTGACAAAAGATTGCTGTCATTTCTACGTAATATTAATGGTTTTTTTTTGATTTGACAGAGGCAATTGAATAAATGACAGCAATTTGCAATATGACCGCTATAAGTTATTTTAAAGTTAACGGTCCCCTATTCACATATCCCGATCAACCGAATATATTACTTGTGTTTAATTTCCAACATACATAAATCAAAATCAGAGACATGTCAGCATAATCTTTACTCAAAGCAAAACTAAATCCCTTAATAATAAGTAATTAAATAAACATTTCCAGCTCTTGGCCGTAAGCACCATCCAACCAACAATTAATTGATCAATTTAGGGAAGGGGCAATTGACAAATGTCTACTGAACAAGAAGCTATTAAATTAATTAATGTCCAAAACAAAAGCAAAGAACAAAAACTAAACAAATATATCGTCACCTAAAATGCAAAATCCTATTGTTGATTGATTACGATTCCGTTTCATGTTCAGAATTTTCAAAACCTAAACATTTTATAACGAAAAGCAGATAAATTTTGGGTCTCGACACACAAATTAGCAGAGTCTTAAGCTAAAGAAAAAAAACAACATTCTCTTAATTCGTATTAAAAAAAAACATTTTTCATATTTGTTTCTGTACAACTTGACGCTCTATAATTAAATTTCAGTAATTTAGTATTATTACGAATTGAAATAAAACTTAAGACAGACGGAGGCAGACATATCAATAAAAGCAAAACTATTTTTACACACCTTGATGGATGATGTTGAAAAAATATGATAAAATAATTATCTTTAAAAAAGAAAACTTAACGACAAATGGACACAAAAGTAAAGAAGTTTTATTTGATCTGATCAAAATAAACAAATAAATACACGGGCAGACAGTTCAAAAAATAAGCATTTCTAGAAATCAAAAACTAGAAGCAGTGGTGGCCAAACAACTTATTAGCTGTAGCTTATGGTTAATAAGAGCAACAAAAACTTTAATAATCAGCTTTCAACAATAATGTCAATCAGAGTCCGCAAGACTTTTGTTAAACACGTAGAGAAGCAAACGCACATACCCACTTGCAGACCACGTTTATAGGCTGGTACAGTGATTTGCGGAAGCCAAAGGCGGCTGGCAAACTATTATGATTTATTATAAAAATCACATGTTTGCAAAGCACGAAACTAGAAAATATTGTTACTTGAAAAAGATACAATTGCGGGGTTTTTTTTTAGTTGTTAGAGAACTATCGATGAATTTGGTTTGGCAGCTGAGAATGTGAAATGTGTTCAGTAAACATAAGTCAGTCATCATGAATCGTTTAAGGGCAGAAAAAATGGAGAAAAAATAAATCTTTTTGTTAAGTTTATGCAGCACTTCGTCCATTTTATGATCAACATACAGAGACCACGTCAATAAAAAAATGTTCCATATCAGACAATATTAAAAATCGATTTGTTGCAAAATCAATTTGATGAGAACTTTCTTTCCTCAAAAGGTTCTTTTGGCTAACACCCTCGTCGTTTATGCGATTTAAAGCTTGATTATTAATTACTTAATCAAAATTATACAGTTCGTTTTCACGAAAAAGATTAAAGAAATAAATGTGCAGAGAAAGTGAAATAAGAACCAACAATAAAGGTGAGTGGGCCTCGCATTACACAAAACATGCCATGAATCAAGTTAGGCGCTGGTGGGCGGTTTAGCGGCCGCGATACAGCTGGGTGTCCCCATCCCCCCCCCCTTTCCAAGTTAACAATTAGCTTTTTTGTAGCATTAACTTTTTGTATGTTTAAATATGTTTAAAGAGTCATTTGTGTTTAAGAAAATTCTCCAAACACAACCACTGTGCAGATAATGGACCAGTTCACTAAAACACACACAGGAACCAAAATTAATTATAAAAAAATCTCAAAACGCGTATCTGTTTTAAGAAAAACAATCTGTTGGTCAAGCGATTGACGATGTCGTTTGTCAGTTGTCATAAATTTTGAAACCCACACATTTCAGGTTCTCAAAACTACTTCAGTTTTTTATTCCTCTGTCTCACACAAACACACTCACAAAAGGCATGTGGCTCGTATTAAGCAATAAGCAGAGTCTGAGTTAGAAAAACCCATTTAATCAGCAGCCTACTACTGTTTTGTTTTTCAACTAGACTTCTGGTTCATTATGATATGGTTTGGCATGTAAAACAAAACCAACTCTGTGTACAAATTTGAAACAATCTGTTGAATAATTTTGCCTTCTCTATTTTAATTTATTAATAAACATAATTGAGTTTTAGTCTCCATGTTACATATTTTGGCAACATGATTTTTTAAACGCCTTCCAGCGTAACACCTTTCGTATATCTTTGTCGACTGACTAGCGGAGATTTTATGCAAAAGAGCTTTTTTGTGTCATCAGAAAACTTACACTATTATCAGATACACAATATCCAGATAACAAATTATAAAGATTTGATGTGATATTAATAAAAGCCGTCGTTTTTTTATTTTGTCATCAGACTGTGAATCATAAACAGATTAATATCAACGTTTTTCTAATAAGATTAAATATCCTAACGTTATATTGGCATTTATTTATCGCACTATTGCGAAGTCCTTGTTGACAGTATTCAATTCTGAACCTTCAGTGTATCTTCTATAGATGGCCAATATTTGAGTCATAACACAGATTACTACAATTTTAGGAACAACTCAATAGTTTTAAAGTGAATTCCCGCTCTCAAAGCGTTTTTATAAAATTATTTTAACTATTTTTCCCCCATCTTAAAGCATAAATCAATCAACCAACAGCAAGTGATTTAGTTCGTTTTTTTTTCTAATTAATCTTATAAGAAATAATATTTTTTAAATCAGAAAACAAATCTTCTTTCCATGGTTTGCTTATAAATTATAATTTAAATCAATTTTTCCTTTAACACAAATAAAACAAAATTCATTTGAAATGAACAGCCTCACAGATATCAAGTGTTTTCTCAGTACTTTTTAAATAAATCCACCATGAAACGAAGAAAAAAAGTACTTTTCACAATCATCAAAATTGTTTTAAGGAATCATCAAAAAGAAAAGTTTCATAAAAAACGAAAATAAACACTTGCGTATCTTTTGAAGTGGATCACGTTTCTCCGTATGATTTATTTTAAATTGTTTGAACTCATTTTTCCCAAAAAGAAAAAAGCGATGACGGACTGCTGCACACACACGCACTTTTCGTTTTCTGTTGTGGTTTCTCAAGAAATATCTTAAAAACTTTTTTAAAAAAAGTCCCAAGCAAATAGACTGAGTTGATTTTCTTAAGTGTATGTGTGCACATATTTTGGTTTCTTTTCGGGGGTTTCTGAGTTGAAATAATAATAAGAAATGTGTCAAGTTAATTGTCAACAGGCTGTTGTTTATTGACTTTACCTGTTGACTTAAGTGATTTAAAGGAAAAGAAAACAAATCTTTCAATATCCAAAGACCACCTAAAGAGCAACAGTCAGGGTATTGTTTTTCTTAAGAATTATTTGTTTTTAATTTGACGTGATCATTGCAATCGGTTTCAGTCAGTTACAGAAGTGCGACTAAATAAATTTTGGATTGCAAAGTGTATTTTATGACTGCAAGTCGTGAGGTCGTATTGAAGCCTTGAAGCAAAGAGGAAGCACAATAGATCAACAATGGCCGCAGTGGGAAGAGCCATTCTGGGCCAGAGCCCCGTTATTATTCATTCACTCAAGTGATGATACTATTAACATGTTGGATTGCACCGCGTATTCATATGCTGAGGTTGACCGACAACAAGTGTTATTTTGGCTTTGAGGGCTACTGCGATTTGGGTCATTCTCTTAAAAAAAAAGAAGATACGCGGTGCGCAGTTCACATCAATAATGGACACAAGATCATTCTCTCCAATGTAAATATGAACTACCAGATCAAAATATTCTCGAAACAGTGACTTTTCAGGGAGGAATTGGACACTTCCGGGTCTCATGTGCTGTGGTGCTGTCGAAAATGGGGTCACCTTATTTGCAGACCTACTTATTCCTTCAGAAATGGCCCTGGATATGATTTTTCTTCCTCGTTTTCTTTCAAGTTCTGCAACAATTGAACTTTATTCGGCGCAAAAATCTTTTATTTGTAGTCCACAGAATATAAAATTTTTGTGCTGCTGCATATTCCCCTCCCCTCCATAAAATGGGCGAAGCGTGCAAGACATACCGTTGTCCGTACAGAACATCCACTTTTCTAAAATAATTTTCTCTTTTACACTTAAAAATTAACGCCATTCTGTCCATGGTGATTTAGCGCAACATATTGAATAAACAACAATCAGATAGACATTTAAGCTTCAACCACACGGATGCTTTCAAATGCTTTAGCCCTTTTTAGAGGCTCTTGCATAAATATTATCAAATCATGTAGAATTTTGGGAGACCAAAAACTACTTTTAGTAGATAATAAACTTTATATTAAATAAATACACAAATTGCGTCTTATTGATATTTAATTTTAATATCATCAGTAACATATTGTTTTTTCTTCTCTTTCTTTAGCACAAACATCGATATGCCTTTTCACTGATTCTCTTGGTAAGTTGACAAGATAAAGATTAAAGTGATGATAGACTATATTTAAAGAGCTGTGGTTACTTTTTCTGCTCTGACTAATTTCCCTAAAAATATATGAACGTTGTCATATTTTTGAAGAAATTCCTTTAAAAAATACACTTTTGAATACATGAAAAAGACCTGTAATTTTTTCAGGGTATGATCTTAAATGGTCTGCAATTTATTACAATAAAATTTAAAAGCTATTAAGTTACGAATTTCTGTAGGAAATTTTTCCATAAAAAAGTTATTATATATTATTTCTATAAAATTTTTTAGTATTCAGTTGAATACAGCTTCTTAGAATTACACAAAAGAAAAATGATAATTTTCTATCGTATAAAAGCGAAAAACTAACAAAATCTTACAATTTCCCTTTATCTCTTTTAACCTTTTGCAACCTTTAAAGGAGCACAAAGTGTAATTATTACTTGTTGGAGTCGAAGATATAATAAAAATCTTAATACCTTATGGATTCCAATAATCACATCAACACCTCCCGTGTAAAATGTAGTTTATGTTGTAAACGTCCTATTGGCTTAAAACAATGCAAAAAAAAGCCTCTTAAAAAATGAAACGAATTCAAATCAATGCTAAGAATGCCAACAATCGATACTGGTTTTATTTAAAATTTTAATTGCAAAACAATAAATTTTTACAATCATAAATAACACAAACACACACGAATTGGGAAAACGGCAAAAAATAAAAATATAATGATGAAATGTTCTGCAAAAGAAAAAAATCCCCGAGGACCCTAAACAGAACAAACAATATCATTATCATGAACCACAGTATCGGCAGCAGCAGCAGCAGCAGCATCAGCCCTGGATTCACAGCTTCATTTTATTCTCCACAAACAGAAGAGGAAACTATTTCATGCTAAAGTAACAATTCATTTTATTACCTTTATAGCAGTGCTTTTTTTCTTTCGTTCAGTTCTCGCCAAGAAAACCAATCAACATTATAATTTCCATTACGGTCACGGTAGAACAGCACCTTTTTACTACGTTTTTATTCTTCTCTGGCTCTGAATGAAGAAGAATAACATACTTAAACAGCCAATTGGTCTCTTCCTCACACGTTACAGCCAGTCAGCAGTCAGTCGTCCGTTTTGATGGTGCTGCATGTGTGAGAAAAAACTAAAACACAAAGTGGGCAAATTTAATATAAGAAGTAATAGAAAAATTATAGATTTTCTAAGAACGAGCTTTCATGCGTGGATTTTCTCGAGTTCGTGCAGTTGGAGTAAAAAAGTTGGGGCTTGTACCTTTTCAACTAATGACCTCTACAGAAAAGATTTCAATTGGAAGTGAGGTCAATTGCCGTCAGTACCACAGCTAAGCTAAACTGAACGGGGCTTCCCTGGTACATATGGGTGGAAAATTCTTGCATAAGGGGGTCTTGGCTTATAAAACCATGCACTGAGCAAAAGAACTGCACTCACATTAGCATATTTTCAGTTTTAGACAGTTCCAAAACCAAGACTTTAAAAACTTCAATCCTGCAGCCAAGAAAGTTCTTTGCATGCTTTCACATGGCTTAAGACTCGAGTAAAGAAAACAGCAAATAGAAGAAGTATCGATTTTTCGAAGAATTTCTTTAGCAAATATTAAAACTTAACTTTTATTGTGGAAATATAGAAAAACTTGCAGTACAATTTCAAGTCAAATTTTTTAAACAAAATTGTATTTCTAACTTCACAATGTAATTTAAAACTATTAACTTGTATACATACAATATTTTGCTTAATATTTAAAAGAAAATGTGATGTGACAACCAAAAGAAGACCGCCAGACTGTCTAGTTATTAGCGTTCATGTGTAAGATTTGTTTTTATCACCAATTTCGGTGTGAACGTTATACAATAACTTCTTCTACTTAAATGGATATAAACAAAAAATACGAGAATTGGTTTGATTCAAGAATATAATAACTTGTTATACAAAGAATGTAAAAAATGCCAAGTTTCCACTTGTTTAAAGTTCCTGCATATGATTTTGTTTCCTAATGATTTATCAAATAATGATTTCTGCTACAACCAAATCAATCAAATTTATAATTATTGCTGTAATTTGTCCCACAACAACGTAAACAACTGACATGACAGCTTTAGTTTTTTTACCTTTTAGGTTTCTTAAACTTATGTAAAACCCTTATTGTTTATTTTTTCCTACACTTTTTTTTATTTGTGAGATGAAAGCGGAGTTAAAATACATTTGAAGGATTTTTTATTAAAAAGTATTTTACTCTGAAAATTTTTTTTCGGTTTGGGTTTTTTCTTACTAAGCCAAATACGGATTTCCCTATTTTTCCGAACGGAATTGAAACCTGCAACATGGCTGTTTATTTACAAATCTTTGTAATGGAGTCCAAATCACTTTGAAACTAAAAAAAAAGTTATTCATCCTTTTGAATTGCACCACCTACGATTATCGATAGCAAACATGCATGTTGTTATTTAACACCCTTCTAAGAGAAGTTCTATTGACCGAACTGAGTCTGTCGGTCCGTTTTCAGTAAAAACCGAAAAATTCATACACACAGAAACAATGCAAGGTGATGCTGGAGCAACAGCTAAACTTCCTTTCGCGTAAAAAGTGCAAATAAAAGCTACGAAATTGCACTGTTTGTTTGGCCACAAACGTACCGCAGAAAAGGGCCATAGACAAGAACACATTAAAAAATAAACAACCAGAAAAAAACTACACAAAAGTTCGGTGCAGTCAAACGTTGAAAACAGCAAAAATTCATGTTAAAGGTTTCTAAAGAATTTTATTCGCCAACTTTTGACTCCCTATTTTTAAGTCGGTTCAATAACTGCGTTTAAGTTTTCGCTCAAGTTTTTACATCACAATTTCATTTAACTTAAACCAACAAGAAATAACAACAACAAAACAGCGCTTGTTTAAAGTTTTAAAATTATACTGTAGCAAATCAGTGTATGCAACCAAAAAAGTGCATGGCAGGCATTCGAGCCACCAAAATGTTGCAAGTACGAAAATATCAAAACGATAAAAAAAATCAAGTGATAATTACTTTGAAGCGTTCAAAATGAAGTTTATTGTATCGTAAATGTAATTGGCTTCGGTGTAATATGTATGAATTATTAAAAAAAGAGAACTACGAAAACAATAATAACAGGCATGTTTTTTTTTTAGTTCAAATAAAAACATTTAAATCCAATAAGAGAGTTTATGAAAAAAACTCTTGCTTGTACATTATTTTTGAAAGCAAATAAATTAATTGAAAATTTCGTTACATTGTAGATAAAATGGATCTCTTAAATTTCTACAGAAAAACTAAAGCAGCGGGGAAAAAATGCCAATTAATTGTTATAAATTGTGTTTTAATTATTTTTAAAATTACAGTTCTTTGTATTACTTTGAAGTAAAACTTAAAAAAATTCCCAATTTACGCATATTAGCATTAAAGAAAATTTTGCCATAATTGTAACCTGCACAAAATTTTTAAAATCAATTACACAATACAAAAGCAAAAAAAAATTATTTCTGTGCAATTTTTAAGCACAAATCTACTTAATGTTTTATACTACCACTGATTTCTCTATGTTGAACTGAAATGTCCCTGCATTTTTTATAAAATATCCATCAGATTCATATTAACTGAATTATTCGTTTGATAGTTACTGAAAATTTTAACAAAAATGAAATTTTCCCCTCATAGCGAAACTTTCAATATGCAAAAATTTAAATAAATTTTTTATAATATCTTGCAACAAAATCTTTTTAATCGATTTAAATTATAGTTGAATTAAAAATTTTCCTTAATAGGAAAATCATTATTTTGAACGCTTTATAAATAAATTTTATAATATATCTATTAGATTGATTTAAAATGAAAATTTTCATATTTGTACTAAAAAATCTAAGATAAATCAAATTTTCGCTATAGAGAAATTTTCAATATGCAAAATATATATAATTTTTTAAATCTTAAAACAAATAATTTTATTAAATTTTAATCAAAATTATAATAAGTTATAAATTTGCCTCAATGGAATTTTTTATTTTGTGGAAATAAAATTATTTTTGTTTCATTTCTGTGAAAAAATTATACCTAGAAAAAATGTCCTTACAAGAAAAATTTTGGATTATAAAATTTTTTAATTATTTTTATTTTTTATGTAAAAATTTTTTTCAAATGGTACTTTTAACGAAAATTCGCCATTAATAAAAATGTTCCTTCGCAAAAAATTTACGTTTTATACTTTAGGAATAATGAACTTTTTGGCAAACGAAGAAATAATCTTATAGCAAGAATTGTTTTATTTTTCTTAATTAAAAATAATAAAAAATATTAAGACCTCATATTTAGCTCACCTGCTTTCTTTAAGTTTTTTTTTTTAATTATTTTTCTTAATAGAAATCAACATAAACTTAGAGGCGATTGCACCTGCAAATTAAAGAAAAGAAATAATAGTTTTAATAGGAGGCCAAGCACATTGTTATTAATGCTAATTTCGTATGGGAAGTCCGTTGCTCCTTAAACATAATTGTTTATTAACATTAAAATATAAAAGAAATTTTTAATTCGTTGTAATAAAAATTCATTACAAAAATCACTTCAACACAAACAATTTTCTCATTTTTTGTTTGCAACTCATTTTAATTTTAATGCGAAAAAAAAATGAAGATCAGTTTCAGGAGAAATCGTGTTACTTTAATTGAAAAGCAATAAAAATCAGAACGCAGCATTTTATAAAGAAAACACAGTTGAAATTTATGAAAAAATGAAAAGTAAGAAAGAATTCACGTACTGGGCTCGGAGTCATAACCCATCTTACGCATGATTATTGGTCATTTCTGTTACGGCTTGTTTGCTGCATCATCACTCGTTTCACTCGCATCATCTTCTGGGCCAACTTCATTTATATACACTTCATTTCACAACATCATCATCATCGCCTTCATTATGTGAACTGTTCCGTGGCTTATGAATGATATTGTGCGAGTAAATGGGTGAGAAGTTTGAAAAGTGCAAGAAGAACATTTTACTTCACACACATTTCGTGTTTCAAATTATTTTTCCATTTATTTTTCCTTTTTGTAATTTTCAATTATCTGTTTTTTATTTAACCGTTAAGATGTTTAAGAAAAATACAATTTGGAAAAAATTGAGCGCAAAAAGGGTTGCGGACTCTTATTAAAGTTGTTATGAGTTCAACGCGTGATAACTTACCGCAACCAACAACGTTGATTAACACCTTTTTGGTGTAATAACCTATTGAAATTTATTAAATTTAATGAGGTAAGTAAAAGTTTTAAATTAATTTTTAAAAACTGAGTTTTATACGAAAAGTTTATGAAAACGCAATTTTGTTATCGTTCTTTTTTTGTGGCCTTCAACTGCTATTTTTTAAACAGCGCATTTTTAACAGATGTTTGTCTACAATTTACTTTATAAAAGTTATTTGTTTTAGAAGGTACTTTTTGTAATTATTCTTTAATAAAATATACTTTTTAAAAACACATTTATTTAGAGATGCCTTTCAAGCTGCCCGCCCATTTATTATTTTATAAATACGGGAGTTTTACTCAATTCTTCTTTAGAAATAATAAAAGAAAGTACTGTTTTTAAAGTTACATATTTAAAAAAGCACTTTAATTTGAAAAAAATGTATTATAAAACCTATTTTAAAAACATTTTTTTATTAACTTAATTTTAAAAAAATTCATAAAAATTTCTTTAAATTTTTTTAAAAGATGCTTTTACTTTTTTTAAATAATTTTTTAAAAGGTATTTGTTACAGAAGGTACTTTTTTAAAAGACACATGTTTTGAAACGGACTTTCTCTCAAAGGTATTTTATAAAGGGTACCTCCTTAAAATGTCCTTTTTTTAAATAAAAATGTGTTATTTATCGAAAAGCTTAATTTTTCTTTTTAACTTTTTTTTCGAGGATTTTAATATAGATTTAAAGTCCTAAAAGCTGTTTTTAGTTGTCTCAAACTATTTTTTATCGATTTGTTTCACTTTTTTTAATAAAAACATTCGAAATTCGATCGCTATGCAATTATTTATCATCATCTTCAGCAAATATATCAATTACAAACTGCCGTCAGAATCGTGTTATTTCAAAAATATTTATTGTTTAATTATTATGGGTCAAATCACGATCCATCATTTAAACAATTAACAAACTTGAGCCGCCGCTTTTCCTGTTTTTGCTTTGCCTTTATTTTGTTAACAACATTCTTTGAAATTATTATAGTCTTTTTCATAAACTTTAGGCAACAAGTAACAATTAAATGCGCCACATAAACAACCGGCAATGGCAGCAGTGGCAGTTGCGGCAGTCAGATACTCGTTTTTTCTTCTTCTTCTTTATTTTAAGGGAATTCCTAACAAATTCTCACATGCTCGGAAAAAACATTTTAACAAACATTAAAAAGTTCCACAAATACACACATTTCAACGGACATGCATGGAGTTGCAACATGCAGTAATTATAACAATTTTTATGACTTTTTTAACGAAAAACCAAAAACATCTTTGAAAGTGCCTTCTTTAAGTGGAAGTACTTGCGATTGCTGTTGATAGTTCATGCATGAAGTAGCAGCTTTTTTGAGAAAATATTTCCGACTTCATTCAGTAGCTGGAACAACAAAAGGCAACTTTTTTAAAGTTTGAATACGAGTTGAAAATATTGGCAGAAATGTTGTTTGTTAAAAAGCAGCCAGTGCAATGAAAACCAAAAACAAAAAACGTCTAAAGGACGTTTTTAAGAGCTGACTCACGACTTTTTCAATTTTTTAGAGCCATCAGAGTGAAGTGTAAGCGAACAACTTGAGAGTCTCTGTGTGGGTTAACATGATAATTAAAAATTGTTAAAATTTTTAGTTTTTTTTTTTTTTTTTTTTTTTGAAATTCTACGCAAACAGCAGCCAGTTCAAATGTTGGACAGTGGGTGAAGAAGAAGAAGAAGAAACTTATTGTATTTTCAGAAAAAACAGTTTATGAAAGAAACATTTTTCTCCAGAATTAAAACACCAAAATAGCATAAATCAATCGAACTAAAATGAGGTCGAAGAAGCCTAATGTGGGGAAACCCCCAAAAAACAAATCTACCGGGATTCAAATTGATTGATTTGTTGATATCACCAACTAGTTGGAACCACATGTCGCTGGGGTCTATATCATCCAGTTCAGATGAAATGAAAATGTTAGTTATCGACTTACAACGATCGCCAAAGTCGTTTTCAAAGAAATTGGCAAAAGCCACACCAAACTGCGCATTGAATTCGCCCTAATTTCATCCTAACGCGATTCGAGGATTGGCAGCCATAAGTTTGTCATATTTTCCGCAGATCATACGTTTTGTCAATGCGAGTAGTCCGCTGTGCGTTGGGCGAGTAGAACACGCATTTTGATGGCAGAATTCTGTTGTTGGCACCTGATACTGAACACATTCACTGTGATTTAGTAGCGGATTTCTTAGGATTTGACAAAGCAGACTAAATAGCCAAATTGATAAATGTCGCACCGACAGTGTGTCCTCTATCATGTCAAAGTGCGCAGGCTTCTATTGAATTAGCCTGCTGAGGGCAGAAAATGATGGGGGAAAGAAATTCATGGCCTTATAATTTAACTTTGAGAAAAATTAGTTTTCATATCATGTTTCGCCTGAACCCACTGTTAAGTGTTAAAATTTATTAAGATGCCGTTTTCAGCATTACAAATATAAATCTCGCTGACTTATCTGTTGACTGCAAATTAAAAAGTAAGTAAATAAAATAAAGCATCTCTAAAGATTGTGAATCATTTTTGCTTGCCTTTTGACTTTTCCTTAAGGAATGACAAGCGTAAGAGAATGTTTCTCAGAAGTCATTGACAATAATCAGTCGACACCATTTCAAATTGAAGTCAAAGGAAAATCCAGCAACAAGAAATTGGACCACCAATTGCGCTGATTGCGATGCTTGCGATTAAAACCCAAAACTGAAAATTAAACCACATACGCCTGCCCAAAAGCTTGACAGAAATTAAATGACTTGCTTGCTGTGGTCTTATTTCTCTTATTTTTTTCTTTTGTCTTTCAACCCTTTATCTGCAAAACTTTATCGTTTGGCCATATGTTATCCTGACACTTTTTACCCAAACGATTTAAATTATTTTCGGGATTTGTTTTCTTGTTTTCGTGCGCTTAAAACAAAATTAAAGAAGTATTTAACTTTTACATACAATTGTTTCAATCTTAATCGATAAAATGTCTAAAAGGAATTAAGAAGAGATGAAGAAATTCGTTTAATTCAGGCAATAAAATGATACTTTCACTTTGATAAACTTATTATCATTTAACAAAAGACGAAAAAGAACTAAAGAAAGCGAAGAAAAAACAGTTAGCGTCTGACACTTACCACTTAATGACATATACGATATGTATGTATATATGTATGTATGTGTATCTGTCCGTTGCTCGTTTGTATCTGTATCTGTTTTTCTGCCTTTATCGTTCTCTTCTTTGGATTTTCTTTGGAAATGTTCCATTAGAAGCGAACCTGTATTGAACCATCGAACTCTACCAACCAACCAACAAACCAGCCAGCTGCTGTTGTACTGTTTTGCTAATGACATTAGAACCTTTTCAAATAAACAATAGTTTAGTAGATGTGACACAGTCACTGTGGCTCAGCCGCTGAGGTCGATCTTTTAATTAAAGTCACTTGATGTAAGAAACAAAAAATATATTCAACATTTGAAAAATGTCTTATTTCCTTAAGATAACATTTCATTTCCAGAAGCTCAAAGGTATTCAATGTAACGCAATGTTAGTGAAGATAATCGGGGAAACCAAATATTGGTGTTAAACCAATTTTTGCAAACAAAAAAGAGGTAAACAGAAATTTTCAAAACACATTAATTTATTTTCCTGGCTGAACTTTAAAATCAAGCTCAAATAGAAACAAGACCTTTAAAGTTTATAAAATGTTCACTTAAGTTTACCGGTCACACTACGAGCAATGGAAAACTGGTTCAAAGCAAATAATGGCAATAAGTTGGAAATTGTTTGTAGGTTAATAAAAGAAATTACCAAGCGAAACTTCTTAAAAATAAATTTATTACACTTCAAAGACCGACAAAATCTAATTCTCATACACATATTTCGCCCAGAACTCGTTAAATGCTGATTACAAGCTACATACATATTTAGCAGGCTTAGGCTTTTCAACGGAAAAAAATAATTGGACTAAATCTTATATTGCGTTTTGTGGGATGTGAACACATTTTATTGGAAGTTTGGGTGACATGTGGTTCCAAAGAGATGTACCATATTATTGAGGTAGAGAAAAACTTGGTACTCATTGCGGAATACCGCGCAAACAAACACCCTTTAGAAAAATTTCCTTTCTTCAAGTCGATCGAAAAAATATACTCCCCAAAACAGCTGAAAAAAGTTTTAATACTTTTACAAACTGCTTTAACTGAGAGTTTAAGTCTTTTCTTTTCATATCTTCTATATTTCTTAATAGAAACACAAGTGCTTTGTGCATCTGAGCAAAATTTTGCCGCCAATAATACTTGTCAATGTGTCTGCTAACGGAACTAAGGTTTAACCCCAGCATAGTTAACCTTACGTTTAACTAACTAAACAAAAATGTTACCACCAATAACGCAGGCTGGCTGGTTTCATGATAAAAGCGAATAAAGGCAAGAGCTAAACATACAGAAATATTAAATAGAGTGTGACAAAACTAGCAGCTAAAAAGAAAAAAATAAGATCTTTCTCTCAAAAGTAAAAGATAAGTCGTTCGTTGCTGAGTTCGTTCTAAGAGTTTTTATTTTCCTGTCATCATGTGAATTATTTAACTGCTTAACCGAGTGTAACGTATCGTTTGTAGTATCATTATTATCGTTTGTCATCGCAATAATGGCTTTTTGTTTTATTCTTAAGATTTTTTCTTTGGGATTCGTTAAACAATTTCGGTAGAAACTTTTTCTTCCTCTTGCTGGATAAAGTTGCTTTGTTGTTGTGTTTGTAGCAGGTTGTGTTTTTTATTTGTTGTAAACCACTGCCATTTACAACTCATTTTGACATATCTGATTGTCACCTTAAGTGGCGTTGTGTCCATTTATTGTTTAGATTTCAAACTATTTTCGTTTTATCAACTGTGACCATTGAAGTGATTTTCTTCTTATGGCTCTTCACACCGATCCAAGCTCATGTGCTGCTGGGCTGGTTGGGTTTGTTTAATTTTTATTTAAAAGAAAAAGGGTTTTTCTTGTTGACTGTCTTTTTTTGTTTTCTTTTGTTATTGTCTAGCAATCAGCAGCTTAATTTACGAGGGTTGGTCATTCACCTGTCGTCTGGCTTATTCAATTTTTAAGGCTGAAGGCACAGAGACGTTTTTGTTTTTAATTAAATGTGAACGGTGGAAGTTATAACCCCTAAAATGTCTGAAATAAATCATAGATTTGTAATTTAAGATAACATTTTCTTTCATTTCAAAACATTTTTAGAAGAAGCCAAATTCATTGAAGGCTCAATTTAAATAACTTGTAGCTACGAAAAACGAGACAAATTTTTAAAAAAATTTATCAGCAAAACAATTTTATATTTTTCAACTAAAAGAACAAAAATTCAAACAACCTTAAAATATTTGTTATCTCTCATAGTATCTGTAACCAAAAGTATTCAATTAAAGCAGTATTATTAAACAAGTGCAAAAAATTTCCACTTGAAAAATATACTAAGTAAATAATTTAATATTAAACGAATCGTAATAGCTGAACTAATATGGGAAAAATTATACGAAATCACGACAAACATAAAGCCAAATTGACATTTAAAAAAATTGCTTGCTTTTTTTAATAAAAAAATAATAATAATTCATTCACTGCATTTCAAAACCGACATGACAAGTCAAAATCATACAAAGGCAACAATAACAACAAACGAAGAAACACTTAAGCAAAATAAAACACCCAGCAATCAAGTCGGACGAAAAAACAGCGCAGCTTAAATCAAGCGACCTTTCCGTTTCAAACACAAGACTTGAAAAATTAAAAAAAATATTACGACATCACATGCAGTAAGATATTTAATACATAGAAGCTTTTTGAAAAAGTACCTTAAAAGTACATTTGAAAAAATTTATTCATCTTTCAAAATTTTTGAAGAAAGGGCCTTAAACATTTTAATTTAATTTTTAAATAAATAATTTTTTTAAAGATCTTACGAACGAAAGTTTTGAAACTAGAAAAACATTAAAAAAATTTAAAAACAAACTTTATTGAAAAAAATCCGTTATTAAAAAAGTACTGTATAAAAAGGGGCCTTAAAAAAGGTAGCTATTAAAAAATTATTTTAATATAAGAACCTTTTCAATCTTGTTAAAAAAATATCTTTAAAAAAAACATTTCAAAAAAGGACGTTTTTGAATATAGTACTATAGTAATATAGTAGTAAAGTAGCTTTTTAAAAAGTAACTATTAAAAAAAAAGAGCCTTTTTAAAAATGTAATATTTTTAAAAAATATCTTTTGAAAAAGGTACATTTTTAAACAAGCACCGTTTTTAAAAAAGTACCATTTACAAAACCGTCTTTGGCTTTTAAAGTAGGTAGGAAGGTGCCTTCTTAAAAATCCCTTCCAGAAAAGGTACTTCTTTGTAAATGAACTCTTTTAAAAAGAACATGAAAAAAATAAGTACTTTTCTCAAAAACATATTTTTCTACAATAAGTTTATTAATAAAAAATTAACTTTCAAAAATGTAACTTAGTAAGAAGGTAACTTCTTTAAATTAATTCGCCTTTTTAGAGGTTTTGAGAAAGTAGGAGTGCTTTTATGTTATATTATGTGTAAAACCCGGTTCTTAGTTTACGTCCAAAGAAAGCGAGTTTTGACAATTTCTTGCTGTATTTACGAAAAAAAATATCACTAAAATAACAGTTTCGATTTATTTGTATGCAGAAATTTTTTATTAAGCTGTTAAATAGAAACAATAAACGAATCACTTTTCTGAGGAAAAGTTAAAGGAAGGAGGCTTGATAGATGTTTCGAGCTTTAACTTGTCTTTCGTTTAACACGCTAAATTTGTTGGAAAATCCCAAAATATGATAAACAAATTTTTGCTTAATTTTTAGCACTCACTGACTGACGACTATAAAAGAAAAGTGAATTTATATGGTGTTTTGTGTTAAATAAACACTAAATAAATATCACACTTGAGGGCAAAATAGCAACGAAATATATTTACATAAAAACAACAAAAATTATTCACAAGTAAAGCCCAGTTACGTCACGTCAGGCAAAATTAACTAGAAATAAAAACACATACATACGCGCGCGCACGCACACACACAGACACAAGCTTAAAGGAAGGAAAATCCAAAACAATCAAAATCGTTTATAAACTTAATTTATATATGTACAAGTATGATTGAAGCCATAATCGAAGGGGGCCATCCCAGCCACCACCAACAACAACAATAACCGCAATCCAACTACACAAACTAAAAATCTTAGTGATTGAATAAGAGTTGCACTCAAAAATTTATATATGTTTCACGATATCGAACGTTAACTTTCGCCAACATTTTGAGCAACGAAAACATCTATTCGTAGTGCCCTTTTAAGGTTAAACGTTAAATAATGCAATAAAATTTGACCCTTTTTTTACTATATCATGAGAAAAAACAAACTTGTTTTGGACTAAAGATCATTATTTTTGCCGCTTTTAATGTTTTGAGGCGGTTAACGTTCGATATGGTGAAACAGGCTTGTATTTTTGTTAATATTAACAACATCTTTGTCTTAAGTTCGAAATTTTTCGAGTGTATCACACTCGTCCGTCCAAGCCAGCAGTTTTATATGATTATTTTTCTATTATATGAATAACTATTTGTCTATTTGTCCTTCAAAGCAAATGGTAGGAAAAAATAAATAAATAAAAGTACATACTTGTACTTAAATCGCGCTTTAGAAACCACAACAAAAGAAACGCGCCCCCAAAAGGTCCTCTTTGAAAGCTGAAAAGATCTGAAAAGTAAAAAATCATGCACAACGAATTGAAGTTTCAGCCGCAACATGAAAACGTAGTTGATTGTTGCAGTGCAACACAAAAAAAAAAAATAAGTAGAAATAGAAATAAAACTATTAGACAATTACTTTGCTGTTGCAGACGATTGACTAAACATGTTGCATGACATGCTGTGGATTATAGCAAGTTGCAACAACTTTTGGTTTTCTTCCACCTCCTGCCTTCCATTTTAAACATGTTTTTTCTTATTGGCAAGAATTTTCTCAACTCAATTTAAGGCCATCAAATTGCAATGAAATGCTATCGATGTCTGATACGATGAAGAATTGCATGAATTTGAAAATTTGTTGAATGACGCAATGAAATTTAAAAGATAGAAGCGAGACGAAAGCTGGCTAAATCTATCAAGAAAAAATTGGTGAGATAGTAAAAACAAAACGACAGATTAAAATTTAAGCAAAATTTAAAAAAAAATTATGATTTTTTTAACGACTCACAGAACAAAACGTACGTTGTTGTAAAATTATTTTTGGTAAAAACTTTGAATCTCAAAGATCTCGAGCTGAAATTGTGCCATAATGACAGAAAAAATTCAGATTGACAGCAAAACTTTATATATCGTTCAAACCGATTTCTGGCCTTTTGTGATGTTAATGCCTGAAACTCCGCGGAAAAACAGAGTTAAGCAAAATATAAAGCAAAAATATGAAATATTTAAGAAGCCGCAAAACAAAAGGTGCATTATTATAGTTTCAAAATTAGTTTCGAATTCAAGTTTCTTTGTAAGCAAAATAGGAAAATGTCTAAACAAAATTTTCCAAATGAAATCGAAGTGCTATGTTGGTTATGAACCCTTTTGGAAGGATCTTAGTCAAAATTCCCAAACGCAGTAGAGGTTGTCACTACATCCGCAGTAAATACGCCGCCGCATTTACAGAATGCCCAAATAAACAAAATAAGTTTCACGCCTCTGCTTATTAAGTTTTTTCTGCGTGTAATAGTTGCTTTAAAGCACTTTTAACAGGCGCTTTAATTTCATCTATTTCTCTGCAAACTGCAAAATAATTTTCTATAATAGTTTACCGCAAGTTTTGCACGATTTTCATGTTATTTTTCAATCATTAAACATTTTAAACTCAACGAAACCAACCAAGGAAAAAAGTTAAAATTACAAATACTTTGGCTTTTGCTTTTTAAGAAAAATTTAAGTATCCCAACCAGCCACACAACGACAGGCTCTTGGTTTGGCTGGCTGGCTGGCTGGCAGACGGACAGAGTCATACGTAATAGAGTATGTGTCATGATAGGAAAATTGCTGGCAAGAGATTATAAACACTTTAATCTTCAGCAACAGTTTATAAAGGAGTGATAACAAATATTATAAGCATTATTTGGTAGAGGCAAAGCAATTTTTTTTGCAGGACTTGACGAACAGTTTTATTTGAAAAAAAGTCTTAAAAAGAAATTAAGAAAACTTGATGTGCGGCGATGTGTTGCAGAGTTAGTAGATTGTATTCACTGACTTTCGTTTCCGCTTCTGTAGAGCCAGGACTGTGCGTCCTTTTCACAAAAACTTGCTTGACAATATCTGGCTGTAATTCAAATATAATTAGAGTCATATTGTGTTTTGCGGAACACTAGTCTTCAACGAAATTATAATTGTGAATCACACTATTCACACGCTATAAATGTACTTCAATCTGGCAATTATTATGTAAGTTATACACTTAAGTGAATAGTTTATGATTTATAATAAAATAAGCAAAGATTATAAATATATGTGTCTGCATATCTCCCGTTCGACAGGAATTAAAAGGGCAATTCCGCCTCTTCCATCTGGACTTTGAAAGCAGCAGTTTCCTCATAACAATAAGTTTCAGATCAGATAAACTTGAGAATGTAGCGCATTCTTCATGTTTAAGAAGTAGCTTGTATAGCGATGTATCGCTCTCAAATTGAGATGATTAATGAATTTCTTCAGAACTATACTTTCTACGTATCATTTTCAACTGGAGTTGGTTGTGAACTGTGATTGAGACAGCGAATCCCGAGGTTTGCTGGCCGTATATCAACACAGTATACAAAATGCTTTTTTATTTATATGTACATATGTATGTAGTTTTTCGACAAACATACATATACATACATAAATCCTAATTCCTAAGCCTTTTGCTCTTTTAATCATCTGCCCGCATATTAAAATGCAACACAAGAATAAAGACAGGCCTTTAGAAGCGCCCCCTATTGGCAGTAAAACATATAAATATGATCAAAATTTTCCAGTCATATTTATCATAAGGTTGGTTGCTGGTACTTTAAGACTTCAACTGACTCTTAAACAATTTAGTACTAAAAAACAAATACACCAAGAAAAAAACGACAAACGATTAAAATTGTTTTATAAAACAAAAATTACTTGTCGTTGTCTACAGAAGAGAAAAAAAAAACGCTTTTATTGGTTTGTCTAAGTTTTTGTCAAATTTGTTTGAACTTTTTTGCTAAATATGCCACAAAAAAAACATTTAAGCAAATTGTGAAACGACGACGTTTTTCATTTTTTAAGGTTTCATTGAGTGGTTTATGGGGCACGGATCATTTTCACAACTCAAACAGCAGCTCAAATGCATTAAACTTCAGTTTGCGTCATGAGGGTCTATGCGGGCTATGAAACAGCTAAAGACTAAAAGCGGTCTTTAAAGATTAAGAAAGAAAACCTGAAGGAAAAAAGTTTAAAGTTTACCTGCTTTTTTATTTTTATTTTCGTTTTTTTATTCTTATTTTAATCTAATAGTTTTAACATTAAATGCGAATTGTTTAATCATGTTGTTGATTTTTCGTTTTTATAGGGGGGAAAAAATTCGTTTTTTGTTCCTGGTTTGTAGCCAAAACAAAAAGTTCTGGTTGTAGATCAGCGATCATGATTTGAGATTAACTCTCGTTTAACAATTTTAAGATAAATTGTTACGTTTGTTGTGGTTGTTGGTGTGGCTCATGTTTGTTGTAAAGTACGAGTAACAGATGTATGTATGTTCTTATTTTAGTTCGTTGTTTTTTAATCGTTCTCTTATTTAAAAGACGGACATTAGTTTGTTGTAAATTGAATTGAACATTTAACAATTAGAAAAATTTACAGTAAATGACCAAAAAACAAAAAGATTTACAAAAAAATTTAGTACGTGAGTCACGTTACATATGGCCAACATTATGTTAAATTACATTACAGCAACAACAACAACAACAAATTTAACAATATTAAAAGTCAGGCATAAAAACAAAACCAATGAAATTAACGAAAGTTCAGCTTTAGCTGACAACACAAACGCTAAAAGACTCGCCTGGCTGTTTACCAATAAGTCAAAGTTGACATATTTTAGAGATGGGGTCATTTTCTAAAATCCCTTAAACAAGTTTTAATGCAACATTGTATGTTTGTTGGCAAATTATTTTCAAGAGACTTGGTTTTTAAAAAAATCGGAAAGTGGTTTTCATTAAGCGCTCTGTACCATTCAGTTCAAATAAAAGGCCAAGCGGTGATTTAACTGAACAGATAAATCGACAGGTCCAGACATTTAGTTCTTTAGATTTGATTAGAGCGAATGTGAGATGTTTTGTGAGCAAATCAGGCATTTCGCTTTGTAATAAATATGGCAACACAAAAATACCTCTGCCAACAGTAACATCAGCTGTTAAAGTTCTACATTTGTTTACAATTATACATAAGAAAAAGATTTTATTAATTCAAAGAAATTGTTTTGCAAGGATGTCCAGAACAAGTGAAAAGGATGAAATTATAAATATTTTGGCAAACAGCGCTGAATCCAAATAAAATTTTTCTGTAGGAAACAACAATCTGACGCTGAATGTATCAAATGTTATTCTTAACTTGTTCGCAACTGAGCGTCTGTGCATACAATTTCCGTTACTTAAGGTTTTTTTAAATGAAAATAAGGAACATCCAAGCTAATTGTATATTTTGTTATTGCGTGAATGGAAACAAGGTTTATTTTCTCACTTTTGCATCGTTTGCACAATTTGCAATTAGTGTTAAAGTAAAAAAACTGGGGAAACAAATTTCCAGCGGTGATTTTTTTAAACTATTTATTAAACACTGTTTTAGTTGTACTATTTTCATCATTTCGATTAAAACAACTAAATGTTACTGGTTAAATTTTTTTTGTAATGAAGAATGCAGAACAACTGAAAGTTTCTAGTAGGAATTAAACCTATAAACTCTGGACTATGTGTTTAATAAGACTGATTCGCAGCACATATTTCAAGTCTTCGAATCATGATCCGTACATTATCCTCTTAACTACATACATCGTCTAACAACACTAAAATTTGTGAATAGTATTAACAATAGTGGGCCCGAGAAGTCCGCGATTCTCACCATATATACAGAGCCAAATACGCGTAAAATCTGGTCTAACAGAAGGCTGATCGTTGATCTACAGCTGAGTGATATGGAGACGTTGTTGTTGCGCAGCAGGTTTTTTTCAACGTATCTTATCAGACTTTATGGAAAGACAATAAGATGACACCATTTTGACGCGTTTGACGAAAGCCCTTTTATTTTAATATTCTTATGAAAACCTTTTTTAAAACAATTGGAAGTTTAAACCGAATCTGTCTTAAAGTTTTGTGCCAAAATCAACTTTTGTATAAATAGTTTTCTTTAACTTTTTATATTTACTTTAAGTGAGTAAAATTTTAAATAATGTGGAGACAGATCCCTATCGAATTTAATATTTTCTTCATTACTTCTACTTACATTGTTTGTAGTTTTGGTTGAAGTTTTTTTAATACGAGTATTTACTTTCATACGAAACTATCTTTTGGCGTGCCCTAATATGACAGTTTTATAGATATATTATTTTAGAACGTTTTAAGGGTTTTGGCGTTTTTTTTTTTTTTTGAGGCAAAAAGTCTGTCCCTTAAGATTTTTGCACATATTCACATGCGAACAAAAATAACCTTAAAAAGTAACTTCCCTTAATTTTAATGCATTTAAAAGTTGTTAAATAAAATTTTAAGTTTTTGCCAGCACTTTTCTATTTTTCCGCATTCAGTTGCCAATCTTTGCAACTTTTTTACTGCATATTTTTCGTTTTTTATTTCGTTTTGCCAGTATTTGTTAACCTTTTAGTGCAGATTTGTTGCTGCTGCAGAAGTTGTTGAAAAACTATTGTAAATTCATTATATTATTTCAGTTAAAACAATTTCCTTTTGAAATTGTCCTTTTGAACTCACAAAACATTTTGTTAAAAACTCTTAATTAACAGGCTTTTATAAACTTTTTTTTTTTGTTTTTTGTGCCAGAGAGGAGAAGACAGACAAGCAGCTTAAAAACTAAGCTCAAGAAAGAAAGAAAGTAGAGAAAAACATGTTTGGAAACAGTTTTATCTTTGTATGTTCTTGGCAGGTTTTGTTTTGGTGGACTGCTACTGCTGCAACTATTGATTGAAGTGTCATGTTTAGTCGAGAGGCAAGGAGTTTGTGAAGTATCAGCAATAGCTAAAGGAAGATGATGAAAGTGTAAATATTCGTTTTCAAATACAGCATACACAAAGTGAGTGTGTAAAAAGAAAAGCTAACTAAATGAAAAAGCACTTAAAGAAAGCACTTTAAGTAAATGGGGTTAAAAGGACTCGTTGCCAAAAAAGGAGAAAACCAGCAGTAAAATTTTAAGGCCAAAACCGAAAACAGACGAAGACGAATTTTACTTTGATTCCAAGTGTTTAAATGTAATTATGGAAGTGTGTGTATACGAGTGAAAAAGTTAGCAAAATCATGATAAACTGCAATAATAAAATGACACACGAAAACAAAAAAGGCATTAATAAATCCACCAAAAATGTAAACACGGATAAAATATGCATTTAAAATAACAAAAGTAAATAAAATGTTTTAAAAATGTTAATTTTTTTTGAAAAATTTTAGGAAGCCGTGTCTCCATATCGAACGTTAACGTTTGGCTAAATTTTGTACAATAGAAACCCGATTAAAAACAAACTCACGGAACTAAGTTTGGTGGAGTGATATATGAACTTGACAAAATAAAATCCATAAATAGTCTTAAAGTTAGTTTTTTTTTATCTCCAACCTCAACGTTCGATATTGTGGAACAGGCGACTAAATTCTGTGATCAAACTAAAAAGAATTTCATAGATTTTATTATCGATCCTTCTGCTTCGTACGAAAAAATTAATAGGCAAAGGTTTTACTGCATTTTATATACATTTCTAGAGCTTAAAATGCTTAAATTATATACATATGTACATATTTTTATTTCAACAAAACTTGTTTCTATCACAGAATTCACACAACAACAAAATACCTAATTAATTGCAACATAAACTATTAAGAACTGACATTCATATTTTATAGTTTTTATGTTGAAAGATCAGCGTGTCTGGCTTTGCGCGAGTTTGATTTAAAAGCTGCAGCCGTTAAATTAATATTAAAGAAAAATAAAAAAAAAACTAGAAGACTTGAAAATGAAATATAAAAATATTTTATTACTCCACTTAAAACAAAATCTTAACGAGGTGTGTTGTTCGCTAATGACAGTGTAAAATTAACTTCAATAAAAGTGTGGCCTTTACTAACAACAGCTACCAGATATTTAAAAGAGGCAAATGATTTCTAAGAAAACCGTTCAGAAAAGTGCTGGCAATTTACAACATAACTGTTTAAAATAACCGCTATTGAAAATATTTTCTAAAATTCCTTTTTCAACACAGCCCCTGGTTTTCTTAGCTATTTATAAAAATAAAAATACATGTATTGTCAAAGAAGGATTTCACAGAAAAACTATTTTATTGAAAAAGTCCTTGTCTTCTTAATTAAACATTTTTATAAACTCTACTATTTTCTTAAAAGACTACTTTGTAACGAAGTCTACTATTTTAAAAAGTCTTTATTAATTTTGTTCTACTTCTGAATAAATAATTTTTTTCTATTTGAGAAACAACGATTTTTTAAATTGTACTTTTTAAAAAAGATACTTTTTAAACTGTATAAAAACGTACTATTTTAAAAAAAGGTATTTTTTAAACGTAGTCCTTTTTTTAAAAAAGGTGCTTTTTCTAAAAAGGTAATTTTTTAAGCTATAAAACGGTTTTTTTAAATGGTATTTTTTTTAAATGCTATTTTTTTAAAAGGTAGTTGTTCTTAAATGTGCTTTTAAAAATGAAATATGGTTTTGGAAATGGTATTTTTTTGAAAAGTGTTTCGTTTTTAAAAGGGAATTTCGTTTAATAAATGTGTTATTTTTGCTTACTTTTTTGGAAAGTAATTTTTAAAGATAGTTTTTTTAAAGAGACAGTTTAATCAATCAAACCCTTTTCAAAAATATGTTCGTAACAAAATTAGAAAACAACTTTATCGAAAGGACAATATTTCTTTAAGTCGCTTTTATTTAAAAAGTAATTAGTATTTATTTGCTACTTTTTTTTTGGTGTTTTTGAATATTTTAAAGAAGATTTTTTTCCAAGAACATGTCTTTTAGTGTTATTTTTCAATAATGAAATTAAACTTTTTAAAAAAAAAACTTTCTTTAAAAAAGAATTTGGTCAATGCGTTTTTATAGCGAAATTGCTTTTATGAGGTTTTTTGCAGATTTTGTTTTTAAAATTTAGTTTAACAGCAGTTAACTTAAACGTTTTTTTCCTAAAGCTTTTTTGGAGAAAAATATGGCAATTCTCCGACTTGTTGCTTACAATTATAACTATTACAAAAAACTAGTTTTCATTTTCACAAGTAAATATTTTTTAAATAAATGTTATTTAAAATAATATGTTTTAGAAAAATAAGGAGTGAAGGAAAATCGAGCGTAAAAGGTACAAACAAGAGACATCGCTTAATAATTCTCAGCAAAAAATAATAAATTATGGCCGTATTAATTCAAATGTGACAGATATTTATTTATAATATGTATGTATGTAGTACATACATACTGACAAAATGACGGCCAAGAAAAAAATAAAATTACTTTATTTTCTCTTCTTCACTTTTTAAAATCGCCTCAAAACAAATAAAAGAAATTTTTTCAATATTATAATTTTCATTCTTATAAGCATTATTTTTTGAAGTAATAACACTGAGCGATATTATTACTTTGCAAAATTATTATTATTATTAATTTTTCTTAGCAAAATGAAATCAAGAGCCGCATAATGGCTGCCAAAATGATCAGTTTGATTAATTTAAACATACAATTTCACTGGCTGTTTGTATAATTTAGAGGGCTAAAATTTTATTTGGGTTAAAGTAATAATTCCGTTTTTTTTTGCTTTCGCTCTTCTTTTGCGGTGATTGGCAATTTTGTGTTGTTGTTGCTGCTGCTGGCTGGTCTGTTTAATGTTCAATGAAAAACTGTGAAAATAAAAAACAACTGCCACATGAAAGAAAAAACTAATCGGATGAAGAAAGAATTAAGCGCAAAAATTATATTTAAACCATAATTCAACATGATTTGCAGCAGGCATTATTAACCACAAAATTCAAGTCCATAGTTACAACAGACATCAACAACTTTATTGAAAGAAAAGCAACAAATGGCATAAAATATTCTACAATATGTACTGCTAACATAAACCGCAACAAAAGTTCCATGAGGTGATTTACAGAGCAAGCAAAGAATCGAAACATTGAAATATTTGGTTGTGTTTCATGACATGAACGCTGAAATATTATTTATTTCTGCATATAGAAAGAGGTTCCGTTACCGTACGGAATTGAACCCCAGTTTATTCACCACCTTCTGCAGAAAGGCGTTTCAGTAGGAGACTTATGGCAATGCACGCGGAATATTCCACAAATGAAAAAATTTATCTTTTCCCCATGGTATTGACTGACATATCCACACTCTATGGTGACTTGGCAAAAGCAGGATGCATAAACCACAGCTATTTTCACAGTTGCTGTTTTGCTGTTTCAATAATATTTCTGTTTTAGAAGTTATTTTTGAAAAACTTCTTAAACTTATAATAAACTTAAATATACACATTTTCGCATACGAAATATTTTTCTTAACATCTTATTAAATATTATATAAGTAGTTTTATAATTTTTTTTAATTTTCTTAAGGAGCGCAAAAAATAAGTATATTTTCACGCTTAAAATTGAAAATTAACCCAAAAGTTAAATTAAATTTAAATAAAAATTTTAAATTATATAACACGCGAAGCATGAACAAATCATTAATGTATAGTTTAATGTTATTAATGATTTTTACAATTTTTCAATATTTGTTTAAAGTTGTTTTTTTGCTTTAGCAAACTACATACATAAAACATTCAAACGTGTATTTATATATTTTTTAAGCTTTAATTCATTGTAAGCAATTGTGAATAAAAAATAAAGAAAAAAATATTAAGCATTCAATAATTTTATTAACTACGTTTTTTTTTTTTTAATTAATAAATGTTTCAAATTATTATAGAAAAAATAATTCAATAGAGGTTAAAACAAATGAATCCTGTTCTGAAATTTGTGTGTCACTCAAACAAACAAAATATCACGAACGAACATAAACACAAAACTCTTCAGTAGTTTAAACGTACGCAGCCAGAAGAGAATATAAAGGAAACAAATCCGAAAAATTTTAAGAAAAATATTTCAGAAATGTTTGCTGGTTAAATTGTTCTTTATGGCGGCGATTACATCGAAACAATGATTAAAATTCATGACAACTTGTAAAGTTTATTGTGTCTTTTGATGTGTTTTTTAAGCCAGACGAGGGATTGTAGATTTATTTGATTTCATTATAAGCCGCGCTATAGTTTAAAAGAAAAGTGTGTTCTTCCCCTAAAAAAAAATTATGACCTTCGAAGAACAAAAAATGTAGGTCAGCAGAATTATCGATGGTTTTTGTTCAATATTTGCTCTCCTTTTCGTTAACAAAACTTTAACATAAAAGATTATAATGATTTTCGAAAGAAACAAAAAAAAAAATACATATAAATTCCAAAATGTAATTGATCATAACAAAACGAAAGATACACCAACAAGAACAACCAACAGTAATCGTTCAGGCATTATGATGCATAAAACGAGCGTTAAAATGCATGACTGAGATCTGGAAAAAGAAATTAAATAAAAAGAGGAAAAGTCTTAAAAACAAAGAACAGAAATCATATCATAAATGCGAGTAATCAAGCGCAATAAAAGCCACGGCAGAAAAAAGAAAACCATTTGAATCAATAAATGCAACATAATTATCAACGAAATGCTGACGATAATGACGTTAATAATGACGTGGTAGATGGAGAAAGCCGCTCCGCTAATGATGTGATATGGTGGGGTCAACACTGCCAACATTTGATCAGTCTGTCAGACAGTGCGGTCATCGTAAGTTTTCAAAAAAAAAGTAGTTTTTATTGGTGTATGATTTCAAAAAACTCTGAAGTAAGTTTATGGGTAATTGTGTTACTGCTTGATTATGATTATGGTCTTTGGTCTGTTTGTTTGTTTATTTGGTCAGTCGGTTGGTTGGCCAATTTCAAGCATATTCAGCCATTTGCTGATATACCGGAGAATTTCATTATATGAAAGAAAACTAAAATTTGTTCATCATTTATCATTTTAATATTTTTTTCGGTATCAATAAATTCATAACTGGGAGTTAAACATTTGTTTTTTTTTTTTGCATGAAAGTGATATTAACTCAAAAGTGTTCAATATGGAGGGATATAAAAGAATGTTTTAAAAAACCTTTAAGCCATGAAAAGCCATAACATACATAATGTCCATTCTTGATATAAACATCATTACACAGCTGATTGGCTTCGTAGATTTTAGCTCAGCTGAGGAAGGTGGAAATTACTGGCACCCACAAATAAAAACCCAACAACTTTCAACTTGTAATTAATTATATTTTGAAAGTATTAAATTCAATTTAAACAAAATTGTTAATATACATGTTGGATTTCAATATAAAATCCCTTAAAAACAAGAATCCTATAAACAACAAAAGCTTAATCACGTAAGATCGTGGGAGAGCATATTTCAAATAGAACTACGAGTATATACCAAATCGTTTTTAATTAGTCTCTAACATTCACTCTTCATAAAAAATGTATATTTATATCTTATGCGGACCTCCACTTCAATAATTGTATGGACGGAATTCGCTGAATCAATAAATAAAACTTTTTAATATGGGACTGTAAAAGAATTAGGAGATAACAATTTCACCTGTTTGGAGTTCGCCTTATGAAATCAACATGAGCTACAAATTTAGAATGCCGTAGAATGTGCTTGTGAAATATGTATTTTTTTCCTTGCTCTCACATATAGACTCCTGTTTTCTCAACAGTGTTGCCACACTTTCATAAAATTTCACGCTCTTTGTAAATAAAACGCCAACAAAAAAAAAAAATAAGACCAAAGATAATGAAAAAACCACTTCATCGGAGACTGTTAATTTGACAGCAAATTTTTCTTGAAACTGCAGACTTAGTCTCTTCGATCATTACGAAAGAATTCTGTGAAATTTACCAGTCAAACACGAACCTGGCATTATAACGCCTTTAGGACTTTATAAGTTTAATGAATAAAAGTCAATTTTGCTTAATTAAGAAATTTTTAATCACACAAAAGTGAAAACTTCAAAGACAACAAACCGTTAAGACTTTATTTAAATTTTTTTAAAAATATTAACATTTTTTCATACTATCCACTCGTCATTCAAACAATCGGCAAGAGACAAACAAACCAAAACCCAGTCATGATGCAACTGATTACTCTTGATTGCCGTTTTTAAGGCTTAATAATGAACAAATCAATCACCATGATTTTGATAAATGACCATTTCTTGGATTTTGTTTTAAATTTTATATTTTAAAACTCCTTGTTTATACACATCATATTGTAGATTTTTTGTAGCAAATTTGATCTCATAAATATGGAAAAGATTTAAAAGCAGCCGCAAAATGCGTTAATGATTTAATATTAAAAAAAATTTATTTATCATAGTTATAATCAGGTCACTAGTAAAATATGAAACAAATTATTTATAAGTCAAGGTCAGAAATTGATAATAATATTTTAATATCATTTAGTTTCTGCAAATATTTAAAACTCTCAAAGTAAACAAAAAAATATATTCTTTATGTAGCCGTTTTTGCTCAATTTTGTTCCATCATTTTTCATGGGAAACTAATGACTTGATCGATTTTTGTGTTGGCTTAATAATTTTAAAAATGAATTTCATACATTTTGCGCAGACCACCCTGTCTTTGAAATTGTTGACTCGACTTAAAAAAAACATAAACAAACCAACATTTACGGTTTAAACGAATATAAAAAACAAAAACTTTAAAACTTTTTATTTAAAATGTTTTAAATTGCCACCATATACCACACTTCAAGTGCGGCATTAAATGTGGGGGTTCGCAGCAAAAACTCACGGTTGTTACTTGCTCTGCACTGCACATGAGTACTTTAGCCAGTGCAACAAAAGGGAAAAAATGTTTGTAATAAACCAACAACAAAATTCATAAATAAATTTGGTTTTCTTTTTTTTTTCTACTGAAAAACGAAAAAAATCGTGATCAAACCCGTGCGCCACTTCAATGCGATAGAGGAGAAACAAATTAAACGTTGAAATGTTAAAAATGAAATATATTGCCAACTTTTAAGTCTGGTAGGATACAAACTGAACAAAAAAAGTTTAAATAACAACAAAAACAAACTTATTTAGCCTTTTGAAATAGTTTTGGTTTTGCTGAATATTTGACAACCAAAAATATTACAAATTTTGAAAGTTTGAAGAAAGAAAATTTTAATTTTATTAAATCTTGTTTGCATTATTATTACAATAGAAAAGGCTTTAAATGATACATACATATGTATGTATGTACGTATGTATATAAGAAACTGGTTTACATAGTTGGTGAACTTGTCAACGGCGTACCACCGCCCCTCTGGCTTACTAAGCACAACTAACAGTAATAGGAAGACAAGGCACCTAAGTTGGTAGCCCGAGTTCCTTAAGGAACAAGGAACCAACTCGTCTGTACCTTCCCTACCTAGTTCCATACGAGGAATAGAAATCTGTTGAAATACAACAGTACCCCGCAGACATTTGTATCAGCAAGCGTAGACTGCTACCCCGGCATCTCTCAAGGCCCCTTCCTACTTGTTTCGATGTACACTTCAATCAGAACATTACAGCCGAGGTGGACACTTCAATCAATTAATAGGACACATTGGAGCCTTGCGAAAATCTTAAGGGGCTAAGAATAGAAATCTGTTGAAAGACAATAGTACCCCGCAGACATTTGTATCAGCAAGCGTAGACTGCTACCCCGGTATCTCTCAAGGCCCCTTCCTACTTGTTTCGATGTACACTTCAATCAGAACATTTCAGCCGAGGTGGGCACTTCAATCAATTAATAGGACCCATTGGAACCTTGCGAAAATCTTAAGGGGCTTTTTGTTGATGATGGCGGGGCCCGTTGGTTTTACAGTTACAGTTAAGATATCGTTATATTGATGTTCTCACAATTCTGTCTTTAGCCTGCTTAACTGGTTTGTTGTTTTAGTGGGTAGTATGAGATGTCAAGCATTCGTCATTGGTTTTGAATGTACCACGCCAAGAGGTCATTTAAATAAAAAAAAATCGAAATAAACAAATATCATATATAACATTTTCGTGATAAAATAAGAAATCTTACACCTAGTGAATGATCCCTTAAACCGGCAGCTGAAATTTCGAAAAGAATTCTGGTACACTAAGATAAATCAAAATACCCACTAACTGTAAAAGTTTTAATATCCACTAGTGTGGTTAACAAATTTACCATTTTACCTCTATATTAATTAATTAGCTAATACTGTTTTCGCTGACCTATCACAAAGTGTGTAAGAAGTATCGATTTCTCCTAGTCACTCCTATAAGTGCACCATATATAGGTTATTTGGTAGAGTTTCAGTCCCTTCTTATCGCCAAAGACGCAGTAATGTTCATGTCCACTCTTTCATCAGATTTATTTCACATTAAAGCAAACAATTTTTTAATTACTACCTTTCGTAAGTTAGCACGTTGTGGGGGGTTATCAAAATGATGAAAGAGAGTCATGATTGTTTGGTGCACTTTTTTCTGGATTGTGGTTTTTGCAGCCTACACCTACTTATTGCCACCAAAGTATTGTTGTTCGTTCATACGAGCACATTCAAAGCCAATAGTTTTGAAGTTATTCTTTTTTTTCGTATTTTCAATGTTTTAACTTCCCTTTCAATGTTGCATGTATGGGAAACACATGCTGCAACAATTGTTAAATACAAAAGCAAAGAGAAAAAAAACTAAAGAAGGAAAACAGTTTGATTGTAATTTTAAACATCACTTGTTGTAGTTGCTGTTATTGTTGGCGGTGGTGTTTTTCTCTGCAAGACCTCTTAATAGAGTTATTATAATTTTAAGCGTTATGATAGTTATATACCGCTTCGTTTTCAGCCGCCATCAACTTCATCTACTACAACATCTTGGCAATAACGACGAAGGAACAAAAGCAAAAAAAAAATGACAGTCAGCCAACCAAACCACCACCAACAGACACTTTTTTTGCGCTTAAACTTTTAACGGGGGGAATTATGAACTACAACAAAAGCCAAAAAAAAAAAACCAACCGACTCATACTTTTCCAGCACATTTCTCAAACAACATGGTGGTCATGTTGTTTCCACTGCTGTTGCCGTTACTACGGTTGTTGTTGGCAAAAACGCTGCTGCTGCTCCTGCTTTAACTCCATTAAAGCTGCATGTACGAGTATTTTTTCTGCCATCACATCCTTCTCATCATGATTGTTGGCCTCAACGAACAGTCTTTCGGTTTATCATAATTTTGTTGTTTTCTTATTGTTGCTGTGCTGCACGGCTGTACCTTTTACGTTTAAACTATGATGGGATTTTTATAGTTGACTCCAGTTAGGGGTCTATTTAAATTGCTACCTTGAATCTCACTTTTTTTGTAAAGACTTTTCCGCTTTTTATGAGCACTTTTTTTTAGGTTTCAAAAGTGCACCTTACCAAAACGAAGTACAGCCTGTATTTTAGATATTGGGTGCCTTAAAACGCTGTTGGTTTGGCTGGCTGGCTGACTAGTGCAGTGTATCATTTTACTTTCAATTTGTTTTTCGTTGAAAAAAATATATTTATATATAAATTTTTTAATCAAATATTTGTTTAAATTTTTTTTTGTTCTCCCTTTACCACTGCTCCCCAAAGGTAAAACTTAGCTGTTTTCGTTTTTTCAACTGCAAAAACATTTAAATCTTAATATGGAAAACGTGAACTTTTGATTATGTTAGAAAAATACAATAAATAGTTAAATGATATTTGGGGAAAAGCTTAAGGGACGGACGAAATGTAACAAAACTTTAGGGAATCAAAGAAACAGAAAATGAAAATGAATTTATAATAAACCAACAATGCCAAATTAAAAATTTATTTTAAAATACATACACTGTGAGTTTCTATAAACTAAAACCTATAGCCGAATAAAATAGAGTGAATGCCGAATAAAATAGAGGAGCCTAAAGCCCTTGCCGTTAGCTGAGATGACCTTAATATGGACAATGATGCTGAACTTTTCTCTGTATGCTATAGAATGCATTCAGCGCATATGGTCGTTTGTCTTCAGTTTTCGGCTGATGAATAAATGCCAGGGAATTTGGTCGCTGCAGCTTCAAAAATGTGGCCATTATCAATTGCTAAAGTTGGGAGTTTCTTATGGGAGGAGACTTTACTGTGCCGCCCATCTCTGGACAACAAGCGACATAGCATAATTATTTCTTTCATACAATAAAAAAGAAATGCGAGTTGTTGTTCTTGTTGTTTATGCCTCTTTTTTAGAAAGCAGTTGTGGGCATCGTCATGCATGAGCGAGTGCAAGACGTTTCACATGTTCTACTCATCTCGCTAGTAACAGTTCAGGACCAGAATCGATCAATTCTAAAAATAAAACGAATTTTTGCTGTTGATCCTGCAAATTCTAAACTGAAACCTGAACTTTGTACTATTTAGTTTATAAAGCCCAGTTTTCTTATATGCGATCAATCGAAAGTTCAATCGGCCAAATGGATGCAATTGCCACATTTCAGGTTATTAAACATTTTAAATTCTTTAATAAAAAACTTCAATCAGTTTGTGCATATTTTCTAAAATTAATTTAATTATTCTTTGCTTTTTCTGTCTCTTTTCAGCCTTTTCATGTAACCACGCAACAACAAACTCAGACTTAGTATTAAAGTTTACAAATTGAAAACTGATAAAAAGTCCCGCCCGCTCCGTACAAGTTTTTTGAGGAAAAGAAGTATAAGAAAAAAACATGTTTCCCCGCCTACCAGGACCCATAACAGATGACATATTTCTGGGTGCCACAACCACAGTACGATCAGCGTTTCCAAATTCACGCTTAGATTCGTTAACAAACCGCAATCTACATCACACCAGCAACAGCAACAATCATCATCAGCAACATAATTACGCTCAGCCAACCCCAACACCTGCTTCAAGCGGCAACAATCAACTGTTGTCACCCTACGATCCAACGATATCATCAGATTTTCTGGCCACAGCCGCCATAAACGATGCCATCGAAAATGTAGCAAATAGCTTAGGCGGCACAAGCGGTAGCAGCAGCAGCAGCGGTAGCATTAGTAGTATTAGCAATAGTTTTTTACCTGCCAACAACGAAGACGATGATTTCTGGTTAAATGCCATTGAGGAGGATACATTTCAGTCACCATTGGCTTTCGATGCCAGTGAAAATGGCCTTTGGAATGGACGTTTTGTGCCGCCGCCACCGAGACCACCATTTCTAGATGAGAGTGTAGCGGCCGATGGTCTCACAACCTGTGATCTGTGTACATGGGCATGGCAACGTAATGCCTATTCGTTGGATGGATCGATAGGTAAGTGGGAGTTGATATCCCAATGCTTTTCAATTTGGGCTTTACTTTTTCCAAGGCTCTGTATATGTTTGTGTGTGTCTGTCTGTTAAGTTAAATATGAGCTGTTGTAAGTTTTCTTTTTCAATTTCTTTTATTTGAAAACACACAAAAAATAAAAACAATTTTCACTTTTCTATCTTTTATTGAAAAAATATTTTCTATTAAAGCTAAACAAGTTAAGCAGATTTTTGCTGACCAGTAACTGTGTAATTCTTGAATTTGTTGTGTTGTTGTGTTTTTTCTTTCGTTCGGTTTAAAGAGGCGGCTTTTTGTTTTATCGTTTTATACAATCGATCGAAAAATAATTTATCGCTGCAATCATTGATGGCGATTTATCATATTTTCAACCTTGCTAGCAAAGTGCTAGAGAGCTGAAAACTAGTAAGACAAAAACAGTGGTTGAAAAGGGCGAATACGTTGTTCCAGTGTTTGGAGATATTGGATTTTGGAATGTAAGGAACTATAGTTTATAGAACTATCAAATATAACTAACAAGTCGTACAGAAAAACAAGTTATGAGCTTTTCTTTGCAAATGTTTTTATTACTTCAGTTTTAAATCTTCGGCTTATGAATTTACGGCTCGAGGTTCTATATTGTTGCTTGGTAGGCCTTGATAACAATAACTAAGAATAAACAAAATGAACTAATAATAAAAAAAAAGCATGATAAAACAAGATAAAACAGGAGTGGACAGGATTAAACAAGAGCGAATAAGCAAAATCGAAAAGCTTCTCAATTTAATCAATTTCATTATTACAGCAATTTTTATATAAACTTGATTTTCTTAAAATTTTTCCCTCTTGGCCACTGTTACCACTTTCAGTAGTGGTGCTAATGCAAAAACAGCAAAAGTATTTATTTTTTCTTTATGCCAACTCTTTTTAGGAACAAAAAACCTATTCAAAGAACTATAAGAAATGTATGTTAAAGGCCAGTTGTGTTTGCCACTTTTTATATGCAACTGCTAAACATATTTTTTGTTTTTATTTTCTCTATGCAACTCGTAGATTTCATGTTTTCTTTTTTTTCTATATGAGTGAGACTTATAAAGGAAAAATATACTGAGGAAAATAAACAAAAAACAGAAGAAACCAACTACAAAAATAATTGAAAAATCTGTCGCTTATCTTTATAATCAGTATAATAAATTGAATGGTTGGTTTAGTCGTAAAAACGGCAGGGAGAAAAAATTGCATTTGAAATGAATTTCTTAAGCAGCAACACAAAAGTCTTTTAAGCAAATCCAAAAAAAAACTTCCAGTAAAACCTGAAAATGTACAAATAGAAGAATTGCGGAAATAAGCTTTTCGTATTTATAAAAAAGATTTAGTTTAATTAAATAAGAAAATGTGATTAATATTTTGGAAAACCAGAAAGCTTAAAAGTTAATTGAAGTGAAGGCTTAGAAGGCGGTTTTGTTTTTTCTATCAAAACGTCTGGTCGCTAAAATTTAGTTTAAGATTATCGGAGATAGGATATCTGGCTCTCACTTTTAAACCTCTTCCGTGGTCAAATAACAACAAAGCACCGGCTCATATAGGACAATCGCCTTTACTTCTCAATTGTATGTATGTATCAGATGGAATATAGTACAAGTATATATTTTAAGAAATTCAACACCTTGCTCTAGCGAGCTCGGGCTGGCTGGTCCGTTTTGCCAGTAATTCGCTGTATAGTAAAAAAAGTTAAGCTACCTGTAAAGGTAGCCCTAAGGTTCAAAAAGTATCAACTCTTATGAACTTCCCATTATTTAGTTTCGTGCGAAAATAAAAATCTGTAGCCCTTGGCGGAGTGTACCAGTTGGATATACATATATAACAAGGCAAATCTCGCTCGCCGTTCCCCCCAATCATGACACGAACAAGAAGCTGCATTAAAATACCAAGAAAAACAATGATGGGTCTTACCTGTATTAAAATCGAACGGATTTCCACCACGAAGTCGTCCAAAATCTGTCGAAAAAATTCTCATATTTTACCTCATAACTCATAAAAAATAAGCTTCGAATAAAAGAAGTGAATGTATACAGAAAAATAAAAAATATAGTAAAGGAGAGTTTTTTTTTTAACTTAAAATTTTGACACCTACAGATTCTTCATTTAGCTTTTTAAAAGGTTCTCCTTCGGCTCAAGAAGTCAACACTCAAAGTTTGGCGATAAAATTATTTTTCGAACATTTTCTTTTGAGTTTTTGTTGCAGTTTAAGTGTTTAGTTTTACTAATTTATTTTATTAGACTGGAGGACGTTTTACATGTCCTGGTTATAAATACATTAATCACCACTTGTGATAATTCTCTTGTTCCTTTTATATTCTTTCCTTATTTTAAGGTTATGAACAAGACAAACCTCCTTCGTTTCAGCCTTTAAATCGGTTTTGGTTCTTGTTCATTTAAGTTTTTTAATGTCCTACAGCATGTTAACATAAATTAATTTATGGTAGACATTCATGTTCAATAAATTCTTTTTTATATTCATGCAGTGAGATGCTGTTTTAATCTGTTAGTATTTTTTCTTTTGCATTTTTATTTTTCTTTTTAACTTTAAATCAAAGTAGGCGGAAAATCTAAACAATTTTAATTTGTGCAATTTTTCTTATTACAACAACATGAAACCCTCCTTTTCGCCCTGACTGAACATGGAGTTGGATTTGCTTGTTGTTGTTGTTGAACATGTTAAAACGCGTATGTTGCATGTTAAAGTTGCCATAAAAAAAGAACATTTTAAAATAAAAGTTTAATTTTTACAGCCATTTAGTCAAGTCAGTCACTTGTAGCATAATTTCAATTGAATAAAAGCTTATTTGGTCTACGAATGGGGGGGGATTTTTGCAAATAAAGAAAAAATGTTGCAACAAGTCACAAAAGGAGCTTAAGAAATGTGCATGTCTATTTGCAATTATGAAATATAAATGAATTTTGTACAGCCTTATTAAAAAAATTATTTTTTCCCCGCATTTCCTTAACGTTGGTTTTCATAGACAATTGCCCAGATTGCGAAATCGAAGAGAAAAAAGTCGACCGATTTAAACGATTTTCGCACGTTTTTTTACAAAATAGCTGAAAAAAGTAACAAGCGCTTGAAAAAACGTTGCTTAACATCATTCGTCCCAGTTAAAAGATAAAGATTTTTAAACGATTTATGGTCTCGTTTTGTTGCCGTAACAAATTGTGATGAACGTTTGGAATTTAGCAGAACTTTTCGTGAAATCATGTTTGTGGAAAGATGCATATAAATAATCTTGCATGTGTTTTGATATGCGTAGGTGTGGAAAATTATTTCTTGTAAGAAATATTAACCTTGTTTTCCAAAATGTAGTAAAGAAATACGTTAACGAAACTGCAAGTTTTATGAAGAAGCTTTTTTTTATAAAGTGAAAGGGAAGACAAGTTACTCAGTAGGCACGCAGTAAATGTAAGACATTTTTAATTGTCTTAATAGTCTTAATACGACCAAAAATAAAAAAATTCCAAATGACAGTAATTTTAAAAAATTCAAAATGAAAACAAGAATTTTCATATTATATTGAGAATACAATATTCAAAATGTTTCCAAAATAGTTCAGAAATTATGATACCAAACAAAATTCAAATTAAATTTGAAATTGATATACGACATTAAAAAGTGATTAAGAAATCATATTTCACATTGACAAAATTTGGAAAAAAAACTGAATTTATTTTTCATTCTATCCCTATAACCTTGAGGAAGAGGTAGACTATGTACGGAAAGAAATGGAATCTGCTCGCTACTCACGAGCATTAAAATATATCTATATATCTATATAAGACAAACGCACGTACACAAAATAGGAACACACCAAATCTACTCAACGAAAAAAAATTATGATTTTTTTTATAATTATATCTTCAACATCCATCTTAATTTATTTATTTCTTCTTTGTCCATAATTTCTTTGGTATTTACGCTACAAATGTCAAGCTGCACATTAACATTGTTTTCAATGAATTTAACAACAAATGTCTAATCTAATTTTGCCACACTGCATGATCAAACAAACGCTTTTAACTGCTGCTGCTGGTCTTTGGCAAATAAAAAATTATCTTAAAAAAATTCGCATTTAATTAAGACATTAAAAGTTTTGTAGGCAAAACTTGAAAGGAATCACCATTTGCTGCACTAGTGTTGGTTGCTTGGCTGCTTCATTTATTAGTTTATAAACATTTATTTTAACGTCGAAAAGTGAGCTGTTATTTGCTGAAATACATACACACATATACAGGCTCATATATATGCATGTGTGTATAAACACACTTATGTAACCACGTGCATGTGTGTAGTTTTGAAAATATCAGCCATCTCTAATCAACAAAAGTGGCATGTAGAATTTTTGTTCAACACGATAAAAGCAAATTACTAACAATAAAAAATGAGCTAAAAATACGTACATATATACATATATGAGCGTATGTCTGTCTGTCCAGTTGTATTGGCTCAATTCTCAACATATTCTCAGCCATATGCATAAGTGAGTTGTGCCATAGAACATGTGTTAGAAGAAGAAAAAAATTAAAACACAGACACATACCCATACAAACAAATATTTGAAGCAAAACTATGTGGAGAAGTAAATTTAAGGCATAAAAACGTACGAGTTATAATTTAACATCATCGCATTAGAAATGCTACATTACCAAAAGGCAAATGGTATTTTTAACGACCCAATAGGAAAAACACAAAAAGTGTTTGAAACGCTTCAAAAGTAAATGAATCGCTTCTTAGGCACACAGAGGAAAGCGAGTAGCCCAATCAATTATCTTACAAATACCACTTTTATGAAGATATTAGAAAAATTGCTAGTGATATTTGGAAAAGCAGCATCTGCTGAAAGGTACTGCGGTACTGAACCAGTACCAGTTAGGAAGATGCTGGGGCTAACAAAGAACTCAGTGCCAGGCTGTATAATTGATTCTCAAGAAACATCAGGCCTTAGGCCATTCGCATCCATCTAGTTCCTTACAAAGACATTTATATCACCGATTTAGACTATTACCACGGTATCTATCAGTGCTCCTCCTTTTGAGGCTTAAATTACAGTCAGAACGTTTCAGTCAAGAAAGGCACTTCAACCAATGCGAAGATGCCCCAAGATAACCCAGTGGATGTTGGTCCTTCTTCAGCCAATTGATTTCTGGTAAAGTTTCAGAGAGCCTGCACAACCGAAGTTATACATGAATTTGCTGCCTTTGAATGCGATGTCCATCCATGGCGTAAAACTGTGCTTATGGGTGGAAGTGTATTCGCATTATCGATTTCGATCACTTTCGTTCAGGCACTTCCTATCAAATTTGTTTACATTCCTTTTATATCATGTTATTATCATTGTTTTTATAATTTTTTCTTGACACTTGTTACTTTGTCCATTTTTTTAACAGTTGTCACTGTTAACGACATGAAAAATCTAAGACAATAAGAATTATGGGGAAAGTCTGTTGGAAGATCCCGCATTTTAGTTTATGTAGGCTTTTAAAAAATATAAATAATCAATTTTTTTAAATCCTTAACATTTTTGAAAAAAAAAATTTCCATGGGTTACTTTTTAAGCCTGAAAGTGTTTCTCTTTTTGTATTTCTAAACAAATCGAATTGGCTGTATGTTTAATATGATTCCTGGAAAATTGTTACCTGTGTTTGTATTCTAACTTTTGGTTTATTTCCATTCTGTTTTAGCTTTTTCTCTTTTTTTTTAATTTTTCTTGTCTTTACCATTGTCGGGTTTTGTGGTTTCTGGTAGTGTGAGCATGAATACAGTATTAATAAAGTTATTATGTGGCGGTACCTTATTTTTTCTGCAACATTTCCTTAAACAAGCACGAGAGCATTTTGCCGCAGCAACCATCGACCGCTTCATAAAAAAGCCATCATTTATATTTCTGCAAATGCATTTCATTCGGTTTCATTTTATTTTTGTTTCAAATATGCATGAGTGTTAATGTTTTCATTGCAGTGTGTGTTTTTGTTGTGTTGTTGTAAATATATGGCGCTTTATTCACACATATTATTTTTATGGTAATTATACGTTAGAGAACAACAATAATACGATTTACTTTTGATTCGACTTGACGTTTAACTGTTGGTTGGTTCGATGTTGGTTTTTTCTTTTTATTAATTTTTGATGACAATTTCAAATGAAATTTGCACATTTATTTTATTTATTTAGTTCATAGACATCAGGCTGCAGTCAAAATGTCAATTTAAGAAAAAAAAGTGATTAAGAGATGCCATATGGTTTGAGGTTGAAATTTTAGTGAGGTTCTAATAAGCTGATGAATGTGGTGTAGGGCAAACATTTTTATGCAACCAAGTATCTTTCTTGTCTTTTTTTCTTTTGTTTTTTTATGAGACGGAAACATATGTTTAAAAATTAATAATATATATTAATAAGCAAAGGTTATAAAAGAATCAGTGTTAAGTTAGCCGGGGATATAATTCATTTTATTTAATTAAAAACATATAATTTTAATTATTTCTGATTCTGAGCTATAAATTGATACAAATGAAACGAAATTGACTTATAAACAAACGTCGACAAGGGAGATACATTTAATTAAGAACATAAAACATTTAATATTGTAATGTGAATAAAAATTACATTAGCTGGGGTAGATAGTTTTTGATTAAAAATTTACAATATTTTTAGATTCTGAGTATAAAATTAAGCGATTTATACAAATATACAGAAGTTCTAACACAAACAATATTATAAAATAGAACTTATTAGGTAAGAAAAATCGGTCACGAAGCTGGCATTTGTTTGTCTTCCTCATAAAAGCCAGGGTAGGGTATGCGATACAGGTATATGTCTGAAAGTTTATATGTATATACATTTTTTTTAAATATTGTTGGAAGTTTTTGCAAAAATTTATTATGAGTTTTTGTTCTCTTGGTTATTACTAATGAGAAATTTTCCTCAGAAAACAATTTTACCATAACTTTGGCAACGCTGTTTTAATTGTAAAACATAATTTTGGCTGTAGTGAGGAAGGAGTATTGTTATGATTTTATTCCATTAGAGCGATCGTTTGATTTTACTTCTTATTTAAGCATAATTCGCACGCTATAGTCCAACTAAGTTGCCATCAATTCTATGCTGTCTTTTTTCTTTGTTTCTTTGCGGACTGTTGTTGCAACGCGCAACAACAACAGCAAACAACTTCAGCCATAGTTGGTGTCAACTAATTGGCAACGACACCAACCAACAAACGTGAATGATGTTGCCTTTTTTTAAATTCGCAAAAAAAACAGAACTCTAAATATTGTGTGGCGTCTCAATTTGAAAATTGCGAGAAAAAAAAACAGCTCTTTCTCTTCAAAGTAAAATTATTAGTTTTATTTAGAAGGGCGTCCTGCTGCTGCTGTCAGTTTGTTAAATGTTGTGCAAATACACACATACTATGTATCTAGATGCACATACATATACACATACAAATGTATGAGTGTGTTTGTGTGTGTTTTATAATGTCTGTATTCATTTAGCCCGCCTGAATACAAAACGAATTTGTTTGATTGTGAAGTGTTTATATTTGGGTTAGACTTGGCGGCAGGTTTAACAAATGAAATTAAAGCTAAAAAGGCGTTGTTTTCTAATACTTTTTTTTTAGTTTATAAAATAAAGAAGTGATTGTTTTCTGTCGTTGTGACCAAGTGTGTGTGAGAGTTTATGCCAGTCGCTTGACAGCATCTACGGTGAGTGTTTAAACTGAACATTTCGAAATAACGCCTAGTCTTTGGAACATTTTGGTTTGGTCAATGTTTTGAAATTGCATTTCATTTTATCAATTAAGCCTAAAAGTGCTTACGGCACAAAATCTATTCGAAATAAGTCATGAAATTTTTACTGCATCAAAATGTATATATTAAGTTTTTTTCTATCTTGAAGCAGATTTTCTATATTCAAATTTTGTTTTTTGTGAATAAAATAAGGTAATTGAAATTAATCTTAAAACTTATTTTTTACAAAACAGATATCTGATTCAAAAAAATTATAAAATTATGTTTAGGCGAATTTCTGTTATATACGAGTTGTAAAATTTTCGAATTAAATTTTTCATAACATTCGGATTCTCGATATTATATAAAAACAATAATTTCTGTAAAATAATAATTATTATCTAATAATTTAAATTAAAATTCCAATATTCTCTAGATCACTTTAAAACTTTTAAGTAGAAGCTTAAAATATTAACCCAGAAACACAAATTGTGACTTTTTTATTTTCTTTTCCTTTAAATAAAAATTTTTTTATAAGAAATTTCTGTTTTGATTGTGTGTAATATTCTATTTTATTTAATTTAAAAATCTGTTTTCAAATGTAGTTTTGTTTCCGAATATATGTATGTATATGTTTTCGAAAATTCAAAATTATTTGTCCAAATTTTTATTTCACTTCAAGTTATGTGGACAAAAATATATTTGTTTAAATTCTTATTTTTTACTTTTTTTAGTCTAATAAAATGTAGAATAAAGCTGAGTTAGAAAACCGATTATCATATACTAAAATCCCAAGAATACTTCAATCAAATATGATCTTATACAAAAACACCATAAAACATTATGCTTAATATATCAAAATTTAAATTTTTTATTAACTGAAGTTATTTCTATCTCTCCATAGACATTGATAAAATTTAAATAATCACCTCCTGGAACCATTTCCTATAAGAGAAATTTGTAGTCCATACACATAAAACATAGAACAGTTAACTCCTGTTTAAATACTCTTTCTAACCACTGTATTTGTTTGCAAATTACTGTGGATATTATTATCGCAGTTTTTCAGCTCTGCTTTGTTTTTTATTCCAGTTCAAAAAATAACTAATGTCTTAATTTAGTTGGAAACATGTCAAGTATGTATAATTGTTAAATGTCACTGGCCAACTCACACATGTATTTCAAAAACAAACAAAAAAAAAACTACAAATGAAATACAACAGAACAACAACAAAATAGAACTTAAAATAGTAAAAACCTTTTAGTGGTTTAGGCTTGAATGCCTTCCTTTATGTTTGTATAATCGTTCTGGTGTTTTTAGTTGAAAAGTGAGTTTTTGCTTTCATCAAGTTCTAAATGTATTGTTATTTTTATACATAAGTTGTTGTTATTGTTGTTGTTAAACACCTACTAAATACATAACGCTAGGCTTGCAAAAAAAAGGTTATGAAAAAGGCAACCAACATCGATTAGGGCAGCTCCAAATGGTGAATATTTGTTTTCTAATCGCATCTATTGGTCAATGTATCTACTAATTGATGGAATCTAAGCTTTTCGATTTATTTAAAAAAAAATTATTTAATTTTTCGAAATAGAAAAAAATATATCTATAAAATTTTTGTTGGTTTTATTTAAGTTTAATAGTACTTATAGTTTTTTTTTAGGGTGTTTGAAGCACATCTTGACGTTTTTCTTTTAGTTCTGAGGACGCCACTAATAATGGAGGCGATTGTAGCATAATTTTAGGAAACTGTTTGTATGTATGAGTATGTATGTGTGCAGTTAGAAATATTTGCTGTAGTATTATAAATTCATTAGAATTTGGAAATGCCATAATGATTTCCAAGGAATTGCAAATTATACCTATCAAGCACAATGAATATGAAACGAAATAAGCATGTTGCTGTTAGTTCTTATACATATTTATATGATTTAGGCAAAAATATTCAAATTGTTGTGGCATGAACATGCGTATTAGCATATCCAGAAGTCAAGTCAACATGTGGTCAAATTTAATTCCTGCCAAGCGGTTGCTTTAATAATATGTATATTACCAAATATATGTATTTTGCGCAAGTTTGAAAGTTTGAAATTAGCTTCGAACCCTAAAAAATACTTCAAACATTAAAGAAAAGTGAGTCGAAGCAAAATAGTTTAATAACTAGTTCGAAAAAGTGTTTCGAAACGATGGATGAAAAAGGTTTAGGATTGCATTTTTTGGTATTTGCTCTCTGTCCACATCTTCGATACTTCATTCTCGAGCATGACTTGAAGGAAGGCTTTTAATTTCTGTATTCATTGCTCAATCCCTGTCGCAAATAACTTGATATCCGGCCACATTAACCACAAATGTTGGGAACAAAATATAAATTTCTTTGTGATATACTATTTCTTACTTCGTTGCTTTATTTTCTAACAAAAATCAAATTGAAGTTTAATGTTAGAAATAACTTTGATTTCAAACATAGTTTTGTTTAATATTATGAAAAAGTCCTTGGCAAAATGTGATGTGGAATTTTGCAATTTACATCAATTACATATTTAAAGTTCAGCGACAGATTGTAAAAAATGTATTTTTGAAAGAAAATATTTATTGCATTTATTTCCAAATGTACTTTAAATTTCAAATTAATTTTAAATATTTGAATTAAATAAAAGTTTTGTTCAAATTATATGCATTATCGACGTTGATGAGCAGCTGAACCCCCTCCCCCTTAAATATTCTGTTTACAAACTATAATTTTCTTCCAACATATTAATTGCTATAAAAAAAAACACTTATTATCGTAAATCTTTTATTTGAAGCAAATCCTTCCCTTAATTTTCAAAATCCATACAACAAGTTTCCCAACTTTATTATACGTTTCAAAACCAAAATCATTATAGTGAAAAATGTATGACAACTTAATATTAAGATCTCACTTCGTGTATATTATGTTCCCTCTTTATTAAATTACTTTTCAGCCGCAATAACTTTGCACAGCCATGTTAAGAGTTCTTTTTGTCTGAAATTGTAAATTTGTCATCTTAACTATAAAAATCATTTTAACATCTGTCCTCTGTAAGCACAAATATACACCAGCACGCAAATACTTATTTATTTAAGAGAGATTTAATTTAAGCTGCTTTTAACATGAAACTAAAACATGTTTTAGAGTTTGAATTTTAAGTTTTATTTGCTGTCTGTTGAAATTATTGAACCGGATTTTGTGTGCGTTTCACCGTCGTCTTAAGCAAAAAAATCAAAATAAAGTTATTAAATGATCATAAAAATAAGTAAAAGGTGTAAATTATTGGGTTTTAAAAAAATATTGCTTGCTAAAGGCTTTTGTTTTGTTTTTTGGTTTTCTTGTTTAAGTAAATGACAAAAGGCTTCAATTTAAAAAAAAATGTGAAAAAAAATTCTTGCTAAGAAAAATGGACTTAAAATTTAACTTTTGAACAACATATACATTTTAGCCGCGATTTGTTTTTTTGCAAATGGAATAAAAAGATCAAATGAAATCGTAGCCTACATATGAATATATGTACTTGAAAGGGGCTTCAAAAAGCTACACATATGAATACAATATATTATTTTAGGTGAACTTTTAATATATCAATATTATAAGTTTTAGAATATCAGAAGCAATATTGAATATTACACTGAAATAAATATTATATAAATTAAAAATTAAAAAACTTCTTATCTGAAAAGTGATTTGTTTCTTCAGTAAATAATTTAGCTGATTCAACAAAAGAAATAGGAAAAAATATTGTTGGGCCAACAACTTTTTGCTTTGAAAAAAAATTAAAATTAAGCCCCATCGTATTCAAACTAACTAATAATTAAATTGAAATTATAAAGCGGAAATGAGACCGTTGGCTGGACAAGAGAGAAAAGACGTCAACTTGGACGAATTGGACGTAGACCGTGTGTTGTGGTTCCGGCAGAATGACACTGCGTGTCACACAGTTTCACACGCTACAGTGCAAAAGATTCAAGGGCATCAGTATCCCTCACCAATAAGCCGCAATCGACTGATGCCCCTTAAACACAAAACGGTCAAAGTCATTACTCAAGTTCAGCGGAATCTGTCATTTAAAATTGCACAACTAGGAACTGTGCCATGGGTCTTTAAAAAAAATGTTTTGTTAGTACCTCACAAAAAGCGTGTTGTATCCTATTTCAAAACCCTTGTTGAAAAGTTCTTACGTAATAATCTTTCCTGCCAAGAGCATATGTTGCAAATTTTAGAGAATTAGGCGTCAGAGAATACGCGGCCATCAGGCCGTGTGTACCAAATTTTAAGCAAAACTTCACTTATTTACGTATACACATACATACTTATACGTAGATGGACTAAATAAATTTTCTCCACTTCACTTTTGTAGACTCACAAAACCGTTTCAAGTAGGCGATAAAATTTCTTTAATAAAGTTTATGTTAAAGGTTAATTTGTTTAAATATTTATCTTAAGCCTTCATAAAAAAGATAAAACGACTCCATACAATTAAGATTAATATCGGCCATAAAAAGTTAACCCTTGTGCTTTAATGGCAGATATTAAAAAACAAAATTTAATATTAAAAATTATTTTTAAAATATGCGCATTTTCTAAAAATCCAAAACATTCTTTTGAAAGTCTTCAACACTTTTAGTTTTTATGCATAAAATTTCAAACAGAAATGCGTTTCATTTATATTCTCCTTTTTTTTCTTTAGCAACTAAGCCACTATAAGTAGATACGAGTATATTGTTAGTTAATGCTGCTGCAACTAGAACAAGGAAATACGCTAAATATTTATAAAATTTTGTTGTACTGAACAACAAACAGCTTTTGCATCACCAACCAACCACACAGTCCGTAGCGCAGTGCAGTCAGACAGGAAGATTTTTTCCCCTTCGAGTAGACCACACACATATTGGCGAATAATAGCTAAACTGCATGAAAGTAAACCAAAAAAAAAAAATTATAAACTTAAAAACTAAAACGGTCTCTTTAGCAAAACAAAAGAATGTTTTATGAAAAATACTTTTCAAACTACCCAGTTGGAAATGTACATGTAAAAAAATATATGCATGCCCCTGCAAGACCGAATTGTACACCCAAAAAAAACATATAATTTAAAAAACTCTTGGCAGACTAGATGCTTCAAGCGAAATGAAACCATAAACCATGATTTCCTTTCATAAACGAATGATGTTATCACCAAATTTATTATCTGCTTTCACTGTGATAAGCAAATTGACAGATTGTAACTTATTTCACTGACTTCGCCTCAGTAATAGAAAGAATTCTGTCGTTATTCTGTTAATGCCATCTGATTAAGGATATGCAATGTTAAGGGATAAAGAAGATTCAGCACTTTGCTTGGAAAAAAATTTACATTTGTTTTAAAAAGCTAAAGTTTGTTGAATGAGCAAATATTTGTAGTAATATTTTTTGGAAAATCTGCCATTTTGAAAATAGAATTTGTAATAAATTTGTTATTGCAACATTTTGTATATTTTCTTGTCTTTTTTCTATTGGGTATTATAGATTTTCTGTTCTGATTAAAAAGAAACTAAAGAAATTTTATACTCAATTTACCATAATTTTTCTTTTTTTTCCAACAAAATTCTTCAATGTTGGGTTATTGTGTTTTTATTGAAATTGAACACATTTTGCTGTTTAATATGAAATTTTCAGAAAATAATGTAGAAAATTAATACAAGAAAAAAACATGATTTCATAGTTTACGCCACTTGTCCACAGTTTGAAGCTGCATGGAAAAATATTATTTATTTCTTGAAGGCTTATGTGATACAAATCCCTCTTAGTAGAAGTAAAGTTCTATATGATATTTTTCAATTAGCAATTAATTAAAGGGATCTTTACGCACTTGAGCCGCTCTAAACAACTCTTTCTAATCGAATAAGTGCTTTTGTAGCGATAGTTATTTTGTTCATGAATTATTTTAAAACCTTTACAATAAAGAATCAAAATGTAAACTCCTGTTATTTAATTCCTTGAATTATCTTTAAAAACATTTCAGGAAAATCTGAATTTATAAAGACTAAAAGACATTTGAATAACAGACATTTTCATTTAATTAAATGTAATCCTTAAAAAAAACCCTCAAGGCATTCAGAAGTTGGTAGTCAAATGAATTCTTCAACATAAAAAAATATATTTTAAAGTATTTTAAATTAAAGGAAATTATAGATTTATTGTTGAAAATGTGTTTGTAGTTCATTTATGTTCTTCAATTCCTTGAAACAAAACATCTAAAATATATTCCAGTATTACGATATCTTAAAATCAAAACTTCAATACGATTAATTTATTATAACAAAATTCAATACATACGTATATAACTTCAATATTGTATATAAGTCTTTTAATAAAGGCTACATGAAAAACAACCCAAGGCAAAGAAAAAATTGTTATTAACATTTAAAGAAACTAAAAGAAATAAAATATTCGTCCAGTTTTTAAACAAAATATGAGACTAGAATTATATATTTTTTATTTTATGGAGTGTAACTCTTCCCTCGCGTTCTCACTTTTTACATTATTTTGCTCTGTCTTGCTCTATTTTTAGGATAATAAGAATAAACACAAAAGGAGAAATGCAATAAAAATTTCTACTCCACAACTACTTTTAAAGGTATTTTAAGGCTTAAAGATAAGTTTGATTTCGTTGCACAGTTGTTGCTTTTAAAAGCATTAGCATTGCAATGCACGAATATTGATATAAACCACTGTTGCCGCCAAAGGCCTCCTATTGGCATTGCGTGCTCAGAGCAACCAAAAATTGGTACTCCCCAATTTTTAAGGAATGTCTCAGAAAGAGACGTCTGAATTCAATATTCATGTCGCGTTGTAGCTTCCATACACTTTAGCCTTAAATATAGTCCGACAATCTGGATTTAAATTTTGCCTAAATACATCTTGGCAGGATTTCGTCTATAAAAAATCCGTTACCTTTTTTCGCTCGAAAAAATAGGTCCTGAAGTTGAATTGTTTGAAACGGGATTCGACAAAAGCTCTTTTTTTTAATATTAATATTCGATGGAAAATATATCAGCCACTTTTGACTGGCATGAAAAATAAGCGCGTTTTTGTAGTTTATGCCCCAGCTAATAAGTTTCCCGCCCACTTATCTTTCTTCTAGGAGTTAGTTTACCAAAATACTTGTACTGCAGTACGTGGTTTTAGGTGCTTTTTGAAAAAGTCTAATTATAAAATCATTTCAATAATTTGTTCAATTCAATAATTAAAGATTATAAAACAAATGGCATATTTAATGAAAATTTACTTCACAACCATGACAATTGAGACCTCCCGCCATGCCTTGGAACTGTGAAAATTTACACTGTAAACGGAAATAAATTCCTTTAAAGAGTACCATTAAAAGCTATAATAAGAGTCTCATGTTTGTTTTCTCAAGTTTTGCATTCAGAAAAGATTAATAGACTGTTTATTATTTGAACAAAAGAATTGTTTATAAATTAAGAATTAAAACGAATGCAAGTGTTTATTAAACAGCAAAGAAATGTTGTATTAAGACCACAAAATCTTAAATAAAAGAGATGAATTTAATTCTGGAAACTGTTTTATCTCTGTAGTTGTTTATTAGGCAAAATAAACATTTTTCTTATTGTAAACAAAAGAAAATGTTTTCCTTGTGAATCATAAATTACCCAACAAACCACAAGCAGTGACTAAAAGCCGAAATTCCTAAACATTTGTTGTGTTTTAAAAACTTCGGGCTCGACGATCACATCTTGGATATTAAGAGGGCAGCTACGTTAGTAATCATCGGCATGGCTTAGCTAACGTTGTTCTCAAAGAAATATTATAGACCTTTACAGGGTCATATTCAACAAAACATTTTGTTGATTCAGCAACTTATTTGATTGATTGATTCAGAGACAAAAAAATAGTGTTAAACTAAATGTGCTATTTTCTTTGCTCAAAAAGTTTGCTTTACAGCAAATGTTTCCATAGTTTTAGGCAACAATTTTTGTTGAATATGCAAAAGTTCTAGCCAAATCTGTTTTCCCCAAAAATTTTACGATATATGACAAAAATGTCGTTGCGCGCTTTCCACAAAAATCGTAATTGAAAACACCCATAATTTTTCTGTATACAGAAGGGCTTAGACTACAGTATGAAAATGTATCTGAAAACATCTTGGGCCTTAAAAAAATATTTTTCTCAAAGCCTTGGGGCATCTATCCATAAATTCCCAGACATGCTGTTAATGTGGAATTTTCTCTCATCCTGCTTTCAAGAAAACATTAATTTTGTAGTTTATGAAACTAGAAAAAATATATAATTAAAATGATACTCAACCAAAGAGGTAAATATTGTTACAGAATAAATGTTTAATAAATTTAGAACAACTGCACTCATTTTACAACTAAAAAAAATCTATCAATTAACTTTTTGCTCCACAGATGAAACGAAAAATTCATAAAATTGAAGATAAATGTGGTTTACTCGTGGCACAAAGAAAATAAATTAAGCTTTTTCTAACCTTCTGATATGGCCGTTGAAAATTGAATTTAATTGCGTTTGAAAATTTGAAATTTATGTTAATTCTTTTGATGTCAAACATTCTCAAGAGATTAAGGAAGGAATTTAGCTTATTAGTGCATTAAAAACCCATAAAATATAATTTATTTTATCTTTGAAGTTCTTTCTTCTTTTACAAGACTTTTAACTACCTGGCCAGAAATTCAAACTGATTTGAAATTATTTTATGACTTATCTGCTACAAATAAAATGTTCTAGTTTGTAAAGCTAAAGGCATAAAACATTTCTTTTTAATTTCATTCATATCAGTAGATAATCTCTGAATAAGGCGGCCAAACTGCAGAGAATTTAAATTTTATATTTTATTTTTTTAATAAAAGAAATCATTATATTTTCAGTTGAGCTTGTAGGTAACTTCAACATCATTGACCCAATTATTGCTGATTGTAGGAGATTAAGGCAAAATTTAATAGTAATTTTTTTATATACTTATATGTTACATTAATTGTAAAATAATTAAAGACCATTAAATAATTTTGAAATTGAGAAAACTGTTTCGTTATCTGTGTTTTAAAAACTAATTTCCATCGAAAGTTATTCAAAACTAAATCAGAATTCTATTGCCTAGAAGGAAAAACCTTCAGACAATGACTAAGAATTTTTTCAGACAGGCCTACAAAGTGCATCGTGTTCCTTTAAAAGAAGGAAAACTCGTCGACTGACATATAAGAATTATTCTCCTTTTTTTTACAATAAACTGGGAACGTTGGCTGTTATACAGTTTGTAACATGTCACAGAACAAGAACTATGGGAATGATCAAGAAAAGATGTAATCAAAGGATCACTTTCATTTAGTATTGATATGACTGGAGAAAATAGCGGAACAGGAATTTCGGAAATAATCAAGAGAATACGTGATAATTGTTATTTGATTATGTCATTACCGTAGAAATTAATATTTTTTAACCACTACGGCATATCACGTAGCAAAAATTATGAGCATTGTGTATGTATGTTTACCAACAAATATTATTTGTTCCATATTAAAATAAAACGCACAATGAATTTGAAAGTTTATTTTCCGTTTCAGTCTTACGAGTATTTTAGTCATTTTTATAACTTGTTTTTCTCTTTTTTTGTTCGTTTTCCTTTAAATTTTCTATAAACTTTTCCATCTACTTTCCTAAAGTCTTACATATACTACTTAAAAATATTTAAAAATACATTCTTTCTTTTTTCATGTGCATGCATTCAAACACAAATATATATATATGCACGTGTTTGTTCCTTTTCCTTTCTCCACAAGAAACATGATGTGAATTTTTTTAAGGATTATTAAATATTGAAAATGTTCGTTGTCTGCTTGTTAAGTCTTCTTGCAGTATTTCTTGAACTTATTTTCTTGTGCATTTCTTTGGAAAAATTCAATTTTAATTTTTAATTTTGTTTTCGAGTAAAGTAATTAAAACTTTAACTCTGCTTTCTTTATATTTTCTTAAAACGACTTAAACATTTTATTGAATTTTTGTATTATATTTAATTTGTTTTTTTTTTTTGTACAGAAACTGTCAGCAAAAGTTTTAAGAAAATAACATAATATATTGAAAGATATAATTACCAAAAAATTTAGCGCTACGTTATGAGGTTTGAAAATAGATTTTGATAAGCCTAGTCCGGCTTGAAATAATTTTTAAGTTTAAAATAAATCGATTTTCAACACAATCTTAACAAAAAAAAAGAATACAAATTTCCGTTTGAAAAGAAATAAGAAGGTTTTCAGCCTTTGTAATGGGCTGCAAACTTTAATGCTTAAAAATACTTTTATACATACAATGGAATGTTTCTAAAACATTAAAAAAAATATATATATGAATATCTAAACATTTCATATAATTCTTGTATACATTTTATAAAATGTTTCTAAGCACTTGAAAAAAAGTTTTCTGAACATTTTATAAAATAGTCAGTTCATAAAATATCTTAAAAAATTCTTTCTTATCACTAATTGTTGTAAAAAGTTTACAATTACATATTTGATAAAATGTTTCTAAACATTAAACCAAATATTTCTTCACATTGCACAAAACGATTTAAACATTTAGGAAAATGTCTACGAGCATGATAGAAGATCTGAACCAGCAAAAAATTAATAACACAAATATTTAAAACCCTATTGAAAATCGAAAATCGCTTACGGAAAAGATTTGGGTAGTGATTATAACCCTTTTAAGAAAATCATAAACATTGTGACAATCATTCCAAATATTCGGAATATTTCTTAAAAGTGTCCAAAAAACTTTTTGAAATATTTTTCCCAAGATATAGTTTTTCTTGACATTTCTACAACGGTAAAAAAAGCTTGTATTATCCCTTTATAACATTGTTTAGAATATGTTTAATACTATAGTAGTTGCTGAATATTTCAACAATGTTGCAGTTAATTTGTATACTAACATGTTTCTAGCAACTTGTTTCAAAATTTGCAACAGTTTTCTATAACATGAATAAGTTTTTGCTTAAAATCAAAGCTGTAAACATTAGGAAGCATTAGTAAGCATTAGCGTCAGTAAATTCTCAGCAACAAATTCTCTTCTAACTAGCAGAAGTTGTTTCAGTATTTAAAAATTTAGAAGCCTTAAAAGTTAAACAAATAAATAATGAAATTATTGTTTATTTTTTATTTAAAGTTGATTTTTTATTAGTTTTGTGCTGGCCTTTGATTGTAGAAACAAATTGATGACACTTCTATTTTGTGTTTTCCTCAAAGCATTTTTTACAACTTATTTGCCCCGTAGTGAATTCTCGACAATGTTTCATAAATTTTATCTCTATTTAAACAAAAAGCGATCATAAAAACATCACATTTAAAGCATATATTTTTGTTTGTTTATTTGTTGTAATTTTTTGCTTCTTCAGCAAAATTTTATTGCACCTCGTATATATTTTGTGTTGAAGAAAAATATACAAAAAATAACATGACACTTAATTGTCCAAAAAAGCAATAAACCAGAAAAAACAAATAAAAATTAGTTTTTTGTTTGAGAAAAAATGTGCACAACAGAAAATACACAAACAATACATGTCATTAAACTCAACCTGACGAAGACGACAACAATTTTATAGTAGAATAATAAAATGTCTAAATGGTCGGCTAAGCAACACACCTTTTATACGAAAATGTTGAAACATATTTTGACTCAAAGAGCATTAAAAATTTTAACATTAAAATATTGAAATGTTTATAGTTAATTTGCATTGGAACATCATATCTTTTACTTGTTACAAGTGACAAATTAGTTGTAATTTTAACATTTATTACAATTTTTTATGTTTTATTTACTATTTTTAACAATTAAGAATTAACTGATCGTAATATTTTTTTATTGCTTTTTGCGCAACATCCTACACTCAAGAAAACTCTTATACCTGACCCAGTGTTAATTGCGTTAATGGTGAAAACCATGTTTTTCCTTGTTGTGGAAAAAGGAAACTATAAATCAAAGAAAACTCAAGCAAACCAGATAATAAATTTTCAAAGATTCTGTTTGTTTGATAATGTTTGTTAAACATGTAGTTTGGAAATACTTATTACTGGCAAAAATTTACAAGAACCAATTTAAATAAACGTAACACGCACACATGGTCATTCTATAAAACAAAATGCGCTGTTGCTAAATATTTGGGAGCATTTTTAAAGAAATATAGCATGGGAAAAGCTATTAAATTCCGTAACAAATCAATAAATTTGTACCACGTTGAAGTTTTTTAGAGCTTGTAACATGAGTAGCGCAACATTGGTTAAATAATGGAAAAAAGTGATAATGTTCTGATTCAAATATTATACAACAGCTGCTAACATTTTATAATTGTTTGCCTTAATATTTTTCAGTCAAGGAAAAATTGTTGCCAGAAAAATTTCAGAAGTCAATGCAACAGAAGACTATTTAAATGTGTCTAGCCACAATTTTTTTCTATAAAGAAGAAAGAAAGGCAAGCTTTATTTCAATACAATATAGGCACGTCAAAAATGTTGAGCAACATTGATTAAATGACGCAAATTCAGCAATGAGAATGCTCTGACTAAATTGTAACAGCTATTAACTTCTCATAATTGATTCCCGTAATATTTTGTATTTACAAAAACAAAAGTTGCCACAAATATTTCACAAGCTAGTGGCAGCGCAACATTTTGTTGAGTATGAATCATGAAACAACTCAAATGTGTCTAGAAACACGTATTGTATATAGAAAAGAAAGGGAAACCATTTTTTTAAATACATGTTAAAAATGTTGCACTACATTTAAAATTAAGAATCAAAAAACCATAATGCTGTGTTTATGTGTTCTACAGTTTTTACATAACAGAAACTAAACTCTTAAAACTCCTTTTATTAAATTTTTTCTTACGAAACTTAGAAGCATTTCACAATAAATGTTTGAGAAAATTTCGGCCAATTGTTTTCAGAAATTTCGGAGCATATTTTGAAATATCGCACACAAAAGGAACATCATTTGGATGTCATTTTTATGTATGTATATAAAGCCAAAATGTTTAAGCTCAAAACAAAGTTAATTATAAATAAATATTTAAAGAACAAAGTTAAAAAACTAGTCTCAAGATGAAATGAAAACTTACCTAAATAAATTATTTTCGAATCGACGAATCTTCTTTTCAAAAAAATTAAAAGGACCTCAAGCTTAAAAAGAAGAAAAAAGAAAATTATAACTAAATTTATGAAAACGTAGAAAATTAGGAATATGATTGCTTAAAATATTGCCTGAGCAAAAATTTCTGAGCACATTAAGAATCGTCTTTAAGCGTTTTAAGGACTCAATATTAAATTAAAACGCTTTCAGAAAGTTTCTCCAATATGTTTATAAATATATTCCTGTATATACACATTTTGCAACCAGTGTAGAAAATGTTTCCACAATTTTTTTTTGCCAATTCATTACTTTACAATATAGTTAACCAAGAGTTCTTTCCAACCCCATTTAATAACAAAAAGTACGAGTATTTTCCCAAGAGACAAAAATTAATTTATAAAAAAAAATGCTTGCAAGAAATTTGTTTTTTGTTTGTTTATGGATTACTTTTGTTATGCAAAATGGGCTTGAAATGCTGTAAGCAAAAGACCGGGTCTCTAATTGAGTCATAAATTTAACATATTTTATCACTTTAGTATGTAAATCTATTTTTTATTCAGATGCTTTTGTTATAGCAAGTATTAAAAAACCATTGAAAAACGCTAAAATACATGTGAAACCGAGAAACGCAACATGTTTGGAGCAATTTGGTAGTTAAAAACCATGTCTTTATAATGAAAATCAAACGGAACAAAAGAATTCTTTAAACTATTTTGCATTTTTAATTAGAAAGCTAGAAGAAAAATTATAATAATTTACATTTTCTAACAAAAACTGTGAACATAGGAAGAACATGCTCATATGCGTAATTTGTTTGCGAGCGTGTGACTAATACTCGTAATAAATTTTTATCTTTTTGTTGGGCGGCGATCAAAGTTTAGAAATGTTAGAACTAAATTCTTTTAAGTTCCCTCAGGATGGGGGTTTCCATATATGTTTTACTTTTTATCTAATTTATGACCATTTCTCTAAACGTTGACGTTTTATGCCGTGTTAACATTTTATTTCTATTTTATAAATATTAACACTCTATTTCAAACCTTGTTTATATTGAATTTTATAACATTGTAAAACAAACTGAAATTATTTACTGTTAGCACTCATTTGTTGGTGGGAACAGTGGAACAAATGGACAAAGAATTATAACCATATAATAAAAAAATTCTTGCGAAAAAAAATGTGCTCAACAACATTGTCTTTAAACATTACATACATTTTACGCGGTATATGGTCAAAATACATGTACAAAAAATGTTTCATAAAAATATGCTGCAATTCATTTTTGTTAATTTTGTGTAAAACACATGAAATTTATATAGCCACATGCTACAAGCATTTATGCTGCGAAATAATTAAAGTGGCAAATATGTCACTTGGAATTTTCAATAACAGCTGGCTATAATTTTAATTTTCAATAACAGCTGACTGTGGAATGTTTAAATTTTGTTTACAAATGGAAAATTGAGTAGTTTTAATGAAAAAATTCTGTCTAAATATACTTATATATAAATTCACGATATGGGCACCATTTACCCTTCACGTTTTCCGTATGGAAATCGTTTTCCGCAGTGTTCAATATAAACCTTGTCCTTACTGAACATTTAAGAAAATTTATTTCAACAATGTTGCTAAAAATTTCAAGTCATATTTTCAGCATTTTAAGAGCGCTTTTAAACATTTTGAGAAATAGCTGGAACTATGCCGAACAGATTATTTTGCTGCAATTAATGAAGATAATATGTAATTACACAAGTAGAAAATTAATGTTCCTGCATCTAAAAAAAACTTTGCCATTCAAGAAAAATTTTCAGGATATTAAAATTTATTTTTAAGCTTTATTTTGTACATTTCGGAAAATGTTACAAAACATTAAGCGAAATATATCTGTTAAAAAAAATTCAAAGTCGTCTATGTAGTATATCCATTAACGAACTTAAGTAAGTTATTTAATACAGCCTAAAATTGTTTTCCTCAATATAAAATTTATGTTTCTCAAAATGAACAACAATTATTTAAGCATTTAAGAAATGCTGTTCGTTCTATAGTAAACTTGTGAAATGGGCATATTTTCTTTATATTTTAATCATTCATACAATTTAAAATTTTTTTTCGAAAATGTCAAGATTAAGTTTTTTATCTCACAACTTATTACCGTTGCTAAAACAAACGATCTCTGCCCACTGTGTATGTCTAAACTATTTAAAAATCGTAAATATTCACAATGAGTTGTAGTTTCCATTTTACATTTTTAGTATGTGTTTGAGTTTATTTAAAATTTGTTTCGTTTACACTTTTTTAAGTTGTTTGTAAAAATTGTTAAAAGCATAATTAATCAAAATTAATGTCTGGTTAATGTGGGAATTATAAACGTAAAATATAAAATTATTAAAGCCACAAGTATTCATAAAACTATTGTCACTGACACTGACATCAAGCAACCATCCACCGCCACCATCATCAACAGTCATTAGAGCGACTTATATGCCTGTCTCACCCTATTCACACAAGACTTTCTTTGGTACTGCCACTGATCACTTACTACTGTCTGCCAACAAAATTCAAAGTAATATACATATTTCATTTTGTCTTGTTTGTTTCCTTTTTAAGTTTTGTCTCAAAACTAATTATTATTTTAATTAATTTATAAAAAGAAAGACAGAACTAACAAATTCGTGAACATGTCGGTTCTTATAAATTGAAATTTATTAGAAACAGGTATTCGGGACACAATAACAAAGCAAATGACAAATGATAAAAATTGTTTTAAATTAAGACATCAGACAGGGTAACCGAAGAAATTTTTGAAGCGTGGGCTTTAAATACATAAAGCGGCTTTCGATTTTTTGTTCGTTCAATTGATTTGAAGTTTTCTAGTCATTTTCATAATGTCACAGCTTAAACTAGCCATTTAGTCATTTTAAATATTGATTTTATTTGAGATATGTACAAATGTATAAACATTTTGTATTTTAAATTTTCGCAAGAGGAAAAATCTTATAATCATTTGAAGTGCTAAAGAAATGAAAAAATATTTATAGTATGTAATTGAAAAAAAAATTGTTTCTAAACATTTTAAATATGTTTGTAAGCGTTTAATAAATGTTTCTAAGCAGTTTAAAAATATGTTTCAAAACCATTTAAAAATGTTTCTCAGCATTTTAAGAATATGTTTCTAAAACATTTGAAAAATATTTCTAAGTATTCAAAAAAAAAATTTAACAATCTTTCCAAGCATTTAAAAAAATTTTTCAAAATATTTAAAAAAATAAAACCAATTATTTTTAAGAAGTTTCCAAAAGAAATAGAAAATGTTTTAGAACAATGGAATTATTTTTCAAACATATCAAATAATGTTTCTACACATTTCAGTTTTTCCTTTTGTAAAATTTATATTTGTTATATAAAAGCAGAGAAAAGCAGAAAAAAATTTAAAAAAAGGATCTACACATTTCGGAAAGTGTTTTCTTTATATTAGAGAAGATAATTAATGTGTTCAATTAATTCGCAGGGCTTTGAGCGGTTGCATATTCACACAACCAATAAATATTATTTAATTATTTACTTGATAATATGAATTATTTTGCTTTCATGGGCTTGTGTTTGCATGTGGGCAAGTGCGAGTGAGTACCTGTGAACTCTAGACATTCTTAAGCCATTACAATTGTAATACTGGCATGCCACCAACTGGTAGTCAAGTTCGTTCGCAAGCAGTCACACCGACTAGTGGTTGGTTGTGCATGCAACCCTGTTTGCTTTACAAAATCATAGAATGTTGTAACCAAGTAAATGTTCATTAAAAAGTAAATTAAGTAATTAAGATAATTAATGTTGTTTGGTTGTCTTGTCTACTTTAGAAACAACTATCTGCTGGAAACAAAAACAACAATGATTCAAAAAAATCGGAGCATTATTTAAATGTAAAGTAGCTGGTCTAGTTGTATTGAAGTAAATGTTGAAATGAGCGCGCACTCACTTTATATTCTTTTCAATTTCAAAAGAAAATTCCATAACATTGTAAATTGGTTTTTTTTTTTTGCATTACAAAAATGTTAAAGTAGAATTAAAAAATAGAATTTAAATGCTGTCTATAAATTTATAGATATTGCAATTAAAATCTGTTGTTATTGATTTAAATACAGGCGAATATATCAAGTTCAAACAAGATTAGACAGATTCTTTATAAAAATGTTGCATTATTAATTAATGAAAGAAATATTTATGAATTCCATTGGCAGTTATTGCTTTAACATTTTCCCTTAAAACAATTAAGAAATTGAAGTATTGAACTGATAAATGGTAACTGATATGTGGCTTGCAAGAAGAAGAAAACATGATATCGTTGCACGAAAGATTGCCAACAAAGAGGATAAAGAAGTTAAAAACTAGTTTTGTATTTTTTTTTCACAAAACCAAAATGCAGCTGTTTTGCAAGTCTGCATTTATCCCTGTTGGTTTCCAATGCTTTCCCCAAATTTTAAGTCCTACGAATTCTAAAAAACGTGAAAAATTTGCCCCTTCCGAAATATTTTTATGTTGTGACCTTTTTCTAGAACAAATCTTTGTCCTAAGAGTGGTTCAGGAATAAATATGGATATTTGGAAAACATCTTCGACATTTTTTAAAAGAATTAGAGAATCACGAAAATCGTTAAATTAAAACTTTAAATTAAATTAAAGTTTGTACGGCAAAATCAGATATAGTTGATTTCATGTCGCTTCCAAGGACTCAATCTTTCCCAAACCACAATTTGAAGAATTTTGCATCGTGATTGGAATTGAAATTCAGCTGAAACACGAAATATAGGTATACGACCATAATAATGTGTTCCTTAATGAAGCCTGAAGTAGCGGTAAGCTGATCCTCATTTTTTCCCGAAAAAACATCTTCAGTGACAAGTCCAATTTCTGAAGAAACAGATTTTTAGATCCACATGACATCCAAGAGCGAAAAACTCACTGTTTGTTGTGGGTGTTTGGCCATCCTCGTAAACAACAGACCAACTTCTTTTTACCTGAATTGAACGATATTGGTTACCAACAGCATGTGGTTTCAACGGGAAGGCATTAGTTGCTATAGAGCAAATATCACTTTAGGCATTCTGAAAGACGATTTAAGGAAAAGGTCATGGAGGTGATATGAGCCGAAATTGTACAATTTGATACTTCTAAGATTTTTTCCTTGTCGGGTTTGCTTACATCACACTTTTACATACACGAATAAGTAATAAAACATAGAAAGGCTCAAAATCAATATTGCTTCCGTGAGTAAAAGCGTGGCAGTTATTTTTAACTCCGTTAATGGATGTCAGTTTCAAAGTTCAGTTCAGATTACGGGTAGAAATCGTTAAACCAAACACTACCTATTAATCCATAGAATAGAACTTCGACAATACTGCATCCAATTTCCTGCTGTTCTGTGTTTAGTCTTTTCCCGTGCACTAAATTACAATCATCAAAAGTTTCTAACTTTAGCAAACATTTACCAAGAATATTAAACATATTTCCATAGATTGGCATATGTATGTTGTTATATCTTTTTTTTTGTGCTCTACATATACATATATGTACTTCTAATTTACTTAATTTCTGTCCTCATTTTAATTTCCTGTCGTTAGTAAAATTTAATTAAAACCTTTTTTTATCAAAGAAATTAAAACTTTCATCTACAACAAATGGCCGTAATTGAAACCAGTAATAAATACATACTTGTATTTGTGATGAACGTCAAAAATATTAAAAATCTGTTACAATTACAAAAATTAGTTGTCCCCATTGTTCAGTTCATATTTGTAACATTTATAACGGAGCAACGTTGATATCAGCGACATCATCATCGAAACGGCAACAGCCCAACAGCAGTTTGTCTGTGTAAAAGTTAAGTAAAAGTTGTCAACTTTAACAAAAGCACATGTGTGCGCAGAGTAGCAGAGTAGCAGTACTCGTTGCTGGCAACATTACACAAGCTGCGAGTAAATGTGTTGACAACATAAAACATACATATATATATATATGTACATGCAAGTCACTAATGAGAGACCAATTTGTTTGGATCATTAGTAACCATTGAACATTGGTATTTTTTGGTAAACAACATAAACACAAAAACAACAACAACAATAAATATTATTTTATAACAACAAACATGCTTTATTGGTTTTACTTTTTTGATTAAGAAAAAAAAATCAATTGTTTTTGCAACGTTAACATTTGTCTCCAAGTTATTTAATTTGTCAATGATATGGCCAATTTTGGAAGAATTTTTGTGTAACCACACAAAATCAACAAGACAAAGAAGAATGGATGGTTGGTTGTTGCAAAACAGCCACAGCAGCAACAACAACAACAACAACAGCAGCAGCAGCAGCAGCAGCAGCAGCAGCAACAAAGAGAGATGGATAACGGCACATAAGTCTTGAAATGTTTCCACCATCGAGATGAAAAGGAAAAAAATTCCCCCAAAAAAACACAAATAAAAAAATTCTTTGGTCTCCCCGTGCGTCAGCCATCCATGGTGAACGCTAATTACATCAAAAAGGAAATACGCGGCAAATAAATGAAAAGCAACACGCTAAACTATAAACAAATAGTTGGCATATTTTCATACAGTTGTTAGACTTTTAAAATCATGAATTGTTGCCTCATAATGCTACCAAAAAAGAGAACATTTATCGGCTGCAACAACAACAATGCCGGCATACTTTTTAAACGCCAGCGCCACAATTTTTTACAATTTCAATTCTCATTCCTTTATCGCGGATACAGTACATACAAATGCATACATAAGTATGTACAGAAGTATATTGAATGTTCTGGCAGTTGCTTTCATTATACTTATCATATCCAGGAAAATACCATAAACATTTTTAAATTATGCTCATTTTCATCTGCATTTGGTATGACAAGCAGTTTCCATATATTTGCACAAGTACTGCAAAAAAAAACGGAACAACAAAAGACGGAGGTCTTGAGAAAATCCAACGCTGTATGACAATTATTTGTATTGAATGAAAAATTCATGTACGAAATGGATAAGTTTGAAGAAATTTACACTGAACAAATAGAAATCAGTTAACAAGTGAGAAATGCTTTAAATCAATTTTTTCGTTTCACTCCACTTCAGCAAAAAAGAGGAGAGCCCAAATCTTTTTGGTATATGGAACACAGCGAACAGGACATTATGCAAAATATATTTCTGCAAAGCACCCACTTGTTGTAGAGAAGCTATCAATGTTCTTCTCTTGGCCGGGCTATGTATGTCGAATAATCGCGAAGGGCACTGGCTTAGAGGATATTCTAACATATTACTATTTTCTCTGTATGTAATCATTTGGTTCTGTATTCCAGCGCAGTACAGAAGTCAGAACGCTCATCACTCTTATACCCATTTGAGTAGTAGCGCACTCCACTAACTGTTTGTACTACAGTGTAGTATGAACTCTCAGGAGCTCTTATAGCATCGAAAGGTTATGCACCTGCCAAGCTATAGCAAGTCTTGCTAATCTCACCTTGGCACTATAGCAATTAAATTTGTTTTCTTATTTCAATTGCATTTTTTTGAGTGTACACTTAGCTAATCTTAATATTACCAGCAGATAAGAACAGAAAACGTTTTACAATTAATTAAGACCAAAAATTTGGGCCGATTATTTCCAACAAGTTGATGGTCCTTCGAACCGCACTCATAATAATCTTACGGTAAACAATATCAATCAGTTTTAAAGCTTGTAAAATATTTAGATTTATTTGCTCCAGTGTAAATATTTTATTCGAAAACAGATATCGGCAGGAAGTTATAAGCAAAGAACACATAAACACAATGTGGCAGCCGAGACTTTATAGACAAATAACAAATTTATAACCAGGCTCTGCCTAATAAATACATATTCAAATAAACAAACACCGACCACTTACAGACAGGCTGACAAATAAACATTTCATTTCATTCTACATACATACATACTTTATATAACAACTTCATTAGAAAACGCAAGTCAAGTTGAACCGAATAAACAAGTAAAACAAACAAACAAAATTTAAAACTGGCATTTAAAAAACTCTAAATTGAGACTGGCTTAAAGGCTAATTAGACTAATTAGGAGACTTATTACATACATTTGCAGGCAGCGCACTCAGTCACACACATACACGCACGCACTTCATCGTTAATGAACAAACGTGCACCACATGCAGGTATACAAACCGAACTATTGCATTTATGCTCGTTCAAACACTTTTTTATTACTGCAGTCAGCCGCAACAACTACAACAATGTTGTCGATAAATAAGTTGAAGGAGCGTTAAAAGAACAGGTTCATATTAGAAATATACACTTTTTTCTTAAGTGTCCCGAAGAGGGAAAAACTTCGACTACAACAAATTTGCTGCTCAAAGATTGTTGGCTGTTGATCTAATAAATTTTTGTTCCTTGTTTTATGATCAAACTTTGCATTATTGTCTCAGAAATGCATATCGTAGAAAAAGAAACAACAATATGTATATGAGGATAGACTTTAAAGTTATCGTCATGCTTCGAATATTAAAAGGATGAAAGGAGAGAGAATTTTTATCGAAATTAGTTCCATTCTTCATGCAATATTTCACAATGTTATGTGTAAAATATATCTACTGACAATACTGCACGCACAGGCAAGGCTTAGCAGCAAATTGGCAGCCTGATAAATATGTGAACTGAAATTTGGAATCAAGAGAAAACTAGAATTTTTGACGATCTTAAAAGCAAATTTCCTATCAACGTGCAAAAACGTGTAATTTAAATCACCTTCAAAACGACTCTGCACAAGATTAAATTTTAACTACCAGAATTGAAAAATCTACCTTAAGATTTTCTCTTGTAGCTTGACAGCTTTTATTTTAGAACAAGAACCAAAATACAACTCCCACCAAATGTGACATTTCCAATAATTTTAAAAGATTTTTTTGTTTTAATATGATTAAAGTTATCAATTTAAAGCACTTTTAAGCTCGCCTTCGTAAGATCTAACAACTGCTGGTGTTTTAATTTTTGTGTAACGGACAGTCTTTGCGAAGTAAAGGGGTGTATTTTTTTTAATTATAAACGCCGACAAAAACCGAAACGACGAACAGCACATCAACGACACACAACCACACAACAATTGCTGGTGCCGGTGCCGGTGACGGTGACGGTACCGCAACAATTAGGCTACTGGCTGCTTAAGCGACCATTGCGTGAAACAATGTAGTCACACCAGAACCAGGTGTATACATTTTTTATTCCATTTTTTGTTCTTGTTTTCCATCAAATGCATATTAATTAATGCTGCTTCGTAGTTTGGGCTCAATTAATGCACGAGTACGCCGCAGCCACACATGCTTTATGCGCAATGTGTGTTACATTTTGTCTGGGCCAATAAATTTTCGCATATTTTCTGTTATGAATACCAAATTATTGAATTTTTATTAATCATTATGAGATTTAATTAAAAAACGCACAAGTGTCACAGCAGAATTTTGATTGAGATATTTGAATTTTTACGAACTTGGACAGTATTAAGTATCGCAGATATTTGCATAAAAAATGTTATTAATTTTTAGGCGCTTGAAAGCAGTAGAAGAAAAGTAACGGTATTTGAAAATATAATAGACAGAAATAAGATATTTTTTGTACAACATCGACTTTCATATAAAAAAGGGGAAAAAATCAATTGAGCCGCCATTTGCATATGATTGGGACAAATACCAAAATGCAAATTATGTATGTGAACAAAGCGCAAATAAAAGGCTGGCTTTGGAAACTACTCTACAAATTTTACAACACCAAAAAAAAATTTGTTTTACTTCAAAGCCTGTCGTACGGTCTAGTCTGATGGTGGCCATAGCAACCGGTTGACTAGTTAACGTCTCAGCTGTGTCCCTGAGTGTGGTTTGCACTCACTTCTTGTGTTGACCATCTTGTCACTTGTTAAAGTGGTTGGACCAGATAATCCCTCCCAAGAGAGTAATCTCTGGATAGTTCAAAAGCCAGAATAGGCGATTGAGAGCACTGAAGTCTTTTAAGAACATCAGTTCTTAACCAACTCGTAAAAATATATTTACAGAAATAGCAGAAATATTAGAAATTGCAAAAAAAAACTTTATATAAGATCGGTTTCTGTAAATGAGATCGGCCAAATTTAACACATTTAGTAATAAGAGTAACTTTTAAATTATCGAAATAGCGTAAATTATTATTAAATTTCCATTTATAGTGAAAGGACACCATAAAGGACACGTCTGATAACTGAACGTGTACCAAAACTTAAATACCGACAAAATAGCGCTACGTTGAGTGTCCGGTGATGGGACGTTTCACTGTATTCTAAATAGAAAAGAGCAACGAATATTATAAGTTTTATTCCAAAAAAAAAAAAGATAACAATTGAAAATATTTAAGTTCATTTGCTTTGAACAAAACAACTGAATTACAATCCAATTTCATGCTAAAATATGCGGCATATAATCTGATTATAATTATGTTTTGTGAGCATATGAAAGTGCGTGTGTGTGTCCGTGTGCGTGTGCGTTGAAGTTAAAACAAAATTCCTTTTATTATATGAAGCGCCATTCGAAAATTCCCTGCTAAATTTTCGTAATAAATTTTAGTTGATAAACAAACAAACATACCGAAAACAAATCAAATTGTATTCGTATCTGAAGCTTTTTATTTAATTTAAGCACTTCATTTTTGTTTAGCGGCAGGCTGGTTGATGCGCCGTGTTTTTTTTTTTTTTTTTGTTCTTTTTTTTATTACTTTAACTTTTGATTCACGTAAAAATTGTCACTTGAATTTTTCAAATTCTGTGGGTATCAGCTACATGGCGCCCTTGGGGGTCCGAGAAAGCAAAAAAACATCATAAAAACACAGATACCGTTTCAATTGTTGTGCATTTTAAAGGCAAAACAGCAACAAACAAAATTAAATAAAAATTTTAAGAAAGCAAATAAATAAATTCCTCAAGTTGCATGCTCAGGGTATTCAAAAGAAATTCCACATGGCAGGAGAATTTTTTCGTGAACGTTTTATTGTGGTAGCGTGAGTGTGCGTGTGTGTGCGTGTGTGAGCGCGAATGATTAAGTGCGTATGTGTCTGGTTTTTTAGCAACTTTATCTGTTCGTACAAGGAAAAAATTAAAAAAAAAAATAAAAAAACCCACATCAGTAAAAAGAAAAAACATTGGCATCTTCACATAAATTTCATTTGTGCCACAATTGTTGAAAATAAAATAAAAACAGAACGACTAATTTTTTCTTCAACGCTGTTCTTATTTTCTTAAGCCGAAGGTACCCTACGATGAAAATTTTTCGTTCTGGCCAACGGTCAGAATGATCAATTGCGTGCAGAATCCGCAAATGTGTTGTGAAAGTCATTTGATTTGAAATCACTTTTGTGACATTTTAAGGCAATTTGCAACAATAACTCACATGATTTTCAAATCACTCGTATGATTATAAAATCCGCCGTGTGCTGTTGCAAATTGCACCGGCTTTTTTCCAAATCACTCGTGAGGTATTCAAATATTTCCTGTGGTTTTCAAATCATTTATTTAATTTTCTAATTACTTGTTTGACTTTCAAATCACTTGCCTGGGCTTTCAAATCACGGCGTGTCCGAATCAAAAAAGTTTATTTGTTAAATTAAAAAAAATCAGATATAAATGAAAATTTTTAGACCTCCCAACAAATGAATTTATTATTCGCGAATAGGAAATAAGATGAAAAAAAAGTAGATCAAGTCAAAGAGAGTTCATAAAACTTTTCACCAATAAACTTCTATATCCGCAGTAGAAGTTTTGCCGACAAATATTTTTTTAAGTCGACTCTTATCCCTTATTCCGTAAATTTATTTGATTTCTTTTACCAGTTAGTTTTATTGGTTTGGGCACCATGATTTTTATTTGATATTTTAAAGTTTATTAAGTTAAACCAAGATCACTTTTTTCCCTTATTATTCTCCAGCCGAGTTTTCTTTATTTTTTAAGGTAGAAATGTTGCATATTTTTTCTTATTTCTTTAACCGCTTCAACCAATTCATTCAAAAGCTTTTTTTTTAATTTTTTCCAGCTCATTTTAAAGCTTCTTGCGGCCAAAAAGTCAGTGTCGCGAAAATAACGCTTAAGTATGTGTAAAAATGTTGGGTTGGGGATTTTCTTGTGTTGTGTGGTTTTTTTTAAATAATTTCTTTTATGTTCTTTTTCTTTACTTCCAAACTGAACATTATTCAATTTGTCATTTTGCCACAATGTACCGGTGTCATCGCATCCCGTTCGCTGCGTTGTTCTGTTGCATACATTTTTTTCTTCTGTTTATTGTACGTGGATTATTCATAGTTGGTGGCTGCATTTTTTTTTAACAACTTTGGTCTTAATGGCAGATGAGCCCTCGTCTTAAGGTCATTTAAGTGAAATTAACAATTCCAGCAAAACATGTTGAATGTTTGTGTGTGTGTGTGTGTGGTGTGCTTTAATGTCGCTGGTTGGTAGCGCTTCCTTTAGTCAGCTGCAAATTTCAAAGATGCAATGAACTAAAACCGAAACAAACAAAAAATGCTACCGCTTAAAGCACGTAAATGACTTTTGACCAAATTCAGTGAAAACATAATTTTTTCCTTTTGTTTTCGTTGATTTTTTCTACTTCTTCCTCCTTTTAAACGTCCAATAAAACAGCCAAATTGGTCAAAATGTTAAGAAATAATATGGAGAAGTTGGAACAAAAATATGACAATAAAAGAAGAATTTGCTCTTATCTTGTGAAAGGGTTAAATATTCATTGTTCAAGAGCAAAAACAGAAATGAATTATCACATTTACAAGTTTATAAGTGAAATTTTAATGTTTTATTTTGAGTTCTTTGATTTCAGTAAATGTTGATTTCAACCGATAAAATTAATTGTGTGTATTAAGTTAATAAAACGAAATATCAAATAAAAATCTCAAAAAAAAAGAAAAGACAGAATTTTCTGGATTTCCCTATGTAGGAACACATCGTTGCCTTAATATAGAAAGTTTCTAAATCAGTTTTTTTCGATGTCAAAATTTTTTCATATTTGCAAACTGTAAAAAACTAAGTTGGCGGCCTTTCTATATTAAGGTAACGATATGCTATGTTGTTTTTCTTACTGTTTTTAGCCTACCTTAAGCCATCTATTGAAAATTAAATCTAAATTTTCAAGTCAATATTTCCAATCCTTACACATATTGTGCTCCCCCTCCTAAGCTTAAGCCACTTTATCCCCATCAAGTACTAATTTTTTATTTGCTGGTTATTTAAAGGTTTCCTGCTATAAACAATAACAATAATAACTTTTAACAAGCAGAATTTGCGTGTCTCTTCTTTCTTTAAAGAGAAAAAGTAAATAGGTAACAGGCAATGAAAGGACCTTATGAAGAAGGCCTTAAATTATAAACTTTATTGAATCACATAAGTATTTTTTTTGTTCGTTTTCTAAGCATTACATTTTCAAAAGCCATCACTTTAAATGCTCCTTTTGACTCTCAAGAATTTTCCAGTACAAAACACATGTTCAGTCTCCTTCATATTTATTACTAATTGATCCTTAATAAATTTCACGTTCAACGTCATGCCTCGAGGACAAATTAAGTCTTATAACAGCCGATGGAAAATTAAATTAAAATCATTTAAGTGAATCCAGCAGCATTTGTTTTAGGCACAAAAGAAAAATACACAAAAAAACGCAAACTTTAGCAAACAAAACCCTTACAAAAGTTAAAATATTCTTAAAGAAAAAGAGAAAAAAGTTTATTGATTGTTTACTCTGCCAGCCAAATCTGTTTAGTTTTCACAGAAATGTCTAAATCGAGGATACAGTTTAGTAGTTGATAAATGCTTAGCGCTAAAAAAAAGGAAGGATGAATAAAGAGGTGGAAAGAAATAGGAGGAAATTATTAAAACAAACAATGTTTAAATCAAATCATGCTGTTGTATTCATTTACCTCCCCAAAGCTACAAATTTTCTTCATCATTCAACATCAGTCAATCATGACCACAACACCAAACGACAGCCAACGAACCAATAGACCAACAAGGAAGCAGAAAATAACCCAGCAAAAAGTTTTAAAGTAATAAGTAATAATCTTAACTCTGGGCATAGTGGCATGCCTCTGCCGCATTTGGCAAATGTAACCAAAGTCTCTACCATTGATGTAGTCTCTAGTATGCCATATGATGTATCCAAATTTCACTGCCGTTCATCTGTGAACATATTCCCAAACTCTTCACAGCCAAATTTTGCTTGGATTTTAAATAAAAAAACACAAAATTGAACTTAATATGAAAAAAATATATTTACTTTAAGAAACACAGCAAAATTTACAAAATCTGCACAACTTCCGAAAAACTTTAAAATTGCTCAACGCTCCGAAAAACTTCAAAATAAAGGTAAATCTGCAAGTTTGGCAACGCTGGTTACACTCACAAACGAACAATCAACACAAGCATGGCAGCAGAATGTATGCATGGGGATCCCCGATGTAGATGGACCCTGGATACCAGCAATTTGAATATATTAAGTTGTCTAACTTTTGGAAACCACTTATCATCAATTATTGCACTGGGTGAAGGTTTTTGAAACTTTTCTATGAAAATCATTCTTAAAAAATTAGACAATTTTCACTGGGTTGCCTGCGTTAACCTTTCACGAGACAAAGTCATGGCTATTTGTTGTATATTTTTTGCTTAAGTTCTATTGCAAATGTTTAAGATGAAATTGAAAATTGTTTCTAATCAATCATCATTGAACAGCGATTTGTAGTTGTTGTAGCTGTTCAATGATGTTGCTCTTGATACTGTATCTATTGTTGGCCTTTTGTTGCTGATAGTTAAAATTATTTGTCTTATTTGTATTTCAAGAACAATAGCGTTCTCTTAGCATCTCTAGTTTCAGGTCTTTGTTTGTTGTTTTCCTGGTGATCCAGAATTAATGTTTCAATGTTTAAAGGGAAATTGTAGCATAAATTAAACGAAGCTTTAGAAATGCTTAAGTCTGCGAACGGGCGAGCAAAGGAAGTAAAAAGGGAATAAAATTCAATGGAGAAGTTTTTTCTTTTCTTAACTTTTAAAATTATGAGTTCAAATAAACTAATAGACTTTTAAGACTTGCTTAATGAGAAGACCAGCTGTTTTATTATTTGGTTCCTCTTTCCATATTGTTTTTTTTTTTTTTTCTTTTGAGTTAAAGCAAATCATTGCGCTTTTTCTGGGCACTTTTGCTCTAAGAACAATATGATTTCAGGGAAACAGTCGAGTCTTAAGCAACATATACATGCAACATTTGTTTATGAGCAGCATGTACGTGTAGTGAACAATGAACTTAACATTAAAGAAACATGACAGCTTTGGAATATTTTGACATTTTACGCCGAATTTGTCAAAAAGAGTCAAGAAAACAAACGCGGAAAGAAAATGTTAACAAACTCTAACATTTACGGACAACCGCAATGAACACGAGTATGACTGCCAAGAGCAATGAAAGACAAGACATGAAAAATTTTAGTAAAAGAAAAATTCTCTTTATATGGAAATTTATATACATACATACATACATAGAAGCATATTTTTGGTACAAAAGGAATGTGAGAAGAAATTGTAGAAAACGTGAACATCTCAAAAATGTCATAAGAGGAGCGCATTAATTTTGGAGACTTGGAGAAGTTTAAGGTAGACAAAGAAAAACACAACAAAAGATTCCAGTCCAATTTGATGAAGGATTTTATGATTAAAAAACAGCTAGAGCGAAGCTCAAAGTCCAGAACTTCCTACTTGATAGCGGTCCCATTTGTGAAACTACACTTGTCGAGTTGGCTGTCATATATTGCAGATGACCATGATCGGATATAGCATCCAAAAATACGTGCAAATAATAAAATTAATGTTCAAAATATTTCTTCAGTTCGAACAAAGTTCATTCCGTTTGATCCATTTTGCGAACGCCTTAATCAACGTACTGAGGCAATTATTCGCCGTTTGAACGACAAATATGAATTCACTTGTTTAATAGAGAATGGAGAAGCACCCGTAGGAGGGAAAAATGCAATGTAAGATGTACAAAATGCATCACCGCTATTCCGGAGGCTATCCCAGAGAGTTTCCGGCCGTCGATTTCGCATCTTGCACAAGGGCATAATAAAAATGTCCCCATTTAACTCCATTTAAACACTTTTCTCAACAACCTTGAAAGAAATGGATCATCCGTTATATATACTGGCCAACAAACGACTATTGAGATATAAAATCCTAAACCTTTAAATTAAATCTTCTTATATGAAGCCATAAAACAACAGACTTAAAACGAAGAACTTTAGTTCTGTTTTTTCCCAGCAACGAACGACATCAAAATAAGAACAATCACAACAACTTTGGAAAACCCATTGATGATGGCAACGACGTAGATGAACATGATAAAATTTCCGCTGCATGAAAACTACAACAGCAGCAAAAAAAAAATACCAACTTCAGACAGAAATAACATGTTACGTTGTTTAAAAAGTCTGCTGTTGTAATTTTTGTTTGATGAAAACTGTTGATGTGGTAATATCAAGTTTTGGTTGCAACGATTTGAAACAACACAACAAAAACATCAGCAGCAAGAAAATCGAACATAGACAGACAGACGGACAGACGTAATGAACAATATATTGCACTACATAGTAGAAATAATTCTAGTGTACATTAGACAGCCTATCATGATAAATGGCTGAAATACTAACATTTTGTGAAAAAAAAGAAAAAAAAATCGGCGAATGAACAAAATAAATGTTACCAATTGTGTGTAATCAGAGAACATAAATCTTCAAAACAATCGTTAGTTTTTTTGTTTTTTCAGATTTCTGTTAATAATTTTGGCGTTTGCTTCAAAAGTTAAGACTCGCACCAGCCAATAATGTGTCTGTGTGCGAGTGCGTATGTCTGGTGATTTCGAAAATAGTTAGTTCTACTAAGAATTCTTTTAAAATTAAAAAGTTTTTACGTCTTTGAGGTCGCAACAAATAAAAGTTTAAATTTTCTAGACTTCTTTCAGTTATTGAAACAGCATAATTTTAAGAAATAAATTTTAAAACTTTTCCTATAAAACCGAAAGGAAAATAAATTCTTAGCCTGTAACACTTTAAAGTAAAAGTATATATTAACATTTTTGGTAGCAAGGAACAGTTGGTAAATAACAGTTTAAATTAGCCCCTACAGCTTATTTATGATTTCAAATATAATTTAGTTATTAAAACAATTCTTTCGACAAACTTAAATAAAATTACGCTGGCAGAGAAATTTTCCATCTGCGAGATTTACAAATATTTAAAAATAGAAAACTCAAGAGACTTTAAATTTCCTGAAAAAAAATTAATTTCATTATACTTTAAGCAAAAAGTTATTCTAAACAGATATGGCTTCCAATACTCAGAATTTCCCATGAGAAAATGTGTGATTTATAAGCTTTTGTAGGAGTTTTTTTTAATCTATTTTTCATAAATCTCTATTTAATCTTCTTATTTTTAAAAGATAGACCTCAAACATTTACAAAATAAAATTTTGTTATAAACTTTTCGTAAAAGGTGAGGAGTTGTTTTAATAGTAATTACAATAAGTAGAAATTTCCCATGAAGGCAAATTTTCATATTAAAAGCTTCTCCAGGAATTACTAATAAATTTTTCACAAAAACATAAACACAAAGAAGGATATGCCTTCAAAGATTTTGACTAACTAAACAAAAATCGCCCACCAAGGATTTCTTTTAAATTTCCATAAAAGTAAATATTATTATAAAAAAAGTTCGTTATTTGAACATAAATGAAAAATTATTAAGGCAACAACAAAAAAATTACCCAAAAAGGAAATTTTTATTTTAGTACTTTTAGGTTTTTTTTTTTGTTGCAAAATGCTTGCCAAATTTTTGATAAGACCATTTAAAAAAATTTTAGTTTAGAGAAATTTGCCGACAAGGAAAAAATCATGAAAAGAAATTAATTTAAATGAGTTTTTTACTTTCTACATTAATAATTAACGATAAGTAATAATTGCATTTTTTTACAGCAAAATCTTCAAAAGTTCGAATTAACTTGTATGATATTAATAGTGCTTTAAATTTCCGTCGAATAAAAACTTTCCATTTAGGGAAATTTTATAATTGAAACTTGTTTTCAACAAAGAAAAAACTTGTAAAAAATTGCGCTTGCAAACTTCCCAGCTGGTTTCAAACCACGAACATTTCAGTCTCGAAAACTTTAACAGTATTTTAACTAAATATTTTTAGTTTTTAGTTTATGCGTGTATTTTCAAATTATCATTTTGCAAATTTCCTTCAACTCTTTGCAATTTAAGTCTACTTCAGTTAAACCGAGCCCTAATATTTCCCACATCTAATCATTTGATTTAAGTGGCACAACGAAAGAGAGAGTGGCAGTTTGTACATCTTTAAATGCAATCAAGTGTAAAATTACTCGTATCGTAAGTATCGTATAGAGAAGAAATAAAATGAGCAAAATGAAAATAAAACACTACTTTTTTACTGACAGTTTGAATTTTCTTGCTTTAAGTGCATATTGGATAGAGCATTGCTGGAAATTTTCTTCTAATGCCGCAACAAGGATGCTTCACTTAAAACGAAATCCTTTATAGTTTATGGATTTTCTTCTTTTGACTTACAAATAAACCAACCAGTAGGCAACGCCACATGTCATTTTGTACGAGTGTTAAACACAAGTATAAGCATGTGTTATTTGCAGCATTCACTGGTCTCTCTTTCTTTTTTTGCGAGTATGTACCAGTAAACAGCAGTGCAGCAGGAGCTGAAGCGGTAACGGCAGCAGTGGCTGTCTAATATTCTTAGTCGTAACTTACATTCGTTTGTCGTTTCGCAAGTGGCCACCATTGAATTGGAATGGCATTGCCTCATTAAATTGCAAAATAAACGTTGCTGTAGGTAAAATGAATTATTGCTACTATGTTACAATTGCTATTGTCACTAACAATGATTGCTAAAAGGTAGACAGCAGTTGGCTACAAGTAACATTTTGGGATACAACAAAGTCTGTGAGTTGGTGAGCAGAGAAAGACCAATAACTGCTTAAGGGTTCTAGACTTACAAATAGCTTTTTTATTTATTTATTTTCCTTTTATTTATGTACGGGTATGTATGTACATACGTACATATGTACGAAAGAATGTTTTGGGTATGAGCACAAATATGTTTAATTTTAAAAGATTTTTTTCTTATGCTGATAGAGATGAAGAATGATTGGCTTTTGTAATTGTTAAAAGGTACAAAGTAGAGGCAATTTAAAAAAATTTAAATTGAAATTTTCAACTTGTTTTACCATATTCAACCCTAACTTTAGAAACAAATCTTAAATGCTCAAGCTTGATTTAGAAAGGTCTAATATCGATAAAGAATAATTATTTGAAAAAATATCAACTTTAAAACAGAGAGGTTAAATGAAGACGAAAGAATTAAACTAAAAGTTTTCCATCAATTTTTGTCGGCCACTTGTACTCCAATCACAATCAAAAATTAGCACTGATATACGAGTATGAGGTTGTAAAAGAAGTTTTAAAATTGAACTAACTGACTCCTAAAACTTTGTTTTTTGAGCAAAAATAAATAAAAATATATTATTCAGTATTTCAGTTGTACAGATTTGTGAGACAAAAAGTCAATTTTACCAACAAAAAAAATTTAGTTGTACAGATTTGTCCATCTCTGATTTAAAAACATCTGCTCACCAAGCAACAAATCCTAAACTTTGTTTTTTGAGCAAAAATAAATAAAAATATATTATTCAGTATTTCAGTTGTACAGATTTGTGAGACAAAAAGTCAATTTTACCAACAAAAAAAATTTAGTTGTACAGATTTGTCCATCTCTGATTTAAAAACATCTGCTCACCAAGCAACAAATATAAAAAAGTACGCGCTGTGCAGTAAGTCTTCATAAAGTTTAATTAGTTGTTTTTATTATATATTAACGCAGCGGGGTTAATGCAAATCTTTTGTTTCTACAAAAATTTTAATCGTATAGAAAATCTAGAAAATTGTGGCATTTTGTATCTTAAAATTTTGTCAACAAGTCCTCAACAATTTGGCTCATGACGTTTGTTTGGCCACCTGGGTATAAATCACTTTGCTTTAAGCATTATGATAATTCCTTGTACATACAGTATTTCCCACATTATAATTTATAAATCTATTAAAAAAACACATACTTATTTTTTTTTTAACGTCACAGCTAAAATCTTACAAAATCATGTGCAAGATTTATATATGAAAAAAGTAAAATTTCAGACAAAACACTACATGACTAAACAAAATGAAGCAGAAGTGTTTTTTGTTTCAGTAATTATAGAGTAATAACTGTATAATGAGTTCTGGTCTGTTCATTATAAAAAGATAATTTTTTTTCCTGAACAAATTCTGTTGCATCACTTTTCTTTTATAATGTTTCCAGTTTTGTTTTCATTAAAATGTTAAATTTATGCAATTAGATCTGAGAGAAAATAAACATGAACAATGACTTAAATTACATTCAACAAATTTAAATATAACGAATAATAAAGCATTTATAAGTTATATGGTCATACGTTCGCTCATTCGTGTGTGGTTGTGTGTGTCCGCTGGTGTGTCAAGGGACCCACCACCACCTGTTGCCGGCTGTGAAAAACGTCCAACAACAATTTATGTTTTTATGTTAAAATGTTTCTAAAATTGAATTGTCATGTTACGGCTCACGAGAAAAAAAACTCTTGGAAACTGAATGTTAAAAGAGCCAAATCATAACTTAATATGCAAATGGGATACCGACTGGAAAGCTGCAAGTCTTTTTTGGACAAAATAAAACTTGAAAAATAATAAATAACCCTCTTAACAGATTATTACAAAACAATATGAATATGTATTGTACTTCAAAAAAAAAATACAGTCCAAATCATTATACTCATTATGAAATTTATTCCGGAAAAGACAATAGCAAGATATATCAATTCAAATAAAAGTTGTATAGCATTTGCACTTTTGCAATACGCTTTGCATTTGCTCTGTTGCAACACTTTTTGCATTGAATATTAACTTGAGTAAAAATATAAAACTATTTCCAGTTTTTCATAAAATACGTCTTTTTCTTGTTTTTTTTAAATATTTTCGCTAAAATTTTTCCCTAAATCGGTGAAAGAAATTTCATTGAACGAAAAATCCTTTGTTAACCGTAAAGTTTTACTTTTTATTTAACACAAAAATTTATCCATTACATATTTATTAGATCACCAAATATTTTTTTTTTTCCTAAATTCTTGAGTATTATTTCTTTGTTCATAAAGAAGAAATTACTATTTAAGCCACAAAAAGAAAGAAAATTTAAATATCATAAAATCACAGCAAACTGTAATAAGAGCGCGAAAACGAGTAAAAACGCATTCTCTATGGCCTTTTTAGCTCTAAAACTATTACCGCTGGGTATATGAGCAGATGCATCCTTTTATTTTTGAATTAATATTTGTATATTTTCGCATATAAATCAAATAAAAATTTTTGTTTTTACAATACAATTTATGTGTAAAAATTTTTTGAAAGAAATAAAAACTATATAATTTTTCATAGAAAAAAATTTAATAATCTACTTTGTTTCCTTCTCTGAATACATACATACACTCACATACAAGAATGTTTGCTATACATATATTTGATAATATTTTTTACATTGTAAATATACAATATAAAAAAAAAATATTCTTTTAGGTAGAATTGAAAATGTATTTTATTGTATTTTTTGTAACTTGTTATAGTTTTAAGTAAATAGTTATTACAATTTTTAATTTAATAAATATTCCTTATTTTCATTTTAGATACATCTGGTGAACTTGGTTGGGCTTTTACCCTGATTGTAGTTTCAATTTTATCAGCCCTTATCGGTGCTATTGTTATGGTCATAGCTCTAAGATGTAGAAGGTAAGAAAAGTTAACAATATTTTATACCATAGATATTAAATATGTTCATGTCATTGAGAATGCATCAGTACCATAAGCACTACTGATACTCCATTTCAAGACATTGGGCGCAGTGATTCAGTAGTACATTGCCTTGAACTAGTGAAAGTAGTGGTACGCATGGGGCAAATGGAAACAGTGTAGACGCTTTATTGACAGGGTCGCCAAATTGGTCGATAAAAGTAATGATTTAAAGGCAATTGCTTACAGTTTTCCTTCAGGGTTATTATAAATACACATGAACTCATTTTTGTACAAAAAAATCGTAATTCAATAATATTATAATTGACGATAAATGACATCCTTAAACTAAGGAACTGCATTATAAAAATTCAGTTATAGTGTAAATCAGAAATTAGTTTTAAAAAAGTTCAAAGCTTTTAAGACGATGTTGAGGTGAACAATAGCGCAAACAAACATACATATATACCCATATACATATATGTATATATAGATTGCAATTAACATAAAACAGTTACTGTTTTGAGATGTATTGAACACTCTTGGATCTCTTGAAAATTTGTATCGTCCCAGGCTCAATTATATGGTTTCGTTAAGTACTCATTCATCTAGAAATAGATCGCATGGCTGAAAATTATACGCGATTGTGATTCAAATTAATATCAGTTTACAACTTCTCCCAGCATGAACGTAAATCCTTATTTATAGTCGGTTTTCTTCAAATTCTGGTCTAGTTAACCAGAGGCGTAGCACAAAATTCGTCATGTTATTATTTTCCAAAGGCTGAAGTTCTTATGAGCGATATAAAGTCGACTACCTTAAATTCCCTCGCACACTTTCATAGACTGCGACAAAGTTTTCAGCGGATCTTGCATTCTGCTGCAGTACGGGCGTTTGGTTGTTGTTAACAGAAGCTGTCCTCTCAACTTTAGTCAACGCAGTGAATAAATAGCAGCCTATTATAGCAGCCAAAAATAACTTTTATTTCAAATTAAAATTTGTTTTTAATCAAGAGCAAATTTCAGGTTATTTTGTTATACTTTCACATACTTTTAATGACGAAAGTATTGAATCATCATTAATTTGATTCTAAGCACTTTTGTCCATTCATTAAACTGTTTGCAATCCAAGTTAAATAATACATTTACTTATTTAATATTTACTTCTTTAACATTTGCATAATAGAATCATCCTTTCACCGCCAAAGGTTACATATTTATTTACTAAATTAACTTTTCTAAAAACCTTTGACACTTTGCCGAATCTTTTAAAAGTATTTGACTGCAAACAAAACTGATTGCAAAAAAAAATCAAGCAAACAAATTGCTATTAACAAAGTCAACAATAAGAGAAAATACAACATGTTGCTGCAACATTGTATGCGCATTCAAAGACCTTATAAAAACAAAGAGGTAAAGCACAAACACACAACATACTAAAAGTACGCAATCACTCACTCACTTTAAGCCACTTAAGGTCTGTTTTTACCAACCAAACCAAAAAAGGGCCCAAACAGCTCAAAATAAAATCAATTTGAAAGGAAAAAAGTGCTTACAGTCTTGAGGAAGCAGCTCCTTCTCATTAACTGTGATTTTCATAAAAATTTATCTTCGTTAAAATTGTTAATTGATTAAAACGAATGACTTGCAATTTTGTTTTCTTTCTCTTACGCTCTCCTACACACAATAAACTGAAAGTAAAAAATACTTTAAAGTTACTTTTTTTAAAAAATGAAATTAACAAAGAATTTTATTTACATACTGTTAATGGCTGTTTGTGCACTTTTTCGATTTGGCAGTGACTTAAACTTTTCATTTCTTAAATAATGACAGGAGCAGCATGATTTTAGTTTTCGAGCTTCTCGTGTAACAGAAATTATTGGCAGATAATTGGAATTTCGGCAAATGTTTTAGTGGCATAATAAGTAAATGGATGCTGTGGGTTGTAATTTTTGTTAAGAAAAGTTTTTAATTTAATTATATTTAGTTTGATAACGACTTTACGAATAGAAAAGAGAGACCAAGTGTGTCTGGTGACGTACCAGGCCCTCCGGGAAAGATCTCAAGTAATTACTAAGTATTCTGACTGAATTGTAATACTCGCATTACATATACCCTTAATAATCCCGTAAGATGTCAAACAATGAACATCGAATATCATTGAGTAATCGATTCGATCACTCTATGCTGGATTTTCCGAAAGTTCTCTGGCTTACGAGCTATTAAGATTTAATTAACTTACAGAAGAACTTAAGCCAAACGGTCTTCATGTACGCCCCCAACTCTATCAATGGCTGCAAACCAATTGGTTTTAATTTTTAGACAAAATTTTGTTTAACGATGAAGTTTATTTTGGTTTCGTAAAATTCAAAAGCATTAACTGTCATTATTTTCGAAGGCATTCGCCCCTAAAAAACGCGGACAAGTGACACTCAACGCACACTAGAATAAATTTTGTCAAAGACACTTTTGATGAAGTAATGACTACTTTTTAGGGGTGATATTAAGTAAATCGGCTGTAACCGAAACAAAAAACTATTGAATAGATAAACTTATAACACTTATAACTCAAACCAATGGTAATCAAAGGTTTAATGAGTGCCGCAGGCATTTAACTGCACAGAGAGGCATAAATTATGTTCATTCCTTTTATTTGAAATCAAAATTTTACTATTAAACATAAATAAAACGCCAAAAAGCAAAAGGGTTAATTGATCGAGAATTTCGTAAAATAAAAATATTGTACCGACTTCAAGCATTTTATAGTAAAAATAAAGGAATATAATTCTGCAGTAGCGATGGAGAGGGTTATGATTTCAATAAACACCCGATCTGAAAAACTGAACAAATTCTGGGTAAAATGCCCGCAGATCCCCTGTCAAAGATGAGCATTAAGAAGGGCAAACTCATGTAAATGCTGCATCTCTGCTCCTAGAAAGCAAGTTTAAAAAAATGCTTTTAAAATGCAATGAATTTAATAGAGGAAAACTGAAAAAGAAAGCCGCGCCTAAATGACAGATATGAAGATCATTAATGTAGTTTTAATGAAAATAGTTTAAGACACCGTTCAAAGAATTAAAAAGGTCGCTAACTTCTAGCTTCTAGCTGACATGCTAAGGTCTTGATACCACCTGCATTTACGACTATATTGGCGTATATAACGCTTTTTTCAAAACTACTTAAATAATTTACAATTCTTAGACATATTAGAACTTTAAGACTATTCAAATATTAAATCAGTTTTTACAAGTTCATAAAGTAACACTAATAAGAAACGTAAAAGATTGAGTAAATTTAACAATTCCCACCAAATGAGAGGTTCGTATTTAATTTTCTTCTTTTAACTTTTTATTCCTATTTTTTTCAGAAAAACATTTTTTCGAAAGAAATTTAATCTATAAAAATCAATTTTAGCAACAATTGCTTAATACCGTTAAAATCATGTGTAAAGATGTCCAATTACGTTGTCACCGTAAACCATGAACGAACTAATAGTGAAAACTTAATTTGACTTTTTCACATTTTGCTATTGTTGTTGTAGTAAATAAGAAAATTTATGGGAACGGAAATGAAAATTTACGACGTTTGTTCGATGGAAGAAAAAAAAACGTTAAAAGCAAAAGAAATAATAAGTCGATTTCAATTTTATGTTCAAGCTAAATGCAGTAATTTTGAATTGAAAACTTTTTAATTTATTTATTTTTCATTTGGAATTTTTTTCTTTCTCTCTTACAGAATAAAAACAGCCAATGCTAATGGTAAGTTCAGTCTCATTATTAAGTTTTTTCTGTCTGCTATCAAACAAACAGTTTGTTAAAAAATTTGCTAGCAATATCTTAAGTATTTGTTAAACATACAGTATCTATGAGTTTTCCACATGTTAAAATGGCATAGACATTATCTCTAAAATGTTATTTAATAATAGTTATAAACTCAATACGAATCTGTTGGCTTTAAGGCAGGCGCGTATGTGGGGAGGCACTACGGGAAATTTGTGTTTGTGGTTCTAAAGTAGTTTGAGCACTAACAAACCTGTTGGGAAGGGGGGCTGTGTTTAATTTCAAACGGTTATGCTTTCGAATCGAATTACATAATAACGCCTTTGATAAATGACATATTGGAGTTTAAGCACTTCACATTATAGCATATGGCAGACAAAAGCTTTAAGTATAGACTGATGTACGATCTAAAATGTTGTGACAGTTTAGTTTTCGAATCGACTTACATAGTAATCTGTCGAATAAATGATTTCAGAATGTTAGGAAAACATTTCATTCCATCTGTTTTACAAAGTATTAGAAAATACGAGTATCAGACTCCTGTGCCACGCTCCTGCCTTCGCACAGTACAACTGATATACAATCAAAAATGTTGTCACCTTTTTCAACATGACCAGTGACTTGAACACAGTTTATTTTATTTTTTGCTTCTTAAATAGTTTCTTTAGTTTTAAAACAACCATGCAAACGCAAAAACAACCATGACCAGAACAAAAAACAAATGCCAATTCTTACATGTATTTATGTTGGTTACTGTTTCATTTTCATATCCACATGAAATTTTTTGGCTTTTAAGCTGCAAAAAGTCTTATTAAATATGACCCAAAACCAACAACTCATTCATACCTAAATGCTGAAAATGTAGTTTGTCTAATGCGTAAAATATTTTTCCTTGAAAACAATGTGTTATGCAAATTGTTAAGCATTAGTTGGCCTAAAGCCATTGAAACAGATGCAATTTATCCAAACTAACAAGTTAAAAACATTTATCAGTTACAGACAGAATTTATTTGGAAATCCTTTGGATATTAATAGACGAAAAATAAAATCGAAAAACAGAAAAAAAAATCAAGAGATTGTAAACTGTTGGTTGAAATTCACAAGTTTCAATGCAAATATAGTTAGTTATAGGTGTTTCGCAACAAATCTGAACTTAATACTTGGAAGCACAAGCAGCAGGAGAACTTGTGGAGCCAAAGCCGGAGGCTTAAAGGAATATAAGTAGTTTTGAGGTGACAAGACACGTACTTAGTTATACATATAAAATATAAATAGCTTTAAATAATTTTTATGTACTTGCCTCGCTTAAATACCCTACTTTGACAAATAACGAAATGGCATGTGTTAATGAAAATTTAGTGTTTGTATGATTTTCATTGTAAAATTTTAATTCCTTTCAGCCAATAAAGGAACTTTAAGACTTGATGCGATTTCTGATGAGCGCAAAGCAGCATTTTGAAATGGGAAAAAAGAATCTAAGAGCTTCTTCCATAAATGACGAGTCAAAACTTTGTTATTTGAACACATTTCAAGCAAACAAGGGAAAATTTGTTGTAGTAAGCAATATTTTTAAAGGGTTTTGCCATTAGGTGTTTTCTATCTAAGTGTGAAGGCCTTCCAAATAGTGCGCAACTTAAATCCACCTTATTTTAATATTGCTGAAACTGGCGATGGAGGTCGCTGCGGTACGTACATATTTAATGCGCCTTGACTTATAGCCAAAGAAAGTCGAAAAGAAAAAGTCTGCACGATCTTCGCCGGCTGAGTTGAGCCTACACTGCTAAGAGATTGTATAATGAGGTAGTCCTTTTGCCTCGTATTTTATTGCACACTCTCATGAACATCCACATTGTTTTCATTATTAACCGAACTTATGGTTGAACCGCAATGCTAGTGTCTCTCTGAATAGAACGATTATAGAACGTATAGAGGGCACACCAGGTTGCAATGCATCCACTAAAAGATACTGTTTGATGGGGATTTTGTACCGGCGTCGTTATTAGTTCGTACTATTTTGAAAATGATATCGACAATGACAAGCGTTACGGAATGAAGATAACTCACAACTTTTGTCCTAAATGGAACAATAGGAATATCGATGGAGTTTCGTGTCATGCGGTATTGTCAGCTATCGCACAGCTAACATCAAGATTGTGCAATTTTCCGGTCTTTCGAAGGAAGGGCAACTTTTTTAATTCGATAAAATAAATTCTTAAAAAAGAAGATGAGAAACCCGGCTCCTACTGGTAAAATATTATCTCTTATACCAAGACCCGTCATCGAAGTCCCCTTACTTCCATTTTAAATCAAATGCAAGCAAGTCGCATTTTGTTGATCATGTAGCTCGTGTGACAGTCATGACAAGTCTTCAAGTACGACAGATTATATCATAAAAATTAATTCTTTTAGTTATAGATAGAAACAAAAGTCCTATTCGAGAGACAAATGTGACTACATCTTATCACTTTTTTTTAGAAAAGAAGAGAGAAAATTGTTCTTTTAATTAATAAAACACCGGTTGTACCACTTTGTTCAGTCTTTGCATGCCAGCCGCAATTTGTTTAGTTGTTTAAATGTTCTTCAAATGTACGAGTAGTTTGTTTTGTAGCTTTAATGTCTGAGCATTTCAAATTAATTGATGCTTTAAAAACGATAAATATTTTTTTCTTATATTCAATTTGCATTTAGAAATAGACAAAGCAAAAAGGAAGAATTAAAAAATAAAATAAATAAGACAAATATCAGCAATTTTTTGTTAACAAGCTGATTTTACTTTAAAGTGGCAACAGCAACCGACAAATGCAGCAAAACACATGTGGGTTGTCTCAGCAAACTCAAGGTACTAAAACAACCCGTCCGTCCGTCTGTCCGTCTCTTTTTGCTCCTCCGTCTATCTGTTTGTCTGTCTATAACTAAAGAGTTTTATTTCAATTTTAACAGGAAATTATTTAAATATTTTTTTGTGTGCCGTTTATTTTCATTTATACCAGTCACTTGGTTTTAAAACTAAGCAAGAGACAAAAAGCGAAACAATTTTGACTAATTTTACACTTGTTGGCAAGTGCAGTATGTGGCATTTTACACTGACTGCAAGTTTATGTGTTGTACAGCATCCAAGCATGCATCCATTCATCCATCGCCATCCTCCATGCTCTTTTTGATTTACTAAACCAAGTTACGCTAACGAAGTATAAACCGTACAATGTGGCAACAAACAATTCGCATAAATATTTCTTCTTACTTCATATTCTGGCGCAAACACTCATACAATTTACTTTCGAAAAGGGGAGAATAAATCTTTTAAACAAAAACAGCAACAAAATGTTGCAATTCATAAGTTAAATGAAGCTCAAACTTTAACTACACATGACGTACTTGATGGTGGCTGGCATTCACACTGTAAAACCTAAAATAATAATAAAAATCAAAAACAAAAACGAAAACGAAAAGGAAAAAAAAGATGTGCTACAAACTACACTTTACCACAGTATGACTGGCGGGAAAATATTGTGATGGAAAAATACAATATATAAAAATATTGTGTATAGAATTAATAGTAATAAGCCTTAAGCCTAATTAAGTGAAAGTCGAAAAATAAAATAAATATTATAAAATTTTTATTTATGAGCAAAATAATTGCAGGAGTAAAAATAATTGCTTCATAACGAGCGAAGCTATTGCATAAAGGAAAGAGTAAGTGTTCATAATTGAGCTTCAAGTTCATAGTGAAGGTTTTGCAGTTACACTGGATAAAGAACTTTATTTAATTAGATAATGCGCAACTTGCAGTAAATTATTACAGGATGGAAATTTAATTGAGTTGAAAATTTTAAATTAAATTTTATTGCCATTATCCTTCATTCTACGGAAGTCAAATAATCTGCACTATTTAATTAGAGAAATTTTGTTTGCTTTAGCAATTTATTAACTGATACTGTAAAACGCCTCGTGATACTCATACTCAGCTATTATTATATTTAAGAACAATACAGTCTTGTGAGATGAACGACTTCGACTTGGTTAATCAACAGTGAACTTCGATTATCTCTAATTACAATTGAAAGAGATAAGTTTATTAGAGATTAGGTAAACCTATTCAATGTGCGATAGGCTCGACGTGCCGCAAACGAATATGTTCAAACACTCATCTACTAACAGCTACAAAGTTTTGAGCTGGTAAATTTTTTCTGGAATTCCTTCTTAAGAAGAAAAAAATGAAAAGAGTCCACTTCTATGTTATATTCCTTTCATAAGTGCAAAAATTTTAAAAAATGTTTAATTTTAATGCTTCATCCGTCTGCTATTCCCAGACGTGCTTTAGACACGACAATAATTGAGTTGCTCCTGAATCTGAACAGTAGAACCGCAATAGAAGCAGCCACTGTGCTAATAACAGAGACAGACACAGTTAATGGGAAGAAGATACACTGGATTGTGTACCACATTGTGTGAGGATACCGAACAGCTGAAGACTACTGAGAACGTTTACTGCGCCGTAAGCTTTGTCGTTGTAATGAGATGAGCAGCTGGGCATGCGATCTTCTTGCGGGAAACATTAGGATAAATCTTTGATCTTTCTTATTTATTATTTTGTCTCTCTCTCTTATAACTTAACTCAACAATGGGCCTTTTAAGCTTCCTAGGGAATGAGATTACTTACATAACCCAATATAACCCTTTCTTCGCTATCCCAGCAAGGAACATGTAGTCGGTAAGGCAATTTAGGTGAGGGCTCATTTCTTATAAGCGGATATTTTTGGTCTCCGATTGGATTTGCTGAGTTACCTCGACCAGCACAATCCTTGCTATTCTATCGCAGCAACGGACTGACTGTAACAAGTGACACAATTTGAGAAAACATTCAGGTGACCTTTCATATATTTTCTGCCCTCAATTTTTTCTTATGGAAAACATCCAAATAGATCTATTAAGCTGCCATTCGTAGTACATGTTTACGGAATCTTGCAGTGTAAACTAGAGAACTTCGTAAGATTTTTCACTGGAAACATAAGAACTTGCAGCAGCGAGTAAAAAGCAGCCAGATGTACAGTTTACGAGTATCTTCTTGGGGATATATCTTTTTTATCTATAATTTCTTTCTTCTCTCCCACAACTTATCTTTTATTTTCGCATGAGAAGGATCTCAACAGACCTTTCATGTCTATTAAATTCTCTGAAGTATTTCGCCTTGCATATCGTTTTCTATTCTATCTTAATCGAAGACAATATGTTGATAGTCAGGTGAAATGTTTTTTACCTTTTTGTCTCTTATCAAAGGATGCACAGGACACTACGAAGAACAAATGGAGGTGATAATATACCTCGCTCTTACAACTCTTCCCAACTTAACAAAACTGTATAAATTTTTAACCTTAACAAAACTTTCTAGTACCATCTGTCAAGCTTTATCTTCACGTTTTTGGTTTCTGACAAATAAAAATAAATTCCAACGCATTTGCCAGGTAAAACACCAAAGATTTAAGTTCACAAAAAAACTGAGCAGAAACTTTCCATTCAAAGAAAATAAAATGAAAGAGAAAAAATTATTTTTTCATGTCATCTCACGCAAAAAATGTTAACTTCCGTGATTATCTGGAGGAGCAGACGATGTTTAACCTTTTTCGTTATTTGGCTGCAGTTAAAAAGTTTAGTTGTCTGTTGGTGTCTTTTTTGTCATCTTTTACATTGGATTAAAGCTCCAACGCTTACTAAAGATCAATTAGCACTTAATGATGTCCAAAAAAAAAAGGAAAAAACAATTTGCAGGAAAAGTAACAAACCGCATTCAGCAACAAAAGTTGCAGCAATAACAAACAAATCTCGCTTTTCTGAAATAAGCAAAACCGAACAAAACGATAAAAAATAGCTTTTGATGTAATTTTAAGACAACAACAATAAAAAAATAAACTTGTACCACGAAATAAGCAATCTTAGAGCTGTTGTTGTTGAAGCAACCAAATACAACATTGTTACAACAACTATTACCGCTACAAATCGTTAAATTGTCAAGGCAGTGTTACAAACTAACTCGCGTACACCCCTCCTCCGCTGTTTTCTTTCAGCGAAAAAGAAAATAAAAATATAAAAAACGTTTTTTCCCAAAACACTCAAAAATTCAAATAAAAAAACTGAGAGAAAAAATGGCTCGTACTTTAACAAGTCAAGAGATGTAGGCGAAAATGTGGCGCCTCCAATATGTTTAATGAAATTCCCCACTCAATATCCCAAAAAAAAACTTCAACCGAAAACAAACAAACAATTCATTATACACAAGAAGACAAATGGCACATGAAAATCGGTTTTTTGGTGTTGTTGTTGCTATTGCTGTTGTTTTTCTGCAAATTGTTGTTAGCAAAACAGCAAATACAACAACATCAACAATTCAAACTGAGAAAAACCAAATGCAAAGAGCCAAAAACAAAACAGCCCGTAACAAATTACAACATTTTGATTTGGGGTCAAACATTAAGGTGCGTTTCAAAGGTCTTTTGCCAAGCCAATCCAATCCAGACTTCATACTCTGATCTCAAGTGAAAATTAGCTAAAGTGTGACATGCGCTGCACAGCCACAAAACGCATTCAAATAAAGCCTGAAAAATAAATTTTCCAAGATTTTATAGAGAACGATAATAATTTGTTGGGAAAATTTTCCACACATCTAGTGAAAATTAACATAATTTTTACAAATAATATGTCTGCATATAAAACGCAATAATGTTAAGCGGAACAAAAGACACAAACCTTAAAGTAAAATCAATTCACTAAAAAAAATTTCCTTGAGCGATACCCTAAAATACAAAGTTTTTGCAAAAACTATTATTTTCATATGGCTGAATACTTGATGCATTTAAGACATCTACAGAACATCAGGACAGATTAATTAGATGTAAGCTAAACAATTTTTCAAACGGTATCCGATAGGCAGAATAAAAAATATCACAAGACAAAAGCTGTTTGTTTTCAAAAATTTTAGCAAAATAAAGTTCTGCTTTCCAAATGACAAGAAAATATAGAGAAATGACTTCAAGTCCTTATAATCCAAATCGCCAAATTGGAAGTAATTGCACATAAAGTGTTATGTTCAGATATTATGTATATTCTGTGTATACATTTATGTACATATATTTTCGAATTGTATTTAATTCTATGTTTCTCTAATCAGATAAAGGTTTTTTCTCTTTCCCTTTGAAATATTTTTGAAATTATGAAAAAAGTGTCGCACACATGAAAAATTTTGCTGTTGTGTCCGTAGATAAGATCTCCCAAACTTTACATAATTATGTAAATAAAGATACACTTTACAAATCAATCACATCAAAACCATTGCGTGTCCGCATTCAAACAAAATTTTCACTGATTCAGTTAATTGTTTTAATGAAAATATTTGAAAAAACTTATATGTTCACGGAGAAAACAAACTTTACTCAAAAAGTTTGCTTTCCAGCAAATATTTTCATTATTTCAGAAAAATTATATAAAAGCTATTGTTAAATTTTTTTTCAATAAAAGAAATTGATTAAATTCCGGAAATTCCTTTGCATTTTTGGTACGCATTCAGCAAAAAAGCTCTTTTCAGAAAAAAAATTATTTATTAACAATTTGTTTAAAAAAAGAATAATTAAGAGTTTGAATATAAAAATTTGGAGATGGGGTCTAAAATTTTCCTGGGAGCAAAATTTTTTAACAAAATTTGGTTTCAGGGTGGGATTGTAGCCCTTCAAGTACTAAATGTTTGTCTTTTAACGGAATTATCTAGATCATAAATATTTTTCCTTTTATATTTCTACTTACAAGTTTAAATTCTTTCAAAACTGTGGCTGCATGAAGTACTCATAATTTCCCACCAATTTCCCCTCTTAATTCTCTAATAATTACAATTCTATTCCCATTTTTAAACCATGGTTTTGTTTTATTTTAGAGAAAAATTAAAAAAAAAAAATTGTTGTAGTTGCCACTAACTTTAAAAAAAAGTGGGATATTTATATAAGACCTGCACACAACACAAACAAACGAAAAATACAAACAAAAAAGGGAAAACAGCCAACAATTGCAATAACAAAACAGTCATGATAGCTTAACAATTTTACGATATGTTTTTCATTGTTAAGGCAATTGCTGCAACAAATCCTACATAAATACAACACCAGCAACAACAATGAACACAGGAATAGAAGAGCAAAACACAACACAAAAAAACAATAAGTAAAGAAACTAATAAAACTAAAAACGTATTAGCAAACGGCAACAATTTAATTAAATTGCCCATGGAGGATGCGGTTGTAAACATTTTGCATGCACTTTGCACAAATTTTAGTTATACCCAGAGACACAATCATTAAATAGTTTTACAATGCCAAATGAAATAAAACGAATTGAAAAAGTGAATAGATGGTAGTAATAGCTACATACTAGGTAAAAGGCGAATTGTGATACACTTTAAAGCATTTTACATACGTACATATGTGAAACGTACAAGTACTTGCATATGTATGTACGTACCTATTTAATTTTAGATTAAAATATTGAGTTTTGTGTAAAAATAACTTACCTAATTCTCTTAATTTTTTAACGAGAGCTTCTAATTGAACACTAACAAACTCTTTCACACACACTCACAAACACTCACATAATGCAAAAAACGGCTGCACTCTTTTGCTCTGCCTTTTATTTATTTTAACAACACTATTTAACCGCTTTTTTTCTGCCTTTTATTTATTTTAACAACACTATTTAACCGCTTTTTTTCTTTCATTTTGCACCATCGTATGGAATGAATGCATTTTAAATAAATTTTCGCACATATTTTTTTGCCCTTTTTCACAAATTCTCAAAAAAAATCTATATACATACTTTTAGCAGACATTCTAAGCTGCATTTTGATAAATTTTTATGGCGGAAGAACTAATATTTAATTAGAAATCTTTAATTTAAAACAGCACCTTTTTCTTCTAATTTTTAACGACAAGCTGTTAATTGAACACTAATAACACTGACAACACATACTCACATACTCTCATCAATGCAAAACCGACTGCACTCTTACTCTGCTTTTTATTTCTTTTACAACACTATTTAACGGCTTTTTTTCCTACATTTTGCAGCATCATATTGAAAGATTGCATTTTCAATCAATTTTCACACATATTTTTACACTTTTTCACAAAGTTTCTAAGAAAAAAAATTTCATACACTTGTTGCAGATACTTTAAGCGGCATTTTGATATAATTTTTATGGCGGAAGAACTAATACTTAATTGCAAATCTTTAATTTAAAACAGCACTTTTTTTCTAAATTTTATTGACGAGCTGTTACAAAAACGCGGACTTAATGACAAATTTAGTTAAAGCATAGAGATGGTAAGAAACTTATTTGATGAAGCAGGTATGATAAATTGAGTAGAGTTGTTTTTTTTTTGAGCACCCAAAAAAAGTTTAACTTAAATTTTATTTTATACTATATGTATAATGACAAACCCATATCTAAAGGGCTTTACACACATACATATACATATATTAAGATTGTTAGATTAAAAGAAATCAACATGAAAACAAACTATAAAATAAATCTGAAAGATTTGTCAGACATATCTGACTTTCTAGCCGTAAGAAATATTATACATAAATAATTTATCAGTGAACACTATAATGTAAACTGAATTGCCTCCAAAAATCTGGAAGATTTGTCATTTCTATGTCGCAGATTTATCTGTTATCAAAATCTCAGACATCTGTCAGATATATCTGACTTTCTGCCTACTATGTAAACTTAGTTGCCTCCAAAATAGTATGTAGAGTGCTCTAAAATCAACAAAATCCAACACCATATGAATACAGTTTGATTTTGCCATGAATATGTATATTCGTACCTCTTGGCCAGCCCCGCAATATCGCCAGGCTCAACCATATCATCGTTAAGCATTTGTATTGAAGTAAACAAATTTCCACGATTGAGTTGCACGTTTGTTTATTACACTGCTGTTGTTTGTTTGTATGCAGGTATGTAGTATGTTTGCCTTGCTGATGATGACAATGATGACGATGCTGTTGCCTTAACTCTGCCGCTCCTAATAGAAGTTGATTTTTTCATCCTTTTTCTTTCCCCCTCCCATTTGTAGATGATGTGACGCTTGATTTAGTTGATTTTAGTTTTCAGTTTGTTTTGTTTTGCTTTAATTTTTTTCTGAAATTCAAAAAGCCGGCTTTATATAATTTTTTTACTCAACTGCTGTTTGCAGTTGGATAAAAAAGGAGAAAAACTGTGGTATAAATGCTCCAAACCCCTTTCTAAAGCTGTAGACATGTATGTATGGATGCACGTCGTTTTTAAATAAAGATGAGGAATAAGTAAAATATATAAAAAAAAGTAATATGGCAATAATGGCTTAATGAAAACATTCGAACTCGACGAGATTTGCTTGCCGTTTTGTTTTTGTTTTTCTTTCTAGCTTAACAGTTCATAATTTCTTTTCCCTGCCAATGGCTTAAGTGACTACATTTGCGATTTTCGGTTTTTTTTTTTTTGCTGATTCCAAACCCTTTATGCAACAAACTACTTGTTGTAGCACAAACAGCTTAAAACAAACTACCGGATAAGTTTGTTATTTTGGTGATTTTTTCACTATTCCATTTTATTTTCTCAAGTATGTAGTAGGTATTTCTATGTAGATTGTGAATTTGACGTTAATCAAATTAAACGGTTTATTCGAATGCTAGTCAAACAAGCAGCCATAGCAGAGGCAACAACAACAGTCTTGCTGCAACAAATTCGGTAGCAATGAATGAATGAGTGATTTTTAAGTAGAGATTAATTCATTTTTTTTCTAATACTTGTTTTATTTTAAATTAAGTGATCAATGAATTATGTAAAAAAATGGCAAAAGGAATTTGTTTTGGCTTTAAGTGGCATTAGGATTGTCAATTAATGTCAAAATGATGGAAGATAAGAAACCACCAACCATGTACACGTAGTTTAAAGACTTTTCTTGCTCACAGTATCTATTAATTGGACTTAAAGTTTATTTGTTTCAAGCAAATCCCGGTACCAAGAGTTCCAAAAAAATGCAACACAAAATTTGTTATTGTTGTTGTTGTCGGTAAAGAAAACTCAACATCGTCAGCTGGCATGAAGGCATGAAAACGACAGCATTTTAGGTGCTGGCAGAGGCAGTAGTTTATTTCTTACAGCACAGCAATGGCTAAATTAAAAAATTTAGTCAGATATGTATATTTTATTCCACTTTTTTTATGTCATGAGTCTTGAATGAATGAATAATACTGAGGGCTTGGCTCAAAGCGACCCTTCACCCACCATTCTTGATCTACTCCTTCCAATCGTGGGCTTAAAACGACAAGAAACCGGATCAACATCTTCAATGGGATGGTCTCCTGTATCCCAGAGCCACGCAATTGGTAATTAATATGCTATTGGCGCCTCCTCTTTACAGCATAATCTGTAAGTGTCTGCGTGTGGGTGCTTATAACAGGCATAATGTCCTGTGACTTAGGCTTTGTCTAAGGAGTTTTAGCGCGAGCTCCGTCGTCCTGGCATCGAAGTTCAGACATTTTATGGAGTGTACAAGTTGATTGTCACCATTTGTCTATCTCTCCTTCAGGGAGATTTCTGTTAAAGCCAAATGATGGAGTGGGTGGGTGCACTGAAAATCTCCTCAACCCCCTTTGACATGTATGTACATGTCTGGCACTTAGATCACACTAATCTGATTCCGAACCATTATAAAAGTATCTCACGAAGTCCAGGGCTGGATATGCCTTATTAAACACAATTGCCTTTTACGTTAATTTTTTATTAAAGACAAACAAAATAAAAGAGTTAAGAATTTGTAAAATTTTCCAGCTATTGGAACTTGCTCATAAATTAGGACATGCTAAGAAAATTTATTTTACTACAATCATGTCTTTTTATTCCAATCATGTTGGAAAGGAAAAACCAAATATTTAGCATTTTACCCTTTATCTTGTTAACTATTGTCGCAATTTAACTCTTAAACAAGAAAAGGCGAAAAAAGCAACAATAAAGTAGTACAAATTCCGTACTTGTAATAAATATTCATATGAGAATTACTCATAGATACGATGGACACGGCAACAGTAAATACCACATGCATTTGGCATAAGAAAAGCTCAGCGAGCGTTACATGCCATGTTGAAAAATGTTCAGATAGATATTGGAGGCAAAAGGAAATAATGTAACGAACACCAGCAACACAATAACAAAGGTGACAACATTTATGGTTTTACACCTTTTTGTAGGTTGGTTTATTGCGGTTGCTGCTGTTGCTGTTGGACAGGAACAACAAAACTGTTGCGTTTAACGAATTGACAGATACTTAATTTACGCTTTATGCAATTGCCAAACAACAACAAAAATACAAAATAAAATATTGTTGTATAATGCCAGCAAATAAGTTAAAATTTGAAAGGAAATGAAATTGAAATGAAATTAAAAGCCAGGTGATCAAATAGCAAAGATTTATGAGCCATGTTTTGGGCCAGCAAAAAAAAAACGCTGTAATCTTACTTTGATAAAAAAAAAGAGAAAAAATCAAAAAGTGGTTGAATCAAAAAAGTTTACATTTTACCTTTTTAGGCCGACCCCAGCCCTGGTGGTGTCGTAATAATCGTAATGCTGGCACCAATGGCAGGAATTCTTTGTCAGCCAAACATTCAGCTGACAGTATACGAAGGCCGACAAGTAACTCAGGCGTTTGGACATGGTTGGGTGGCAGCCGGCGTTCGTCCGAGGGACCCGATCAAATTGGACCGCCATCTTCATCGCCGGCCGAAAACCATTACACTCATATGGATGATGCCTACAGTCCAGTGGGTGTTAGTGAAGCTTTATACGCCGAATTGGATCGTGAATCGGTTAGATCCAACAATCCTTCATATCAAAATACCGGTTACAGTCAGTGTGGGGATGTAAGTTTCTCATACACTATAACTTTGTCATACATACATATATGGAAATTATTTTATTTCTTATTTACCTTTAGAAATACAATTTTCAACATCAGGAGCAAGATATCCCTATGGTGGTCTCTTCGGCCCCCAGTAGTGCTTATTATTCGGACTTGTCTGTTACGGCGGTGCCCAGCGGTTCCAGCTCTAATGAGAGGGCTTATGAAATTGTTGGCCTCACGGTCATGAACCAACCCCTGCCCAATTGGGATGGTGGCGGCGGCGCTGGTATGGCAGCAACTGCTCCTCATTTAGTGCCGAATGCTGAGGGCATGTCTTCTCAAAGAAGGATACCACGTTTAGCGGCAATTAATGAAACCAGTACAACAACGGTACCATCGGATTATGTATGAGACGAAAGCAAATTTTAATTATTAATAAGTAGAAAATAAGCCAAACAAAAGGAATACAAAAAATACGAAAAAATGGTGAACAAATCACAAAATTTTATAACACCTGCTCTGAAGGCTTTGAAATAGTGCAGAGATGCCAACAGGCAATAAAATCCAATAAACTTTCTTTTAGGTCTTCAAACCTTTGATTTGATTTTGCTGTGACAAGTTGACATCCCAATTTCTTTTGGAAGAAGACTTCACTTTGGACTTAAAAGAATTTGAAAGCAAGGAAACACTTTTTGTTTTCTGAGACATTTAAACAAAGAACGACATTATTTTATGATCCATTATGCCCGATAGGATCTTTTCCGTCATTAGCAATGCAATTCTTCTTTCTTTCACCTTTAGTGAAATAATTTGCAGCGACAAGATTCTACAACAGACAAATTTTTGAATGTGAAAAAGTGCATAAAACTCAAGGAATGCAAATCTTTAAAGAAGAAATCAAATATTGGGTATTAAATCTGATGACGCCACCCACCAAAAGTCTTAACAAAAGTTATCAATAAAAGTTTTTGGGGGAAAATTAATCAACTTCTAAATAAATGTAAAAACTTTTTAAATATAGTGACGAGTTTACCTAAATAATTTCTTGGATTTTTGATATTTTCATTATAAAAAAAAATCAACAATAAATCTCAGAGAGTAGGCCCTCGATCTGTTAAAATTTTCGTTATTTTTGAGAAAATAAAAAAAATAAAACATGAGCTTAAAGACATTAATTCTCTTTTTAACAAATTATGAAAAAGTAAAACATTTAGCATGAAAATATGTGCAACATATTAAAAAGAAAAACAACCATTTATATAATATCTTGAGTAATATTAATTTTAAGTTTTAAGAATTAAAGAAAAAAACGATTTTTTAAAAAAATCGTTAGTGATATTTAGAGTTTAAAATCTTTATAAATATACGAGACAAGAAACACTGAATTGTTTGTATTTTAAAAAATCTTCTATTTATATTATTAATAAATTTATTATTATTATTAATGAAATAATAAAACGAATTCTATGTATACATTCTAACAAATTATTATTTACATAAACAAAGGAAAAAAATATTCAATAAGTAGTTGTGAAAACAGGGCAAATAAAGATAGAAAACACGAATGCAAAACACAAAATTGTTTCAAACTAAAAACAAAAAATAGTACTTAAAACTATTAAAGTTTATTTGAATAAATAGTTTTTAGAAGTTTATCTATGTATATAAACTTAAAAATATTAAAACAACAAATTTATAACAGGTCTGCAAAATGAATTGTGTATGGAAAATGTTTGAAAAAGCAGCCTGTCGATATTCAATTAATTTTGAAATTTTCTTCAAAAGTTTATATCAATTTTGTTTTATTTTATAGTCGTTTGAGAACGTCTCTAGCTTTTAAGTAGCTGAAAACAAATATTAATAACATTTTTGAAACACAACATTTATAGAAATGAAGCAAAGAATGAATTAATTAGAATTATTAGAACAAAGAAAAACCGACAAGAAAATTATTCACACGTATGTACATACAGACATACAACATATTTACAAAGAAAATTCTTTAAGAAAAAAACACGAAATTCAAAAACTTATTGTTTAATGTTTCAGTAATTATGGAAACGCGGAAGTTTAAACAAAGAGCAAATACATATGTATAAATTCAGAATATTTAAAATTTAATAAATTATTTATACAGGTTTAAGAAAATATTAACAAAAAAGAAATAAAACAAACAACAAAAAGGTAAGCAGAAATACCAGAAATAAATACTTATTTACAAAAGCAAATAATTTTTTGCGATTTATTTAGAAAATGTTTATCAATTGAAGAGATAAAGGTGATTATTTCGAAAACTAAACTACCACATAAAATCTCAAGTATTTAACTCAACCTTACAAAAGATCTTTTCATTAATTTCAATTATCTATTTATATATATATGAAGATATATAAATTTTATTATCCGGCTGATTATACATTGTGTCGTAAAATCCATTTTCTTTTTAAATAACTTTTGTGCTATGCAAAAAAAAACGGTTTTTGTGAGGCAAATCTGTAATTGGAACTTTACAAGCTTTTTCGGTAAGTGGAAAAGATAATACCCGCCAGTGTTGCCCGTTTTTATCATATTCCACATGACTTTCTGCAAGATTTGCGTCTCCTGTCTCCTTAAGGGCTGCGAACATTGGTCCGCCACTTCAAGTAGCCCCCACGGGAGAAGTCCAACTTAATTAAGTCCCCAGCCAAGCTGACAGACTTCGAAACTGCACGATGAGTAACTCGATTTTAAAAACAACAAATGCTTTGAATTTGATGCTTAAGAGTACAGCTTCAAACATCGAAATTCCGACACTGAAACTCCTATTTTCGAAATTGTGTTTTTTAAAATCAGGTACTTTAGGCTCGTGTAAATGCTGCAATGGATTTGGCTCTAATGAGATCAGGAAACTTGTTCTGCAAATCCGCACACTCTTACGTACAGCGCATTTTGCATCGAGAGCTGATGGAATGAACTTCCCGCAGAAATCTTCCCCGCCACTGTCAATGTGGAAAGGCTCAAATCGAACACTACTCCCTTTTTGCTCTCCCCATAACCTATTTTCCAGTTCCGGCACAATGCCATGTCACACGCCGCATGAATAACTCGTATCCGCTGAGTGCTGGTGCTAAAAAAAACGTAACTATTTAAGCTGGTGATTATTTTCTTTCAGAGAAATTTACATAAACAGTCGTTTGTTATTATCAACAATTTTAGTAAAATATTTTATTAATTAGTTGATACATATTCAATGAGATAACTCAAATAAGCGGATTTTCGTTTAATAGCCGTGAACTGCGTCCTTGTTTTTGTAGTCTATGGAAAAGAAGAGAAAATAAACCTTGACACTATGTCGCTGGGCAAAAGTGCCAATCACAAACCCATGTATTAGTGCACACATACACACATATGTATCTTGCCTGTTAGCTTTCTGTTGCATCATTCAAAATATCCGCAACCATAGACTCGCTCAATAAATTTGTTTCCTCAATATTCCCCGCAATATAAGATTCTGCTTCTATAACTGTCATCTTGGCTTTAGACTTTTGTTTGTCTGTCAGTTTTTCTCTTTGCCGCAAGTGTATCTTGCGATGCGTTCTTAGGGCGGCCGGTTGGACAAATCGGCGACCGCATTCCTTGCACTCGTTTGGTTTCTCTCCCGTATGTGTCATTTCATGATATTTTTTCGTGTCGGCTTTAGCAAACGTGCGCTGGCAAAAACGACAAGCAAAGTCTTTGGCTCCTTCGTGTATGTTTTTTATGTGCATTTTTAAATTGCCGGCGCTATTGCAAACTTTGGGACAAAAGCGACAAGGCCACGTTCTTTCCAGCGTGTGATAATTGATGTGTATCTTCAATTCATTGCGTGTTGTCTTGCGCATGCCACAATGAGGACATGCGAAATTCTTTATTCCAGCGTGGCGCATCTTGTGAATTTTTAACTTTTCCTTAGTGGAAAAGCGTTTGCTGCAATCCTCCTCCTCGCAGGCATAAGGCAACTGAGTCTTGTCGATATGCGTAAAGTGATGATCGTTTAACACGGCCGACGATTTGAACACTTTGCCACAAATTTCGCACATATGTGTCTTGAGTTCTGGTCCGAACTTGTGAAATTTACGCTTGTGTATATTAAGGTTTGATTTATTTTTATAAACTCGTTCGCAATTGTCCATATCACATCTAAAGTTTTGTTCTCTGGCGTTATGGTCTTTCAGATGCTTCTTATACGACTGCCATCGGTCGAAAGAACTAGTACATCCTTTGACGCTGCAAAGGTACGGAGGTAAGCCATCATGCTGCCTTGAGTGGACTTGCAATTTGAAAAGAGTCTTAAACGTGGCACTACAACGCTGACACTGATGTTCTCGGCGAGATCCGCAGTCTTGCACATCAGAAAGAATCTTAAGAGAATTAAATTTAGTAAATTATTAAAAAATCTAATTAAAAAAAAATTGAACGACTTACAATTTCTTCTATTTGCTGTTGTTCAATGATTTCCTCTTTATTTATACCTTTGGCAATGGTGGAGTCTTCCAATACAGGGTTTGCTGCGTTTTGTTCGTTTAAGGGCTGCCGAGAAATTAAACCACTTCCAATGTTTTGTTTGACATTATCTTCTTTACCAAATTGTAAATATTCTTTTAAATCGTTTTTTGTCTTATCCTTCGAAACACCACTTTTATAATTTTTCCGCATAAGACTTAAATTGGGTCTTTTCGTCACTACAACTTTTTTCACGTTATGATGATCTTCCAATCCATTTTCCGTCTTCCCATTGCTCTTTTCCTTTGTCAATGTTTTAAAAGAACTATGAGAGTTATTGCTACTCTCTTCAGTGCCCGGTTCACCCTCATCTTGTTTCAAGCTGTTACTGGCATGATGTGCACAAATAAAAGAGTCTCCTTCACCCTTTTGTGCAGCTTTTAATAAATTAAGAAATTTTGTTAACGACTTGTAGCCCATTTGTTGAAACTCATAAAACTTGTTAACATTTTCATAGCATTTGTGGCATAATTGATCGGGAAATTTGTCGGTGGATGCAACAGGCTGGCCAGTACATGATATTAATTTCTTGGCCAAGTCCTCAGTTATAAAAATATTGAAGCCATTTGATTGGGTAACGGCCTCTAAGCAAATGCGGCACAGTGTGTATTTTAAATCAAACATTTTTTCTTACATATTCATATTTGAGTGTATTTTAAAACATCTTGAAGAGAAATTAAAAACTTTGTTTGTTTTTGTCGGATAATTTTTTGTTTTGATTTACTTACAGCCATATGACTTATTTGCTTACTTTTTCTTCTCCAACTTTAATACCAACCGTTACATCTCTGCATCAGCTGTCTGTTAACTCTGCTTTTGTTTTGTTTTCTAAAGTAGTGGAATATGTGTTCATGAACCAAATTAGTTGTTCTTTTATAAACAAAAAAACTACTTCGAAATGGAGCTGTCCATGCACTACATTGAGCTTTCAAAGAATCCTATACGTTTTGACGCTGTCAGCCAACTGACAAATGTATTTTTTGATGATTCCAATAAGCAGGTTAGTAGCGGCTGCAGTACTTTTCTATTTGGAAGTTTTTGTATGCCAAGTAAATAAACCTTTCGACAGATTTTTGCTGTCCGTTCGGGCGGTGCCACTGGAGTTGTGGTCAAGGGTCCCACCGAGGATAAAGTCATTACTTTTTGCATGGCCGATCGTGGTGCTATACGTTCCATTAAATTTTCTCCCGACAATCAAATTTTAGCCGTTCAGCGGCGTGAAAATTCTGTAGAATTTATTTGCTTCGTGGGGGACCAGCCAAATTTGCAGGAAATCATTGTACATCAAGTAAAAGCTTTAATTTATGGCGTTGTCTGGGTGCACAATAGAGAATGTGCCTTGATTTCAAACTCGGGCGTGGAAATTTTTACGGTTGTGGTGGAAAAGAATCAAGTCAAATCGATCAAAGCCATGAGCATGAGTATCAAATGGTTCGCCTGGTGTTCCGAGGCCAACATAGCCGTGCTGTGTACTGCTGATAGCAATAGCTGTCTCATACCAGTATTAATAAAGCAGAAATCTATAACCAAATTACCCAAGCTGGATTGTAAGTATTAAGCGCCATAGGCCGATTAAATTCTGTTTTTTTTTTTTATAACCAAAAAAATACTACTTTCAGTGGGCAACTGCAATCGCGAAGTTCAGGAGAGTAAAGTTACTTTGGGGCAAATTTATGGTGTCATGGCTGTATTAATATTACAAGCTGGTACATCGGGAATGATGGAGGTAGAAGTTTATTTATTAAATGGACCCGGTTTGGCGTCTCGTAAATGTCATGTATTACGTTTGGGTTTAGTAGAACGGTTTGCAATCAACACGGTGGACAATTTAATTGTAGTTCATCATCAGGCTTCAGCTACTTCCTTGCTCTTTGACATTTCGCTTAGCGGCGAAATGGTAAACGATATCACTTATCATTCTCCCATTACAGCTGGTCGTCCAATAAGGCCGTTTGGTTTAAAACTTCCCAGCTTAATACCCGACGGACAAATTCTTCAATGTGAGCTCTGTAAGTATTAAATAGTATATTTTTATTTGACTGATAAAATATGAATGAAGTATTTATTCATTTCCAGACTCAACAAATTGGGTTTTATTTCAGCCCAATATTGTTATAGACGCCAAACTGGGATGCATGTGGTATTTACACTTAGACATAGAAGCTTTATGTATCTTAATTTCGGATAGAATACGACTTACGGAGTTTCTTTTGCAACGTAATCAGGGCAAACAAGCTTTGCTTAAGGTAATCCGGCAACTTGTTGATGATCACTACACTGGAGCATTTTTGCCGGTTTTAGAAACGATTTTTAATAAAATCAATAAAGTATATGCGTAAGTAAATTTAGCGGCCAACAGCGAAATACACTCCTAATTTGTATCATCTTTCGCCAGCTCATGGGTGCAATTGGAGTTACAGAATCAAACGGCCCAGCCCTCAAATGTTAAAACGACCCCCAAATTACCGGTACCGCCAAAAGTGCTAATCGAACAAATTGACATGCATTCGCAAGTTTTCCAATCGATTGTAGAGAAACCTCAGTGCCAAACCATTCTATTGCTTTACCTGCAATCGTTATGCAAACATAATATAGCTGCCCAAGAAGATCTCAGTAAAATGATAATAAATGAACTCATAGTTAACAAAAGTTTTGATACCTTACGCCGTTTGGCCGAGTATTCATTATTGATGGAATCCAAAGCGATTGCCTGCTATTTGCTTTCGCATTCCAATGAAGATCCTGCCGTCTCACAAGTGGCCTTAGATATGTTAACCAAAATAAAGGCTCACGAAATTATTATTGAAGTGTTGCTGGGTCAGGGTAAAGTTGTGGATGCTTTACGTCTGGCCATTAACACGGCTGAAGCTGGTCGAATTTCGGCTAGAAAATTTCTGGAAGCAGCTCAAAAAACTCAAAACGATATGACATTTCACAGCATATTCAAATATTTTCAAATGTGCAATTTAAAACAACATGGTTCCATGGAGTTCTTAAAAAGTAAGTTCTAACGTCACAAATTTAAAAAGAACTCTACTTACATTTACTATTTTGCATTTTGTTTTAGCCGAACAATGCGGAGAATTTGTTCAATATTATAATAATTTATATAAAATAAATTAGCTTTAAGGTTTCTAACACCACTTTAATTATACAAATTTAGGGGAATAGTTTGTAAGGTACGAACTATCTGTATATTGTTCTTACAAAAGAAAATTTACAGCCGTTTTTCAGATAAATATGAAATAAAATTACGAATTGACTTTGTATAAATTTTCCAACAAGTTGCAAAATAAAGTTATGGCGAAATTTCTGAAGAACTTGCTAAAAAAAATGCCCGAGTAATGATTAATTACACCTGTTCTCTTTAATCTATTACAAAACTATCGTAGGGGTTTTTTTTGTTTTTAATTTCACAAAAGATGTTGCACAAGCTTCTCCAGGCACCGAAAAAACCAATTAGCCAAATAATTATTTATGGACAGAATGTTTGTTACATAGTATGAGAATTCTTAAGATAGTTGGCCAAAGGTTTGTTAAAGAGCAATGTAATGCCCACATAACTTCTTTCGTACAACTTATCTTATAATTTTAAATATGGCAGGACCGTTGCGCTAGCGTATTATCGAGATACCACTCTGCTTCATGGTTGTTTTTTTCGGTTATTGGTAATTAAACATATGTATAGTGTTGTAGGTCCATCTGTTTAGATATTTTCTATATTTCTTAGTTGCATGTGTCTATGTCTATGTCTATGAATGTATGTTACTTTAGCTTAATAATAAATTTAACAAAAGACAACTGATATTATATAAAAATCATTAAACAATTAACTTATTCGCAGTTCAAAACTGATAGTATGGAAAAAGGCATTTTACAACTAAAAGTCTTAATAGGAATACTGATTAAATAATAATAATAATAATTCAAAAGCCACATACTTATGGTACAAATTATTTAAATATTTAACTTGAAAGCTTAAATAAATTAGTCATTATTATTGTTAGAGCACAGTAAGAGCAAATGAGAGTTGATAACAACAAGTGCAAATTGTCTAAAACAGTTAAAATTTTTGTTTAACTTAAACATGTCGACTGATAATTACGAACTATGCAAAATTAGAATTTTCGGGGTGGCGATTTCAATTGCAATACACCCAATTCTCTGGAAGGACCAATATTTGAAGTTGCAGGATCGTTATGACGGGCAGAATAAGTGCTGTAATTGATAACATTAGGACTAGGTTTAGCTAATTGCAGAGGTGCTTCGAATATCCTTGTATCGATTTCATTAAGGCAATAAGGGCATGCAAGATAGTTTTGATCCATTGACGATTCTTCGTCAGCAGTCAAAACTTTCGGACAATCATTTTGTTTGGTTAACAACTCTTCTTCGTTGGTTTCGATTTGCTTGCTGAGAAGTTCGCTGGAACACAGTTCGTGTATCGCATGGCCACAAGAACCCACTATTAATATGGCCGATTGGTTATACAAACGCTGATTGCAAACCACACAACGCATCATGGTTATCCACAGACCACGTTTGGCCTTTTTGTGGTACTTATGGAAGATTTCAGCCAATTCTTTTTCCATTATCTTTTGGCTAATTTCCATGGCGTTGGTTTCTTCTTTCGATTGGTGCAGCATGCTTAGGAGAAGCTCCTTAATATCACCAAAGCTGCCCGATACATTGTGTGTACTCATGACAAGTTGCACTAGATTCGGCAGATCCACGTGTTGCGATGCTTCGTGTAGCATGGACTTTGTTATGGATTTCAGTTCTTCCAAGGGCAGAATAAATTTCAACAGCTCCATCCACAGAGCTTCACGCTCTTTTGGCAAAAGTGCAGATTTCGGGCAGGCAGAAGAGCGCGAACATAAAGCAGAAACCGATTTGGCGCACTCAGCCATATCGGCTGCTTCAGCATTTTTCAAAATATCTAAAGAAATTTTGAAAGCTAATTTATAATCTAGCAGCTTTTCTGCCACGAAAGCAGCAGATTTGTAAAGTTTATATTCTTGTATTACATCCAAGGCTGGTCTAGTATAATAGCTTTCATTTCTTTTTAAAAACTCATCCACCTCTGAAGGTTCAAATTTGCACAGCAGCTCTAAGAGCTTTAATTTCTGATCGTCTAATACATTTTCATTTCTTTGTTGCAAATGTTTCAAGAAACTGAACAAAACTTCTTCATCGTCTGCCACCAGTTGCAACAAATCCGGAATTTTGTGTGAAAAATACAAGTCCAGAATACGTGTCGTTTCTTTGGCATCTAATTTTAACAGACGTTTCATATGCCTGCACAGTTGTTCATAGATTTTTCTTTTCTCATCCTTGTGATGACGTTCCATGTAAACAAACATAGTTTCGTGTCGCAGAGGATTGTTGAGGTAACAATCAAGGATGGTATCGTAGCGTTGTAGTTTTTCCAACAAATACTCTTCCACATAATGGCAACTGGCTTTCTTAGCCAACTCTAATTGTTCCTCATCGTTGGTTATGGCATCGAGGCAGTTATTGACCAGTAGTTCATGCCACGCATTTTCACGTTCGGAATGTAAGCGAGCACTTTCGTTTTCAATGCTCTCTTTGGATAAATAGTTTAAGACTTTTTCAAGAAGTTGAGTGTCAACTGGCAAACAGGATTGTGAGATCTGTTGAGCTATGAAATTAAGAAGGCAACCTATTTCGGACCACTGCAATGGAAAGGGTAACATTTTTTAAGTTAAAAAACATGTATATATGTATATGTGCGATAGCAAATTATTGTTTAGTGTTTAATGATTAAAAAAATCAACGAGAATTGAAAATAAAGATGTTCTAATTTAAGAAGCAAATTGACTAAATGTGAGGTGAATTAGCGCTTGGAGAGTCATGAGACTTATGAGAATAAAAATGAAAACAACAATTGCAAACTCACGGTATTATTTTCCGGCGTCATTATTTCCAATAGAATGTTAATAATCCTTTTGCGATGCTGGAAGCCCAACTCACTATTAAATTCTTTTTCCTGAAATGCCAGAGATATCACATTTAAAGTTTCACGTGTATCAAATTTCAATAAGGCTCTTAAATATGGATACGGCATCTCATTTGGCTCGCTGGTACTGGAATGCAGCGATGTCAAACATCTGAGTACATCATGTTTAACATTTTGTTTTAAATCTTCGGGTATATCGCCCTGCGGGTACCCGCGCCCGGCCAAGCAACTGGATATATAAACAAGTAAGCAATTGCCCAAATCGGGGTGTTCAGAATCTACCAGAGGAATGAGTTCGGTTAACGAAACAGTGTAATCGTGCAAAGCATTAGCATTTAAGAAGATTTGTGCTTTGTAGAGTTTATATTTTTTAGCCGCCTTGAGCACTTGGTTCAGGTCTAAGCAGGTCCAGTCCATTTTTAAAATAATTTCTTCCAACTGTGAAGGAGATATTTTAAGCCAATATTCCACAAGGGCTTGTGAAATAATTGGATTGACCCGATGAATATCATCGCTTTCTATATGTGCTGTAATGTGGTGTAGAAATAGTTCTTTATTTTGTAGACGTTCCCACAACTGGGTCCACAAAAGTTCAAGCTCTCCAATGGTTATAAGACATTTGATGATGGCGCCCAAGCAGTAATCAGGAGCTCGCGCAGAAGCCGCTATATACTCCTTGAACAACATAATAATACGTTCCTTGGCTTGAAGCTTTCTTTTGGGACGATCTCCGGCTGCTTTGAAGCCATCTAAGGCTAAGTCGCAGGCTTCCTGCCATCGTTGGTTTTTCACCTGAATCAAAATTTAGTAAAAATGGAATTCAAACTTGACAACGAACAGCAAGTTATCCACTTACCAAATACGTTATTCTTTCCATCCATGTCCTGACACCAATTGAATGCATCGTTTTTGATCCTAAAATATACAGCTGAACTCCTCGGTGGGCCAGAGAATTGTAACAGGCATGTGTGCCAGCCAAAGCCAAAGCAGGCGAGACATTTCCGCCTGTAGCCAAACCTTTAAATTGCGCAGAACCATATACCATACTGGCGTTTGCCAAATCTATACATTCCAATTCTTTGCTAGTGCGTACATCCAACAAGTGCAAAATTTCTGAAGTATCCAAACAACCCACACACTTTGGACCCAGCCAATGGGCGGATAAGAGATTTGTTTGCATGTTTATATGACGCAGTAAAAGGAGAGTGATACGTCCATGGGATATAAACAATTGATGAAAATACAGTTGGTTGCCACGACCCACTACCAGAACCGGATCTACAGATCTAGAGGTATCCGCAGCTTGTATTAATACCATTTGCCAGGCTAAAACAGGCAAGCAATCGGGCGGACCTTGTAGGAGATGATATTTAATAACCTTCAAGCGCGGTCTTATGGTCACTATAAAATATTTCGATAAGGTTGCCAGGGCCACTATACAATATTGATCTAATTCATGATGTTCATTGCTTTGACTTAGCAAAGGTGCTACCGCGCATACTTCACCGCGCGCTCCAGAAAACAGGCAACGTGTAGAGCAGCCTCTGACGCCCAGTTTGCGTGTGAAACTAAGTGACCAAACGGAACCTCCCGAATCAGCTGCTAAAGCCATGGCAGGTCTGGAAGTCCATTTGACATGGAGTACACCAGTATTTGGTGTAACAACGTCAAACAATTGACGCATCACATCACCACATTGGGTATCAAGCATTATTACCAGACCCCTGGCATATCCTGCCAGAAGACGATTACACTCGGGATTGTAGGACATCGATGATACTGCCCCTTGGCCATTTTTATCCTGATGAGCCCATCTCAGCGTTTGTGTTATATCAAAATTTAATATATGACCATGAGAAGTACCTACACCATAATAATGACTACAGACACAACAAGACGAGGCCATTCCAGCATTTATACGATCCGATGCTGAGGAAACTTGTGTAGATATGCCTTGTAACATGGTGTAGCGCAAAATGCTGCCACCGCCACCAGATCCTGACATTCGAACGCTGCTTTCGTCGGCAATAGAAGGTGTAGGTGTGGGTGGAGGTATGCCCAGCTCCGACGCTATGTCGGAATCGGCTTCAAATTCGCTTAGAACTGTTTCCAAAGAAGGCAAAGCTCCTGTCGGCGGTATGGAATACTCTACGTCATCCAGCTGTAATTCAAATTTGACCACATTAAATATGAATGTATCCACACACACATACTATGTCATCTAGATATGTATGTCACTTACTTCTTCCATATCGAGCAGGGATTCTGCAAGCAAACTGTCTGTTGAACCCCGATCCGAGCCCAAGAGCGAATTTAATGAAGGTGCTTTGAGTTCGTTCATTTTATCTTGTTGGCAAATCCAATTTTTAAACAAATTTGCTATATTAAAGCGGCTTTTATACGCCCCTCGGTAAAACTTTTCTTGTAGAAGTTGTTTGTTATTTAACAAGGATTCTATAAAAATAATGTGTCTAAATGCTTTTTGAATTTTCACATAATTTATGTGTTTCTTCCAAAACAATTATAAATCCTTTATATGTACATATAAGTACTCTTGTTAAAATTTATAAAAATTATAAAATAACACTTTATTTATTTTTTCACACAATTAATTGACTAAAAGAGAATATGCAATATAAAACAGAGTTGTCAGATTTCGCGAATTTGGGGCCAATTTGGCGACTTAATTGGCTGTAGCGAGTTATTGGTGATATTTTCATAATACTTTCCAATTATATCGGAAATTTCTGTTATAAGAAAAATCTACCTATAAAATATTACTTATTTACCTTATTTGACTTAGTATGAGTAAAAAGCATTTTTTTTTGGTAAAAATTCATTAACAAACAGTTATTTTCCTCGCATGATATGTTAATAATAAATAAGGCAATATACCCACTTGTGTAATTGTGAGTAGTATCAAAAAAAAAAAGACATTACAAACAATAATAATAATTATTGAAAAACTAAACATATGTGTATGTATTCCGGTGACCACGAAAATATACTTATTTGATACCAAATATCCGATTATTTTTTAGTTCTTGCAACACTGATTCCTTCAACAAATTCTTGTTATCATCGGGTTAGAAAATACAAAAAAAAAGTTGAAATGAGAAAAGAACAAATCGGAAGAAAGCTGGTAAAAAAGTTTGTGTGTTTTGGGCTAATTGGATTGGCTATAATCCTGCTGCTGGTAGCGTACGCCTCAAAGAAAACAATGACCAGCTGCATATTCTGTGATATTGTGTCTGGGAAATCGGCCAGCACAAAAATTGAATTTGAAACCGAAGAGTATGTTATATTTAAGGACATTAAGCCAGCCTCTACTTACCACTTTTTGTGCGTAACAAAACGACACATTGAAAGCCTAAAGGCCATGACAAAAGATGATATTCCATTGAGTAAGTACCTACATGTGGCAAAATGTATGTACGTATGCTGTTTTAAACAATGAACTTATTTTTGCAGTTGATCGTATGGAAAATGATTTGAAAAACTTTTTGCAATCCCAGGACATCGATATAAACGATGCACTGTTCGGCTTCCATATGCCTCCCTTTATAAGTGTGAAACATTTGCATATGCATGGCATATCGCCACGTTCGAATATGTCTTGGACGAGTAGTTTCATGTTCAAACCAAATTCCTATTGGTTTAAAACGGTGGAGGATGCTAGAAACTATTTAAGCAACAAAATATCTTAAAACAAAATAACCTTCCAAAGCAAATACATACATTGGTACCAAAATTTATAGCACAAATTTATGTTAATCAGCGATACTTTCAAATTCATACATAAACATCCACGTAACGTGTGTATTTTTCTGTTAAAAGTAAATTAAAACAGACAAAAAAAAAACAAGTTACTTTTATAACAAATAAATGACGTCACACAGCCGCTAAAAATAAAAACCGAAACAGACAAACAGAGCCATATGAAATGAAAATATGTACATATGTATATACCGTTATTAAAATTAAAAATATTACATCTGGCAGCTCGTCTTTTCGTTACTTGTAATAAAGAATTTTGCCAACGAAAGTAAAAGTTTTATATTTATGATTATTTAATGTTTTTTTAAATCACTAATAATTGAAATAAGGTCGAAAACAAACAAATTTTCTTTTCTATCTATTAATAGTAAAATCGAAACGTTAATGTAGTACATACATACATACATACATACATAAATATCGCCATAAGATAAAAAAAAAAAACTTGAATTGCAAAAAGTTCTCTTTTTCTTTGATAATGATGCACCATTTAATTTAAATAATAATTTGATTTGCATAGTTTTTCTTATTATAGTTTGTTGTTTCTGCTAAAGAATTTTACCTGCGTAACTTAGGGCTTTTATGAAATCATGTGATAAGGTATATGTATGTATGTATGTATGTATTCATAGGTATTTCTTTTAAGGTTTAAAACCTTTAGATTAGTTTAAACATTTATTATTTTGTATACTTTTTCAGAAAAAATTGTCGTAATCTTTTTACCTTTTTAGATACTTTTTTTTATTTTTTATGAAAAAAATGTTTTATAATATTTTTCCTGAAAAAGTTTTCCCAAGAAAAACGAAACATCGAATAAAAATAATTTACCTGCCTTTGCATACGTTGTTCACATAAGTTTTTAAAGCTTAGAAGATCTTTTCTAATCAGTAAGACAATACGTAGAGACTCACAGTACCTTAAACAAATTGGTCAACAACGATTTTACTAGCGAAATTTTTTTACAAAAAGCTTAAAGAATATTACAAATATAATTAAAGAATTTTCTTTAATTTTTTATAACAATTTTAAATTGGAAAACAAATGGAACTTGCAAAATAATCGACACATGAGGTGAACAAGACACACAAAGGAGTATCGAAATTTTAAGAAATATAGATTTGATACATATTTAACCACAGGCTCAATTAGTTTAAAGCAGAGACTAAACAATCAAATTTTCGACCTTTGACATCGAACAAGTTTTAAAACCTACTGCACAAAATTTTTTTTTTAATAAATATTAACTTTAGTCCCAGGATGGCAACATTCGAGATTGTGGCAGCCTCAAATAGAAAAACTGCCGTTAAAAGTTAATTGCAGGATTATCTTCCCGGTAACCTATTGCTTGCTCGCGGTTAGTTTAAAGGGTTGTAATAATGAAAAACGATTTAGACGTCTGATAAACTCATACCTTCAAAAAAAGGAATGAGAAAAAACAGCTTAACAGCTGATTTCACGCAGTGAACCTCCCTTGTAATGAACATTCTAACAAATGTATGTACATATTTATGACAACTTCAGTTTAACAACATTGTCCTGCGTAAACAATCTAAAAATGTGGCAAAATAAGCAACAATTTACAACTTTTACAAATATTATATTTATAATAGTACAATTTTTTAACAAATCTGAGTGTTTGCAAGAAAAAGGTACGGACGGCAAGCCCTTGGCGAAAGCAGCAACATTCCATTTTCCCGAATATGCCTACAAGGAAACTAGTAAAAATGTATGTAGGTCAATTAAATGAAGAACAATTTATTGATTTCTTTAGCCGAACATGAAAGCAATAATTATTTAACTTAGTTTCCTTTTATTTTTAACTTGTTTAAGCAGGAGTTGACCTACCATGATTTCGAAGTTGCTTGTGAGCATCACGTGGCCTGCGAAAATTTGGAGAGCGTTAAACGAAAAGCTTGTGTTAGACGTTGCATATCGTACTCTTGCTATCAGGATATATACGCGTTTGATGAGGTGTGTTTGGCATAAATATTTTGCTAGATTCAAAAACCATTATTAAATTGATGTAGATTTAAAGTAGACAATTTAAAATTCGTTTTTGCATTCCCCTAAAGCGGTTTTTAATTCATTCTTTTTTCCTTTTTTTTGATCTCAACTAGCTTGAAGAAGGTGAAATCGATGTGCGCCTTAATTCGTTTAAAGGCTGTGTGATTCAAAGAACCGGTAATACAAACCGACGTGCCACCTAGCACAGAGCCTTGCGTTTGCAGTTCGATGAATTTCTTCATGAATTGCATTGGAAGTTTTCGAATTTACTGAAACATTTTACATAGGAAGCAGTATTAATTTTCATGATTTCTTTTATTATGATTTTAATGTAACAGGATGAGAAATAATAATCAGTTATAGTCATTCAATTAGAATTGATGAAAGGAAGCAATCAAATGGTATTTAAAGGCGTTATAATCGAGAACATTATCACGTTTTTCATTAATACATTATTGACGCCGGGGCTAGAAACTTAATGTGTCTATAAAATTTTGTTTGGTAAAAAAAAAAAATAAAATTAGTAAGTTACAACATCCATCAAATCTGAAGAAAACTGATTATTTACGATTTTTTTAAAATTTAATCAACACACCTTTTTTTACTGGGAATCGTTTTCAATTTTGGTTTCTATAATACACCTGTATTGCTCACTTTGATAACGCTAACTTTGACAAACTAACAAGATCAGAGAGTGCAAGCAGCCAAAAAATCCCCTGATGTGGCAAAACCACCTGTTGAGAATGAAAACAATGATTTGAATAAATTATAATAAACGGCTTGAGCCCCAAATTCTATTTCAATGGAAGAAAATTATGTACTATTTTAATAACCAAAAAAAACTTTCGAGTACCTTTTGATTCTGCGTGGCATTTTTGTGATTGATATTTTCTTGGCGTGATGGATCGATCATCAGTTCTCGTTATTAGTTTGTTATTTCGTTTCGTAACACAATCAACAAATATGCATTTATTATACACATCTAGTTATTAATTAATATTATAAATTTATTAAATTATAGGCTTTTAATATTAAATATAATAAATTTTTAATAATATAATAATAACCTACACATAAAATTAAATCTTATTCTCACAACAAAGTATGGCCGGGTGTACGAGTATGATGTGTGTGTGTTTTTTTTAAATTTTTTGCTTTTCAGCTGTTTGTTAATAAAAACAAAAAAATTAAAAGTATTTAATAAGTGTGTGGTTTATAAGTAGGTGTTTTTTTTTAGCAGTATCTAAAAAATTTCATCTCTTCTTAGACATTTGCTTGATATGAAAATCTTGTTATTTTCCCTGTAGCTTTGCATAGCGTTGAACGCTAAACCAAGCTAAGTCAAATTGTTAAGTCTGAGATTTTTAATAGCTAAAGATTGTCAGAGGAACCTACACAAACATATATAAATACATGTGTGGAGGTATTAGTGTAAATTTGTTTTAAGTACTGACAAGCTTTCTGTTGTTGTGTTTAACGTTGGGCGTTCCGATGTGTTAACTGGGTTGAAAATTGTAGGGAAGAGTCAAAAAATTTCAATTAGATTCTGGTTTTTCGTGTAGCCAGGGTCGAAATATGGGCAAAGTTGAGGGATAATGCGTGTCTGGCTTTAGCACCGAATCTGGCCAAGTATTCGATATATCATTGCCCGTGGAACGGAATGGATAAGTGGCCAAGACAATGGGTAATTGCAGCTTAATCTCTTTCTCCAGCGACTTGGGCTCAATCACAAAGAATACATCGTAAGATATCTTAATCAAATGGCAGCCATGCAGGTTAGTCGGCGGCAATGGTGGCACATACAAGCTATCATTTTGCCATTCGTCTTTGCCGCCGGGACGTATTTTGCCACGCACCAGCACAGCCAGAGCACGTTTTTCCGTTTGCACCACTTTGCCGCGCGCCAAATATTCTATGGTCTGCAAAATAGTTACCAAGTGCTGAATTCGAAGCACATCGTATTCTATAAATTCACAAACTTTACCTCTGTAAGCGAAGCTTTAGTCCGTTTTATGGTGGCATTGCTGTGATTTGAGATGAAGGCGGTCACTAGAACGCTTTCACCGGGCACATAGCCTCCGCGGTCCAAAGCTACACGACACTTAACCACGCCACCGCCCACACAAGCCACGCCCATTTTATGCTCCACTTCACAAGTAAACGGTTGCTGAAATCAAATTACAGTTATTTATTTTTCACTAAAAAGGCCGCTGTTTAAAACTTACGGCCAGTATGGGCTTTTCCATGTTCAAATCAATGGGATTCATGACAATAAATACTTGATGATTTTTGTGTATCAAGCCGTTCGGCTCCCTCAAGGCCGCTTTGCAGTAGTACTGTATCCAACCATAGCGACCCAGAAATGTTGACGGCAGGCCCAAAGGAAGACCTAGTTTAAAGGGGAAACTGTGTATGCCGGGCGACAAAACAGTAGGACCCTGATCAACGTCACCCAACAGACGCATACGAAAGTCTATATAATTTTCTTTGTCATAAGTGCCACGTTCCTGACGGCCAGTACCCGCTCTAACAACACCTTCGCCAACCACATGAAAATGCAGACCCAGGGCTGGTGTATCATCCTGCAGCTCCAGCAATACACGACCCGATAGAAATTGTCCGGGAAAATACAGCAGGGATGTATTATCGAAAATAATTAGAAATTTTAAAAGTTTACGCGGCATTTTTGTGCACGAGGATGATAAGTGTCATTTATTGATATATTCCCTTTAATAAAAACACCGAGTCACATTTCCGCTCATATAAGAGACAGATCTGTAAATAAATTTCAAAGTAAAAGTCAATAGATATTATTTTAAATTGCTAAATAATTTAGAGTTAAGGACTTTAACTGTGTCTTGACAACAAACAAAATAAGGAATGATTCGTTCCTTCAAATCGCATTTGTAACTTAAACGCACATTGAAAATATGTAGTTCGAATTAGAGGCAAAGTGTAAAAACGTGTCAAACGTGACTGATTTTTAAGAAAAAATTAAAGAAAATTACTTATCAATTTGATATTGGTTTTCGTTTCCTATAGCTTATTCGAAAAAACCTTCCACAACGAACAGCTTCGCCGGGCATCTGGTTATGACCGGACAAGTTTCATAGATCCATTAGTTTCTTCGTACATAAAGGACTCTCATAACAGGACGAGACTAATAAATTATTATTCAAAATATATCTTGTCAACGAACAGAGTTTTTACAGCTCTAAATTACATGCGTATTAGTGTTAGTTTTCTATTATATATATATTGGAGAATCCCTCCCTTAACGCTTAAAGGCTTGACCTCTCCCGATGTTAAGAAACACTAAGAAGAAATAATGATGTTACACTCAAAAACAAAAAAAATAACTTAAATTCTAAAATTTGTTTACAATATGATAAAAAAAACAAACAATTATAACAAGAGAAATTTGCTTTTAATTATTAAAATTGAAAAAATCTTCTAGCCTGAGTAAATTTTTTTCTTGAGTGTAGCGGACTTGACAATTTTTTCGGTTGCATATATTTTTGAGCTAAAATTAAAATTCTAAAATTACTCTATATGTACATCTGTATGTATGTATGTATGTATATTAAATTTAACCTGAGAGACCTATTGTTTAGATGGTGCCAGAAGTCTACCCTTCTACTATCGTTGTGGACTGTATATTTTGCAAACACTCAATTGTTTACTTTTCCATAAAAAGTACCCGAACAGACCTATTCGACGGATGGACAGTGGCGGGAAGTCAATCATTCTCCACTGTCGTCGTTTTGAATTCTACGTTCTGTGTTTTAATTCAGAAATTTAAATGTTTGCTGATCTTGGCTGAGCGTTACCATAAGAAAATATGCAAAATGCTAACACACACACACACACACACACACACACACACACACCTATCCAAGTACATGCTACAAACATTTTTTGAACATGAGTGGGCTTTAAAATCAAGGTCAAAAACTCACATCATCATTATTATACTTTTAGATGTGTTTAGGTGTGTGTGTGTGTGTGTGAATTTGTATGGGCAAACAAAAGTCGGGCTTAAATGTTATTTACCTTTTGTTTTTTTTATCTTACTTTTTTGTTTGTCCGTTTCATATTCAAAGTGTAAATGTGTTTCTGTAAAAACTTTATCATTTATTTTGCTTAAGTATGAAGGGGATACATATGCACATAGATTCAGAACGAACAGACTTAGTTACGAGTATACAGTGCGCAACAAAAGAATCAGGCATGTTCTGCAAAGGAGTTCTGCACCAACAAAGAGTACTGAAATGGCATGATTTTAAAACAGTGAAGTAACTGACCGACGACCATTTGGAATCACTTCCATTTGTTATAATTAATTCAATGAAAATGTTTTCATATATGTATTTTACATGGTGTAACTTCTATTTATGGATGGATCGGGTAACGTGTTATTCTTCTTTCGAAATTTAGGCTGTTAAAGCATTTACCAATTTAGTTGTCGGCCTGCGGCTGATGGTAAGGAACGTCACGTTCGAGTGTGTAATTTTGAAATCTGCATAAAAACTAAGCGGCAAACCAAATACAATTCACATGCACTTCAAAGGGCACTTTTACAATCATTTGCATACGATTAAATTATTTTGCAAATGGCAAATGTTGATTTTAATGATGGGTCGCACACAGCGGCGCTTTGCACAACGGAATCATTTCACTTAACAACAGTTTTCACTTTTTCTTTATTAATATGTGCAAGTAAATATGCAATTTTTAATATAACATGTTCAAACTTAGCAATTCCTTTAACTTCCTTTAAAACTACTGAAATGTTTATGAGTGTTTTTAATGAATTATTTCAAAAATTTCCCATTTTGTTTAAATTAAAGTGTGTGTGTGTGAGAGTGTGTATGGACGTGTGTGTGTGTGTGTTAAATAGTTTTCTTTTGTTTAGGAAGTTGTTTAATAAAATGTATTACACACTTCAGTCATTCGCTTTGCGGTATGATTGTAATATTTATTTAATTGTTGGAATTTTAAATTACCAACATATAAATTAAACATTATTTGTTTATCATTTTTCTTTATGCTTGTATTTTTTGTTGTATTTGTCTATTCCCTTCCATAGTGGTTTAAATACTCCGTACATACATCAATTAACTGACTTTTTTTTAAGATTCATTTTTGGCTCACGTAATTCACATTCAACTGGTTATACAGGGTCTCTCCTTCATGTAGCTTTTGTTGTTATTAACTTGTTGTTGTTGCGGCAGTGTTGGCAGTTCTGTTTTCTGAAATACTAAAAAGTACTTTTTACACACGCGCAGTCATTTTTATTGTGGTACTGGAAACTTTCGACACTTTTGTAAAAGATTAGAGAAAAAATACTCCAGTTTCTCCTAATCTATTACAAGCTCTCGAATATTTCCAGCACCGTAACAAACACTGACTGTTTCACTAATTTTTGTTTTTCAACAATTTTAACGTTAAATTTTTTGATAATATCTTTTTTATTTTGCTACTTGAACGATTCAGTCCAATAAAAGCCTTATAAGGTAATGTTCTCAGCCGCGTTTTTTTTTTGCTATTGTTATTGCGTATACATATTCAAGCTTATGACGTCTCTCGAGGTATTCGTCAGTTTCTAATAGATTAAAGAAAATTTTAGTATTCTTTTTTTAATGGCTCTCGAAGATTTCGAGAATTTTCTTTGCTGTCTTAAAGAAATTTGAACGTAAATATTTGAAATATTTTTTTTTGTAATCTGTTTTATTTGCAATCTATTTTATAAAATTTAAAATAATAACTGTCTGACTGATCATTTGAAAAAGAATATATTTTGAAATATTTGAAATAAATTTCTTTTGAAAGCGTTAATCAAATTTAAGTCGTTCAACATTTTTTTCTTTTCATTTTATATTAAAGGCCACATATGAAATAGAATAGATGTTCCATTTAGAAGTGTTTTTTTTATTTTTGTGTTTCACAAAATTAGAAAATTCAGCATATGGAAATATTTTGGAAGAAACATCAATTTGTTTGTTCTCCGAGCAGGATGAAACAAAAACAACTCGAGCTTAAATAATATTGCAAATATAGTACAGTGGGAGCCACAGTCAAATATTTACCATTTAGGTCTTTGTAACTTTTCAAAAACGAGTCTCAACAAGTACACCATTACTTTTTTATTATTCATTTACAAACTTCTCTTCTTTTGGTTTATCTTTTTCAGAAGTATGGTTATGGTGAATCGCTGAAAAAAATTCCCATAGATTACAATGTGCATATGTCCATATACATGTACAGATTTTCAAATATAAGCTTTTCGTTAATGGCAATCTTCAATCTTATTTTTTAATTAAAAGTCGGCCTAAGCGGATTGCCCGTTATATTTATAAATATGTACCCACGTACATGTATGTTTAGATATATGCCATTAATATCCTTATAAGAAAAGAAATGAACTATCCTTAAGCAAAAACAACACAGCAACTTATTTTACAAGATTGTTGTAAAAAATGCAAAGGGCAATTTCGGCGCTTGCAAGTGCGAAAATGTACAAAACAGTACGAGGAGTACCATCAATGATGATATTCAACATTTTCATCAGTTACTTTAAGTTGTGTCAATAGTCTGGGTGTTCAAACATTTAATATACAAAACAAAACAATAACAACAACAACAGAAACAAATGAATTTACGTTACATATGTACGTTGTGCCAAACGCTTCACTGCATTTTAAGTACTTTAACTTCCCGAACAACAACAACAACGAAACAGCAACAGCACCGACACAACTCACACACACACACACAAACACACACAAGCACATGCATAACAGCAAATGATCATTACAATTAAATCATCGCCATCATCATCATTGTAATAATATTCCAATGTAAACTTTAGGTTAAAAAAGATGCATTTAGCGTGAAATGACAATAGAATTCAAATCCACGCACTTCTTGAAACCATTACAATTTACTCCGACAACTGCGGGGGAGACTTGTTATTTTTATTCTAAACAGAAAAAATAATGATTTATACAAAAATTTCGGTTTCTTCTTTTGTTTTTGAACATTCAATTCAATATTCTTTTGGTTCTTGTTTTGCTCTAACCCAAAAATATAACTCACTTTTTTTGTTGTAAAAAAAAAAACACACACACACACACAAAAACTAGAAAAACGCGTATTTTGTTTAGCGATATTTGAACGTAACTAAAGCACTTAACGGCTACACGTTAATTTTTAGACTGATCATTTCGTTGTGTTTCAGAAACTAAACAAGTCTTAAAAACTTAATTTTTGGCCATGTTAGCAGAGAGAGAGCTTAAACAAACTAAGAGACATCTTAAAGAGAGAATAAAAACTTGCAGAGATGGGGCAAGCGAGCAAAGATTATTCGAAAAGAAACCGCATCTCTGTCGGTGTTGTAAGAATATATGTATATGTATGTACTTATAAGCACAGTGTACGTTCAATAGGGCGCAGTTTCGTTTCCAAGAATCTACAGTGGAACGAAGGTCAATATTCAATAGCACGAATTAAAAATTGTTTGCTATTCCATAATACAAATAGCGGTACTTTTGGTCGGCGGTGAACTGCGTAATCGTCTTCTGTTGTTCCAAATTGGATACCTGCGAAATATTTGCAGTAGAAAATATGCTAGAAGCACCAACTTTATTTGCACTATAAAAAATCGGGGGCCACAAATTTTAGTTGCATTCGAAAGTGGATTTTATAACAAAGAGAGAACTTCTTATTTCACTAAGAAGTAGGCAGTTAAAAGAACAAAAAAATTCTGAAACAATAACAAGAATTTTCCAACATTACGAAAGCATCTGTATTATATAATTCACACTATATACATATATATTCAGTATATTTTATGTAACCCCTATACAAACACGCATTTTGTCGCGTACAAAGTTGTATGTGTCGCCCACAAACTATACAGCAATATTATTGTATAAATCGATTTGATAAAAAATTGGAATGGGTAAATCTCTGATTTGGACGCAAATTTAAATATATGCGCGACAACTGAAGCGAAAATAGAAACCAAATGTCATAAAGTTTATACAAAATTCTCGTATTTCTTAAATTTAATATCTGACTAAAATATTATAGCGTTTTAATCATTCTTACAAACAATATTGCACGATTCACGTACCGAAAAAAAATCGTATTGAAAACATTCCTGCTTATTACGGCTCTCGAAATATTGGAGAGTTGGTAATAGATTAAAGAAAATTCGAGTGTTGTTTTTTTTTTTAATATTTTACATGCTCTCGAAGATTTCTATAAGGAATACAATATTTAAGCTTTTTGTTCAATAATTTTACCCTCTAAGGATCTTTAAAAACTTGCTGTTTTATACTTACACTGGACGATGTTGAAGTCCTAAATGTTTCGCCTAAATAAATCAATTAATTTTTAGTAAAATTTTTTAATTAACTTCGCGGCCAACCAAAAAATTTAATTTCGAAACTCAATTAAATAAAGCGCATTCGAAAAATCTTTGCAGAACTTCTTGCCCATTGTAGACATTTTTTTCACAATTTTTATCACTTAAATTCTGTATTTAATTATTCATTTAGTCCATCAAAGTTTTTTTTTGTTAAATGTCTCCTTCCATGCGGCATCAATAATATCATCCTCTATTTTAAATCAAATTTGTTGTCCTTGTTAAAAAAATATTCCTAAATTTTTGTTCTTTTTCATTTTGACTGATCGTTTCTTCTGCTGCGCCTGAAAGAAAGTGTTGCAATAAAAACATGATTTAAAATTAGTTTTAAAGATAATTTCCATTTAGTTATTTATTGTATTTAAGTATTTAATTGCTAATAATATTTTCCTTTTTAAATTTAATTCTTTAAAGGCATACACACAAAAATATGTATTTTTAAAAGAAAGTTAAATTTTTGCCACTTTTTTCTTTTGGTTTAATTAAATAATAAAACTTTAGAGATATTGTTTTCTTTTGTAATACCATCCGTATTCACAACAATGTAATGGTGCAATAGGTACGTAAATGTAATTCTTTTTGTTAAATGTAATGAAAGAAGTGCTGAAGAGTTAAACGACGTTAAGCTTTAAATATTTATATTGGACATGTATTGTAAATAATGGCAAAAACAAAACAACAAAATATATTTATCAAAATAATATCCTTTGCTTTTGTTTCTGTGGTTTCTAGCTTGGAAATTTAGTATCTATGTATGTATATTTTTAATTTCTAGTAACATTGTTTGCTTGTTGGTTTCATAAGCAGCAGTTGATTTGCTTTTCCGTTTTATTTTATTTGTATGACTGGCAGTCGATGATTTTCTTTTTGTATTGTTTATATGTAATTATCTTGCTTTTTGTATGGAAATCTCTTGACAGTGTGTTTAGTTTGTTTCAGATCTGATGTTTGTTTAAGTATTTTTTATTCGGTGTAATTTGATTTTTTTTCTAATTTTTAAATTAATTTATTGTGATTTAATAATGACGTAATTTTTTTCGATTTGATTTATGTTTTATTTTATAATTTGATAACTTTTTGCTTGGCGCAGTTTTAATTCCTAGGCTAATTCTAAGCGTTTCATTTCTTTAAACAATTCCCGGCCCATTTGTGCAGGGCTCCTGGTCACAATAACATTGGCATTTTCCAAGGCTTTGATTTTATCACCGGCGCCACCTTTACCGCCCGAGATAATGGCACCAGCATGACCCATCCTTCGGCCTGGTGGGGCAGATATACCGGCAATAAACGAAACTACCGGTTTAGCTTTCATGCCCTGTAAGTAAACATTGTATTAGTATAATTCTCTGGGGGCTTTAGTTTTTTTTTTTTTTTACTTACAGTATTGTGTTGTGTCAGATATTCTGCCGCTTGTTCTTCGGCTACACCACCGATTTCACCAATCAATATAATACCTTTGGTGTCGGGATCCTTAAGGAAGATCTCGAGACAGTCAATGAAATCGGTACCGTTGAAAGGATCGCCACCAATACCAACACACAGCGTTTGACCTAAACCAACTTCGGTGGTTTGATTGACAGCTTCGTAGGTCAAGGTACCGGACCTTGATACTACGCCAATCTTGCCACGCTTGTGAATATGGCCGGGCATAATGCCAATTTTGCACTGCAAACAATGTTGTAAGAAATATATTGATGTTTGTTTAATGCTTTTGAAACGATTTGTAAATTCTACAATAGTATAATATTTGGTTATAATGAAATATTTGGCTGAATTCCGAGTCTTGCGAAAGATTTTAAACGAAGAATAACTTTTGAATATGGCTATTAGGTAAATATAGAAAAAGTCACAAGTATGAAAATTAACCTAAACTTTACCAAAAAAGAAAAAAGAAATTCTAATTCTTATAACTATTTCTCTCAGTATTTTTGGTTTGTTTATATCAAATACCGGCTGAAATTGAAATTTCCATTGCTTTTAAGTGAGATAAACTTGCTCCAGAAATCTCTTCTACTTAAAACAGCTTTCACTGCTTTTAATATTTTTAAGCTTCCCTGATTTTAAAAAAAATGTTTAAACATAAAAAGTTGACAAAATGTCAAAAACTTGGCATATTCAAATATTTTAAATTTACCTATTATTTTGATGCTCTGAGAGCATTTTGAAGAAGAAAAACACATAAAACCACACTTTAAAGTTTGCTTCAACCTTGACCTTAAAAGGCAATTTTAAAATATGTATATTAATTAATATCCCTGTTTATTTATTTATCGACATGTTTGAAATACATTTCAGAGCTTGCTAGAATGCAGAAGGTTAATTTTATCTTTATTATTATCTGTTTAAAAGTATCGATATGATTGTTTAGTTCGAAAGTAAATAACAAAAGGTTAAAAACTTCAATGAATGATTCACTAAAAGCAATCAGCTGGTTATTAGAAAGCTCGTCATTGTAAAAACGTTTCCTTTTTTTATATACGGAGAACAACTGCCTTTGAAACCCATTTCCTATTGATGCATATAATACTCGTATGTGCATATAAAATAGAAAAACAGGCAAAATGGGAACATACATAAATATTTCTTGTATGAATGCAGCGATAAACATATAGAATAATAATGAATACAAGCAGTTAAAGAAGCCTATAAGATGCATAAAGTAAACAAAGTTCATTTTTATTATCAAAAAGTGATGAACTTTGATTTGTGAATACATATTGAGTGAACGAAAAAACAGCTTGTGTATTTAAAAACGCACATGTGTTTGTATTTATATATGTACGTGTGTATTAATTTAACAACTTCTGGTGCTTATCAATTATTGACAACTGACAATGCAACGCATTAATAAGATTTTAAGCTATTTTCTGGCTTGATTCAAATATTAATCACTTTGTTTTCTTCATTTTACAAGTTTCTATTTTCTATTAGAGTTTGGATATAAAAATTGTGCATTGATTTAAAATTCAAATCAAGACTAAACTTAACTAAAATACAAATATGTAGCTAGAAAATTGGCGCATAAAAATGTAATATTTGATTCAATTAATAAAATTAGACACAATTTTTTGCAATTTTAAAATTCGATTTCGGGTGTTACGATAAAGCGCCATAGGTATGAATATTTTAGTTTTTTATAATTATTTACTGTCATGCCTTTTATCTCATATTATTTAGCTGGAGGATCAAGTCTACAAACTTACCCTTTCGGGAGCAATGATACCGGGGCAGTTGGGTCCGACCAGACGTGATTTGCTTTGGCTTAGCAAGGCATTTTTCACGCGCACCATGTCATGTTGTGGTACACCTTCGGTGATGCAGACAATTAAAGGTATTTCAGCATCCAAAGCTTCCATAATGGCAGCTGCAGCACCAGGCGGGGGTACATAAATTACAGTAGCATGAGGGTCTGTGGCTTTTTTTGCTTCAGCCACCTACAAACATAATGAAACATTTTCAAATTTAGCAGTCCTATCAATTGAAATATGTATGTACTATATACTTACACTGGCAAAGACAGGCAAACCCAAGTGGGTGGTACCTCCTTTTTTGGGGGAAATGCCACCGACCAGTTTGGTGCCATATTCCAAGGCCTGCTGACTGTGAAAAGTACCTTGTTTGCCGGTAAACCCTTGGCAAATGACTTTTGAATTTTCGGTCAACATAAGATTGGCACGCGTCTTATGATACTGGGTATTGTGGCGTACAGCAGATACCAAACCATCTAAAAACAAAATGCAGATATGAAACAAAATTTAATTGAAATAAATTAACAACATTTTAACTAATTTGTGCTAGTTGGGTTTCGTTCGCATACATATTTACAGACACTCACTCAATTACAAAAATCACGGCCACTGACACTACTATTTTCATTTTCTTTCTCTTCTACTCTTTATCAAGGTCTAATTTTGTCATAACTTTAAATCTACTTTCATTCCTATTTATAATTGTCTTATTTGAGAAATTCAATCGCACACAAATTGTTGACCTCATTATTATTTAATATTCGATTTTTCCTGTGCACACTGCAAACACCGGTGTAATTATTAGTCTTTTTTGCTAAATTTTTCACTTTCGTTATATAATTTTTTGCTTTAGTTTCACAGCGAAATAAGTTTGCTTTGCTTAACGTTTAGCGCAAATACTTACCGCGTACTTTAAGCAAAACTCTCGAGCTTGCAGCCATCGCTTGTTTGGCAATTAATGAGTTTTTATTTTATTATACTTGAGGAAAAATGCAATAATTATGCAAAATGTTTGACAAATGGATATTTGTCTTGTATTTCTTTCGATCGTTCGTACGCGAACCAACAGCTTTTCATGAGAGCAAGTCGTCTGTCAGAGATGGTGAAATGTCATATTTATTTCTAGTTCTAAAGATGGTAAAACTACAAACTTCAAAAATTTTTTAGCGATTACATATTTTGCTGATACAACGATTATTACATGGTTGCTTTTTAGATGTGTGGCCAAAAGAAATTTCATTTGGCAAAAATGTGACCGTTATATTTAAATGTTGCAACTATAATAAAATCTTAAGAATGTTTTTGTAAGAAAATAAATTGTATTAATTAAGTAGTTATCCTAATAAACTGCATAATTTATAAATAAATTAGATCGCACATAATTTTTGAATCAAAAAATTAAATTAAAAACAAATTCATGAAAAAAATAGCTAAAATCATTAATTATGGAAAAACATTGAACTCCTAAAGGCTAATTCAAGTACATACATAGTTGTAGTCAGGAGTAGTTTTTCCGATTATATAAAACTATTTCAGCAAACTAAAATAATCAAAACATGCAGATGTATACATGGATACTTACATATCGTTCGCTGAAATGCAAAGCCATATATCAAGCGTTTTTACTACTTTACATTAGAAAGGAAATAAGGTGTTGTTTATTGACGAGTAAATACAACAATGACAATTAAGTATAACATTTCCAACATTCCAACGATATGAGAGTCAAAAATTGAGAAGGACAAAAGGATGTTTTCCATGTGCATCATAATCAAGTAAAAAATTTCGAATTTGCATTTCATAATTTGAATAATTCCATTAATTGAAAATTTGGCAGAAATGTAGCTTTTTTAAGGTTTCAGAGTAAATGTATGCAAATAAGCTTTTTTCACAGAAACATTAAATGATTTAATTAACCCAATAGTTCTTAGAAATTTGAAATCTAAAAAACATTGTTTTTATTATCTTTTGTTGTTTTGAAAATATTTAAAATAAACGTACCATACCGAGAATATGACAAATAATTTTGCATTTTTCGTTTTATTTTCTTGTTAATTAATTCAGTACAGACAATTTCTCTTCAACATGGAGAGACACAAAAGAGCCTAAACATTTTGTAACTGGCAGTCTTCACGGGAAATTTGTATATTTGTAAGTTTTGTTTTTGTAATTGTCAAATTTATGTTCGACCAATTATCAATCACAAATGCGAAATTTGATTTTAATCAGACAATATACATACACATACATATGTACATATGTATGTATTGGTTTAATTCGTCTGGTATAATAATATGGGATATAAAATATAGTGTTGCCAACTTTGAAATTTCAAAACCCACCAAAGTGGAGAAAAAACCAACCTTTAAAAAACGCAATAACTTTAGGATTTCTTGTGTTTATTGAAGACATTTTGGGCACCAACTAAGGAATTTTTCGCACCAAGAATTTTGGAACTCACCGAAAATGGTACGAAACAACAAGTTGACAACGTTGATAAAATAAGTGCGGTGTCCATTTTCTTATGGAATCAAAACTAAGGCGAGATCAAAATCAATTTAATCAATTAATATGCACATATGTACATACTACATAAAATACATACATATGTACATATATACAATATATGGCTTATTTATTTATATGTATATACATACATATGTATATATTTAGTTATTTGTACCAACTAGGTATTTCTTATGTTACTTTACCAAAATAAAATAAATGAAATTGATTGTTCGGGTGTTTCAGTTTGTTGACTTAATACTGTGCACCCTGTACGTATAAAAGCTGTTCCGAACAAATGGAATATTAGCATCTAACTTCATTTGAAAATAAATTAATCACAACGATACAAAAGTTCTATTTACACAAGATCTTTGTACAAACATACTTACACACACACATACACACATGATTTTATTGTTTGCTAAGCCAATGCGATCCCCTTATTTATTGCACTACGACACAAAAGTCTTTCTATTCTTAAATAATTGGTTTTTAATATTTTGTTTTTTAATTATTATTTCTTGCTTCATATTCTACGACTAAAAGTGTCTCTTTGTATATAACAAACATGTGTACATGCATAAGAGAGTACAGAGATGGAAAGTATTATGCTAAACAACAGACATTGAGTCGCACTAATGTCTTATTGAACTTCATTAATTACATATCAAAATTTTCTAGATATAGTATGTATGTATGTGTGGGTCGATATTTCGCTATTACCCACCTACTCATAATTAGACTTGTGAACTTAAGTAATGTTTACTTACCTGGCATGAAGGCAGCTAAAATGTTACTGCTGCACTTAACTACGCGCTGTCAAAATAGAATTTTAAAATTGCTTTGTGTTCAAGGTTTAGTCGAAGTAAACGGAAATAATTCTGATTACCAGTTTGTTGTTTTTACTTTTCCAATAAAATTAATAAAATATATTTTACGTTATATTATATAATAAATAAATAAATATTCTTTAGTTAGAATGTAAGTGTTCCCTAAAAGTTAACGTTAGTGATAATTTATTAAGCTTGCATTATCATTTGATATATAAATGAATCGCACTTATTAGTTGATTTAATGCATACCTCCCAGGTCTGATATACAAATGCGCCCATTATATGTAGAGTCTACATACATACATACATTGTAGACATACATATGTATGTATGTAAATGTTTATACACAATATTTTAGTGTGTCCACCCAACAATTATGTTCGAAAAGCTGAATCATTCATAAACTTGTGTTAGTGTAGGCTGAAACTGTGCAGTAGATAATTACGGAGGAATGAATCCTTGAATGAAATTTTCTGAAACGCTTAGTCCAAAATTAATCAAAAATTTTTCTGCCTCATTTCTCAAAATACTGTTTACACGAGATAATATGGAAATATAGAATTTTCCACACTTGCAGCCTGGTTCATAACTACTTAACAACAAATACAATGTTGTGTTTTTTTTTTGTAATCTGTTTTATTTGAAATCTATTTTACAAAATTTAAAATAATAAGCAAATTTAATAATAATTAAAAACATATCATAACTAAAAAAAACAGCTCAGTAAACAACAGTTGTCAACTGTAGCACTATTTACATAAATACATCTTAAATATTATTTTCTAAAAGGTAGGTCAAGTTCATGTACCCTTTGTAACCTACGCACTTCGTTGCTATCGTCTAATAAATTGATGGCTAGCACATTGGAATGATGGCTAAGTCGGTTTAGATATCTGTCGCTGAAACGATTAATTTCTTCTTTGACCATTGCGATGCTAAGATCTTAATGAATTTCTGACGATAAATTTCTCACTTCAAAATGTTCCCACTAAATTGCTTTGCATATTACATATATAGAAATATCGACCAGAATTTGTAAAAATTTGTGCCAGACATTTTGTAATTTTTGAATGTCCTGCACCAAAAGACCTCAAGTCCGAAATACATAGTTATCTAAGAGTTCAATATCTATTTGAGATTAAAATTCGCCAAATTGTTCAGACAGATTAACAGAAACAATTTGAACAAAATTTGTTCTGTGGGTAAGCATTTTGTGGACACAATTCATGCATTTTTGTTTTTGTTTTGATCGCGTGCTCGTTTTGTTGTTTTCAATTTAATTGTTGTTGTTGAATTTAACTTACTGTAACAGTCATATTTGTTTGTAGTTTGCACTTCGTTGTCGCTTTCTTCTATTAATAATGTTCATTATAATTAATATGATGATCATTGAAGAAAAATAGCTAACAGTGATAGTTTGTTTGCTCTATATGCATGCACACACATGCATAAATACGTATGTACGTACATATGTAGCTACATGTGTACAAATTTTTGTCTTGCATACAGATTTAATCTTTCTAGATGGATGCTTATACTTTCGTGGCCAGTTTTGTTTTTTAGTTGTCTTGTGAACTTAAAAACATTGGTTCACTTTTGTTGTTCCGTTTACAATTTTTGTCATCCACAATCGGTATTGGCTTAAACTGTATTTAAACTAATTCTATTAAAACTGAATTTCATATTATTTATTAAGATTGAAGTGACTATTAGTTGGCACTACCTTTTTGTGTTTGTTTGTGTTAATTACATACAAAAGTGATTAATTTACAAAAGAAGAAATACATACATATGTATGTACATACATATTTTTAAAATGTCTGAAAATGCAAGCAATCAAAACACTTTTAGAAAAGTAAGTTGTTCATTTTTATTAAATATAGATTATAGCACATACTTGCAAGTTCATATTGGTATTTTGATCCAATATTATCCCCTTCAAACTCTGCTATATCCATGATGTTATAACAATAATACTTATTAGTTAGTTACTTATGTATGTACATATGTATGCTTTTAGCGCAACTTGTATTTACATATGTATATATCGCACCCTAAATACAAAAGGGTCACAACTCAAAATTTTCCAAAAGTGACTTTTTTCCACAAATTAATTCAGAGTACACATCTCTAACTACTGCAGTAATTTCTTTCACGTCACTATCTTCTTTAACTGGAAAAATACAGTTATGTTAAATGTGTTGCTTGTGCACGATGAACTAAACATAAACAGTTTTTTGTCTCTCCTGAAAATTTTAGAATTTTGAGTTGTGACCCTTGTGTATTTAGGGTGCGATATGTATGTACAATGGCGCCTCTTTATACACTATGCAAAATATAAAACAAAACAGCTCTCGCGTCATGGCAATTATTTTTTAAGTGCGGTCAAGTTTGGTTTTGTTGTCTAGCCTTTGAGAGTTTTGGGTCTTACTCGCTTATTTGGGGAATTTCAGGTCAGTCACCCTGTTAATTCCTTCATGTGTGAAGGCATGGGTTGTATAAGTTACACCGAACCATTTGTAAAAGTCTGTTAAAACCATCATGATCATAAGGTCTTCGTTATTTTTGTAACACTAACGGATTATGTATGTATGTATGTGTGTACATATATACATACGTATGTAAATCGATAACATCTGTAAAAATCTTTATTCTTTTGAATTATTCTGTATACAGCTGACCTCTTCACACGCACGAAACAGTGGATGTCATAGAGGCTTTAGAATAACTTTGTTAATAGTTGAAATGGTGTCATGAAATACACATACATACATATGTACGTATGAGTGTACACGCATGTATGTATATATGTATTTTTGAAACTAAATTGATACCAATTGGAAGAGATGATCCTTTGAATGGCTTGCAAGATTTTAGTAAAAACTACAACACAACACAATTGTCTTAAGCGATATTGCTGACATTGCTCGTTAGTGAGCAAACGACCTGAAATTACCAGAATTCGGTTGATCTCTTTAAGAAATAGTATTTTTAAAGTTGATAAAGTGCATTAAAACATCTCTGAAAAGATCTTAGTATTCTACGCATTTTTAGAGTCTATTAGAAATGAACTTTAATTACAAAAATTAAAATATATGTATGTACATAAAAAATATAAAAAATATTCCACAAAAATGTGTTGGGCATGTGATTCTTAAAAAAATCAATTATACTAGTATGTAAAATGTTGAAAACAACTTTTTTATTCACAAGTCCCGTTGTCACTCATATTTTAATGAAGCGTCTTGTTGAAACTAAATGCATTTGTGGTTTTATTCAATATAATTAATTTATTTTTTGAACTGTCCATTTTCAACACCAGCCATAACACCATTTCCAAGCAGACTTAAGAAATAACCATGTAAATAAAAATTACATAAAAACGTACTTTTTTAAAAGAGTACTTTTTAAAAGAAGGATATTTTGTAAAACGTACCTTTCAAAAAAGTACCTCGTAAATCAAGGTACCGATAAAAGAAATAACCTTTTTCAAAACTACCTGTAAAAATGTATATTTTAAAAAAATTATTTTTAAAAAATAGTGTTTTAAAAAAAAGTACCCCTTACAAGTAGCTGTCAAAAATGCACCTTTTATAAAGAATTCGTTTAACCCAAGTATTTTTAAATGTACCCCTTAAAATAGTATCTTGTAAATTCTTTTGGAAAAACTTGCTTTTGGAAAGTGATATCATTTACTTTTTTTAAAAGTGCTACTTGAAAAACAAAAGCGAAGAAAACAGCGTTTTTGTAAAAGTTTTTATTTGAAAAAAGTATTTGGGACATGGAAAATTTTGTAAAAAATCAATTTTTTTATAAGAGCATGCATGTGTCTTGAAAAAACTACAATTTGTCTATTTTTTTTCAAACGCTAATACATTTTTTATGTTTTCGACGTTTCTGTAAAATCATTCTATTTGTTTGCCGAAATACAATTTTCTAAAACTTATTTATTTACTCCGAATTGTAAGAATTCATTCTCATGAATTTTCTCATAAAACACTATAACCATAAAAGCCATTTAAACACCCAGTTAAAAAGCTAATTAAAACCAAAAATCTAATTTTTTAAGCAAAATGGAAAAGAACAGCGTAATTTTACACGGCAGAAATGTTACGAACAGATTTATAACGACAACTACAACAAAAACGAATAAAAAATTTATGGTTGCCGTCTTCAGAAGTGAAAAAAACTTATTGAAAAAAGGCACAACTCAGGCGTAATATTTTTTGGCACTAAAACCAGTGATAAAAATGTGAAAAGATATTCAAAGAATTATTAATGCATTTCAACATTTAAATATTTCTAACGAGAAAATCATACAATTTGCAATAAAATTTTCTCATTATTATTTCGATTTGTTAAAATGTTTATGTTCGTATGTCAATATAATTGCACATGTTATTTAAGTAATCAATAATAACTTAATATTTTTTTGTAGTTGTTAATTACATACGAGTATGTGTGTATAAAAAGTTTATGAAACATTGCAAATGACACTAGGCAACACATTTTTTTTAAATGTACATACATATGGCAATATTTAAATGTTTCTAACGAGAAAATCATACAATTTGCAATAAAATTTTCTCATTATTATTTCGATTTGTTAAAATGTTTATGTTCGTTAATATAATTGCACATGTTATTTAAGTAATCAATATCATTATCAACATATTAGGCCGCAAAGCAGCAGGCATTTCAAAGTCTTTTTTTCGTATAAAAATTATTTGGAAAATCATGTGCATTGCTGTATGTACATACATATATTTTACGATTTCTCGATACGATAAATACATATGTACATATGTATATGTGTATATACTCGTATATTTAACTTTTGTCTCTGAAAACGATGATCTGGCATGTCATCGCGATTATTGGCTTCTTTTGTTATTGCTTTGCTGCAAAAACACTTGTGACTATTAATAGATCAATATAAATATTGACTTTTATGTTTCTTTGCAGCAAATGGGAGCAAAATTGAAACAATAATTACTTGACATGATTATTTTGTACGATTAAGAACAATTTATTTTAATAATGTCATAAAAAATCTCGTATAATGTTAATAAGAAGAAAAAGGGCCAATTATTCAGTGTGGTTAAATCCTGCTTTAAAGAAAATTTATTTGAGTTCATACCTGAAATATCAAAAACAAAAATTTTACTTTTGAACTGTTGACATCCAAAAAGGAGACTGAAGCATAATAAAGTTAATCAATTGTGTTTTCAATTTCACCTGTAGTCAAATGTTTGCCTTTGGCCTGTCGCAACGCATTTAACAAAATCAAAATACATATATATATATCTATGTATATATTAGGTCCTTAAAATCGGCGACGGCAGTTTGAGAATCTTTTCACTATTATTCCGAATGATTTTTATCAAGAATTCGACGCCAGCCGCAATAATTTCTTCCCTACCTCATTTGAGTCAATCCGCCACTTATCACGCAATTATGCATGCAGAGGCGAATGTTTTGCATTGACAATAGTGAGTCCAGATGTTCGACGCTTCGCATCCGACTGATACTTGCAATGCGCAAACGCCATATATTCAAGATTTTCGAATTTGCGTTGTAAAACTGAATAATTTGAGACGATACTTTGGAAGGAGGCAGTTTCTTAGTAGTCACGCCTGTCACAAAAAAATCGACATTAATCTCTCTATATATTAATAGCTGAAATTTAAATAGTTTTTTTTTTACTAGTACTGCAATGCATGTATGTATGTGTGTATGTAAGTAAATGTAACTTTCCAATCTTTTTCTATTGAATTTAGCGATCAGACTTTTATATTTTAAAGCCGTCAAATGTTTTCAATTTTGTTTATTAATGAGAAAACTCCCACCTTTAAATACAACTGGATCATCATTCAGTTCTTATTTGTATTTGTTAAACAAAATAAAGTCGTACGGGTATAAACCAAACAAAACAATTAATCATGCGTCATTTAACGATTATTTGTTCAATAGCTGTGGATACGACATCTTTTCTTATTTGTACTTCATTTCAACTCTTATTCAAATAATTTGCTCACAAGTAAAAAAAGTAAAAACAAAAGTCATATAAGCGGATCGTGCAAAATTCTTTAGAACACTAGGGACCTTAATTACTTGAGCTGTTAAAAGATCAATGTACCTTATAGCGATCTTCAGATACATACATATGTACATATAAACATATAATGAAAAGTGTTTTCTGGGTTTCACATTAAATTCTCATTAATATATGTATGTATGTATGTGTATTCCTACGTACTCACTTATTTGTGTTCTCACGACTAAAAATCTTCATACATACATATGTAGATGTTTTTGCAAATGAAAATTTATTAATAAAATTACAGAATGTATGTATGTATGTATGTATTTTTAAACGACCAGACACTTTCATTTCATTTTTCGCAAATAAATTTTAAATAATCTCTTTTCGCTTTTGTGTTAGTGAGTCGTTCATCAGTTCTTAATGTTGTTTTCTTTTTGTTTTGCTTACTTTTATTTTTGTGAAAGTAAATAAATTTTATTAACACTTTATTCTTATGAAATTATAAAAATTACTTTGTGTTTTTGCGAGTAATAATTTCTTTAAAACAGTGTAAATTAAAACTTGTATGTGTACAATAAAAATAATTATTGATGGCATTAAATGCCAGTTTATTGGAATACACAATTGAAAAAAAAAAACACTGTACGAAAGCATATGGAAAATGTTAGATTCAATTAGACGTGCCCTACCATAACATTATAGCTGTAACCATGACAGTAATCAAACTAGTGTTCGCTGTCACTGTCTAGTGATGCTTTAATTAAACAATAAACAGCTGGTTGTACTGTTGCTCATAGTCGGTAAGCAACAAAAGTCTATGAAATCCCAAGTTCTTATATTGTTGCCTTGTTATAAAGTCACATTTCTAAATTACCATAACAAATGCCTAAGTTCACCAATCAGCTGTTTGTCGGAATTAGTGGCGCTACAGTATCTCACCAATAATTAGTTACAATATTCCAGTAATAGTCAATTATTGTGATAATTTAAGTAAGGAAATATTTATAATAGATAGAATTTTAATTCAACAAAGAAATATGAAAAATACAAAAGAACTTTTTTTCCTATTCTATATTTGATTATAATAATGTTGGGGTATTTAATATGAAAACACATTTCTTGGCAAATCGGTTAAAAACATATCGTTATTTTTTGGCTGAAGCATAAAAGTTAAAAATTAAAGTTGCTTTTTGTACAAAATTAAAAGTAAAATTTTGTTTAACATTTCCTTTTGTTTTCGTTTTAATTTTTTTGGTTCTGTTGGCAGAGACATTATTTTTATAACTACTTTAATTATTATATCTTTTAACTTTTAATTGTGTTTTATCTATGTTTGGGCAAATCAAACATTTTAAAGTGTTTTAATTGGCTTTAAAATCTACTTGCGAGAAGAGTGACAGCTACGAAAGTTCGGCATGTTGACAGCTAAACAACATGTTCTTTTATTAGAAGATTCACTTCTTTTTTATTAGTTCTTTTATTAGAAGAAATGTAATGTAATTTTTTTTTAACTTTAAATCGCACATTTTTATGAAGACCAAATTGTGGAAATTCTTTTCACGCTTATTTGCGAGCATCTGAGTACATTTTTAATCAATTTGCCTACTTTAAATTAAAAGTACGTGTATTGTAATAGATATCAAAAACCGAGTAAACAAGAATGCAAAAAACTTAGAAATTGCAATTGTATTTACGGAAATCCACTAATATATTTTGAAGTAATAGTTGCATGATGCACGCACGTTAATAAATATATAATAACGTCACATTAGCAGCTCATGCATACATGCATAGAATCTACATACTTACATACATACGTATGTATGTATGTATGTGCCCATTACGTTTGCATCTAATCATTAGCATCTACTAAGTCATAACAATTTACGGTTTTAGTGTTAATGCTTTTGCGGGTTGGTACGAGTGTGCTTTTATATTTTTCAAATATCAGATGAAATTGTGTTTTATTTTCCTTGTTTTTTTATTGCTGCTTATAATTAACAAATTTGTATAAAAATTCGGCGGCTTTGCTCATCGATACAATTTATGAGTGATTTTGTTTTTTTTTTTTTTGTTTACTTTTCAAAATGTCTGGCATAAATTGCGGGTTTTTGCCGCTCGTTGCGCTTGTAGTTGTTCTTCATGTTGTTTACAGTGCCTGAAATTTTGTGCCAGAGATGACAAACAACAACTCAGAGGGAAGATTAGAAAATGATGCGATAAAATTTGTGCAAAATTGATGTGTAAAAATGATGCGGTCAGCCAGCAAATAGTTGTTGAAAACTTTTAAATGTCATGAATCGATTTTCGCATTAAAGATTTTGTTTTTGCATTTTATTTTTGGCACGAGTTTCGCTGTATGTATGTATGTATACACTAAATTTTAACGTCTACACATTCATATATACATAAATACATACAAATGTATGCACAGCTGTGCATACATGTACATATATGTACGTATACGTACATATGTATCTACATACTTCTGTACACACCTACCTAAATAAGTACATATGTATGTATACATATAAATACATATTATTTTGGTAAATTTTGTGCAAGGAAAACTTAGTAAGTCAATAAAAATGGGTTCTAAAAAGCTGATGTTTAATTTGCAATTTCTATGTCCGTAAGAGTGTACATATGTATGTACAATATGTACGTTTGTAATTGGTTATTGTAATTTTATGACATGCAATAAATTTTATTAACAAAAAGATGCAGACATTTATCTTTCACTTTGCTACACAGCAGTTTTTCAGAAACTCAATTTAATCAGATGCATTTTTTTTTAATTCTCATATACATACATATAATATATTTGAATGTTGTGTTTTCCATTGCTCATCAGATTTTGGTTATACTGTAATTATTGAGAATTAAATAGCTGAGACTAAGTTTTAATTTTATCTCTTCCTGCCTCGAAAATTTATAAAAATTCAAACGGAATCATATACATACATATTTAGGAGTTATTAAGTAACAGATTGATTTGCATAAAACAAACAACTTAAAACTTATTACAAATTATACGTCTTTTGCTCAAAGAAAAAAGGAATTCGTGTTAATTCGAAACGAATTCAAAATGTGATGTTTGAACTTTGTTGAACATGCATATAAGAGTAATTATTTCGAATTCGTTTCGTTTCGTAATCGTTTCGAATTCGTTTCGTAATCGTTTCGAATTAACACGAATTCCTTTTTTCTTTAATAAGGAAGCAAGATTGATCACTTTGAAGATTAAATCTTAAATTACTCTTATATGCATGTTCAACAAAGTTCAAACATCACATTTTGAAACATTAAAAGAAGATTTCTTAATTTACCCCAAAAAAAAAATCTTCATTATAAAAGTGCTAGTTTTAAAGATTTTGTAATTTTGACTAAATATTCGAAGAGAGTACCACACTGATATTCGAATTCTCTCGAAGGAAATACAAGTGCCCTAAATTTATCATACCTGTTAAATGTATTTCCTCTCTAAAACAAACTCTCTGTTTTGTTTCCTAAAATTCGCCGTTATGTATTTATATATTTTGCTGTTGTTGTGAGAACTGTTGCCGCTATTTATTGTTGTTGGTTGTTTTGATTTCGCCTTTGTTTTCGATCTTAATTTATGGCATTCAGTGTGATGGGCTTTTAGTCGATCACAATATTCAAATTATTTATTTTCGAGTCTAACGTAGACCAGGTAACAATTGTTTTCGTGCTGAAACAAAAGAGTGTTGAGTACAGCATCGTGGCTGGATAATCTTTTTTATGTTTCTGTTGTTTCCAATAATTTGTGACGTTATTGCATCATTAAAATAATAAATTAGGCACTATGAAAGTTTAAAGTGATTGAAAAGTAATTAATATTACCAAATAATTAAAAAAAATATTAAATAAAAGTAAAAAATTGCAGACAAAAATAAAATCGTTCGAAGTGAAAGCAAATTTTTAGAAAAAAAGAAAATAAATTAAATTGTTTGTTGAAATTTGAATGAGCCCAATGAGTGGTTTTCGTCAACAGCTCAAGGTAATTTTTCTTAAGAGCATTTTTGGACTGATTATTGTTGTTTTTACCTACGACTACTGAACTAACGGTATACCTGCATACTTACAAACAAATATGCATTTCGATGTTTGCGAGCATGTACATATGTATGTATGTATGTATGTATATTTGTGTCAAATTCATATGTCGCAAAAGAAAATTTTACAATTTGCCAAGTTTTTCGCTTTATTATCTTTTTTTTTTATCAAATTGCAAATAAAAGGTTATTTGTCTTTAGTTTTGCAGTAAACAATAAATTTAACTTAATAAGGAAAACATAAACATGCCGGTATTGGCTGTTGTTTTATAAAATCTTTATGAAAGACGTATGAATAATAAATAAATAGACGCAGGTTTGATGATTGATAAGAACCTGACGAACAACCATGTTAATAAAGACTGCTCCAGGGAATGCAAAATTTCAAAACAAATCAGTTTTTGGATAAGAAAACATAACAGTATTTTTAATATAACGAAGTTTTATACGAAATCTACAAATATCTAATCATTTTCTCTCTCTCTCTCACACACACAAACACACACCCTTTAACAATTGTAAAAATAAGTGCAATGAATAAAAATTTCCCATCAAGGGAAAAATTGTATTTGACAAACGGTTGCAATTGGCACATTTTGTTCCTTAATGAAACACTGTACTAAACTCAGGAAGGAGGCCAACCAGATTTGTATTGAAGTCTAATAAGAATTAGAAATTTCCCAAATAGGGAACTTCTTAAACTTAAAAGTTGCTATTGCATCTTTTTGTTGCGTACAAAATTTAAAAAATATATCTATAGTAAATATTGCAGCAGTTTTATTATTGTTTATGAGATTTTAATTAAAATCTAATGTCGATTAAACATTTGTACATTTGCAGTTATAATTTTATTCCTTCATTTTCATTTTTATTAATCAATTTTTATGAAAAGTTTCCTTAATCTAGTACCAATTAGGAATTTCCCAAATATAGGAATTCATACAGTTAAAGTTATTATTTTATCTCTTTTAGGCTTTTGCATACAAATTAGAAGAAAATGATGGGAAATTTTTTATATTGCAATAATTTCCTGTTTATTTATCAAATTTCCTAGTAAATGGAAATAGTTTTTCATAACATATCTGTTTAAAATAAAAATAACTCAAATACTATTACATATGTAGACAATTTTTAATTCTCATTCTGATACTAATCAGTTGCAAGGGTTCTTTCTTTCAATATGGCTTGTAAAACTCAGCGAATTGGGTAAAATATTAAAATTTTCAGTCATACAAAATTGCCCAAAAATAAAATAATGATCTTTTAGTCATTAAAGCTTTTCAATGAACAATAAAAAACTAAACATTTATATACATACATACATATGTATGTATGTATGCATGCATGTATATGTGTACATATGTGTTGAATTCCATTAAATATTTTTCCTGTCATGACAGAAATATTACAAAACAAGCAAATTACCTTTTTCTCTGCATTTTTTTTTTTGTCTGACAATAACTAATGGATTTTTAAAAATTAATATTTTTCTTCCAAACTGTTGTGTATTTTAAAAATAAATTAAACAAACAAAATCTTGAGCACCATTAGAAAAGCTTTGAAAAAAAATCATTTCACAATTATGATTAAAGTTTCCTGTTTGACCTCATCAAATGCAAGAATATTGAAATTTTTGTTTCAGTGGAATCAATTTTACATCATCGATCTTCAGCAGCCACCGAATGGCTTTCTTATTGTTGTTGGAAAACTTTGACTGATTGTTGTCATGTTTTGTAAAAATTAGTGTCTGGTTTGTAAAAAAGAACTAAAAAAGCAAAACGATAATAAAAATTTTCAAGAATAATTTATGATATTTTTATTAAATAGACCAACGATAAATGTAAATTTTAAAATATTTTCTAATCGATTATTACGTTAAATTTGCTAATTATATGTATTTTCTTTTCATGTAGAGCTTGTGGTCTGAATGAGTGTGTGTGTGTGTGTGTTTTTTATTTTTGTATTAAAATTTCTTGAACTTTGTGTTGTGTGTTATTTTTAGATAATTTTTTTTTCTTTTTAATAAGATAAATAATATTTTCTTTTCTTCATACATAAATCTAATATTTAATATACTATAATTTTTGCGTGTATTTTGTATTATAATTTTGGTTGTTTTTATTTATGATAAACATTTTGTTTAAGGAAAGTTATTTATTGCTGAAGAATTTTTTCTACAATTACTTTGTTTTTTTTTTTTAAATTATATTTTAGCAAAAATTTCGCTACACAAAAAACAGTGTTACAAGAAGATAATGTTACTGTTTGACAAATATTTTGAGAAAACAAAAATATGTTTGCAAGAAATATTAATAACATTAGCGCTAATATATATTGTATTTTTAATAAACTGACAAACAATTTAATATATTTACACACATACATACATATATACATACATATGTATGCACACTTCTTTTTTTTTAAGAAAACCGTCATTCGAAAAGCTACTCCACTTTTTACTTTCTCTTCTTTTTTTAATACTAAATCTATAAACTAAAAATCGTTGCCAATTTTTATTATCTCAATTAAAAGTTAAAAAGATTTTATCTTATTTTATAAACAATTTGTTGTAGTCCATCATTAAAAATCCTTAAACGCGTGAGCGTTTAAATTTGTGCCAATTTACTATTAACACAATTATTGGTTGCCATAAAAGTACGTGACCAAATTGGGCAATTGTTTAATTTCATAATATTTTACATTAATACACAAACGTAAATACCTACAGACTATTAATTTAAAGATTAATACGTTTTGTTTTTGGAAGTTTCCGCCAAAAGAAATCATATTGATGATTTGTGGTGGGTTTACAGCAATTAGGCGTTTGTGTGAATGTGACATGAATTCGGAAAATTAAATATTTCGTAGGAATCGTAAAACTTCTAATGTAAGTTTAGTTTATTATGGCTGTAATTAAAATCTTTGCGGGCTTTAATACGAGCCCTTAAGCGCCTAAAACGTTTAAAAAATTTGTTTACTATTTAATTGGACTGAAGTTCACTTTTCATTTCTTAATAATGAAAACAAACAACAATTTGTATTGCAGTGTAGACTTTTGAAAGGGGAAACAGCGCTGTTTTGCAGCCGCCACGCCGCTCGGTCTACCATTATAGGTAATTACTGTATTCAACACGTGCTATTTAAATTTACACTCAACCACCTGAGCTGTTTGTTTTTGTTTTACTTCCGGGCTATTTTTTATTTGATACTGTTTTTATAGCTTTTTGGTTTTGCTCAACACTACAATAACAAATTAGTTTGTTAAGAAAAAAAAAAAAACATTTTGTTTCTCTGAACATTTGCACCTCATAGAAATTGTAATTTGTCCGTAAATACTCATTTTCAAGTCCAATCTATTGTAATAAAAGTCCTCGACTTTAAAATGTTTATGAGAAGGAAAATAATTAGAACACCCCCCGCACACGCAAACACCCATAAATGTTTAAAATTCTCCCAAATATCAATAGAAAATTGTTTAAGATTTCCTCCAGCTCAGAGGATGTACAAACACGCATTCTCACAAATACATATAATATTGTCTGTACTTATATCTCGTTTTATGTGGTTTTGTTAACAGTATAATAATTTGTATATTTCAAATAAATAAAAAAAACACAATAACAAAAAAGAAATTAATTAAAATAGATATTAATAAATATATTGTACATCATTGAACGAACAAATAATAATTATAAAACAAACAAACAAACAAAAAAATTAACAAGAAATGATAACGAAAGCAAATCAAAAACGTCTAATTAAATTAAAAATAAAAGTTTGTTGTTTCGCAGGTAGGAGTGATCTGAAAAATAAGCTATTTACTGCTTTTTAATAATTAATTTACTTAAAATAGTTTATAAGAAAGAAAATTTCACTTAATTCACTTCAATTTCACAGTGTGGCACAGTTTGCCTTAACTTCTATCCCATTAGTGTTGTTGTGCTTGCACTGCTCTTCCCCACTATTTAAATGATTAAGATTGGACAGTAATTTGCCAAATAGTTTAAGATAATTACATAAATCTGGCCATCAGATTTGTTTTTAATACCTGATAGCTGATAAAAAGACGTGGTTTAACGTCAACTGAAATGCAAAATCACGTAACGAACTTGTTGTGAAAATTTTACTTATTCTTATGTACTTTCAACTTTCGTCCAGTTTTTTAAAGTTTACTTTATATAATAATTTACTTTATATAACTTTTAATAATTACTAAAAATTATTTGATTAAAACATGTATGATAATTAAATGAAAAGAGACGTTTAATTGAAAACCTCTTCTCACAGATTTTTTAATTCATTAAGTCCTAGAAGGACATTCACTTCACCTTTTTCTTGAATTTCTTTTTTAAAGTTTTTTAAATATTTTATGTTTTTCGTTAGAAAAAAGTTATTTAATTAATGTATTGAAATTTGAGTTATAAACAAATTAGGTGCTTGTTCCACGATTTCAATAGACAAAGATTTGAAATGTTACAAATTAAAAAAAAGAAGTTATTCGTGACCAAAATGTTGGAAAATTGTTTTAAAAACCAAAAAAATTATAGTAATCAGTTTTGGCATAACAAAATTATAACGGGACAAAAGCACGTATTAACGAAATATCTACAAATTGATTGATGCTTTTTAAAATGTTTAAAATTTTTTAATTTAAACTTCCAATTCCTGTTTTGTACAGAGACAAGAATTGAAAACAAATTTTCTTTCAAATTCAATTCCCAAAAATTTTAAACAATTTTTTCACAATCTTTTTCTATTATAAAATTAATGACGAAATAATTTATTTTTGTTAAAATCCCTTCAAAATACGTTCATTTGATAAAATATATTTCTATTTTAGAGAATTAAAAAAAAATGTTTGCTTCGCCTGAATTATTATGCAGTTCTTTGTTTTATTTTTAAATCTGTTCTCGAAACGCAAAAAAAGTATATAATAAAACTAAAAGACGAAATATTTGTTTGTTTTAAAAATAAATTACTAATTTTCACAATTAATCAATGTCGTTACAATCGTCACACGTTTTCATTATAATTTGGTTATAATTTATGTCAGTCACGTTGAAAAAAATATTTTTGAAATTTGTTTCTTCGAATTTTCAATGTAATAATTAATGGTGTTCTCATATTGATAAATTTTGTGTTATCAAATTTTCACTTTTTCATTTGTTTTTCTTGCTCGACTACAGGAATTGTTTTTTGTGGGCTGGCGAAAGATATTTGACAAAAAAAAACTCTTTTTGATATTGAAAGGAACACATCTCTGATTTGTAATTAGAGATGTGCTTTTGTTGTGATATTTTCGTGAAAATTTTATACATGAGCCGGCAGAAGTTTAAAAGAAATCACGCTTGAGAGTGATTCGAAACTAAGACATTGAAAGTGATGGCGCGTTAGTCACGCATCCATTAAATATTTTATTACATTTGTGTAGGAAACTTTTTGTTTTAACTTTATTCAAGTCAAATTTCTACACATTCAAGTCACATACATCTTATATACATTTTTAAACCAATGTTAAGAACTTGTACTACTCCTTTTATATGAACCTGTTTTGATATTAATTTTTGTTTACCTTTCAGATGCTGGTAACATCGTTCAAGGGGAATCGTACGCCGAAGGTGAGTTTATAATATCAACTACTTCAACAATGATCAGGACTAAAATAAAATTCAAGTATCGCCTCACCTAAATTTTTTTGCTCACAAAACGTTTTTCTTGCACCAGGGACTCGAAATATCGGTTATTACGCTATAAAGGAATGAAAAAGAATAAAAATGGCGCAATAACTGTGACGAACAGAATCATAATTCTTTTAGGAAAAATTCCCACAATATGCAAATAGTTGCTGCTCTCATGTCAGTCTTTTTTTTATTGATGAATTGCCAAAACTAAGGCAAACAAAATGCAACGATCAGCTGATCGGTTGGCTTGTAGAACGGTGTAGCCAACTCAAAGTTGTGCTTTGCTTTGCACACATTTTGGCAAGATTTGCTACACAAAACGATGTCCATTTTGTGAGTAGATGTTGGAAAAATCACCTCAAATATAATCGCTATCAAGCGATAGGCAGTTCGAAAATGCATGTCATGTTAATACAGGGTTTAGGTGGCTGTTCGAAACTAGATTTTTCCTAACATTGGGGTTAAATGATCAAGATTTGCCTTTCAAGTTTTAATACATTCACACTCTTTTAGTAATACTTTTCTCAAACTTTTAAAAATTGAAACGAAATTGCTTTCAATTTTGCGTTTCAATTTGCAGTCAACAGAACAGCTGATTTTAATTTTATCAGCAAATTTTTCGTGGTTGCTGAGAAATATTTTACCGCCCTATTCTATTTGTATTGTATTGTTTCTTTTATTATAAATATAATATTCTGTGAACATTAAAAAAAAAAAGTATTGAAGACATATGTTTTTGTAAATAAAAATAACCAGTACAATAATGTGTTGCGGTTTATAGATTTATACAGGACATGAATCGTTCGTCATATCGACGAAGTGATTTAAAAATGAAGGCCTATGATTCTATTGTCGCCGAAACCCAAATGCCTGTTTTGTTTTCTTTTTCTATTATTTTATTTATTTTTCTTGACGACATCGTGCAAACGAATTGCTTTAAAATTGCGTGCAGCCTACGTCACAGCTGTCCATTTTTGTGAATTTTGGCAACCAGTATGTGTGAGAAATTTGAAAGCAAAACTTGATCATCCAACCTCAGAGTAAATCTCAGCCATTAGCCAATTTGCAATACTTTTGATCAGATTTACTTCTTGGTTCCAGCGTGCCTTGATGCATCTGGTCACAAGTGTCGCAAACATATTGTTGTTTTTACGAGTACAAACTTATGCCAGATGTGACAGCGTTTTAAATATGTTATTAAACTTGAGCAGCGCTATTGATTTTTTAAATTCTAAATGTGACCGGCGAAATATTAGAATATAAAATTTTTTGAGTTTGAATTTTCTTATTCCATTTAGTTATTTTATTTACTTAGAAAAGTGTATTTTATCTTTAATTTAACGGCGTTTTTTTCATTATTTTGCCATTTACAGTCGGTTAAAAAGAAACCCTTCACAGATGCCGAGCTATCAGGTAAGTCAACAGAAAATACTCAACTTTATCTTGCACTTAGACATAAAAGTATTCGGTTGTTCATGTTTTGCGGACAGATGCACAACAGTTTTAAAAAGAGGAAAACCTATTGGCGACAATCCAAAAAAGAAAACCTGACAACAAGAGCCTGTTACTTTCGCTTATATTTTTTCTCGAACTCGTAAAACTGACAACTTCTATAATATTTTCATGAATAAAATCGATCGTACTCGTAGAAACGACAACTGAGTAGTTTTCTAGACTTCTAAGACTGATTCAGTCTTCTATTAGATCGTTTTAAAAGACAGATGTCAGGACGCGTGAGAAGTGCTGACATTTCCTTAAGTTGTCGTTGCTGAAAGTATCCTCTGCAACAAGTTGGCCAATTGGGTAAATGACTGCAATTGAATAAATGACTGACACTTTTGCTCTACTGGTGAGAGTTTACCTGCTATGAATTTGCCTTGGTGAATCCCAATAAACTCGGGCAGCGTTGCCAGGTTGATGATTATTTTTCCCCTCACCATAAAAAAAGCGAAAAAATCTTTAATATATTTATAAATAAAAACTTTATTGAAATTTGCTTCGATACCGTTTGCTGCCGTCATTTTAAAACAGCTGAATTTAACTTAATTGTGCAAAAAATTAAAAGGAAAAAAAAACTTTCACTTATTCACTTATTAAAGATTGAAATCGATACCAACAATTTGCATGTATGTACGTAAACACGAATGAGAACATTTGCAAAAACAAAACGAAAAGAAAAACTTCTATAGACTGTAGACGATGATACATGAAATCATTAGTTGAAAATATTAATTTAGCTCAAACTTACACACACACACACACACATGTCGTTATTGTGGGAAAATTTCATTAAAAGCAGTCTATTGTTAAAAGGGAGAAATATTATTAAATTTCGTATTTCTATTGTGCAAAATGAAAAGTCTTGCAATAAAAACAAACATAACAAATTTTTAATGTGTCTGACAACTGCACACATTTGTTATAATAATTATAAGTTTTGTACGAGTATTTATAAAACAAAAATTATATGTTGTTTATTTGAAAATGTTTTTTTTTCTTTTTTTTTACTGCTGTTTTAACAAAAAAAATATTCATTTTAAAAACTTTTACTATATTTAGTTCTGTTGCTAAAACATTTGTTAGTTAATGGCCCATAATCATAGTTATAAAAAGCTACAACTTGAATTACGAAATTTAGAATAAAAATTCTGTGTCCTCGTAAAAGCACCGCTTCAGAACTTTAGCTGCACTAAAGCACAATTTACACTATTTTGCAAATCCTAGAATTTTAATTGTATTTTGTGGGAAATTAATTACACATTTTGATCAAATCTCGGCGGCTGAGCAGTTTTGAGTAAAAGTGGCTGCCATCTGCAAGATGCGAGTAACCAAATAAAACAGAAGAAAGAATATTATATTAACTTTTGGGACTGGCGTAAACGAAATTTGGAGTCTGTGTATGACATAGAAAACGGCACGCTATAAGCTGCTATAAAGATCGACTAGTTGATTTGTATTTTATAGAAATTTAACTCTGATCTAATGAATAAAAATCGTATCGTTTAAAAAATTGCTAAAAACGGTACCGTCTTATGGGATGTCAAATCTCTTGACTTGTTATTTGTAAATTATATAAAATTTGGTTTGCACTTGTATTGTTTCAGTTTTTGACAAGTCTTAATATCTTAATACAGAGTATTATAGTCTGAACAGTCTTTTACAGTTGTCTTAGACGATCAGAGAAATTTAATACATAATGAGAGAAAATACAGAAGAATATTTAGCAATTGTATCGCTCTCTTTGTTTTGTTTTTAGATTTTCAAAACTGATGCACAAATGCATCAGAGATGCATTTCTATGTAAACAAATAACGAAAACATGGCGCAAAATTTTTGTAGTTTTATTTTTTAAACAGCTGTTTTCATTTTACCTCGTTTTGTTTTTTCTCGTCTGTGTTCGGACGCTTCAACTCTCGTCGATACGTTTACGCTTGCAGCAGAAAAAAAAGATTGGCGATACAGAGTTAGAGCTGCTGGTGCTGGAAAATTTGTTCAAATTAAATACATGAAGTTAGCTGCAAGTTAATATCTTTGAGATCTCTTTTCGATGCAGTCGCAGTTGTAGATGCGTTTATACTAATTTCTTTTTCTTATAGGTTTTTTTACACATAAATTTTTCACTTTCAAACGATAATAAATTCATAACATTCATACATAAATATGTACATAAATAAAACAGACATAGAATTTGACAACAAGTTATAACGAAAATTGATGAAATGGATTTCTTTGTGTGAACGAGACTTATTTTGTTTTGGTTTGTCTTTTTTTTCTACCAAATTGCAAAAAAACCAAAATAAGATTTTATAGCCATTCATATTTATTTTCTTTTTTTAAGTCTAAACTAGACTTGGCAGTGTATTTTTCATTGCTTAGGAAAGTGTTGAGTTAAATTGAAACTCACCACCGTCAAATAATAGCCACACTTTTTTTTAAATTAATAAAACTGCTTTTGTTCTAAACTTAAATTCTTCGTCCGGCACAGATTTTACAAAGTTTGAAATTCTTCCATTTTTTTTTGATTTTCTTCAGCTTTATTGTGGCTGTCTACCTGATTAATTGCATGAAAAAGTTTTTGTTTTCGAATTCCTTTTTTTTATGCCGCATGGCGCCAATTCACGCTAATTTTAGAGTAACGCATAATGTCAGCCAGCGTGCATTTGACAATTTCGGTTGTAAAAGATTTGAAAAATTTTACTTGCTATTTCACGTACACATGGGTGTGTGTTTTAAGAGAATGCATGAATGCAATGACACATTTTTTATTGCACATTATTTTAACATGTTCTTTTTGATCATGTTTTTTTCCTCCATTTAAAATGCAAGTACTTTTAAGAGCTTAAAACTTAAATTAATTTAAAAAAAAAATACTATGAATTTCTTTCGTGTCGCCAAATTTTGACGCATCGTTGCGTTGGAATGAACTTATATTTTTTTACATGTTGCTTTCAAAGAAATCATGCTTTCAAACATATTTTAATTAACGCATTTCGTTTTGATTTTTATTTATTTTTTGTTTGTTTGTTTGTTGACATAACACAGCTTTGCACTTATTTGTGAATAGGAAGTTCTTAGTTATATTTAAATGTTGTTAAATCTTTTTTAAAGCAGAAAATCTTTATGAATAGTGGTTTCCCTATTTACTACTAAATACGAATGTTATTTAACAAAATTTTAATTATAGGCAAAATAAAACCTTTTGATGGATTAAAATTTGTTGTCATAAATTTTTTTATTAATAAAAATTGCAAATCTAGTAAAAGCCTAGATATTTCATATATGGACGTATTATTATATATTATTATATAGTGCAAGTGTATTGCGAAAATGCAAATGTATTGCGAAAATGCAAATGCATAAATTCCTACATTTTTCTATTAGACAGTTTAAACAAAATACATACTTGGAATTTCGTCGAGTCTTTCTGTTGTACCAGCGGGTTTAACTGCTATAAATGCACCTGGATCCGAATGAACGGTTTTGAAATATAGTTTGTAAGCGAATGTGATCAAATTTTGTCCATCAATGTGTTTTAAGGGTGTGGTCAGATTCGAAATAAATTCAAAACGCTTTAATATTAAAACTTTAAGTGAAAATGTAAAAATTTATTCATTATTTGAATTATAATATTTATTGTTGTAGTGCAGTGATACGATATGGATGAACACTTCCAAATGGAGTTTGTAAGAAATTGTGACTAAATATGTTTTGAAGGTGTGATGAATTTGGCATTAATTTCACCACACTTTAAAAATTCCTTTAAATACATAGAATTTCCTTTTCGTTTTTTTTTTGCTAAATATCTTTCTTTCTTTCATCGTTATATAAAACATTAAGCAAGAAAATATTTTTATTTATTACAGTTTTAATTATTATATATAATACATAATAAACGCACTCTTGCAACTTTTACAACAATTTCTTTTTTAAACTTTCTCTATACAACTTTTAGCAACAAAAACTAAAGTATACTTTATGGCTGTATTTAAGTAATTTGCTTAATGACGTTGAATTAATTTCAATTTATAGAAAGTATTTTATCAATTTCAACAGTTAACAGTCCATAAAAAATAGCACATTTAATAATTGTGTGAATGATAAATAGTTATACTCATTTATAACAATTTGGTTCACTCTTATTAACACCCTCATATTAAAGGCCAGACATTTTTTAAACAAATAAATATTTATTTAAAGAATATAAGCTGTTATTTAAACAAAACAAAAAAAAAAAAAAAGAGGAGAAATTAACAAAAAAAATTTAAAATAAATTAATCACGTGCACAATTGAAATTACTCGTATAGAGATGGTTGGCAGGTCGGATTTTGAGAGGATTTAAATATAAAAGTTTGAAAAGTTAATTTCTTTTTTAATGTGAAGAAGAACGATTGGCTCAACACAAAAAGTTAACTTTTTGAATCAATGTTGAAAGCCGATATACACAAATACATCCATATGTATGTACATAATTTACAAAATATTATATTAGCTATTTTTTTATTGCTGTTTTTTTTATTCGGTGAAACATTTAGAGGTATCTTTATACTTTTATACAAAAAATATAGAATGCATTTGAAATAATGAAATATTTATGAATAAGTACAAATGATTGCCAGATCTTATAGTATTGCCACCAGAATTTCCTTGCCAGACAATTGTGTCACAATAAATTTACACGCCAACAAGAAATGTCTATGTTTATGCGGCTGTCAGATTACTGAGTGGCAAAATTACCAGATCCCTTTTTAGACAGCGCCTATAGCCTAAAAGCATTTATGTGTATGCACAGTGTTGCCAGTACAAGGGTTTCACTGACAATACTGTCATTTCCAAGAGCATTAATTTAAACATTTTTGCCCACAAAAAATCACCTTACAAAGTCTGACATTGGCCATTAGAAAATTTTCACGATTTTCAAATATTTGACAATTTTCTTGGATTACAATGAACTGACAGCGCTCTTCCTGACAAGGTTGTAGACAAAATTTTACAGTTCACACAGCTGTAAGACATTTATATTTTGCTCACTAAATAACAATTTTTGTCGTCCAGCCTTGTCACAGAAAGCATTGTCAACTTATTGTAACATAAAAATGTCATCAGACTTGTGGCAATCTTGACTGCCGGATGCTAAGTGCCGGATCTGACAGGCGTCTGAATAAAGTTTTGACTGATTTCAATATTAATACAATCATTTTACATTTAAAATGGTGATATATCAGATATTTAAATTTTAAATATTTAAATTTAAATTTTAATATTTGTAAAACTTATTTTTCCGTACAATAATAAAATTTTCTTAGTACCAAATCCAAGTTAGAATTTTTGCTGACTTGTGGAATAATCCATAAATTTGTTTTAAATCAAATTTAAAGCCGTTAGTTTTAATGCAACATAATGATTAGTCTGAGAAATGCTTATGAAATAATACAGTTGCGGTTCTGGGTTTATTTAAACAGCGGGTAAAAACAATGTCTACAGGGATGGTGAATTTTCATGTTATAAATATTTTCGTTACAATATTTTAATTACGCCCATTTTCCGCCTGATCACTTCAAATGTGTACTCACGATCAAGGTGTATGCCTACAAGGTGGCAACACTACGGCAACTGGGCAAATTTTGCTACTCTTATTCTCGTGGACGGTTAAAGTCAATACAGTAGCGGTGTATTTTTTTGACAAGCAATAAACATACATATTTTGTTGTACTGTTATAATTGACTACTATGACCTTGTAGAGGTTAATACACCGTGTTTACAATTTGGCTTGATAATTGTCATAAAATACTTGTTTTAGTACAAGATAAGAAGATAATCAGCCGAAATCAATAAAAACGAAGTATTTTAACCTCTATTGAGTTGTTAATTTTTGGCATTAGATTTTTTTTTGTTTTTGTAGTTCATGGTATTTTAATCTTTATTTTAGCTCTTTGTGAAGAAAATTAAATATTTGCTGTAAACAAATATTGTCATTGATTACACAGTTTCTTGTCTCTATTGATTTATGTCTAATTCAAGCAACTGAAAATGATATAAATATCGATTTTTTTTTGATTTTTAAAGATATCAACACACAAAAAAATGCACAAAATCGCAACAAGTCTGGCTGAAGTACAAAACCACGCAACTAACGAAAAAATTCGCAGGCAAATCAACAACATTATATTTTTTTCTTTTATTAGCGACCAATACAATTCAATACATTATAAAGCGTGTTTTTTATAGAGCGATAAAAGTCTAAGTTGGCAACATGTTTTTAACTGGCTGCCTCACAAGTTCACTTTTGTTTGCCGTATGTGCAGTGATGATAATCCTCAAGTGTAGGTTGAGATACCGTTACATACAGCCAAACTCAGTGTTTGGTGTGCTTCAGGGTCAGAACGTTACGGTCAGTGGTGACCGCTATAGAGCCATGAATACTGACCTTTTCGTTCAACAATAGAACAACCATGATGTGCAGGAGCTGTAGTTTTAACAAGACGGCGCAACATGTCATACAGCTCGTGCCACAATTGAAAGAAATTTACTAATAGAATACTTTCATGTTTTGGACTAGAATTGGCCTCAATTGGATTCCAAGATCGTGCGATTTAACGCCGCTAGATTATATTCTGTGGGAATATGTGAAGTCCCTAGTCTACGTTGACGAGCCCGAACTGATTGACCACTTAGAGGACAAAATTTCCTCACGTTATTGCCGATACGATACGGCCACAAATGTTGGAAAAAGTCTTCGAAAGTTGGACCTCCCGATTACGTCCAAACCAGCTGCGGCTTTCATATGCCAAAAGTCATATTTAAATTCTATAGTAAATTTCATGTCAATTTAAAAATTCATCTTTGTATTATTCCATTTCAAAGTTCTATACCTCTATAAAAAGCACCCCTTAAAAATTCATCTTTGTATTATTCCATTTCAAAGTTCTATACAACTATAAAAAAACACCCGTTATATGTACATATATTTCAACATTTGAGAGACTTAATGAATGGCCTATATTTTAGAACAAAATGAGGTTACGTTTTATAATATTCACAGTAATCAATAAAATTATAGAACCAATTAAATTGTTTGCAGAGTCTTCTAAACAAAATTTGCAATTCGTTTGAAGGCTCTCTTGTATAATAAAAATTTTACATTTTATATTCAACTACCAAAATTTGTGTTTACGATCCTATTCAAGTGGATATGTCACGCACTTGTGCGAATCACCACTCTAATGTAAAACAGCAAAAGCGCTAGTTACATGGTTGTGCATTTCCGTTGACGATATATACATACATACATGTGTATAATTATTCCGCCGCTTATCGTTCTGCCACTCTCGCGGTTCTGTGCAAATTGATAAGACTGTTTTTGATTTAGTCACCAAAATTAAAAAAAAAAAGAAAATATTAAAAACCTGTAACGTTTCTAATCACAACATTCAGTTAATAAACTTGGCTGGAATGCACGTCAGTATCTAGCCCTAACACCCAAACGCACTGTTTTCGTTCAACAGTTTGACAGTGAGTGACAGCGAATAGTTCGAACAGAAAAATATTGTACAAAAAGAAAACACACATTTTTAGTTGCATACAACAAAACTGTCGAGCACAAAGAAGAGAGTGAAATTTAAATAAAATAGTCAAAAAGAAAAAATCATCATATTTACCAAAAAAAAAAAAAAAAATATTTTAAATGTTTATCTGCTGCTTTTAATGCTTTAAATGTAAACATTTTTATCTCTTGTTTTGTGAAACGAAAAACAGCACAAAAAAAAAAGATTCATATCACATCGAAATCAAGTCCAGTGGAAGATAAGTGAAATTTATTTAACCGAAAGATTTAACCTTTAAACAATCTTATCAAGTGAAGTGAGCTGCCGCGAGACGTAACGCCTGGAAGCAAAGCTGAGTGCTGTGTTTGAAGATCGCAAAACTATTAAGCAAAAATCCACAAATTTTTCAAAAAGTGTGTGCACCATAACGTGGAAATTCTTTGCGATAAATTGGTGTTTTTTCCTTTTTTCGGATAAAAAACAGAAGTGAATTTTAATCTTTTTAGTCGTACTGATAAGCGCTGTTCAGTTACCCAGCCATTTGGTTCTCAATTTATACAATTTATAATACAACCGATCAAAAATCATTTGGAAAATATGAGCAATGATGATATTTGTAAGTAAATCAATACTTTTATTTAAGATCTGATTGATAAAAAATTCTGCTATTGTCGACTAGTGTTAAGTTAAAACGAAAATTCAATTTTGAACATGTAATATTTGAATCTGCCCCACTATGTCGAACGCTATATAATGTAAACGGAAAAGACTAATCGCAGCAATATTTTAGTCGCAAGCTGTGTCGCATACCTTTAAGCCAAAACGAAAAATAAATTGTGTACATGAAATGTTAGTGGGACAGCACTATGCCGAATGTGACCACATCGCACCAAATCGACATTAATGTTCACGTTCATTCGTTCAAAACATAAATTACTTTTAAATAAACCTTTTTTTTTTTGGTGTTGAAAACACGCTCTGACAGGCGTTAAAGTTTGCTGTCGTGGGACGCCCGATAAGTTTCTCGAAAGTTAACGTAATTGTTTGTGTTGTCTATCTTAATTACTAAAATTTAAAAGCAAACAACTAGATAACGCTAAAACACTTTTGCTAAAAAGAAAATCAGATTATATTTATGTCTTGTATGGGACAGACGCACAACAGTCTTCCGTTTTTGGAAAATATGTTGACAACAGTTTTCGTTTAAATCCTTATTGGTGGCTGTTAAGGCAAACGAAAGATGAAAGATAAAGTTAAAGGCTTGCATATGTTTTGCAAAGGTTTTCAAGTCAACTGACTGGAAAGGGGGCACCTGTGGCACCCACGAACTGTCAACATATAGACAGATTATGAGATTGATTTAAACATACGGTTTAATGAGATGGTGGGCCAATTTCAAATAACGACTTATCTAACACAAATAGGTGGCAACTTCTTGTGATATTTGGTACACACACATTAAAATAAATTCATTAGTTTTAAAGCGTGAACTGTAATCTCAATTGTTGGAGAAACGACTTAAATTAAAGTCTCGGAATTCAAACTTCTAATAAATTTAGGCGTAGTTAATACATTAAAAAAATAATATATTGTTTCAGCCAATGAAAGAGGAAAACAAAAGTTAAACGAATAGAAAATAGAAAATTAAGTCACGTGCCGGCAGCCTTGTTGCTGTTGCAGCATCAAAAAGCCGCTTCCAACTCATACTGCTCTTTTTATGTGTCACTAATCACTTGCATATTCCGCTCTTCTTTACCGCACAAGATAAATTTCTTTCAGGCCACAGTCATAAGCCATGTTGCCATCTTTCGTTTTTTTTTCTCTTCTTAAAAGTTTTTAAGCCGTAAATTTATGCATCAACACGACAAGACAAAAGTATGAAATTTTCTTAGTACTGAAACAGTTGTGTTATTAGCAGTGTTTTTCTTAAATTGTGTAAATATATTGTAATACTTATTTAATAAACCAGATCATAGACGACATGTTCTTTAACACTGCAGCTGTCGTTTTGCCAACCGTAAAATGACTACATGTCGTTTGTTGTGCTTCTGTGCTCAGGCCGTGATTACGTCGTCTGACAAAATTTCAGCAAGATCATTTATTATACGCTTGTGAAAACATCACTTAAAATACGCAAACTGCTTAAAACAATTTCAGTTTTGCTATAATTCTCAACACAGCTGTAGCAAATATATATTATAATTAAAAATTGTGCCTTGCTGCCTTATTTATGTTCTTGTGGGTGTCAGGTTTTTATTTCGTTACGAAAAAATTTTAAAACAACAACAAAACAGGTCCTCAAATATCAACTGTTCATGCACATAAATATTAAGCAGCTCTCCACCACACACACACACATACATACACACACAAACACACACATACACACACACGAAATTTTGTTATTCAAAATAAATGCGTAAGCAATAAATTCATGTTATGCTGAGGGACTGATAAAACTACTAAAAAAGGCACTAATTTGTGGAGATGAAAAATCCGGTAGACATTTTTAAATTTAATTAAGGATTCTTGTACTTTAAAGGAACATCTTGGTGTATTGAAATTATCTACCCCAAGCAAATTTTAGATTCTGTTTTTGTTTCAGAATGATTTATTTGACAGAGTGTAAATTGAAGCATTAATTATAAACCAAGAAAAATCACAAATTTATCAATTTAAAGTATTATATGTTATTAAAGAGAGATTTCTTGATAAATTTTAATTTTTAAAACATGCCGTTTTTACACCATTTACAAAATTTTTAATGGAAAAATTACTCTAATTCATGTATTAATCTAAACTATATTTTCTACAAACTGCTAGTAATTTGTTCAAAAAATTTTTTTTAAAAATGCACATTTTGTAAAACGCATTTTTAAACAAAATCATTGCTGAAAAAAATGTGCTTTTCAAAAGCTACTTCTTTTGAAAAGAATGCAGTTTAAAAAGAGTAGATACGCCTTTTAAAAAAGTATCTTCTAAAAAATGGCTTTATAAAAAGTATTTGTTTTGAAAAAAGTATTTTTTTAAACCTTAGAAAAAATTAACTTTTTAAAAAAGTACATTCTTAAAAAATGGGTTCATTTGAAAAAAGCACCTTTTAAAAATTAAGAAAAAAGTCTGGCAAAAAAGTAACCTTTGCTATTCATACACATGTATGTATTTGAAAAAGTAAAGCAATATACATATTCAGAAAAGTATGTTAAAGGGGGCGCGTATTTAAAAGATTACAAGAAACGTGTTCTTGAAATTTTTCATTTTGATTAAGAGATTTCTTAAAGATTTTTTAAAAACAAATTATTTTTTAAAGATAATCGAGTCTTGAAAGCTTTAAACTTGTATAACCCGCCAAGATTTATCTGAATGTGGTTGCGTAGACTTAATTTAATGCTGCTTCCAGATCACTCATACGCCCGGAAACCTAATTTTTCCTTTAAATGTTTGTAGGGGCAAGTAAAACAGCGAAACAATAACATTTTTCCACCCACCGCAACAAAACTTTGTGTTGGCATTTGTTTTGTGCACGAAATTTTAAGCACCGTTTTCGCTTTCAATGGTTAACCCAAGTTTAAGTTACGCAAACGCTGAATGTTTTTAAAAGCTTTGCTCCAGTAACGACAAGCCAACAAAAAAAAAAAGTGAGTAAATCACACAATTTTTCTCAAACTAAAACAAAACACATTTTCTTTTGCCAAATGTAAACCTACATAAACAAGAAAACAGCCACATAACTTGCTGTCTTAGGGTTAAAAGGTCAATTTGTTTTGTATTAGGAATAAAAACACGCAAACACACTTCCACACATCCATACATAAGTAGTATATGTGCAGCGTATTTATGCATGAACTTTTATAGCCGACTTTAAGGGTTGGGTGTTTAATTTAAAAAGCATAAGAGAAACATACAAGAAGAATCTCAAGTGAGAGAACTTACAGAGAAACTAAAGAAAAAATCAAAACACTTAAAAACTTAAAAGAGACAAGGTCACTGGAAGTTTGTATGCGTTTTGTAAGGAGGCTTGGCATTTAGCTTGTTTTTCCTTTTGTTTAATAGTTTTTATTTATTTGTTTTATTTCTTAAGTACATACATACACACATACATACATACACACATACATATGTATGTACATACATACATACATAGATATTTATGTAAATTATAACGAAAAGACAAATATATTTGATAGATTTAAAAATTTAAGCAGGTGGAAAATTTCGAAACGCATTAAAGAATTAAAATTTAAAAATATTATAGAAAGCTTAAAAGATTCTATTTCTGAAAGTGCGCAATGTTTTATTTCTGAAATTAAAATGCTTTTGAAAACAACTTTTGCTCTAAAGCTGAAAGTATGAAGAAATATTTAACTTGTAAATGTATATAAAACTATATTATATATGTACATGTGTACGTATGTATGTATATACGAGTATGTTACCAGCTAATCTCAAATAAGTTTTGACTCGTCTCTATTATGAACGAACTTACGGTAAGTGGAACTATTCAAGCCTAAACAAAACTGACGGCAAGTTCCCTAGTAGTCAACATTCATGCGTACGTAACCTGGTACCCCCACAGATTATAGAGTCAAAATTATGTGACATTAAACACTTCTTAGAGCAGAAAGAATATCTGAATTGTTATGTTTTGCAATTTACCATGAGTAATAGATTGATACACATACATATGTATGCACATATGTATGTACATATTTGTAATTTGGCCGTCCATTAAGAATGCAAACATTTTTATGAAAATAAAATGTCAATAAACATAATTTTTCAAGAAATGTTGCATGCCTGCCATTAGCATGTTGATGAAAAAGCTTGAAAGCTTTTCGGTTGGAACACGTCGGTGTTTCCAATACGAATCACAAAACCAAAACATTAAGCAAAAATCACGTGTAACAAACTTTTTATGAAATAAAAACACGTATTTTTTTATTTCCTTTTTACGAGTAATGCCAACAAAACAAAATAGAAGCAGTTCTCTTGGAAATAAATAAAGTCTGAGGAAAAGCGTAGCCAGATCTGACAATGTTGGAACATTTGACGATATCACGTGGTTATGAAAGAAGCCGCATATAACCATCAATATTAAGTATTTAAACCAGATTATTGTCACTGCAACAATGATATTATTAGAGCTATTTAATGGGTACAAATAAACTTCTTATTGACCAATTATAGGTGATGCACTGCACATTGCTTGGTTTGGCCAAGTTAACATCAAGTCCTACCATATTGATGTCAGCACCAAAGAATTTATTGTCAAGATTTTTCATTACAAACCATACAAAGCAATAACTGTCTCCTACAATAAAGATTTGTTGTTTTAACAAGAACGACAAAATTCGCTATTAGCCGTCTTAAGGCGTTAAGAAAATTAAAAATGGGCAAATTTGAATGTGCCCATAAAATCAAAATTTTAAAAACCGCAAAATAAGTTAAAAGCGCATCACAATGCGGCCTCAATCGACAAAGAGTAGTCCAAGTACTCAACGCTACTGTTTCTTTATTTTCTTTATGTCTAAAAAACAAAAACCAATTTTGTATTTTTGTTCTTCTTTTAAAAGAAACGCCACGACTGATTATTAACGATTTCGTTCCAATTTTATTGTCTGGCAATTCAGTTTGTTTACAAACAGAACAAAAAGAAAAGAGCAGGAAAAATTCTCGGAGAGTTTGTCCATAAAAAAGCCGTTAACAACAAACACCAGACCTATAAACATGTGTGTGTTTCCGTGTGTGCATGACTCTGTTTGGGCAAAACTATAACAACAAATTTGTATTTTGCAGAATGAGCCAACATGCTGGTGTAAATGTACAACATTTATACAGCAACAACAAAAACACCAGCTAAACAACTGCGGCTAAATATCAGGCCAGCAACAATATTTTTATTGCAAGAAGAAGAACAAGAAAAACAAATAAACAAAAATAGCAACAAAAACTCTGTTGAAAGAGGAATAAAAATGAATGAAATGTTATTTGCTTGCGATTTGACATGGAAACACTTATTTATTCAGTCTTGCCAAAGCAACGCGTGTGCAAACATCGATACTTCTCTGTCTACATCCATAAAAGTCCTTTAATAAAAAAACTTATATTTTCATTGTTCTTTCCTGCAATTTAACGTACATATTTGAAACCAGAAAAAATAATTCTTGGACAAAAAATAAAATTTTTTTAAATAGATAAAATAATATTTTTTTTAACAAAGTTTATGGGGTATTTTTAGTGCCAATTACAAAAAAAAAGAAAAAATAATTTTAATTATTTTTAAGGAGAAAATTTAACTCAAGAAAAACATCTTGTTGGAAAAGAAAATTTTGTCACTTCCTTAATACGTTGCATAAAGTTTTTGTGTGTGTTTGTGTATGGTGTGTGGCGTGTGCGTCCTTGTAGTATTTGTTGCATTCGAAATTTTTTGATTTCGTCATATTTAACCTCATTTAAATACATTGACCCATAAAATTTACAAATATTTGTACGATTTTAAAAGAAGACTATTTAAAATACTAGTAAATACACTCTATGAAAAGAGCAAGTAAATCATTTTTAAAACAATAACAAACAACTTACTTTGTGCATGAGAAATGAATGAATGAAATTTATTTATAGTCGTCATTCATGCCATCAAATTATCCATCCATATGCTCTTCATTCATTCATTCTTTTAAAGTCTATTATATGCTTTCATCTGCACATATTTACGTTCATATATGTAAGTGTCTTTCGTTCAGCTATAACAACAGCAATTTGTCGAGTGCAGTGCCTTTTCCATGGAACTGAAGTGTGGGCTGGAAATACATTTTTAATAAAATATTGATAGAAATGTTGGTACTATTAAAATGTTATGCTGGAGTAAAACAAGCAAAGCAAGAGACTGTGTCTACACCTCTAGTTTTTAATTTAAATGCACATGCACACATTTATACACTCTATATCTGTTGGCATAAGAAAAACTATTAAGTAGAAAATTAAAAAAAAAAAAAATTGAAAACCATTTAATATGTCTTTTAAGATTAAAAATTCTATATTGTGTAAAACTTATATTTGTTTTGCCTTGAATTAGAAAATCTTGTTTAATATCAAGAATACAAATTTAATTTAACATTATTCACTTTAAAATAAAGTTAAACATATTAAAAAAAAAAGTTTCAATTCCATGTCATATCAGCAGGCTTCGATTGGTTAAAAAAATACGGACTAGCCGTTTAAACGCTTGTTTTTGCCAGAGTATTTCAAATTTCTTTTTTATGACAATTTATGTAACTAACAAATTTCTTCTAAGTGAGTATTTCACTTTGGATAGTTTGCAGGCGTTGTCGTGTTTAGGCTTCACGTACTCTGAATTTCCATATTAGTAGTTTGTTCCACCATATTTTGAAGGCAAGCAACTGGTTTGGACTTTATTTTGCTATCACTCATCACTAATGATTTCTGATATGTCACGATGTGTTCAGTTTGCTGATGTCCATCATGTTGCCGAACGTTAACGGGTCTCTTAAGTCGCTCTTGTAGATATTTTTCATTGGAGCTTTTTTAATTTTTTACCGAAACTGGAAAAAGTCCTGGCTACAAGCACTTTCAAATCATTGACAAGCCTCTACCAAAAATGTCACAAATGATATGCTCTAAGTTGGCGTCTCAGGTTAGTTAACTGAGACACCGGATTTTTTAGGCCACGTTGGGATAGAGAAGAATAAAAGCCAAATGAATATATTTTGTGTTACTCATCACACTCTAGAGCGGTATTCATATTCCTAAATATGGCTTATCCAGCGAATGCTTTCTTAATGCCTGCCTATCGACGGGAGTACTTTGGATTTTACAATATAATCTGCTGCAAATTCTAACTTAATGGTTTAGGCTTCTGAAATTTTTCAAACCCAATTCGAACAAATGTAAAATTGAAGACGCAATTAATATCATTTTATATTCAATACCGTCCTGTCCTAACAACACTTGTTAACTGTTTAGCTGTTTAAAGTTAAAGTTTATGACAAGTACATTTTTATTATTCGTACTCAACTTTCAAATTTATGAAGCCATACCGAAACCCAGTTTTAATAATCCATCTGCACGTAAGAAACTAAGAGAGTTGAAATATTTCACACACGTGTTTCTGGTATTAAAAACACAGTCACCATCACATAAAGAAGTGACAAAAGATTGTGATTTTTGTTGTGCTCCGGTCGGATACTGTGCAATTTGAGTCGGATTCACAAAGTGCCATCTGACAATTATTGCAGCAAACAAGCAATTTCTATTTGTATATAATTTTAAATTATATGATAAAGTTTGTTTTTCTTTTTGAATAAGAGAAATTGATTAAAATCTCGTAATTCTTTAAAATCATTATTTGAAAGTTTTTAGATACAAAATAATTACTGATTATATATATATATACATATATAATTTGAATTAGCACATTCTTTGAATCAAGAAAATGTTGCTTTGAAAACGCAAGTAGTTTTGGTTTTGGGGCTGTATTTGCTGGCTGGCATTCAAAGAAAAATTTTGCTAAATTAAAGAATTATTTGTTTGCAAATATTTGCAAAATTATTTGGTTTTGAAAGAAAGAAGATTAATTTTTTAATTAAGCTAATGATGGGGTATAATTTTGAATTGTTTTCTTTAAAAATTTATTATGATAGAAATATCCGTCAATTTGTAAAGAAGAAGTTATTTATTAACAAAGAAAATATCTCGAAAAAGTTTTGAATGAAGAAAGTTTTCATTAAACTCTGTGTTATAACCATTAAAGCGACGCTTGACCCGCTTTGTAAGAGTGTTCATGCACAAAATTGTTCGGGATTAAGATTTCAATCTTAATATTTTCAGCTTGATTTAAATTATTTTTTTCTTTCAAGAAGAAAAAGAAGATTCTGGCGTCTCAGATTGCAATAATTGCAATAAATACATATTGCAACACTGTTTGGCAATCAAACCATATCGAGCCTTTGGTGCAATACCGTAGTAACTCAAAATTTGAATTTTTTTTAGCTGGGTATGCAGAAAATATCTAGAGAAAAAATGATTATGGTTTCATCTCTAACTGTTCAGATTCGACAGCTAAAAATGTCTTTATTGCCTCTAGCTATTTCCAACAATATGCATTTTTCTCAGTTCGCGATTTTTTGAATTACTACGGTATTGCACCAAAAATGATACAGTGCGACTTAATCTCGTATTTTGCATCGTTATTCGCTTGACTTGACTGCCAGCGCCATCACGGTCACCGAAACTGTTACCAACAGCAAATGGCTGTCCTTTGACTGTCTGATTTTCTCCTATAAATTCTCAATAATTCTTGTTTTTGAAGGATGAATTTATATGTAGACTCCTTAAAGGCTAAAAATTGATTGCAAATAATTACAGTCACACAAACACTAACCTTGCGGGCACAAAAAAAAAAACAAAAAAACAATTAGGTGTTCAATTTAACGCTTTCTTTGTATGTTAAAACAGAGGAAAAAATTACTTTTTAACCATCAACGCATTCAAAATTACCCCATTTCAATTAATTTATTAGAAAAAATATTAATTACACAACTGCTTAGTTATAAATTGTAAAATTTATATTGGTTAATTAATGTTTTAAAAAATTTATTTTGGCATAAAAGAAACCGTTTTCGAAGATATCCTACAAATTGATAAATAAAGTGAAAACTAAATATATAAAATAATTGAATTCATTTCTTTTATCTATAATTAAAATTAGGAGAAAAAACAAACATACACGATTGCTCATGTCTGTGCATGAGCGTGCAGGTTTTTGCCACAGTGTGAATTGAACAGAGAAAAAACAATAGTGAAAAAAAAACTATAAATATTTATTTAGTGTTTTATAAGCGGCTTTTTATTTAACTTATATAACCAAAAGCTTCAAGAAAATAAAACATAAAAAAAAAATCAATATATTTATTGATTTCAGTTTCTAAATGAAAAGTAATTTGTGATTTAATGTGTGTGTGTGTGTGTGTCTAGTACAAAACTAGTATCCAAGCTGATTTAAATATAAACTAAATTTTGGATAAAGAAAAGCTAATTAACATTGCGGGGGCAGCAATTGTTTTTCCTTTCTCTTTCCCCTGTCCAACCAACACCGCTTCACCTCTTCAACCACACGCCCTTGTAATCATTTAATTACACGTCTCTCGAGCAGACATGGATCACAAATCAATTGCCAGCCAAGTGCGGGGTAAGAAATAACTTAATAATTTGTTTTTTTAATCAATTTTATATGAATGATTGTCCGTTTAGTTTCTATTAATTAAAAACAAAATATAAAGTTCTTTGGCTATATTTGCTATTAATTACACTAGTCGGCAAAGAAAACACAAAAACTAGTTCTAAAACATTTTCTTAGTTTAATAAACTTGAAACATTTCTTCTGTTATATGCTTCTGCGGCCAGATTCACAAACGAAAGGATGTACAAATGTAGGGGTGTGTAATTTAAAAATGTGGAGTTCACACCAAACATCGCACATCTGGCGTTCTTAATAACTTATAAATTATTTGGAATGGTCATTTAGTCTCATTTACTCATTGTGAAATTGAGTTGCAATCGCAACGGCCATTAAAGCCTATTCTACTTGCAGAATTTGCCAACGGGTCACTGTCCATGTGGCTTACAAGGCACATACAGGTGGCAACTTCTTGTGATATATGCAAAGTGTCTGGTGAAATGTGGGGCACCGCATAACATAAACCTCTTGCCCGAGAGCTCAAGCATTCTCACCCATTATGCCAGCAACTCCCTAGACAGTAGAGGAAGACGAGGACTTCAACATTAGAACTTAATCAGACTTGCGAGGAGCAAGGATTCCTGTTTTAAGGGCTCGTTGGTCCCCGTTTTGTCAATGGCGAAAAACGTTCGAAAGCGATTTTGCCTATTCGAAATTTATTTTTGCACCACATCAAACTGAAGGCATTACGATAACCAGAACCTAAAGGCCGGCCAACCAGCCGAATCGACTTAAGACTGTTGTGGAACTTTTGGCTTGTAGTCATTATTATTGAAATAAAATCGTTGTAATATTAATTTTCTATTAATTATGTTTCTTACTGAACTTTTATTATTATTGATTATTTGTTATATAAATGAGTTTCCAAGTTCACTTCTTTTTACCTTCTTAAATTAAGAAGGTCAGTTTTTTTTTGTAACTGATTGCTGCAGTTAATATTTTCATTGAATGGGACAAGAAATTGAATTGTAGATATATTTATTTTAGTCGTTACACCACTCCGTAGTCCCCCTTGGCTTGCGAACTAGGGGTCGTGTGAAGCAGGCACCGTTTTTTGCTTTAAAACTTTATTCAAGTAACCAACGAGCTCTTGTTTTCCTGTCAGTCTATTGTGTATTTATTTGTATTACAAATTTTGCAATTTTTTTGTTGTTGTTGTTGTATTTGTACTAAAAGGATTGTGTATAAGCATTGTTGTTACAGTCGTAAGTCTCCTGTTTACCACGTGAACAATCATTGTCACCAACTGTGTGTTAAAGTAAAAAAGTACTAATACAGTCGTCATAAACAGCCACCCATGTTCTTGTCACGCTCAAGCATGTTATTACCATGATCATGACGAGCCTTGGCCAACTATATTATTTGCATCTCAAACTATATAATTTGACATGACTTGTCGTAAGCCAACCAGGGCACATCTGTAGTTTTGTTTTCATAAACATCTCAAATAAGTGTTTTATGTAATCGTATGAGTATTATGGTTCCAAGTTTGGGTTGGTACGGAGTATATTATTTTGAAAAAATACTATTCCGTTAAATATTGTTTTTTTGTTCTGAAAAACGAAAAGCGATTTATTGTAAAATTAATCGAAACGATCGAAATCAAAGTTTCATAAACTGAAGTAAAATAAATAGTGCTTAAACATTGCCTGAATAATGAATATGATCAGTTGTGACAATAATATGATTAATCTAATAATAATATAGTTCATCACAACAACTATTGTACAAATACAGTTCATACCAGTAGCAATATTGACGTCGTAAGAAATGACAATTATAGGAATATCTATGACTGACAATAACATGATGGTCATGACATACATATTTTTAAACTTATTATCGGGTTTTTTGTAAACTAAAGTTGTTTTTTGCAAACTAAACATAAAACATTTTTTAGCCTAACAATTGACTATAAAAAGTAAAAGTACATTATAAATATACTAATGGCTATAAACATAACATTTTTAAGAACAAAAAGACTCAATTACTGCCGGTTTCATTCTAACACTTGAGTGTTAAATTCATTAGAAAAAATCTATTTTCTTATGTTTCGTTTCCTCATACTTAAAGGCAAAAAAAAAAAAACCTGTTTCCTCTGCAATTACTATAAAACTAATAAAACAAACGAGCAATTTAAAAACAATTTGCTTTTCTTGCTGTATCTTATAAAGTTTTTGCAAACAATAACATGAAACTAGAAACCAGCACTCCTGACATCCTGACATGGTTTTATGTCACTGAATCGGCTACGCAACAACAATTAAGAGAACTTATCAGTGCAAAAGCCCAGCACGTTTTTCCGTGCAACCCCTGCCTCAGTTTTCCGGCAGAGTTCTACGCCAGTGTGGTGGCGATTTTCATTTGTATTTAACATTTGTTTGATGTTGCAATCAAAAGTTTATGATAAAAGTCAATAAAGTGTGTTTTGTTTTCACTTTTGTTTTTAATTTTGTTAATGTGTTGCAAAATTCTAGAAGAAAACCGTTTTCTTTTTCGGTACAGTGATTTCAAACAGGCATAGACCAAAGAAGCAGGAAATAATTTACTTGTACATTCCATAAAAAGTCCAGTTTGTAAGAAATTTGAATTTTGTTCAAAAAAACAAAAAGACCTTTAATGTACTTTTTAACAACAAAACGTCTTCGCAGGATGATATTGAAAAAAAAAATTAGAATTAGAATATGTGTGAAGATAAAATTTAAAATTAAGAAACCTTGACGCAAACCAAACTTTTTAACAGAGCTCTGTTAAAGCGTTGACATGAGCAGGTTAACATGAGTGAGTGAATAAATAACATCTATTTGTACTACCCCTTCCCAGCAAGTTGTTACTACGTCAAGGAACCGTAACAGCTCCTTCAATGCAGCAGATAAAGGCATCAAGTAGCCTGCATGTCCTGTGTAAAACTTAATTGATAGACATTAGACACTATCTAGTAGAATTAGAGTCATAAACCTTAACAGAGTTGTTATGGGGTTAAAGTTTCCGACCAGAAGTTCCGTTAAACAAAAATTCTACTAGTTTCAATTTTATGCGACCTTTTTTTCGGTTTCTGAAAAATGCAGCCATTTGAAATTGGAGTATAATTTGGCTTCTGTCATTTGTAGCTTTCAGGGTTTGTGGGTGTTCTATAGCACTTATTTCCGGCGTGGTCTCAGATATTAAATGCTTAACAGCGCATTAACAGAGTTCTGAGTCACTTCTCAAATCGTGAGTTTTTTTTTTTACAATTAGTGCCAAATAACAGGGATATGCGCGCTAAGGGAGCTTCTAATTCTCATTTAAATTTGCTCGGGCTGCAGTGAAATTTAGTGTCCATTATTTTCTATAATTCTTAAACGATGCTTCTGGAAAAGGTTATGAAACTCTACAAACTGCAATTTCAAATATCATTAGTTGCCAAAATAGACTGAAATAAACTTCAACAAAAACCAACTTCATCACAATTTAAAGCGCACAAACGATTTCTTATTCTGTTTCGGTTTTAATCTAATTGCTTAAATGTTGTTATATAAATTTGCATGTCCTACACAATCATTTAATTAATTCTCAGTGTTTTAGCCTGAACGAGCAAATGAGATTATTTAACGATTCCGTGCAACAGTTATTTTATTTTCTTATTAAAAAAAAAAACACACACAAAACAACTTAATACAATAAATTGTTTATTATTTCTTTTTCAATCTCGATCTTATGCAAAAATGTCGTTACAAATGTTTGATTGCTGTTATTTCCTACTTTAACTAAAAAACGTTTATTTACAACTACTGCCGTTACTTGTTTCTGCTTGTGTGCAGATAATTTCAACCATTTAAATGTTAAATCTTTCCCACCCACCCCCACACGCTTCTACTTGTTTTCATCCTTTACTATTTACTTTAATGAAAAGCAAACGAATTCAGTTCAATGAGTTGCTTCCTGTCATTTTTGTTTTTGTTTGCTGCACTCTTACCTCCAGTGTTCCTTGCGGCTTTCACGAACAGCAGCAAGTCAAACGCACCGGGCAGACTTGCTCGTAACGTTCATTATAAAGACAAGCGAAAATGCCACCAACTGGGAATTTCAAATACAAAATCTATAAACTGATTTAAAACACCTCATGGCAACGAGAAAATATATTTATTAGAATAGACAATTCAAATCGAATTTTAAATATTTTCCTTTTTAAGTTTTAAATTAACATTTTAAGAATTTTGTTTGGCTAAAGCGACAGCTACTAAAAGAAAAACGATTTTTGAAAGAAGCTGTGATCCTAAGGACTAAAACCAAATTTATTGGTATTTAAAATGGGGAAATCGTATGTGCTACAACTCCCATGTCCTTGTCAAGAATTTGCAGCAGTCGTTATTATTATTATTATTAAATTTACCTTAATTAAAGAAGTAAGAAAATGCGTTTTTAACAAACATTTTAACTCGTTCGCTTCTGAAGAAAAATGCTCTATAAGTTTTATTTCGAAAAAAAAACTACCTTGTAGGCAATGAATGCTGCTGCATGGTCGTAGTGGTCACATGCAACCAATCGTTGGTGCTCCTCAATAAAATAGCACATTAAACTACTTCTTGTAAAGTCATTTGCAACGCTTCAAGAGTTTAAATCAGCATGACATCGGTCACATTTTCAATATCACCTTAAAATTGTGTGAGATAATCATGAAGTTTTAGTTCCTTGGCATGAATGGCATTTTTATATGCGTTTGCCGTTTTAATTTCTGTTGCCTTAAACTGTCCAAGTACAGTGGACTGAAAGTTGATCAAGTTATTCACATAGAAAGATGTCACACACACACAAGAACCGGAAGGCAGTGCTCGTGTTTTAAAATCTGTTAAAAACAATCGATGAATATTAACAATTAAGTTTCGTATTTTAGCCCACTGTGCACAAATTCCTTTGGTTTTGTTGCATTAAGCTCGTGTGTATAATGGCTGCAAAAGTATTGAAACCCCAACAGCATTTGGAAAGTGTAACGGAAAAGCGACGGGTTTGCCAACAAATCAAAGTGTGGATAAAAACACACACAAACCATTTGTGCGCCTATATTTTACGGTCCGCGGTCTAGATCTCAAACATTAACGTTTACATATTATATTAACGTTATAAGAAACTATTTCGAAGCCAATTTGTTAGCGTTAAACTTGTGTGAAAACAAATTGGTATGATATAAACTTGGGCCAAAAGAAAAGCTGATATTGAAATAGAAAATCAGTTTTGTTCCAGTTGGTAAATCAGGATACTTACATAAATCCTTTTAAAAAGGATCCTCATTTCGCTTATAAAAGATACACATTTTATGCCAGTTTTATTATGTGATAAAAGCACCTGGTTTAAACAGCAACCGTTTAAAGTAGTGAATTCTAATGCTGCGTTTAGACGAGGTATAAGCAGCTGCATTTACGTTCAGTGCCAAAATTTCGACCGTTGCTTGAACTCCCTTAATACTAAAGTTAAAAAGCTGCATTTAATTCATCACCTGACAAATGCTGTCATGACAACAACTATAGAATGCGTATCTATTCACTCGTACTGTGTGTAAACTGTTTCAATTGTCTTGAATAGTTTTTGATGGACAGTAATTGGACGATGATATGACGTCTGTTGACAATAATTCGAAGCATAAAAAGAAAAGAAGAATTTAAAAAAGGAAACCCCTAGAAACGCATATTTTAATATGTGATACCGAACTATTGTAATGATTAGAATGGAAAGGAGAAAACCCAACAGAAAACGCCCATTTCGCATATTCGCTGTATTTCTTCTTTCTTCCGTTTCTTCTGTTTTATTTTGTTTTATGTTTTCGCACATTGTCGCAATTTGTACTTCAACATTCAGTTTCGTCACTTGGCTTAATTTCAATTGTACCAATTTTGGTAATGCCGACAATTTTCAGACTTTTTGACAATTAATACATCATCTGTACTGTCATGCCAGTAGTGTCAAGTGTTGTAAACACTGGATTAGTTTTGGCTGTAAATTATTGTCTTGAAAAAGAAAGGGCTGCCATGATTTGCCATTTGATTTTTATGACAAAGAAACAACATAAAGCAGTTGTGATTTTTGTTATTTTCCGCGAAAATATTGCTAAAATCCTTTATCAATAATCCTTGAGTTGTGCGAACTTACACTTGAACGTGTAATAACACGTAACTAATAATGTACTGACACTGAATTAAAAAACAAGTTTAAGATTTTGAAATCAATCATTTATAAATTTATATATATAAAACTCGTGTAGGCAAATAAAAAAGTAAAACTTTTTTTAATGGGGAAAATCAAAAATAAGAGATAATCATATAAAAACAATGTATTATCGTATTGAAATGCCTTGATGGATAAGTTGACAGAGTGTTCAACCAACAGACCACAGGTTGTAGGTTCAGTTCCTATCAAAGACGCTGGGTGTTTTTTTGCTTCGCAGTTTTGTATTCGTTGGTAAAAAAAAAAGTAGAAATGGAGCTGTAATGTGATGTAAGAAAAAGGTTTCAAGTGGCTGCCAATATGACAGTACGAAGTCTTGGAAATGGCAGTCGTTAAGGGCTATCTTAGTAGAGTCACATTGGGGGAACTATTTTCACCCCTAAAGTTTTTAATAACTAACGTTCTAAAAACGTAACTCATTCCATAGAATATTGTCCGAGCGCATTTATACTCATATATAAAATGAAAAGGAAAGGGCTATTAGAGAAAACTAAAAACCAGAGAATTATTATCAGTGACGATTCCAAATTAGTGAATTATTATAAATCCATAAGTATTCAATAACATTGATTGTTTAGAATGATGACTGGGTGGGTGCATTCAAACATAACTTTCATCGCTTTCGATATCTGTTTTTGCAACAACAACAACTAAAACAACAACATATAACCAACTAACCAACAACAACAACCACAACAATCACAACATCCATATCAGCTTATGAAACTCATTGAAATCTATTAAATGTGCCTGTATTTATCTATGCTCGAGTGTTCTTGTTCAAGGATTTCTTTTCTACATAAACTTAGATAACAGAACAATAACAACAACAACAACAACATAAACATACCGCCTGAACAAAATAGCACGGCTCAAAAGCTCTCGCACAGTTTTGCACAAACCAAATGACATTTTTAAGTTATTCTTCTTAAAATTTTTCACTAGTTTTTTTTTATTGTGCAATTTTTTCTTCCCGATTGTGTTTTGCTCAGTTTTGGTTTCTTTGTGTTTGTTGTTATTTCCTATAGCCGCAGGTCTAACAATTTATATTATTCGTCCCTCTTATTTCACCTAATTTTTGTTCTTTTTTTTTTTTTTTTAAAGTTTCAGTTGGAGTATTTTATGGCTGTTACTTTTTTCTTTAAACCCAGAAGAAATTAATATGAATAAACATTAACATTTTTTAAAAACTTTTCGGGCAAGTTGTTGCCGAATAAAAGCTGTAGTCCATTTTAAGAGAATATTGGGGTAAATCCCTAATTTGAGAAATAGTGAAAAAAAAACTCAACTCAAAAACAACAAACAAAATGTTTAACTGCAAAAATAAGTCTATGTAAATTAATTACAACTATTGCTTCAATAAAATATTTAACTTTGTCGAAGTTTCTTTTTTTTCTTCTCAATATAAAACTAAAATAAGTTTCCTTATAAAAACCAATTAAAAATAAGAGAATTAATTATCTCATTTATACTTTTATTACTTGGAATTGCTAAGGCCGATTTCAGATTATTTTATTGCATTTTCATATTCATTTAGTTTTTTTATAACTTAATTTAAGTGCAGCCAGCACTAAACAAAAATATCGGTTAATATGATGATAACGACTATTCAATTAATTCTTTGAGTAAATAATGTTCTGCTTTTGGCTGCTTTTAAATTATAAAAAAAAAAAACTAATTAAAACATAATTTATGCAAAAATGCTGAAAAAATACTTCTGCGAAATCTTCTTAAATATATTTCTGGAAATGATTTTTTTCAAAGTTGTCTTTTAATCTCTAGTAAATTTTCTTGCTTTAAGGATAATTTTCCTCCAGGGGCTGTTAAATTTTTCAAGTTATTTCGTATAAAGCGCTTTTATTCTCAAGTATGCGGGATAACATTTAAAGATACTATTTAAAGAATACTATTGTTAAAAAATTTCTTATTTTAACACTTTCTTTTGTTTAATTGATACTTTTTAGGAGTTTTTTGAAAGTTACTTTTGTTTCAAGAAAAATGTACTCTATCAAAAAAATACTTTTTAAAAGCTACTTATTCTAAAAGATACCTTTTTAGCACATACTTTTTTCATACAAAATTATATTTGAATTGTGTTTTTTAAAAACAACTTGTTCCACTAAGAAGATTCTTTTTCTAGAAAAGGCGCTTTTCCAAAAATGTTTTTTAAAAGTTAAACATTTAAATTTTTTTATAAATGAACCTATTTTTCAAAAAACTTTTTTAAAGGAAAGAATACTATTTCTAAAAGGTGATTTGTAAAAGCTTTTTTTTTTAAAGGTAGTTTCGCAGGAGCTACTTTTTAAAAAAGTAATTGTTTTTTTGAAGAAGTGCTCTTTTTTTCTCTCTTTTGAGATATTTTTCTAAAATTTACATGTTTAAAAAATACTATTACCAAAAGGTGATTAGTTTTGTAATCGTACTGCTTTTAAAAGGTACTTTCTAAAAGTATGTTTATATGTAAATACTTTTTTCAAAAAGCTGTTTTTAAAAAAATTCAAAATAGGTTCTTGCCGTAAAATGCAGAGAGTACGACGTACTCTCTATTAAAAAGTATTTTTTTGATTTCAAAAAGTACTTTTTTCTTTTATTTTAATTTAAAAGATGATTTTTCTTATACGTACTTTCTTAAAACGAGTGTTTTAAAAAAGTACTTATTGTAAAATATAGCTTTTATTAAGAGGTACTTGTTTTAAACAGTAGTTTTTTAAAGTACTTTTTTCATTTTTTTTTGTTTTGAGATTTTTCTCTAAAATTTCTTTTACGTACGCCAACGCAAATTTTAAAAAAAGTACTACTTTTCTGTAAAAGTATTTTTTAAAGACAATTCCTTAATCTTTTCCAAAGATAATATTTTAAAACACATTTTTCTAACAAAATTTCCCTCATTTTAAAAAGGATATCTTTTAATTAGTTTTCCTTAATTTTTAATAGTCTTGTTTTTAGTAAATAACTACATACGTTTCAAATTAGTGCGTGACCTAAAAGTACTTTTACGCAAAAGCTTTGCTGGCAAGAAGGCGCCGTTTTTTATTTTGCATTTTTAAAGGGCATCTTTTAAAACGGCGTTACTTTTTTGTTTTATGTTAAAGACAATCTTTTTTAAAAAATACATTTTTCTACATGAACTAGACCTAAAAGGACACATTATTCCAAAATACTTTTTAAAATCAAATTTACTACACAAAATGTTTGCCTTTTAAAAATTTCTTTCTCGAAGAGGCATTTTTTGGAAGGTTCTTTCCCCTAATTTTCCCTTAACGAAAGTGTTACAAAATAACTTTTCACAAAGAATTTTCAAAGTTGCTTTTTCTTTATTTTTCATTCATTGATTCCTTTTTTTCGCTTTTAATAGTTTTTACAAGTGTTAAAAGATTAAAAAAAAAAACATTAAGAAGCATTCAACTTAAACGTGTCAAATTAAAGACTTTATTGCTTACATTTGGGGTTTTTGCCAGATTCAAATAATCCTGGGCTTAAGTCTGGTGCATAATGAAAAAAATTTGCTAAGTGTGTGTTTGTATGTGTACGAGTACAAGAGATACTTTTTAAGCTTTTCCCTAAAAGAAACATAAATATCTTTAGTATGTGTCAAATAAATTTTGCTGCTTTTAATATTGAAAAACTGTATTATAGATTTTCAAATGTAAACTTTTTTCTAAAATAATGTGTCCTTGACCATTTTTTGTGCACCATTTTTATAGTTATTTCTTGGCAATATATAAGTGATTTAATTATTGGCTTGGACTTTGTATCGTTTTGTTATAAAACATAGTCAGCTGTTCTCAAAACATTAGAGATTTTGCCAAAGAATTGCAGCTTAACTTATCCCAATTTGTGCCGAAAAAAATAAAACTTTTTGCTACACAGTCAAAGTGGTTTGGGGAGATTTGTTTATTGGCCTAAACCTGGATTTCTTTCGCAAGATATCCTGAGGACATTACGGCCCCTGTTTTGGCTATTAAACCTTGGCGAACCAAAGTCTCTCCGATCGAGAAAGCTAAATGCCTAAGAGTGAGATGTACGTCAGGGCAAAATCTACTCCCTGGGAAGAATTTTTTTTCTAAAATGAAGTGTTTTCAAAATAATTCCAGCTATACAGAGTGTGAATAATACAATATGGAACGCAATAATCAATCGCCATTGTGAAATAGAAAAGATTTTATTATAAGAAATTTACATTTGACTCGAGCACGGAAATTTTAGTAACAGTATGATTATATTTATTTATTTCTAAATAATATTTAAAGATTTTCAACATAAAAATACAACAACTGAAAAGACAAGTCACAAAAAAATCGACTAATGATAAAATAATTTATTGCGAAAAGCCACCATTTTGTGCAACTCAACTTTGTTTAAACAATTGATTTAAAATTTATATTCAGTTTTTAATGCAATTCTTTAAATATTTTCCCAAAAATAAAAGAAATTATTTTAAATGCAAATCCTTAAATATTTTGCCAATAACATAAAATTGTTTTGCGTCATTATCGAAATGAAGGTTTCAATTTATTAATTAATTCGCTTGATGTTTTGGTGTGATTGTATTTTACTACTCAAGCAAAAAATATTATTCGAGAATTTCTTGATGTGTTTCAAAGTCTGCGTTGCAAAACAAACGTATAAGTATTAAAAAATGACAAATAATATCAATCATACGCAGCAGAGGCTTTATGTAATCTATTGTTTGTTGAAATGGCGCAAATCCATACAGCAAAACGAACGCATTTAAAAAGCCAGAAATTTTAAGCTTCTCTTTACTTTACAACAACAACTCTGCACAACAATTTTTTTTAATTTTATATATTTTTTTTACCTTATTTTTAAATTGCAGATTTACGCACAGCATTTGATTTGTTAGACAGAAATCGCGATGGCCGTGTGACAGCGAATGAATTACAATTTATGCTTAAAAATTTAGGCATAAATGTAAGAGATGAAATAATCAATGATTTAATACGGGAGGCCAGTCATTCGGGTAAGTGAATATCGAATCTTTTATACTTTACTTGTTTTCAGAGAAAATAAGTATTGGCGCTTTTACTATTATTTGCCTTACGAGCGATAGAAGTATTTGGGAAATATTTCAAATTTTAAACAATGTAAAAGTAATGAAGACAAAGTTTCCCAGTGGCAATGCGGATTGTTCTAGTCACGACTTTTGTTTATATATTATTGTACATTATGAGTGAAGTGAAGTGCCATGTTTAACATTCTGGGAAATACATGCAAGTCATAAAAATATTTTATGTTTCCGAAAACTTACGCAGAGTTCCGTGACGTATTGAGCTCTTTCAATGCGAGTGTTAGCAAGTCTTGCACAGGCATATAGTAGTCCATATCTCATATTCTTCGCCACAAAATGTACAAATGTTAGTGTTTAATGTGTTCGTTCTGAATAGGTGATTGATTATTACAGCCTTAGCATCTTGTAAGTAGAGGATAGTGTTCTGTGGCTTTTCCTATTCAGCCTTAGAACGAGTTTCACCTTCTTAGTATCGAAGCTTTTTAAAATGTTCAAAGACATTGATATCGTTCTAAAATTATCTTATGTTGGATGTTGTCCAATTAATTGTATCTCCTTTAAGGAAAGTTCTCTAACTCCCAAGTTTTCTCTTTGGCAAAGATATCTAAAATTTCTTTAGCCCTCCTCCATCCCTTGTGTCATGACACCTGCAGCGGTGTCGCTAAGCCGCCCAGCCTATTGCGACATTTCAGGCCTGTCCTGGACGTTAAAATACAACAAAATGAAACCAAAATGCATTTCATTGGCAGCAAAACTTAATTTTCAAATTAATTTACTTATCCCATGCAAATTTCCGACTGGGCTGCTAAAAACATAAAAGTGTGTTTTATTTGTTTTCATCACCACAACTTGATGGCTAAGCAAATAAATATTACTGCAGAAAAAACTGAAACTGAGAATAATAAACTTTAATGAAATAAAAAAAAAACAGCTTGAGGGCCATAGAAAATTAATTTCGTGGAAGTTAACTTTAGAATTTCGAAATTGGGTTATAGGGGGCTAATAAGCGCTTAGAGTTTGGTATTTAGATTTCTAATAACAGTTTCACTGCAAAATGAAACACGAATAATTTGTTCCTGTTAAAGCATTTTTTTTTTAACAAAAATCAATGTAAAATGAAAAATAAACTCGTTACTTTTCTAAAAAAAAAAACTATAAAACGATATAAGTTTATTCAGTTTCCTCTTTGCAATCAAGAGTTTAAGCCCCACAGACACAGGCACCCATGTGAGAACGTCTGAGAGTTGAACAAAAGGTTGAAAGTTTTTCTCATTTAACTTTTTGTACTCGAATGTTTGCAGGTGTGTGTGTGTGTGTGTGTATTTAATAAAACTAAAGTGCTTAAATAAACGAAGAAGAAAAAAGGTTATCAACCAGTAAATGTATGTACATGTTTTTATATGCGGGCACGAATACATGTGTGTGTGTGTGTGTGTTAGTGTGTTTTTGTGTGGGTGTGTTGATATAAAATAAATAACTTCCACTTAAGATATCAAGAAATATAAACATGAAAAAGAATATAAAATAACAGGCTACACAATAAATTTAATCGACATATTCATGTCGTGCTCAAGAAACATGAACATTAAGCTGGTCCCACAACTGGCCAAACCGGGATCGCATCGCCGCCATTTAATTTTCAATATTTAGTTTTAATTGATAAATAGAGTTTAGGAATAATTAAATTCTTATTGTTAAAGCGGTCGGCAGGCAAAATATTATTTTAAAGGCACGAATCGTTGCGTTAACGAACAGAATTGTTGCATTTGTCACATACGAATGTGAATGTAATATCCAAAGTTGTTGTCAATGGGGATGTGTATTTTAGATGATAATTCATGCATAATTCTTTGAGCACAATTTTTGCTACAGATCAAATATCAACTTCTTTTGGCCCGATTTCGACATTTGCCGCAATGTGCAGTTTAAATGATGCAAGCAGCCAACTTTGGACATTTCTCAATCGATCACATAATTCTCAAAATCCTCTAGGCTGAAGTAGTATTTAAAAGAGAGCAACTTAAATTAAGTAAGATTTGAAGAAGGGGTTTGAAGACGCATATCAGGGGATTTTAAAACTTTACGGGAAATTCTCCACATTTCGCCATATAATCCTCACAAAATTCGGATCGTAGTTGTGAGAAAGTGCAGTTTATAAAGCCGACACCTAAAATCCCAAACACACTTGGCTTTTCGAGAGGTATCCTAATGTGTGTTTGTATGTATGTTAATATGAAGACATACAAACGCATGTATTGAAGTGCATTTTCGTTTTTCGATAAATATTTTCCATCAATTTTTTTAGATTTTGTTGGAAACAATTCGATGGAATTGCAGGATGTTGTAAACGAGATTGGTAAATGATGAAGACAAATTTCGTTTTCTGCAGCAGCTGTTGCTTGTGAAAATTACAAATAAAGTACTAGCAAATAGAACAGGCTGGCGTTTTTCTAATGCGAAGTTTCTATTTCATTTTTTAATGTTTCCGTTTTTTTTTAGCCCAGATGGCTAAAAACAAAAAAGGGCTAAAAAACATTTATTTATAAACTTGTTCAAGCTTAACACAATTTTTGTTTTGCTATAAAAAATTAGCAGGAAAAAGGTTTTCCAAAGCAATTATGAAATAAATTTTTGTTAAATTTGTGCTATAAAAACAAAAAAAGAAGAATATTATAAAAGGTAGTATTTTCACAACAAACGTTTTTACAAGAACTTTTTAAGACATACTTTTTTAAAATGTGCTTTTTGACAAAGTACTTTTCTAAAAATTTATTTTCTCGTTTTTGAAAAGTACGTTTTTAAAAGGTACTTTTTCCGAAGTATTTTTTTAATAGGTGATGTTTTTGAAAGATACTTTTTTTAAAAGGTAAATTTTTTTAAAAGTTAATTTTTATAGTCTTTTTTAAAAATCTTTTTTTTTTGTAATGTACTTCTTTTATTAAGTACGTTTTATCGAAAGGTACCTTTTTTAAAATGCATTTTTTGTAAAAGGTAGAGCATTTTTTATAATATAGTTTTTATGTAGGGTTTTTTTAAATCTACTTTTTTAAAAAGGTGCTTTTCTCAAAAACTAATTTTTTATTGTACTTTTTATATACATTTTTTTACAAGTATTATTTTAAACTGCAGTTTTTTAAAAGAGTATTTTATTAAAGGGTATTTTTTAAACTACTTTTAAAGAGTCTTTTATTAAGCTGAAATTTTTTTACGTGTGTTTTAAAATATTTCTTTTTTATATGGTATTTTTTTTGAGCTGAATTTATCAAAGGATATCTTTTTAAAAGGTACGTTTTTTGTCAAACGTTTAAGTCTACTTTGTTTGCAAAAGTACTTCCCAAAGCTAATGGGTTTTAAGCGCAATTTTCAAGGGAATATTTTTGAAAGCTTCCCTAGTTTTTAGAGGTTGCTTTTGTTGGAAGGTGAGATTTATGAATAAACGTGCCTTTGTAAATATTTATTTTTAAAATGTAATTTTTGTACAATCACTTTTTTAAAAGGGCGCTTCAATAATTCTTTAGGTGCTTGTTTTAGGGTTACTTTTGGTCTTCTAAAGAGTACCAGTTGACGTATTTTCTAAGCGCTCCCAAAAAAAAAGACAAAAACTGATGTTAAAACCCTTAATTTGTTTATGAAACTTTTATTTACTCCTTTTTTAATGGAGGGCAAACAAGTTAGAACGGAAAAGTGTCGTGAACTTTTAACATGTCCAAAGTGTTTGAAGGCACGTTTGGCGGTTTATTGAGTGGCATTTTAGAAACACAAAAACAAAACCAAACACAAGAATAAATGACAGCATCGTCAGCATGTTATCGAATGTATGCGGAATATTTACACAATTTACAATGCACAAACTTGCGTTGCAAAAACCAAACAAGAAAACTTATGCATTAACATGCATTCGCTGTGAACACGGTCATTTATTACAGCTATTTGGGACAGGAATGGCAAAACTAACAAGAACTCTAATGCTTTGCTTGTTCGCTTTGATGTAAATGCGCACTAAAGAATTCAAAATTTTTGTCAGCTGGCGATATTTAATTTAGTTTGCATGTGTTTAGAGAGAATGCGAAAATCTGCCTTTAGCGAATTTCACGTAACAAAATACGCTAAAGTGAAGACGGCGAAAATGGTAAAACACATTTCCATACCTGCACTGTAAGCAACGGCCATTGTAAATCCTACACAACCAACTGCATGTACGAGGTCTTTTCAAAAAATAAGCGCAACTTTAATTTTTCTGAAAATATATGTTGATATTGATATCATTCATGAATTTATATTTTGTCCCCTTCCAATTAGTCCCTCTCAGATATAATACACTTGTGCCACCGTCTTGTTCAACCTTTGAAACAGTTCTGATATGCGTTCTAGAATTCTTTCAGTGATTGGGTCTTTATACCCTTAATCGCTTTAAAACGTTGCCCTTTCTTGGGTCGCTTCAATCTTGGAAACTGGTCATTTTCGCAGCGTGCCTAATCTAGTGAATAAGGGGACTGAGGCATGAAAAATTCTATGCAAATCGCCCGGAACACGCAAAACACAGCCCTCGTATGCGTGTTCGTAGTTGTACTTGTGAAATATTTACTGACATTAAATACAATTTGTAAAATTTGAGCTGTTTATATGATGATTCAAGTCGTTCCCCCTTCAATTTGTTGTTCAGATTGGAATTTATTTATTATTTTGCCAATATTTTCATAGCGGCGAGTGTTGCTTTACTTTTCATCGGGCACGCACACTTTATTGATTCAGTTTTATTTCTATTTTTTTTTTTTTCGTTTTTGCTTTATTTTATTATAAGAGTGTCGAAATTATGAGTCTATACTAATTGTGTTAGTTGTGAACTTTCGGTGCTGTCAGAAAGAGTAGAGAGGAAGGGGCTGATTCAACGTAAAATTGATTTAATAAAGAGTTTTGATCGCAGGGAATTTGCTCGTGCGAACGATTTAATGAAGGTGATTAAAATGACAAGATTTTATAAAGTAACATTTTTTTAAATGACTTTCTCGGTAGCCAATTTATTTGTTCATTAATCTTGTACAAAAGTGTCAAAGATGTTTTTTTATGTCCACCATTCACGAGGGCGGTAATTTATATTTTATTTTTCGCAACAAATATTCCGCAATTTCGTTAATTTAATCTATTTAAGTGCTAATTTGCAAGAGTTTGAGGTGACTTTTGTTTTTGAAGCAAATAACTTTGATTCTAATTTTTTGGTGTTTTTTTCTTAATAATTATTCTTTGCTTTACGATTGAGATCCTTTTATTTTCTTACAAAAAAAAAAATTTAACAAAATCGTTTAGAAAACCTTTTTTTCTCCTGCAAAAGAAAATATTATTTAGAAATTTTGCTATTTTTTTTTTTTTTTTTTTTTTTTTTTGAAAAAGCTAAAGTTTAAATAAAAGTTAAGAACAAGTATTGCGAAGAAAATGTAAAACAAATAATATCAAGTTTTATTTGATGCTAAAACAAAAATTGTCCGAAATTACCCCCAAACTACCGCAAATTCAGTCGTTCCATTTATAATGATGAGGATTATTGAGTGCTGCAAGACAAAGAAAAAAGTAGCCCCCCCCCCCCCCGCATCATGATTGGCGCTTATGACAGTTTTGTAATAGATTAATGCGTGCACAAACTAGTTGTCTTTAATCTATTATAAAACTTTCGATAAGGGCCAATAATTGTTTAGCTTAGAAATTCCTGATATTTTATTTATTTAAATTTTGGTAGAAACGCCATTAAAAAAAGAGATATTTCACAAAATGCTTTTTTTGGTAAGTTTATTTCAAGAAAATATCTACTTTAAAAAGATTTAAAACCTTAAAAACACTTGTTGGAAAATGACACTTTAAAAATGCCTTTTTAAAAAGAGTTGTCTTAAAATTCCTGCTTATTTTCCTTTGATATATATTTAGAAAAAATACTTTTTAAAAAATTATTGCAATAAATTTAAAAAGTCAACAGCACCCTATAGGATAGCCCCATGCAACAAACTAGACAAAGAGCTGTATTTTATATTGTTATAAAATATTGTTTATGAAAAAGCATCGATCAAACCTAAAAATAATTCATTTATCATTTTGGCTTCAGTTCATTTAGGCTACAATAGTTGTTTATAATTTAATTTTCTAATGTTTTTCGTTTGTGCTATAAACAATCTTGTGTGTCTCCTTCAATATACGTACATACATACATACATATGTATTTATGTATTCTTCGACTGTGAAAGTCAGGAGTGATAGAAATGTTATTGTTGTCTTCTGTAACATTCATTGACTTCATAAAATAATGAAATTTATCTGTAACGTTTTCTTTTTTCTTAACCAAAATGGAAATAATTTACATTTAAACTATGCAAATGGGGAAATCGCAGAATTCAATCGCGATAACTCAACTGTGATTTGACGAGGCAAAATGAAATATCAAAGACTTTGCTAGAGATTGCCGTAATTTAATTTAATAAAATTATTATAACAAAGTTTTAAGGCTCAAGTTTCTTAAAGGCATTCAGAGAATCAGATTTTTCCAGACAACAAACTGTTTGTTGCAGAAGTTCAATTCATTTCAATAAAAAGATTTACTGTTCCAACGAACAGCATTTTAAACAAAAACCAAATATACATATTTATTAAATTAAATTCTTTTAGGAATAGGAATCTGCAAAGAGTTTTCATTGAACCAAGAACTACTTTTGCTGCAAAAGAGTTTGGTTTTTGTTCCTCACTGATTTTAATATATTGTGTGGATCATAAAATATATTTTCTGAAATAAAAATTTCGCTGATTCGGTGAACTATTTCGCTGAAAACATTTCAAAAAATTTTTCTTCAAAAAGGAAAGAAAATATATTTTCTGAAACAAAAATTTCGCTGATTCGGTGAACTATTTCGCTGAAAACATTTCAAAAAAGTTTTCTTCAAAAAGGAAAGAAAATATATTTTCTGAAACAATAATTTCGCTGATTCGGTGAACTATTTCGCTGAAAACATTTCAAAAAAGTTTTCTTCAAAAAGAAAAGAAAACACAGGAAAATATATTTTCTGAAACAAAACTGAAAATATTTCAAAAAAACACAAAAAAAATGTGTTAAACTAATTGCCTTGTTTACACACATCAACTTTTATAGCTCAAGTTTTTGTTATGTGGGAGATGGGTGAAACATCAATGTATATAATTTGTAGGTCTCTCTCCTTCTTTCTTTCTCGCCATCCTACAGAAAAACAAGTACTTGGGCACTAAAAGTGGATGTGTATGAACCGGCATTAAGGGCGCTATGATTTTCCGCAAAAAGGTTTGTTTCTCAGCAAAGAATGTTTATTGAATAAGTAAAAATATCAAGACAACAAGTTCGTTGAATGGATGAAAATCCTTTTGCAAGTTGCCTTTCAACAAAAATCTTAATTGCATCTATTAAAAACGGCCACAATATATTCTGTGTTCTTACTGATTATATCAAGAAATGAAAAACATTTTAAATTTCACACATACATACAATAATATATATCCCTTTAAGTTGCCCGAATACCAGAGCGGTCAGAAAATTTGCCGCTTGTAGTTGACACAGCAGCAGCATTTATTTTCTTTAAATGAAATAATTCAAATTGTTTCAGAAACGAAATTGTTTTTCTTGCAGAGTTTTTAACTTAATCACTCCCAGATTTGTCGCAAATACTCGAACCATCTCAACATTCATTTGAACTGTTATTTGAACCTTTAATTCGTTGATTTGCAGTTTTCCAAATAGATATAAGTTTTTCCAAATATTTTACATTATTTGTATTGTCAAATATGAACGATAAATGAATTATTAGTTTGAAAAATAACTTGAACAAAATTGAATTGAAATTGAATTGTGTGTGAAGCAAAATTGGAAATTATCTTATTTCCCCTAATCATCGCATTAAAATAGTTCAAAATTAAACATCACAAAAAACAACAACAGCAGCTACGACAAAAATCATTATTCAATTATTGTAATTAAATTTTAATGCATGTAAAAATTATCCTTGCATGCAACAACACCAACAACAACAACAACAACAGCAATGAAACACTCCAATAGAACGAACTGCTTCAGTCCTAAATACCAAAAATAAATAAGCAAAACACTCATTCCTGAGTTCGTTTCTGTTTGAATTGGGTTTGTGAATGGAGGTGCAATCACCGTTAAAGGTTAATTTATTCTGCGTGTGTGTGTGTGTGTGCAGCCCAAAAAAACATGTTGGCTACAATTTATTGCCACTTGTTTTTGATTTCTTGCTGATTAAGTGTTCAAGTTAAAGATTTCGTTTGTATTGCAACTTTTGGTAAAAATGTGTATAAAAAAACAGACAAGAAAAGCCGTAATAGAAACCAGTTGGTTTAACCTTTGAAACGAAATCAGTGTTTTAAACGCAAGCAAATATGTGCAATTGTAAAGTGGTAAAACGAAAAGAACACCAAAGTCATCCTTTATAATAGGGCTTGCCCTATATATAAATACAGCCCCCCCCCCCCGGGGGAAATACAATGTGGGAGTAGGAGGAATGGCACGGACTGTGTGAAACGTTGTGTGGCGTTTTTTTTTGTGTTCGCTCACTACTTTATTGAAATTTCTACTTTATTCTTTAAAGTTAAAATCATTAATGCGCCTGCATAAGCGGCCAACATGAAAAAAACATTAAGTTTCTCTTCCTTTTTTCCTCCTCTCGGTTTGCTCTTGTTGTTCATTAGCCAACCAGTGGAGTATGAAGCCATTTGCCAAGAACTTCCAGCTACAAAATAATTATATATGAGTTTTATGCACGAAATCTAAAGTAAACCACAAAATTGTATAACGATTGTACAGATTAATCTGGTAAATTTGAAAAAAGGAATAAATTCTTTAAAATTAAATTCAGTTTTTTTTTTCAATTTAAAGTTTTTATGAAAAAAATTACTTTGCCCGAAAAAACTTTGTCACGATTCTTGCTTTTAGTTTCTGGGCGTTAAATACGTATGTATTGTAGTTCCACATTAAAATAAAATTTTTGTAAATACAGTTTTTGAAGGAAAATTGACATTTTTTCTAAAATATAATATGACAAGTTTTTATTTTTTAACTTTCGCTTTTAAAACAAACAAAAAAAATTGCTGACTTAAATTTTCTTAAATAAACAACAAGCAAAAAATAATGAACTTTTTGTTTTACAAAAATTTTCTCTGTTTATATAAACAGTTATTTAACATTCCACCTACTCTGTCCGAAAATCATGTGATTTGAAATCGTTTTACCATTCTTAAAGTCACATGTTCCTGTGGCTAAATGTGCATAAAGTGGCTGCAAAAGATGTGATTTAACACCGACAGTGCTTTCATAACAAATCCTTTTCACACAGTGTTTGCAAAACTCGTAAATCATCAGCTCTTAATGCTACCAGTATAACGACATTTTGCCATTATTGTTTGGATTTTATTAAAGTTTATTCAGCAGCTCATTCAATTATTCTCGTTTTAGCCATCACTCTTGTCACGCCATACAGTTCATGTACGAGTATTTAAATCCATTCAAATATTGGTCTGACTTTTAGATACAAATGTACATATTTTCCAAAGAAATATAATATTTTGTCTGAAATACCATAATTACTAAATCCTTTAGATAAAAATTACGTCGTTTTTAACATTAAACTCACTCATTGGAAATCAAACACAGATAGAAGAAATATAAAAGTTTTTGTACCACAACATATTAGGGGAGCTCTAAAATTAAAATGTATTTGGCAGAATAGTTAAAAGCGAAATTTAACATAAAGAATAAAAATTCCTAAGTTGATGCGAAATCTGTCTTTTAAAATCAATCAAATCAGTTTAATTGCACAACACACGCTTCGCTGAATATGTAGCGATGACAAAGAAAACGCAGGCAAAAGAAAATGTCAAAACTCACAAATACTAGCAAACAAAAATAGCATAAATTTTAAAAATAAAAATCGCACAAAGAAGAAAATCTGATAAGTTTATAATTCATTCTGCGTGTGAATTGGGAAATACTGTTTATTATTGTATATTATTTCAGGTAGTAAGAAATTTATAAGGACGTTGTTAAAATACATTCACCACCTCTTTCGGAAGCGCTATTTGCTTATTTTTAAGTAAGTGTTTTGTTATAGTTTTACTTTTAATATGGTCCTCAACCAAAAAGTCTTTTAACGTAAAAAACATGATGGCCATAATTTTCGCAAAAAATTGATCATTATTTATCAATTGTAAACCGAAGCTGGTCTATTCGTCGTTATTGTGCTTCAAAGCGCAGATTTAGCGGCGAATTCGCCATTCGTCGTAGTTGTGTTAATATTTTCAATTGCAAGATATTCCCTTTAATGTTTAAAAAATTGTAAAAATTGTATCGTTACGGTTTGGAATGACGCCAAATGCTGGTGATACTCGTATCAACAGAGTTGTCAAAGTATTCTCAGTAAATCAATTTAAGATTATATAACAACCCTGTGATCGTGATTTCTACTGTTTATCCATAATTGTACCAGATCTGATGTTTGATCCCCTTCAGATTTCATTGTAGTGAAATTTTACTCGTCGTTTCTGCAGTTTGACATTTTTTTAGAGATATATTTTATTTGATTTTCATTTTTGGCGCCGACAGAGAGACAGAGAGACAGAGAGAGAGAGAGAGAGCTCAAAAAAGTTAACACCCCACTATACATGTGTATGTATGTATAAATGTGTGTGTGTATGTAGATGTGCATAACAACGTTTCACAACACACACACATGCATCTAGTTATTTACATAAGTAAATACTTTTTATTTTAATATTTTATTGTTGTTTTGTTTCTTTAGATTTTATCACAATGACTATTTGTTGGGATCTTAAATTGCTGCTTCTTTTTAATTCCGTTTATAAGTGCGTTATATCATTATTGAAACAAAAACAGCTAAAACGACAATAAAAGCAGAAAAAGTAACAAACCCTCTTACTGACACATCTCTCACAAAAATCATACAGAAATAGTTTTTGTTTTTACACAGATTCATATTTGGCATGATGTATGTATGTAAGTACGTGTAAGTATGTGCTCGTAAGTGTGTAGGTATGTATGTATGTATGTATGAATGAGTGCGTATTAATATGAGTATCAACATCATCATCATCACCGCTGTAACTAATACCGGCTTACAAAACCGAATGTTTTTTTATTGCTTTTGTTAAATTTTTGTTCATGTTTTTCCGTCTGTCTGTCTGTCTGTCTGCCTATTTCTTTCTGGCTTGCCTTACTTTAGGGATTTTTTTTTGTTCATTTTAAGTGGCCTTGATTTTGAATTTCTGGCGTCTAGAATAAAATATGTAGCTATAAAACTATTTGAGAGGGTGGTTGCTGGCATCAAACTAGAACAAAAGTGAAACGTAACAACAGCCGTGAGGGGCAGAGAAAAAACAACGATTACCTTGGTTTTTCAAATTGTTAAGTATTTTATAACACATACGTAACAAAAACAAAAGGGGGAATGTATTCCACTGATTTTTATAACCGAAATTTATAAAAATATTTCAACGGCGTACCTAGACTATCTTGGAGGAGGGAATTGGGGCCGATTATAAATATACGCCTCTTAAGAAAAACAACTTTGGTTTGTTTATTTTGAAATTATTCAAAGAAAGTTTTTGTTATACAAGAGATTCTGATCTGCAGACCGCTCTGTTTACATCAGGGGCCACCACAAAAAGGTTTTTTAATAAATATTCTCAGAAACTAGTGTTCTATGGGCTCTTTTTTTTTTTTTTTTTTTTTTTGCTTAAATACGAATCTGGAAGCGGCTATTTTTCACCACGGAAAGGGGCCTGGTAGCGGTCTACAAAAAACTTAGATTTGTTTATTGTAAATTTTGTTCCAAGAAAGTTTTTGCTAAAAACTGTTAGACGCGAACTTTACCCCTGAGGGTGGGAGTTGTGGCCTTGCTCAGAAAAAACTTAAATTCATTTGCATATTTTGAATTTATGCCAAGAAAGTTTCCGATATAAAAGTGTTTAGTTTCAATGTTTTTAGGGGGAGCATTTTACTCTTTCCCAGATCTACGACTGGGTCCACTGAAATCACCATAATTAACAAGTTTGCAGAACTTAGTGCTTTTTAAATATATACATATTTATGTGTATGTACGTCGATATTGTCAGAAAGTGCAACTCTCGTAACTCTTGCGCTCAAATCTTGTTTCGTATTATATAACAATGATAGCAATCACAGAACGGATGAAGGCTATCGAAGCAAAACAACAAGAAAACACGAAAGGTGAATAACAAAACAAAAATAAAACTAAAAGTCAATTAAGTACAGCCAGAAAGCTATAAAACAAACCGGAAGATGTTGGCCGATAAGCAATCAGGTAACAAAAATATTAGTCAAAAATAAAAAGAAAATGTTTAAACTAAAAGCTGTAAATTGCTTAAACTCAGTCTTGGCCTTGATTTCCCACAACAACAGAAAAGGCAGACACACACTTTTCTTTGGCTTTCTTTCTTTCTTTCTTTCTTTTGGCAAAACTCTTATAAATAATTTTCCCACAAGACTTTATCAGCATTAAATCGCTGCTTCCAAAAAGCAAGAAAAGAAATAGCTGAAAAAAAAAATCTGTTAATAAACAAATTTAAAAAACTTAAAAACACGCAATGAAAGTTTTCCCTTCCTTGTTTGTGAAATAGAAACAGGAAATTACAACAGAAAAAACAATCGTCAATGTTGAAGGCAAAAGTCATGGTTGAGGTTGAGTTGCGAGGGAGGATTAGGCATAAAGAATGCAACGTTTATCTGATTACAGTACAGAAAGACAATGACAAAATGAGACGCGCAAAACAACAGCCCTGACTAAACGTTCTGCATTTTTTTAGGGCAAAGTTTTTGTTGCAGACTTAAAAAATGTATGAAACGGGTTCTTGACATTTTTTTTTATTTTTTTTTTTTTTTTTTTAATAAATATTTGTTTATTGTAATATATTGTTTGGCCTCAGCGCCATAAAGGCATTTTTGAGGCATGAGTTAATATTTCAAAATGTCTTTTGAACTGATGTGTTTCATTCTTTCGTTTTTATCTATTTGCTTTTATTTAAAACTTCACATTTTAGGCAATGGCTTGATAAATGAAGCCGAATTTTTACAGTGGGTTGGACGAATACAAGCGCTGCGGGATGAACAAACCCAACAGCAGCAGCCGCATGAAGAGAATGCCAGCAAACCCGATGAATTGGATGATGTCACACAGGATTTAATCGCTGCATTTAGGTAAGTGCATACTCGTATATAAGACAGCTTTTATGTTAGCAGCCGCCATGGCGGCTTATCTGGCGGTCCACTTCAGCGCCCCCATGTGGCTTGCAAGGTTCACACAGGTGATACGCTGCACGGCACAGACCATAGACCCCTTCTAATCCCTTCTGCTTCACACAATTCCCCAGAAAGTGACAAAAGACAAGGCTGCTGTGTTGCTAGCCCGAAATGAATATCATCCACAAGGAATATCAGGCCTTTACCAACTCGCCTGTACATTCCTCTCATTCTAGTTCCTTGCATAAAAACAGGCCTGTCGGCAGGCAACAGCACCTTGAAGATTTTCTTTTTCCTGCGTCTTTAGGTTTAAACCACAAGCAGAACGTTTCAGCCAAGGATAGGCTTCTCAGCCAATAACCGACCCAGAACGCCAAAAGGTATTGTGGGGGCGTGTCGGTCCCCCTTCTGCCAATTGACTTTTAGCGGTGGTTTCGGAAGAACATGCATAACCAAAGTCATATATGAACTTCCTAGAGCTTCCTTCCTTAAGCTTCGATTAACCTGTCACCCGCGTGGAACTCGTACATAAGACAAAAAAATTATATACTGTGAATTGGGCTTTATGTACAATATAATATACGAGGCCCGTTCAACAAATTATGAATTATGTCTTTACTGAGAGCATATTTCGCGAATTCCAAAGTCTACGTCGATCAAATTGCTACTCGAACACTATTCACCGCTTTAACGAGCGGTCAATAGTCATGTAATTCAAAAATTGACTATTGCAATGCTCGAGAGAAAAGAACAGGGAGGGGGAGAGAAAGTGATCTTAATAAATCATCGCTGACAATACGGAACAATATGAAATTCCATTTGACAGTAAATGTCGGAGATTATTTTCTCGGTCATTCAATTTCATTTCAGAAATAAAAATAAAGATCTTAATCGATCACCTGTTACAAAAATCGCAGCAAATGAATTACTTTTCGCCCACTATTTAAATTCAAATTGTGTTGAAGGACATTAAATTTCACAATGTCCTCTTTGCTTGTATTTTAACAACATGCCCCATAATTTCTTCTTCTTATTTAAATATAATGAAACGCAGTTCCAAATCAAACACACACACACACCCATTCACACATCTGATTCTGTCGGCCGGCACTGGTTTTTTCGGCATGTTTGGCCGTGCCACAGTGCGTGTCATCGCTTGTTGCGGTTGCTGTTTTTGACGCATTTTCATTTCAAATTTCGCCTGCAATTATTTTTTCAATATTTGTGCCGTGAATTGCATTAAATTTCATAAAATATTTTATGTTTAAAACGGATGATTTATTTTGGCACGAGTGGAAAAATTGTTTTGGCAAAATTGCAACAAAAAATTATAATTTCTTTAATAACGAAATTACTGATTGTCTGAAACTGGTCACCAACAAAATATAAGAATTAATGTTCTAAAAATGTTTGTAGTTTTATATCTACATATTTATTTTTCCAGAGTATTCGATCGAGATGGAAATGGTTTCATTACCCGTGATGAATTACAAACCGCCATGGAAATGATAGGAGAGCCCTTGAATGAAACACAACTGACGCAACTGCTGACCATAGCGGACTTAGATCAAGATGGTAAAATAAACTATGAAGGTAAGAAATTTAAAGGAAAACTGAAAAATAAAAACATTTTTGTTTCAAAATATTTCGATAATTCGTCATCGAATTAAAAAGGGCTTCGATTTAGCCCGATTAAAATAAGAAGTAAAGAAAAAAAAAATATCGCATTTATTTATGAAAACGATAAAAAAAAATACAAAAATACAACCAATGAAAACATGGATGGTGCTGTTCCACAATATCGAACGTCAACGTTCGTCAACATTTTGAACAACTGAAATGTGATTAGAAAAACCAACTAAAATTTTGATGTGAGAGGCCGAACAAACTTCATAAATGGTCCTCACAGCCAGTTTTTTTTTGCCACTCCAAATACCGGCCAACGTTAACGTTCGATATCGTGAGACAGTTTCATGAACAATAAAACGCGACAAACACATTTTATGCGTACGCCTACATTAAATAATAGAAAATGGAGACAGAAGTCCATTAAAGGAAATGTTAACGGTAAACTCAGTTTAGCAAACCTACACACACGCACTTATTTTCTAACTATTGATTTGTTTTTAATTATATTACGCATTATAAGAGGTTATAAACAGCCAAAAACGATTAGTTATTGGGTTTGAATGAGATTTTTTTAAGGCACCAACAATTTTGGTACCAGCCATTGAAATTTTCCTATTGAAATTCTGCTGTAGTGGGAACAAAACGTTTCTTTATTCCTCTTTGCAATTGTAAAGCAGCCATCGTTCAACTCTTTAAAAGCGTTTGGTCAATCCTTATAAAACAAGCTGATGCTCAAACAGTGCACAACAGATTGTGGAATTAATATTCATACATCCGCAAAGGCTCACCACCGCCCCCGTCTGGCTTGCCAGGCACAAAAATGTTGCAACTTCTAGTTTTCTAAGGGCCGTTCCCATATAACATAAATCCTTTGTTAAAGAGTTCGTACTATTTAATCCCTTCTGCTACTCGTAGTAATTCCCCGGCAGTGAAGGAAACGAAGGCACGAAATCCTCAAAGGAACATCGGCCCTTAACCAATAAGTCGTACTATACATTCGCCAGCCATCTAGTTTCTTACGAAGAACAGAATCTGTTACAGGACAACAGCACCTCCAGAACATTTGGAGCACCGCATGAAGACCACTACCCTGACATTTACCAAAGTACATTCCTGCGTTTTTAGGTTTAAACCACAACCACAGATTACAGTCAAGGATCCCGCTTTGAAGTCAACCGAGTAACACTTTTGTCCCAGCTTTGTTAAAGGTTTCGAAAGAACCTGCACAACCGAAGTCCTAGAGTTTTGGTTGCTGTAGCAGCCGAGCAATCATTTCCTTTCTATACCGTGGAAAGCAGAGGCCCCATCTTAGAATACACCGAAACGGTATCTGCTCCGCTGGAGCGAGTGGACAACAAGAAGGCTCACTCAGATGCAGTGATTAGCAAGCAAGAAAAATATAAGAATGTTGAAGCGTTACTTCTCATTTTGCTTATAGTGGTTGCACACAACAACTGAAACCTCTATATCTCAACCTATTTACCGCCCTGTGCTACGATACTCTTTTAGCTAAAAGTGATTTACTTATTTTGAAACTGGCAATTTCTTATCATTTAAAATTTCAATTTACAAAAACTACTTGATTCTATGATTTATTAATAAATAAACATTTATTGCTTGACGATTATTTGCAGAATTCACAAGACTATTACTTTAAGCTGGGCTAGAGAGAGAGAGAGAGATAGAGTGAGCGACGGACACTTCTATGCATCAGTGTAGGACAAGAACCTCATCTTTCTAACTTAAAATAAACAACAACAACAACAAATTAAAAAAATTTCAATGAAAACTATACTCAAAGAAAAAATACAAATTAAAATTAAAAAGAAATTTTTACTTAAGAAATCATTAATGATGACAAATACAATTAAAATTTATTTTGTATAAAAAGTTAAAATGTGCTCTTCTTTAAAAGAGTGCTAATAAAATTTTTGAGAAAACTTTTAAAATTAAAACTAAACTTTAAAAACACCACCTTATTAAATAACATATACATACATTTAGTAAATTATATAATTTTGTTACAAAAACTATATTAAAATAAAAAACATATAAATAAATAAATATTTTTGTTAAGCTTATAGAAGTTGATGAAAGCGAAAAAACAAGAAACACAAACTAATACTACTTTTATTATACAAAAGAAAACAAAATAAATAATATAAAAAAAAACAGAAGAAAACTAGTTAATAAGTTTTATATTAAAACAGCATTAATTAATTAAATTTAATAAATGTATGTCAACAATAATTTATAAATACATATGTACATGATCCTGCATTTGAAAACCCACCTAGTGTGTCAAATTTCAGGAATTCATTATTTTTTTTTTTTTTTTTTTGATTTGTATGTAAAAAACCTTAAATTGTTCATATGAAACCGGTCGCAAATCGCAAAAACATCGAACATTTCGAGACTTTGGTGCAATACCATAGTAATTCAAAAAATCGCGAACTGAGAAAAATGCATTTGAAGTTTTGAGCCATCTTTTTGATACTATTTTCGTTTACTAAAGTTATTTTCTTACAAGTTTTTAAATAAAGAGGAATGTTTTGTTATTAAAAAAAAAGGTAAAAAATTCTTAAAAATATGAAATATTTATTTATATTTAAGTATTTGGATCCACCTATCAATGATGTATCGTTATTGTCACAAAATCAATGACAAATTTATTAATTAATTCGGAATATATCGTTATAACGAATTAGCATAAGAAGAAATCATAACTAATTTTTTTTCAACAAAGATGAAATGTGAAATAATACGAATAAGTAAAAAAGAAAACAAATTATGCAGTTGTGTTTTTGTGCCTAAAACGTAGCAAAAAAATAATGCTTTATTCTTTTTTCGCAATTTGTTTTCTGGTTGTAAATTTCTTGTCATAAAGGAAATATTTCATTATTGCAAATAAACATTGTTGGAAATAGGTAGAGTAGAATCTGAACAGTTAGAGATGGAACCATAATCTTTTTTTCTCTAGATAGATATTTCCCCAAAGATCATTTCTGCATACCCAGCTCAAAAAATTCAAATTTTGAGTTACTACGGTATTGCACCAAAGGCTCGATTTGTATAAAACGCTCGCTGATCTTAAGCTGTTCTCTAGTATGACATCGCGATGTGTAGACATTCTTTACTCTCTTCTGGGTTTTTCGCTTCAGAAATTAGATTGATATTTTCTCCGCAAGTATCGCATAAGTCATCCGTGGATTGATTTCATGGTCTGTATAAATGGACACATTCATTCCATAAATAATAGAAACATCGTTCACCAGTCAGTTTTTCTATCATAAAGTGATATTTTTGTATCAGAAGGTGGGTGGGTTTCATTACTTGGAAGTTTTTACATTGAGAAAGCCTTCCAGAAAGAGGTACAGCGTGATGATCAGCGTAGTTTTTTTTTTTTTTTTGTGAAGACAACGATACTAAAGAACTAGTATTTCGGTATTTTATTTGTCAGTTCATGAACTCTGTGCTGTAACTAACTTTTAACCAAATTAGATACCAGATTTTTGTATCAACATCATTTGTTTGTGTAACATATAAATGGCATCCGCATGAGTTTTATGGTAAATTCTGCAGCCCTACTTTTTACGAGTTTGACTATTGTAGTACGATGCGAGAGAAATATCTTGCCGACGAGAGTTCATTTGTGGCCGTACAATCAAATCTTGGTCGTGTTTTGAAAACTCGCGCGGTACAAATTCATTACACGTGTTTTTACAACAAGATTTTGCTTCTGGCCCATAAAAAGCTTCGATTAATTCTCATACTCGTGTAAATCGAATGATGAATGTTCCAAGACACTATCGGGCGCTGAAGAATTTGAAGAAATTCTCAAAATGGAATCATCTATACATTTCTTCTGTGCAAGTCGTTGGAATTTTCCGTCATTTGTATCGTATGACTGGTCTGCAATTAGTGTCGATGATTGCCCTAGCGATAAATCATAACGTTCAATATCAAGTACATGGCACAGATGATCAAATTTGTCACACTCGGAGTTCTATCTCTAAATGAAAAAACAAACATTCAACAATGATACAAGAACGCGCACAGTATGAAAATGCCACACAGGGGGAAACTTAAATTGCCTTTTACTCACTCACAAGCTTGTGCTGCCACACCAGCTGGATTGTCTTATGCAGGATCACATACATACATACACCTACATAAATACATACTTAATTTTTGAATTAAATTTAAGTTTTTATTTTTATAAACATTTTAAGGCGAATAAAAAACAAAACAAAAGTTAAATACCTACAAATTTAAATCAAAAACGTTATTCAAATACGAGTATTTTTCAAAACAAACAAACAAACAAACAAATAATATACAAACATACATACTTGCATACAAATAATCAAATACAAGAAATTTTGTTCACATAATAGAATATGTAGATATTTATAGTAAATACTATATGTATGTATGTACTTTAAAAACTTATTATTAATAAAACCAAAAAAAAAAAGGATAATATTAATAATAATATCTCGGATAAGTCTGAAAGTGAGAGTGATATTGTGTTAAGGGTGCTGCAAAAATACAACAACAACAACAACAACAACAACAAATTATTCAATAGAAAATACTTAGATACAACAATACAAACACAAGCTTAACTATTACAACAGCAACAACAAACAACAAAAATAACGACATGACACCAACAAACAAACTAAAACAAGTTTACAATGTAACAAGTCTTGCCACAAAAACATGCATACAAAACCACCTTCTTCCCACTTACAGTTATATTCATACGTACGTACATACATACATCCACACAAACAACGCACATGCCAGCCATGATACGAAATAGGTGTGTGTGCGTGTGTGTGCATGTCTCAAACTATAAAATTGTCTATAGAATAGAACTGAACAAACGTAGAAAAAAGAAACAATAAAATATGTCTGTATGTATGTATGTACTTAGTTTTTTGTCATTTTACTTCGTATGCTCTTTTGGTGTTACAAATAACAAATATGACAACAAATATTCCCTACAAATACAACAATAAATGCAAGCACACAATTACATACATACATACATACATGCATAAGTATTCAAAAGAAACCGTTAAAATCAAACAGAATATAAAATAATGCAACCAAACAACTATAATATTTAAATAAAAATTATATTCAAAGAACAAAAACGCTAAATAAATCTCGCCAATTAGAAGAGTCGTTATCGCCGTCACATGGACGCGACATGAAAAATGAATGCCTACAGTTTGGCTTTAGACGAAAATTAATTAGTTTCTTGGTAGGTATTTCACTTATCTAATGGCCAATAAAATTAATGAACTGCTTAAAAACATTAAACAAGAGTAAAGCTTTTGATGTCGAGCTGACGTGGTGGGGATGACGACTACTGGAAAATAGGGGGTGGGTTTGTTTTATTGAGTTTGGATGGAATAGCGCCGTAAGTAAGGAACAATGTAAGCGATCTTAATCAGAAACTAAAAAAAAAACTTTTAATTTTTAACACGCCGCTCCGATTGTTACGTATTCTGAAAGTCGAACCTTCGGAAAATACTCTTACAATTTGCCTGCACTATAAAATCCATAAGGGTGCAAGTGAACTTTTTTGTTTTTCAGAGCAAAAGCAAAACACTTTATGTATACAGTGAGACCTAGATTACACGTAATGGTCGGCACCGGAAGCAGTCTGTATAATCGTTTTTCCCGAATAATACAGTAATAGTTTTGAGTAGATTTTTGCATATTCTTTATTCATTTTGACTTCTTAAGTTTCATAGTCGAATAGCATTTAATTGTTCAATCAACACTGAAAAAAATACTCTTGTAGTTCTGAATAATAGAGGTTACCAGCATTAACCGAAACGTAAAAGGAAACAAATGAAATCGATGTAAGAAAAGTGAAATCGTCGGTTAAATTCTGACATACTCATCATACCCTGCCATATAATAGCGAAACTTCTACTTTCCTGCGCCCTGACCCAGTAATGGTACAATGCACTGCATATGTCGGGGTCGACCACTGAGTACTGATGCCAAAATAAATTTAATTTATTACCGGTTAATCGAACTATGGATATTTGAGGTTCCACTGTAATAGTATATTTGGTTGTTAATGGCCTTTCGAACTTTGAAAATCGTTACTTTTCGATACACGAGTTAAGGAATCAAATTTTCTCAGCAGATGTGTCCAGTTTAACTACGCCGCAATCAATCAAATCTTGGCTCCTACTCTCTACGCTATGTACTTACATACATATGTAGTTATAATCCTACACTCAACATCGTAAACACGACTATTTTGTCAACTTTTCTTCGTTGCCCAGGACGTTTGCCTGAAGTCTTAAAATAGCTTTTTCTATATTAATTTTAGGAAGTAAATTTAACGTTGTAAAAATATTGAATTAACAATAAATATCAATCAGTATAAAAGTGGAAAAAAATTGTCTGTGGCCATAGTGCTGCCACCTTGTAGACGTGTAAATACAACCTGGTGTGCAATTAAACAAAACAACTATTTTAATTTGGTTACAAATTTTAAGTTGTCAAAAAAAGTTTTAAGAGGAAAAAAAAATATATTTTTTAAATTAGACTTTCTTTTTATACAAATAACGATAATATTTAATAGTCAACGAACTTAAACCCCCCCAAATTCCATGCACAAGTGTTAAACTATGGAACAGTCTGAAAGTGAATTGGAATACTTGGAACATGTTGAAATTTTATCAAAAGAAGAACGGTCTAAAAGTGGTGGTAAGGTATGTAATTTTAAAAATCAATTTCCTTTATTCCAAGAGCCGTCATCGTAGTCGACGACAACAATTGAATGCTATTCATAGGCGACTTCTGTTGTCTTACGTCTCTAGAGGCCAGCCATTTTTGGTGTCGAGGCGATGTGACGAAACTTAGCATTTGGCCGAATATGTCAGTAATGAAGCTACTCCAGCTGTGAAAGTCAAAAAAATACCTTGGCCCATCATAGCCTATCAACCGAAAATGCTTCAAAAGCTTTCAAAATGATCGTTGTACATACATACATATGTAGCTAAATATCGAGCATTTGCTGCAAGAGAGTAATACATATTTAAAAAAAATTCTCAAACTGAGAAAATCGCGTTTAAAGTTTTCATATTGTTTGATATCGTTGTAGGCCATAGAGACATCTTTGTCCCTTGAATTGTCCATGTTAAAGATAGATTAATTTTTTTTTTTAATATTCTTAATACGATGACTATATCAGTGGCGAACAGTTCTACATACTTAACTCAGAAATTTTGAATTATGACTCCTTTGAAGCAAAGGCACAATATGTACTCGTACATATATGATTCGAGCAGCAATTGGCTGCTTGTCTTATCAAACTTCAAGTTACTCGTTAATTAAACGTAATGCCTTATTCATACAAATAAGGTAACACATTCATCTCGTGCTTTGCTAATACCTGCTATTTTTAAGGCCTTCAAGTTTTCTCTGCAACTAGTGATTCGAATAGATATGATTAAATGAAATGGAATTATCGGAAATCTAATAGATATTTCAGGTTATATTTTATGAGATTATTGGATATTCAAGCAACTGAGTTTCTTTAAACGCCTCAAAAAGCAAAACATATACATACATATAAAGATAGCTCGCCCCAATAATTGATTATCAAACAAGTTCGGCATTTGTGGACCAATGTTGAAAATGCTTTTTGTATATGGAAGAGGTCCGGTATAATTTAGTAAATAAATAAATAACACTCGTCCACTAAATTTTAATATATCATGGCCACATAATATATAACTGTGGCCACAAACCTTTTGCTTGCGGCAATGCTCTATTTTCAGTATTGCACTATTCATAACTTTTAGCTTTCATATATATCGCAATTTTATTTATTTTTGACATTTACTTGTTATCGCATGTGATTTGCTGATTATCAGTGTTCTCTTTTGTTAGAAAATTGTACGAAAAAGTCGTGTGTTGCGCAAAAAAAAAGGAATTATTAACATTAAATATTCGAATTTATTCAGATTAAATAACATAGCGACTTATATATAATCTATCGTTTTTAAATGTTGTAAAGCCCTGCCGTTTTACTAGAAAAAGTGACTTTCAGAGTGCATATTCAAGCGCATAGGCAGACACAGTAAAATTTTTTTATTGATTTTCCCGGCTGCATTTATAAAACGCCAAAGTGGATATCATACAGATTGAAGACTTGGTAGACTCCGATCCGGATATCGAGTTTATCGAGAAGGACAGCGGAATGTCTTCTCTGGGCGGTAGTAAAGATGAAACACCTGAGAGGAAAACAACCACGGTTGCCACTGTAAGAAAAATCTTCCAATTTCCAGGCCACAGAAAAAAAATCAATTAGCTATTCTTTTAACATACATATGTATGTATGTATGTATTTAGGTTTCACATTTGTGTTAACTTTGAGTTTTTTCTATTTTTAGACAAATGAAAAGGACGATAAAACCGAAGAAAATTATGATGATGTAAGTGTTTCAAGTCTAAAGTTTTCTTTTACAAACTTCATCATTTTCTTAAAATTCATTTATGGTTTCATTCACCTTTTTTATTTATTTACACATAACCTCATTTTATGTATTAGGCAATCTTTTGTTGTTGTTATTTGATATTTTTGTCCGATTAGAGTAACATTTTTGTTCATTTCAACTTGTTAACAAATATGAAGGGGTTTTTAAACATCCACATAAGAGCCTGTTACACAAACACAAATGTTAAAATTCAAAAAAATTTTGCTACCCCAAAAAAAGTTTAAACAATTTAAATAACATCAACGATCTTCGCCAAACTTAAACTTTACACATTTTGGTCTAAACACCAGTCACAGTAAATACGTATTTATTTCTGAACACTTACATGTATTTTTTATCTCTGAAGGAACCCGATGAGACCTTAGCTGAACGTCTTATGGGCTTAACAGAAATGTTCCCCCAGCCCGTGCGCGACTTAACCGACTTATTGGTGCACGGCACCATCAGCACTGTTAAAGGACTGTATAAATTCACGTGCAATGCTTCGTGGATCTTCTTTACCAGTTCGGTGATTTTATTTGCTCCCGTAGTCTTCGAAACAGAACGTGCCCAGATGGAGGAAATGCAGAAAACACAACAAAAACAGGTGTTGTTAGGACCGGGTTCTGCAATGACAGCTGTTGGTGGAGTACCAGAATTGCCATTAATACGATAAGTTTTCTTCACTGTAAACAAAAACATACACTTTATATTATAGAAAATAAAACCCAGAAAGAAATTAACAAATACATAAAGAGAATAAATAATAGCTAAACTTTAGTAACACACAAATAAGGCAAATGTTTTTCAAAATCATCTAAAATTAGCATCATGTTTTCAATACAATCAAATTAAAGAATTTCAATCGACAAGAAACACGCCTCATATGACGAAACAAAATGCCATTTAAGAATTTTTTTTTATTTATTTCATGTGAAATGTTTTGGAGCTTTCTAAATAAAATGCAAAAATTAGTTCAAACACTCAAAGAAAAAGAGTTTTAGATTTTCTCATGAACAATTTGCTAAAACTGATTTTGAACAAAATGCGAGAGCTTGCATTTCAAAGTAATTATTTTATAACGAAGTTAAACGATTGCCTCAATTTTTCATTATGGCAAAAATATTTCTATGCAAGAAAATTCTTAAGTTTTGTAAAACAATTTGTAGATGTAAAATCGACTTAATAAATAAAAATGTTCAAAAAGAAAAAATAATAATTTTTAAATTTTGAGAGAGAGAGCACAAAACATCGATTGATATTTGCAGTTTTTACAAATTTTAAGTGACATGTAGAGTACTCCATAATTTCGAAAACAAGTTGTTAAAAAATAGAGGGTGTCCTGCTTTTCATCCGTTTTGGAAATGTGTATTAAAAAGTCAAAAAACAATGATTTGAACTCTTCAGTCGTTGGCAGCTTGTGTATCGTAAATAATACATCGCCCATTGCTGCCGATTATAAACAATTTTGTGTGGGCTTCCGTTTTGATTTGTTTTTCCACTCTGTCCGAAGGAGTCAATAAACTTTATTACATTTTGTATGGGTGTAAATTTACCTTTTACCAGCCACATGCTGCCTTGCAAGCCTTATTTAATCCGGATATTTTTCCACAGTCTAATATAGTCCCATTTGGTGCCCTGTGTTTATATCCTCCCCTAAAAAATTACAATACAAACGAAAGTATTTATTAGTTCATAGGAAATAGAGTAAACGATTTTACTTACGTGTATTAAAAAAGCAAATGCTTTGAGACTTGTTTCAAATTAACCGTCCAAATGCAAGATTGAGTTTTGCATGTACTAACATTTCAGGTTACACCAAATCTGATCGTTTATTCTGACATTATTCTTTCACACAGACTCCAATTTACCGGATATGAGTATTGCGGAAGGCACGTTTCGGCAAAGAAAAGTCGAACAATGGCCAAACGCAGCGTTATAAATTCGATTAATATGACTGTATTTAAATGAAAACCGTCAAGGGTTTTTATTTTGAATTTGTACATTCTAATTTTAGTATTACGATTACGGCTTAACAAAAGGTTTTTAATAATGAACAGAAATTTTAACATTGTGAATTTTAAACAGAAATGTTTTATATCAATACCACACATATATATGTACATGTTTAAATACAAAAAATAGATTTTTTTTTAATCCTTAAACACATTAACAAAGAAATAAAAATATAATAATAATAACGGCGTACTTTTTTATAAATAATATAGAATATAAACCTTTTAATAAAAGAGAAGGTACTCATTATTAGAAGAAAACTTAAGCCAACGTAAAACTCCGCATTCTTTCAGATGACTGGCTCATTATCGCCGACATGATGGCCTCGGTGGAGACGATTATAATGTTTTTATTTAAGCGCCTATACTTATGCCAATCCTTTTTGTCTTCTCTGGCCGTGACCAAATACAGTTTTTGATTTTCCTTGGCTTCGGGGGGATTTTTGTGGTGGACATAACCACCAGCTGCTTCGATTATTGCTAAGCAAGAAAAAAAAACAAACCAAATAGTTAGTTATTTATACATGTGCTTTCGATTTGCCCAAACCTTTGATTTCCTGAGGTATTGGCAAAATGCTGGCGGTCATCAGAAATTCATAGTCTTTGAACATTTTTTGTTTTTTAGCCGCTTGCTCGGATTTTAACAATGAAAATTTATATTTCTTTTCAAATTCATTGTCCACAAAGTGATAGTCTTTTAAGCTCACTTCTTCTACAGACTTGCTTTTGTTCAACTTTTTTAGATATTCAGAAGTAACTATGGGTATACCTCTGGCCATGGCCAATAAGAATTTGAATGTGCGAAGTGGTTTATCCATTACCAGTATATCGCTGTCAGCAGCATTTGGCGCAATGTTCCATAAGCCTTTGGCGTTTTTCATTAACTCCTTAATCAGTTCCTGGTCTACATTCGTTATGGAAATTGTAATACTGGCCGAAGGCGACGTCGGAGATTCCTAAAAACGGTTTAAAGTATACATTTATAATTGCTAGATATTTGAATATTGAATGTTTACCAGGCTCTTTAATCTTTTACTTTCAATGTTGGCTGGCCTTGCAGCTGTTGGCGCCTCTGCTCTTCGTTTTCGCTCAGTTTTCTTAGTACCTGTATTTAAATTTGGGGAATGATTTTGTTCAATTTTATTTTTTTTTGATTCGTTTGTTTTTGCGGATGTATTAGATGATGCGTCATGGGCAGCATTTTGTTTGGATTTTGAACGGGAACGCGTTATTTTTACTACTTTAAAACAAATAGATTTTTGAAAGTTTTCTTAACTTCCTAAAGCTTTGCACTTACTTGGCTGTGTGGGGACATTGTCGCTATCATCTTCTTTGCGTTCCTTATTCGAAAACGTGGACATTTCCTCCAATCTCGACTTTGAGCGTGTTAAACGTTTAGCTGGCGTTATCTGTTGCCCATTTCCTGACTGGGGTTCTTGCTTTACACTTTTGTCAGATATTTGTCTTTTGCGTAAACGAGCAGTACCTTCCGGCTTACTGTCGCTCTTGTTTTCTGAAATCGCAGCAACCTGAACTTGGTTGTTCTTTTGAATATCTTCTGTTTTGTTGCTGGATAGTTGCTTTTCATCCTTTTCTTTCTGCTCATTTTCGTTTTTCTTCCCCCGCCGCCTCTTGTTCACTTCCTTTTTCTTCTCCTTATGTTCTGCTTCTTTTTCCAACATCTTTTCTTGGCGCTTTGTAGTAGCTTTATAATCGCTTTTTGTTTTTGTTTTTTCCTTACGCACCAAAACTTCTCTTCCTTTATCCCGAGCTGCGTGTCTTTCGTCACGTGAATATGAAGATAGTTTGGATGTTAATGAATTCGATTGGTTATCATCTTGTTCTTTTCCAAAAGATATATTAAATTTGTACATTTTTTGTGCTTCTTTATGGTCGTCTTGCTTTTCTGTGCCTCCTTCTGATTTTTTGTTCAAGTGCGGCAACAATTGATCAAAATCTAAAGAATTTTTAGGAACATTTATTAACTTCACCAAATTTTTTTCTTCATCATCTTCTTCTTCAGTGTCATCACCAAACAAATGCCTATTCTTGACTGCCAAAATGTGTTTTCTTAAATCCTCCGAACTCTCCAAAGACAAACTATCTTTAATGAACTTAGGTGTACACATAAGCAAATCGACATCACTTTCTGAGGCTGTACTTGAGGCTGAAGACGTTTTTTTCAGAATGCTTAAATCTCTATCTGGCTTTTTGAAAACATCAGAAGAGGAAGTGGTCATTTGTTTTAATGGATTTTTTTCAAGCTCGGCAAAAAATGTGGCAGGAGTTTTTTCGGTACATTTATCGTCTAAGAGCGTGGAGTTAAAACATGTAGTTAATAAATTTTTATTCGAAGAACGAGCTGAGGCAATTTTAGGCTGAAGGAAAGCCTGGGTAAGTAAATCATCTTCCTCATCGGGTTCAAGGTTTAACACAGAATGGGAAGAGCTCTTATGTCCTTGAAGATTATTAAATTTGATGGCACTACTAATACTATTACTATGAGAAATAGAAGTGTGGGATCTAACTGCAAATAATAAAACAAACTCATATATCAAGCACTTTACGAATATTTCAATAGCAATTTTACCTTCAAAAATTTGTGTTGGTGGCATATCCGCAATTGGATCTGATCTTGAAGGACACATATTTTCCTTGTCGCTTAAAGTCAAAACTTCTTCAGCTTCCTTTTCTAAACATGGCTTTTCTATTTCGTTAAAGATCTTCTTCTCTTCAACCTGTTTTAAAACGGGAGGCAGACATTGTGTAGGCAGAAGATCTTCTTCGTCTTCCACAAGAACGTTAGGGGTTTGTTGGGTAGATGATTTATCAGCATTTTCATTATCTTCTTTATTGTTCACTGCTTCGAACTCAAATATATCAGGTGTTAGACAGTCTGCCCGTAACTCCGTGGTTTCCTGATCTGTATTTGTGTTTGGCCATTTTAAGGAAGACATTTCCTTTTCTGTTTGATCCAAACTACTTTGATTCCTTGAATTTGTATTTGAACGTTCCAGGGTTTTATTTATCATAACTGGTGAATGTTTAATAAGGGGAATAATTTGAGAATGTAAACTGCCAACGGTCTCCTCTTCGCCAAAACCTTCATTGTAATCCTGCGTACATATGCGGAACTGACTACCGTTACTTATATTTTCATTTTCTAAAGTTGAACGCTCCTCATTCAAAATACCATTTAGTTTGGGTTGATGTTGAGTACAAGAAATGCCATCAACGGGTACCAACTCTTGTGTTTCTGGTATACACAAATCATCATCTTCAAAGGTGTCTTGATTACCAAAATTAAATTGTATTCTTCCGTCAGTTTTTTTGTCTGGAATATTTTCGTCTATAGAAAGTTTAGAACCGTTCAATGAATTTCTTGATTTGCAATATTGTGTTTCAGGTATTGTAAAACTATCACTTCGGCGACTTGAAAATGAAGTTGATGGTCGCATGGGCATCAAGAACTTATGGTCATCGGAATTTTTCAAGCGATTTTGAACCTGAGATGCTGATTCTGGGCTCGACGCAATAATGTCGGAAGTATTTTTTTGCACTTCCAAGAAGCCACTGCTATCACAAGACTGCGAAAAAGAAAACATTTGTACTAGTTTGCCTATTGTAAATATGGTCAAGTTCAATTACCAGTTCATGACCTTCATGAATATACTTTATTTCTATATCTCCTGCTTTTAATATATCACCATTTTTCAGTAGTGTCTTTTCCAAACTCTTTAGCAATTTATTGTTCAGTAATGTGCCCTTAAAACTGAACAAATCGAAAACGAAAGCTTCCTCATTGTGAGATGTTTCAATGACGCAATGTCTCTTACTGATATTTTCCTAAAAAATAATTATGGTAAATTTGATTCCTAGCACATGTTTGCTCGTTTACCACCTCATCTAGTTCAATAAAATTTTCTGATTTTCTTCTATCGCCGTTTATTCGCTTTCCCAACAAATATATCTGTCCAAGTTCCAGAGAAACCGAAAGCCTTCCACTTATTTCCAAAAACATGGCAGATTAGCACTCAACAACATATATATTTTTCGCTTAGACTTCAAACTTAGATGTTTATATTATTTTTATTTTAATAAATTTTTTACAATATTTTGCGCCGAATTGTCTAATATGAAGATTGTTTTGGCTTCCTCTATTTAAAATAAAAGTTATGCCAAGTTTTCTTAGAGTTACCAAGTCTCTCTAAAAGTGAAGGCAAAGCCAATTTCAAAATCTCAAGTAAGTTATTTTTAGTCTTTATTGATGGATTATACAAACGCAAGTATGCAAAACTAGAAATCGAGAAACCACCGCCCCTGTAAATTTATTGGGTTTGAACATACCACCAAGGTTTATGTACTAGTTGTTTGCAATATGTGAGAGATTCTTATTTTATAGCTTTGCAATTTAACTTTAATTAGAACATACCTCGATTAACATTAACTTGGCACCACAGTTAGATCGTAAAGTTGTGTTATCAGTTCAAGCTGAATGCCAATTAATAAACAAATGTGTTGTGCTTAGTTTTCATAGTTTATTTACACAATTTCTAATAACTTATATTTAAAAGAAATAAATTAAACTAACAGATAATGTCTTCACTCTCATCTTTACGCGACCCCTTATTCGATTACAAGATAAAGCGATTTTACAACTGTGTCTTAGCACAAACGATATCTAGCTCCGGCAGATTTTTGTTTGCTGGTAATAGAGATGGTGACATTTTTGTGCAAAGGTATGTGTGTATGTTCGTTTTCCCTCCAAAAAAAAAAACAAATTTTATTAGTTAAGATTTTCTTAAATTGTAGGTTAAATAACTTGGAAAATTCAGACGAACCGTATGAACCCGTAAAGATATATTCACAAGGTGAAGAATTGGAAATAAATAGCTTGTGTTTTCACCGCGATTTTTTAATAGTGGGATCCATTGGAATTGTTTATGGCCTCAAGTGGTTGGAAGAAAAGGGTGAGCTGGTCAATAAGAAATCATGGGAAATAAAAATACCAATCGAAGCTGATGCCATCGAAGTAGCAGACGTCAATTATATGTGGCTTAGACCTGAAACTGATCGCCTTTTTGCTGGCTGTGGCGATAATATTATCTATGAAATAAGTTTGGAAGATGGTCGCATTGTGCGAGACTTTAAAGGTCATGAAGATTATATACATGGTGTGTGTGGCGTTGGTTCAAACAAACTATATTCCGTGTCCGAAGATGGGACTGCCCGATTTTGGGTAACAAATGAGAAAGATAGCGTAGGTGTGATTAAGCCTTATACAAAGGAAAACTTGTGTCGTCCCGAAATGGGAAAGTGGTTGGGAGCTCTGGCAGTAAATGACGATTGGTTGGTGTGTGGTGGTGGTCCCAAATTATCTTTATGGCACTTAAGAACAATGGAATGTACTAATGAGTTCCCTTTCCGCGGCAAAATTCATGTGTGTGATTTTGTAGAAGATATGATTTTTGTTGGCGGCGAGCACACAAATGTTCAGTTTTACGCAATGAATGGTAAACTTAGAGCAGACATTAAGACCGACTACACTGCTGTGTATTCAGCTGTCTGGCAACTGGAGCCACGACGATTTATGTCCATTGCTGGCTTTAATAATTCCTTGTCTATACTTAACGATTTCCGTTTCTTAGACAGCAAAATTGAATTGTACAGTTCAAAAGATGAAGAAGAAAAAGATAGTGAAAAAAAAAAAAATAAATTCTAAATAGTAATAATAAAAAAAAAAGAAAAAAAAAATAATATCATGTTTTATCACTAATCAAAATGATTGCTTTAAAGGTAAATTATATCGATATTGAGTTTTATTTTACCCATTTATAGATTTGGTTTTTCTAAAATCTTTTTGCAGTTTTACTTTTAATTTGAACATTTTCGATAACAGTTTAAAATCAAGATTCTTTTTTAAAATAATTCAAGTCATGGAAACAGGTGAGTGATGCTGAAATATATTATTATATAATTATAATTGTGGAAAAGTTATATCCTGTTATTAATCATACCCAAATGTCTGGTGCTCTGTAAACCAAATACATAAAATGCAAAATTAAAAATTATACTTTGGGAACTTGTCAAAGAATATAGAAAAACCGACAAAGCTCTTTAAATGATTTTTTTTAAAAGCTTAAAAAAAAAATTACCATAAAAACAAAAATGCAAAATGGGTGGTGTGAAATTCTTTTTTTTTCTTTTTGCATAAAGATTTAGCAGCGTTTGTGTTTCTCTATTGCTAAATCTTTGAAAATTCAAGCAGAACTTAATTCGAATTATAAAACAGTTCTATTGTTGCTGACTTTAGGCAAAACTTTTACTTATCCCATAACGTTGCTGGCATAATAATTCAAATATAGGTTTAATCACATCCAAAAAAAAAAAAATATTGAACTGAATATTGTATTCATTTGATTTTCTACTTGTTTTTTTCAGCACAATCATTGTTTACTTCTTTAAATAATTTTTTTAACTTTTTAAAAAATTAAAACTTTATTGAACAATATTTTCACATTTATCTTTAGTGATTAATAACAAATTCAATTTATCCGCATTGCCAGCATTATTAACAAATTTGCAGTCACCGAAAGCAAGTTCGCTGCAATAGAATGAAAAATAGGAAATGAAGGTAAATGATTTCACTGTAAAGCAATTGAGTTTCAGTTATAGGTTGTCTGAAAGGCAGTAAATTTAATAACTACAGCTGCCGTCGGCAATACCCAAGTGTTACCTGTATTATCATTTTATGGCACTGCACTATCATTTTATCTAGCCATATAACTTACCCTGTGGTAATAAAACTTTCCAACATCTTTATAAATTTTTGTGATATTATTTGCTCGTCGGGCCTCAAAGACCGCGTGGGAAATTTAAATAAACCAAAATCATCCGCATGAACAGTACCTTAATTGAAGAAAGAAAAATAAACAGACAAAAATACTACTTTAACAAATTTTCTACTCCTACCAAATTGTATATCATTTCTTTGCGACAGGTCATAAGCAGCACCAAATTCGGAAGGATTGTCATAAACATAAGCATAAACTGGTGCTTTGTTGCTGGCACTGTGCAGTTTTAAGGCTTCTTGAACCCCATTCTTGAACAAAACGTCTGTGTATATTTCTTGCACCTTTAAATAATTTTCCTCGGAGAAACTTAAATTTCCCATGTAATCATTTCTAAGCTGTTGGGCGTATTTAGCCGGTTCCTGTTTGATGTTTTCCAAAAATAAATTGTGTGGTGCCAAATCCAACCATTTCTCGTTTAAGTCTTCAATAAATGGTTTAGATGTCTGGGGATTAATTTGCAACAATTCCCCTGCGTTATAGCCACCATCTTGGGCAGCATATGAGGCCAGCCAGGGTAAATGAGAGTAGTTTCCTGATTTTATTATGTCCCTGGGGTGTTCCACCATAAATGCCTGCTCTGAGTTTTTATGTTCGACGACAGGTGCAAAGGTGGTAAAGGGATTGTAGCCGAAATTCAGAAATTCCTTAACGCTTGCTACAATTTCTTCGGGATGTTTTTGCTTGAGACAATATTTCATGGCTTGTGTGTTCTCCGCTGTAGGACACTGCAAATGTTTGGCCAGTTGTAGGGCTTTTTTATAAGGATTCTTAATAATGACCCAGGGATTAAAGGCCACACCACTGAACGATATCACTGCCTTAGCTATGCCTTGCAGTGCAGGATTTAGCATTTGCAAATGGCTTGAAGCTCCGCCAGCTGAAAATCCCATTAGCAAAATCTGGGCTGGATCTCCTCCAAAGCTGGCAATGTTTTCTTTAATCCATTTCAAAGCCAACAACTGATCTTTTAAACCGTAATTGCCACTTATGCTGTCGTCTGCTGTGCTCAAGAAACCCAAAGGTCCCACGCGATAAGAGATTTTTACTAATATAATATTACCGCTATCCATCAGATGTCCCTCACCAAATTCATCAGCAGCTCCGAACATGAATGCGCCCCCATGTATAAAGGCCACAACTGGATATTTCTCTTTGCCCGACTTCGGCTTATAGACGCTGACAAAAAGGCAGTCCTCCGATCCTTCTAGTTTGTTCTCGCCCTCCTTAAACTGATTCCATTGCATGCATTTTATAGGCTTTCTCGTAGCATCAAATACATGTCTCCACTTGTCATTATAAGCTTGCGGTGGCTCAAATCTCAGCTCTGCCACTGGCGCCTTGGCATACGGTATGGATTCATAACTATAATAATTGCCATTATCCCTGCCCTTCAGTTTGCCATAACTCAGTTCCACTATCAGGTCTTTATGCACCACACATTTTACGCGACTTGTGGAAAACACCGCTAAAAGCAACAAATAACACCGTAAGCCCATACTTGTGTTCACGCTTTCAAATCTCCACAGCAAATGATAATTTTAATCATAAATCTATCGGCATAATTCCTAATGAAGAATCAAACGTTCTTATCATTTCTGAGCATTTGCTCTTTCGGTTCGTTTATTGAACTAATAAAATATTCTAAAATTCTCTGCACTTCATCTAAATAACTTTGGGGGCAAAGTCAACACAGCTTACAAAAAGAAACAACTAAATATGTACATACATATGGATGCAGAGTGTTCCACAAAACGTGTAAATGATTCTGTATTCGCCCCTAAAGCAATTGAACTCTGCCCCTAATTTATATAAACAAAATCATTTTCTGTAATGAGGCCTATTTCGGGGGCAACGGCTGCGTCAACAAACAATATTGTCAAGTTCGAAGCCATCTCAATCCAAATGAAATTTCACAGCATTAATAGTTGTAAGAGAATGTCGTTGGGTAGGCCATCACCGTCTTTTATTAACTCTTTTTGGCCAGAATTAAGTTATGAGGACGCCATAAGCCAGGTGACTCCAAAAAGGACGCTGATACTTTTCGTAGGGCTTAGCGATATGAGAGCACGGTCATCTGTTGTGCTGGTGATGGAAACTTTGGGCGAATTCGCCACAAGCCCTCAAAACCATGCGGTCCGGTTCACATAAAAACTTCGGTTATGCCAAAAACTGTACATGTGGTCTTATTGGGGCCACGACTCATGTCACACTCTCTATCTCTAAATACAAACAACTTTGGTTTGTCTACCGTTTAATATTTAATTTTTTCCAGTAATTTTTTAAGCTTAAAATCTAAACATTTTTTTTTATAGCTAAAACAATAAATTAATTATTCACTAATTGAGTTTCATTATTAAATAAATAAATACGTATCCATTCAAGTGTCGATTATCGCGCTGAACAAGAGCCCTTTCCTTGAATTGTTACATCTGAAGAGATACAAAATAAGATAAAGAAATGAAATTTTCTTTTGAACTTTGACCTACCGATATGCAAACAAGATGCATAACATTCCATTTGCGCCTCGCTGGTGTACATATAGCCATCGGAGCCGCACACGATCTCCTCATTTTCATCGTCGACTATAGCGCAAATGCGTTCGCAATAATCCTCTGTATCGTGTTGCTCGCTGGGTGGCCCTTCTGTGGTACTGGTTACTGTGTTGACTTTTAAATCACTGCCGATCCCTGGCTGGCGACCAAATAAACCCTAGAACAATTAAAACATTTTACAGTTGCACATTTTAGTACAATTTTCTAAAAACAATTAAAAAAAGCAGACAAACAAAACTATTTATGGCAGTTCACTGTTGACGAAAGTATTTGAATTTAACGTTTTGGTATCGGTTGTGTACGAAGACTTGATTTCGTTTCGTTTATTCCTTGAGTTGAGAAGTAGAAAAAAAATTTTGTTTCACAACTAAGTTTTCTTCATCGCTTTAAAGTTTTATAATTTAAAAACCAAAAAATAAAGCTGTCTAGTCCTTTTGCCGACATTTTTTCTTAAATATTATTAAAACATTTTTGTTTTAATTCTTATGGCAAGACAATTTAATATAAACTTGAGTGTCTGAACGTATTCCTCCTAAGTTTTACGAAATCCTGGCTGGAAAACAGATTTCTAGCAAAACGCAAAATCAAAAAGTTTTGCTGCTATAATCAAAATGTTAAATGTCTTTAAATTTTTTGTTTTTACGAGCTTTTCCACATAAGTTTTGTTTAGTATTAATATAAAACAACTGAAATGATTTGTATTTGGGTTGAAATAAAATCGTTTTCGTGATACTTCTTAATATTATGAAACAGCTGATTGATTTTCGATTTCGATTTCGAACTTGTACGAAAGCAAAGTTTGGTGTTTCGTGCTAGACGAAGATACTCGTACGTTTTCTTTTCTTGATCTAATTTGACCCCACGCAGATTCTCTGAATTGATTAAAATAGCAACAAATACAAATATTGCCTGTTGATCCAAAAAAGAGGTCTCAAAACCAACGTATGTATTGAACCGATTTGTTTTTGACATTGAACATCCAACGATATTAAGTTTTTTTTTTTATTTTAATGATTTACTCATCGCTTAATTGCATTTAATTTAATTTTAACTTTAGAAAAAAAGAAGTTGGAAAATTTTCTGATTTTTTTCCGCTCCCATTTCATACGTTCCTCAAAGATTCTTGAATTCAAGATTCTTCTTGAAGAACTGATTCTAAAAATACTTTTGATTTTATTTTGTTTTTTCTTTCGATCTGCAGTCAAATCAAGGCATGCGAAATCGAGTTCTTCGTCATCGACATGTATGTAGTTAAAGTGGATCGTGGTGAACGTTATCGAAACCTATTTACTCGAGTTTGCACTAGATTTTTGTATAATTTTGAAACATAATTTGTGTTTTCTAACTTTTTTTAATACCTTTTTTTCCTACCAGTACTCTAAGGGGCAACCCCTACATCTGCAGTGCATTGTACCAGAACTGGGTTGGGGAGGTAGGAAAGAGAGAGTAGCTTTTCGCTATTTGTTTATTATGTTGTTCAGTGTCCAGTGGACGTACATACCTTCGACAATGTACAGTCAAACATCGATTAAACCAACATTGCATGTATTTGTGATGTATTGGGTGTTTTTTATTGAGGTATAGAACTTTAAGTTGGCATCACTTTTTTAACTGGCGGCCATTTTGTCAGCTGTCAAGTGATTAATATTTAGTTTGGTTTGCCATTTCATCATGAACAGGTTGACAAAAAAACAACGCTTGCAAATCGTGCAAATTTATTTCGAAAATAATGGTTCAGTTCGCGAAGTTTACCGCAAGCTCCGTCCATTTTATGGTCATCAGAGCAATTAATTCGGTTAACCATGGATCGTTTTCGCACTACGTTTACTCTATGTGATAATACGCATCCGCAGAGACGTCGAACAGTGCGCACCGAAGAAACAATTGCCGCTGTAGAGCAAAGTGTTGAAGAGGACCCGAATGAATCGATTCGCCACCGTGCACAGCAATTGGAGCTTTGTCCATCAACTTTTGTCCATCAAAAATTGGACCTGTAGAATTGGCTTTATTCGAGCCAGCCGCGGCGGCCACATGCCCGAAATCATATTTAAACATTAATGGCATAAAATTATCCTTCCAATAAAGCCAAATTGATGGACATTAAAACGATTTTCTTGTGTTTTATTTCAATTCGAAGTTCTATACCTCTAAAAAAACACCCTGTATTTGTGTTTTTTTGTTATTGTTTTTATTTGGAAATTTTCTTTTTCACTAGACGGTTGGTCGATTACTTTCTGATGTAAAAAAATTTCAGCATTGAAAACTTGAACTACATTTCGAATGCACTGATTTGCCCCCTAGTGCAAACTGAAACACAGAATTGGGTGTCGAATAGTGCCTATTTTCCAAAACTTTGTAAGATCTTTGTGCAGTCGATTGTATTTCACTAACAAAAACAAAAATTAGTAACATTCACCTTTTTGAAAACATAAATATATTGTACTAAAGTTTCATTAACTTTAATTTAATTGGTCCACAAATTAGTAATTCAGTGTTGGAAATATCTGTTCTGGTAGGAGTTGTTCGCAGCTGGAGCCTGTCGATTAATTTCGAACGGTTTTGTTTCTCCCCAGTGTTTTACAGTAAAATACTTTGTGAACATTTCAATCAATGAGTGAAAAGCATTATTGGCTCTGCTCGGAGCGCAGTCGGCACCTGGTCTTTTGTGTGTCCCTCTGCTTAGTTGGAAAAAAGCAGAAATAATTGTTATGCTCGCAGCTGGCGGCATGAATACAAAAACATATTGAATTGTCTGTTGTTATTCTGCGGCCAGCTAAAGTCTTGTGAAATTCGCAGGAAATGAAATCTGTTGTAGTACAATTTTTGGCCTTGTTAGGCCCTCGTTTCCATGTGGAAAATGTAAAATTGTTTATTCCATTCGAAACTCAAGAAGGCAACGGGGAGTTTAAAGCAAACTGTGCGAACAGGGAGCTCTTCTGTTTAAGCATCAGATTAAACATCCGCCCAAAGTAAAATTTAAGTTTTAAGCCGCGCGAGTATTTTTTTGATTCAAATTGTGTGAAACTGAAAGTCACTTACATTTGCGATTTGCGTGATGTCATCACCTTCCTCGGGATCGTCTTCGCCATCCTCCTCTATCGGCTTAGTTGTTTGCAGGTTGCGGTTCAGGTAATTCTGTGTTGAGCTCTCAACACGATGCGGTGCATTCGGTGTAGCATTGTGGGATAAAAGTTCCTTGTATCTTATTTGCGCTTGCGGCGCATTCGTGTACGACGAGTAACTGCCGACCATGGCGTCGCGTTCCGTGAATTCAAAACGCAACGGTTCGGGCGTACGATTCGGCGCCGTATTGTGTCTCAGTTGTGGATAAGCGATTGGTGGCTGGGTGGGCAGTGCCACAGAGCTGGTGGCGGAACTGGGCGGTACGGTGTATTTGCCGATTTTGCTGTCCTGGGAGTTGACAACAAACTGATTTTGATTGTAGCCTGTTTGATAGCTGGTGCGCACCACAGTCGCCGCAGCCGAAGCCGAGGCAGGGGCTGAGGGATTTGGCTCGTAAAATAGCCTGGAGATTCCCTTGTCCTGATTGTAAATTGTAGTGTCCGCTGCATCATCCGAGTATTGACTGTTTGGGTATTGTGGGGCCTGCGGTGCGCCAACGGCAGGGGCATAGACTTGCGGCAGATATGTCTTTTGCTGTTGGGGCAGTGACTGGTGGTACGGGGTGGCTGCCGGCGATTGTTGTATTGCGTGCAAATGTTGCTGGACCTGGGCTTTCAGAACGCCAAACTGCCGCTTATCGGCCTCTTCGTCCAATCTTTTGTAATTGGGTTCTTTTTTGGGCAAGAAATACTCATCGGAGTTCATAAATCTCAAGTATTCTTGGGCATCGTTGTCCGGTGCCTGGTAAGCGGCTGTTTGATAATTGTTTGTCTGCAATTCCGGCACATCGTTGTCTTCGTAGACAGAATACATTTTTGGTGGCACCGAGGCGGCGGAGGGAAATCCAAGATTATTGATGTTGTTGTGGGTTTGCACACTTTCGTGTATGGGTATGGTAGGCTGCTGTTGTTGTTGTTGTTGTTGTTGTTGTTGGTGCTTGGTGTGGTGGTGGTGTTGTTGTGGCAAATATGGCAGAGGTTGTTGCACTGGATAGTTTTGGTGCGGTTGTGGAGCTGGCAATTCTTGATGCTGCTGGGTGTGTTGCAACTGATAGTAGGCAATGGGGTTTTTGGGTGTTAGAAACTTTTGCTGGTGCAAGTATTTTTCATGCTGTTCGTTGTGTTGTTGCATTTTTTCTTGGTCTGGTATGGGGTATTGTTTGAAATCGAGGTATTTTGTCGGTGATGGTTTTTGCTGGTGTGGTTGGCGCTGGTAATGCAGCTGGTGAAGCGGTTGTGTTTGTGGCGGCGAGACTGCCGCTGCCGCTGGTGGCTGTTGTGATTTAACGTATTTTGGGTAGGCGTTGTCCTTTGGCGGCGAAGCAGTCTGCTGTTTCTGCGTTTGACCCACAGCATGCACCTTCACTTGGCCATTAAATACTGGCGAAGCTTTAAAATTGTGCATATATTGTTGGGACAAGGCAGGTACGTGTATGGCGTTGGGATGGCCCGCTAATAATTGTGGTCTTTTGGAAGAGCCTTTGCCGTTGTTTGGAAGTGGTAGATTAGCCGTTTTCGTGTAGGGCATAAATTTGGAACTTTTGAGAGACTCGAAGCCAAGACGTATGTTTTGTGGCTGAGGGTGGCCATTGGGTGGACCATTGTGGGCCCGTCGTATTTGGGTACGCAGGGGCAAATGATCGGCCCGCGCACGTATTTGTATGGGCTGCCTGTGTCTTAGCGTAAACGCAGGCGTTCTGCTATGCGGCACTAAAGTCCGGCCCGATCTTGAAGAATTCATTGTTTTTGCCATCTCCTCTGGCAGCGTACCATTTGCCAGCGCTTTATCTTCCTTAAGCGGCAATTGGTTATTTGTAATATTTTCATTTTCACAAGTTGCCAAACCATAAATGCTCACTACTAAGAGGCCAGTTAGTGTTAATTTAAAATAAAACATTTTGCCTGTGTTTGAATACGTAATTATTTTTACTTTTCAACTTTAAAAACTTTTACTTTTTTCACGTCTGTTGTTTTTGGTGAATGTTGAGTAACGAATTCGTTTTAATTTCAAGCAAAAATCAATAAGTTTTACAACTTCATGTTTTTCTTTACGTAAATCGGGTTATAAAATCACTTTGAACACTTCACCAAGTAAAACACTTTTTTTCTTGAATTTGAATATTATATTTGTTAACTTTTTCTTATTCCGTTTAGTTTCTTCTTGACGTCTTCTTTGGCCAACGTCTGGCTCACGTTTAATGTACCGTTGATTCGGCGACTTTAAGCGTAGCTCGCTTGCAACTTCTTAAACTTTTACCCAAAACACACAAGATCATGGCCATGACAACAAAACACTGACTGACTGACTGCCTCGTTTTTTTTTTTCTACGTTTGTGTTTTTTTTTTCAATTTTTTTCAATTTTTTTCCTTTTAACAAAAATAGCTTTTTATTTTTCTTTTTATCGGTTTTATTTTAAACTTTTCTTTTCTTAGTTAAATTGTGTTGCTGCGACTGCGCTGTTTGTTGTGTGTTGCTTCTTATTTTTCAAGTCTGCGTCTTGTGCATTTCTTGTTGTTTTTTGTTGTTGGCATTGTGTGTTGTTTACATGTGGTGCCGCGAAGAAAGAAAACAAAAAGCTCATCGTTTGTCAGTTTGTGCTGAGATCTGGTCTGAGCACCGATCAAGATTGTTGCGACCAGTTATTTATATTCTTTCTGGTTTTGTCTAAATTTATCCAAAATTTTTAGTTAGATGGCGATAGCGGCACTTCGTTCGATCTGCCACAGATTTTTTTCATACTATTAATGAAATTGAAAAATTATTGTATGAAAAAGAAAAACTTCGATTTGTGGACATGTGTGTGTACATACATTCATACTTATATACACATACATACATACATATGTATATATGTATGTATATGTGTACAGGAAGAAAATATTCAGTTGGCCTTTATTGCATTTGTGCTTTTAATTTGAGTTCTTTCCTGAAGCAATTTTTTTATGTCTACAAAACACTGAAACATTTATGATACTTTTCAGGGCAATTTTTTATATACATATTTTTCTAACAAAAATATATTTTATTATCATTATATAGACTCAGAAGAATAAGTTTTGTTTTCATTTAAATAAAGAGTTATTTTTCTATTATACAAGTTGCGGGGTCAACATATTTTATAAAAATCTCTTATCTTTAGTTTTTATAGAGAGAACGGGAGTGTAGATAAATTTCAATGGGGCGACGGGCTCAAGGGACAACTTTTAATGCTGCTGATGAACCTGTTTTCATTGCGCATTTTATTTTTCTTATTCATTTACATATATGTACAATATGTTAATTACAAATTAAAAAAAAGGCCTATACAACTGTTAACAATAGGCTTTAACTTTACTAAATTCTTTTGTTTCCTATCCCCCGATATACAAACCGTATTAATTCACATTAAAATCATTTAAATCATGGAACCAGTAATATGATAATCTTGACAACGCAACTGGTTTTAATTTACTCTACTTTTTGTGTTGTCCACTTTTTATTTACATTTTTCATTTTAATTTCGTGAACGATAAATTTTGAAATTAGAAAAATCTATAAAACAAAAAGCGAATTTGATGACAAAATTTTAACAAAATTATAAACAAAGTGTGGGCCACAAACTAATGAGGCCACTGCATTCAAAGTGTAATCTTTAATATAAATTTTTTTTTAAATTAAACAATGAAAAATTAGTTCATTTGTGTTGAGTTTTTTTTCTCTTTCAGTTGTGCAATTTTCTGCTTTTGATGGAACAAAGTACTGGACTCATTATTTTGTCCGTAAGACGAAAATTTATACACAATTAAATAAAAAAAATTTTTTTTAACATATTTTTTAACATTTTGAAAATTTATCTGTCAATTCTCATCGATTTTAGTTTCTGTATTTATTTTAGGCTATCGACGTTGCAATTCTTTTAGTTTTAAACTTACTCAGAGTTTTGTGCACAAATTGCTATTTATTTTATAAATTTTTTTTTTGATTTTTAATATAAAAAAGTTAAACAAAAATTCGCCTAACAAAATCCGTGTAATTAGAAGCGGCTGCTGAATACAGTGTCCGAATCCCCGAATATTTTTACATTAAAACTCCAACTCTTTTTCAATAAACATCTAGTCTTCAGAAAACGTTACACATCCTTTTCGGTTTTATTCAACGCAAGCAATTTTATTTTATTGGTGCGAACACTTTAAAAATGTTTTCCACACGTCAATTAATTATTTATTTATTTTGCGTGAGAAAAAAAAATTTTAATTTTGGAAAGGCGCTTAGAAAATTATACTCTCAACACCTTTTAAGAAAAATGTTGTCTTTTAATTTATTAATTTACTTTTAATTGCTCAATAAGCGACTTCTTATTTGTTAAAAAAATACAGCCGAATAAAGTTCAGTTAAATAGTAGCGTGTTTCTATATAAATAGTAGCGTGTTTTTAGCTCGTACTGTATATACAAAAATATCGTGACATTTCAATAAAAATGAAAAACTTTTGTCCGTTTTTCTCAAAAACTTCTTTTTTGTCACCAACGCTTCTGATGATGGTTAAAATTTTTGTACTTGATGCTTTCGGATCTAATCACAACCCACCCTTATTTTAAAAGATTGGGCTACCAAATCGCCCGACTGTGTAATATCCTAGATAGCAGTTTATACGGTATTAAATGTCCGAAATCCTTTACGGACCTCAGTCTTTAACACGGCGCTTCAGTATCACATCATTTAATGGCTCTCTAAGGGTGAGGAATGTTGCCAGGTGACGGCACCTCTAAAGATATTTGAACTCCAGATAAAGGGGTCCCTAGAACTTTCTTTATTAGGAACTGCCAACGGACTTAAAGCTAAAACTTCTTTAGACAAGAGACAAGAAAAACCCGGCTTCCTAAGGCTTCTAAGGCCCGTTCTGCTATTTAGCCTGTAATTTAGGGGTCGGGAGTTCTTGCTCGGAACTATAGTTATGTGTTTCCTACATCCAGTTAAACACCCAAGCCATATAAGATGCTGAAGTACTGAAAAAACACAGTGTTTATAAAATGCAGCATTTACATTTTTGAAATTTTCCAATTTTCCATGTCAAGAGACAAGAAAAACCCGGCTTCCTAAGGCTTCTAAAGCCCGTTCTGCTATTTAGCCTGTAATTTAGGGGTCGGGAGTTCTTGCTCGGAACTATAGTTATGTGTTTCCTACATTCAGTTAAACACCCAAGCCATATAAGATATTGAAGCACTGAAAAAATGCAGCATTTACATTTTTGAAATTTTCCAATTTCAAAATAAAATTGATTTATGCAATTTCGAAAATCAGACGGTATAAAGTTTGAATGATTTCCTCTTAGTTATTCTTAGTCCTGGCTGGCGCCAAACGAAGTACTTTATATTTAAGTGCATGAACAAAAATTGGCGATAAAGGCAAACGCTGATTTTGCAGAAAAATCAACAAAATCATTAACATTTTGACTATGATTTTGCTTCATTAACATTTAATGTTGAATTAACACGATGTCAGGTTAGAATTTGATACCTTTACATGAACATCAGCGACGATTCCTGAACCTTAATTGCACGTAAACACAATGTTGTTCAAAGCCTTTTGTTCCGAGTGTAGGTGAACACATAATTGAAAACGCCCTCTATAGAGGCCAGGAAATTGGGAACTCTTAACGTTAATGAAATATGAAAGGAAACTATTTTATTGACCAATAAAACATTTTCTTAGTGTGTCAACTTGAATTGAACAGCTATTATTATCTATTATCGTTTGACAATTTCCTGAATATTTTCCATGACTTTTGCGCTGCACACAAAAATATCCAGTTTGGATGAGTATCGCTGTATTGGCTTGAAACTGGAATAATATAGAATTACCATTTCCATTGCGGTGAGTTCAATTCAATGTTAAAGTGGTTGTCTGTGGCAAGTGGAGAAAGACAAGATATTTCTTTAATTGCCCTGTTCTTCTTGGCTGCAGGTATTTGCGCGCATTAATAAACAAACCAAAGTATTAAGCATTCGACGAGTATGAGCGTGATAATTATAATTTGAACATTTTTAATGAGCTGCTGGCATTGCTGCGCTCCGTATCTGCAGCTGGTGGTGGTTAGTGGCTTCAGCCAGTCAGCCAGCAAGTTTTCTTTCTTCTATAGCTGACACACAGCAGCCAGTTACTTGAGGGCAATTACAAGAATGTGGTCGATTAGCTCCGGAAGCATGTCAAGAAGCTGGCAAAGTGTATAAATGAATATATTTTTCTTTTCAAAATTTGTTTCAAATAATGGCTGCAATTTGTTGTTACACTTATAGCGGTAATTTTCCTTCCTGATGTAAGAATTAAGCTGTAATTTGAAGTAATTTTGAGGAAGTGATGACAGACTTGAGTTTATTAAATTTTAATCAATCACATGTTCATTTCAAATTTTAAATTAGAAATTTTGTTGTCGGACACGGACTGACCGAGAGACGGACAGACGACTCCACACATGCATACATAACTTTCTTTTTTCTTTGCTACACTTCGTCCACTGAGTCGGGCTTGTGATGTCAGCCAACATTCTTTAGTGGCTTTTGCCTGTTCCAATTAATGTACGAAAATTCGTATGAGTCTCTTAGCAGCAAACAATTTATCCAGTCAGTTTTAGTTGAGAATTTTAAGTTTAATTGTTTTACTTCTATGGAAATAAGTTTTGCTTTTGCTCTACAACAAACACTACATTTTATCTCAGCTGATTATAAATAAATTCCTTGAAGTGATTCACAGCAGTCTTGTTAATTGTGAAGTGCTCTGCGAAACCATTTGCCAACCACTAAGCATTTGGTGTTCCAGCTGGTTGAACAAAATCGCTTTCATATTTTGGGAAAATTGGGTTTGAAAATAATTAAATTTCTTCAAATCTGGATGGCTTTAAATTCCAATAATCAGTATTGTCGCAGAATTTAAGTGAAAGAAAAAGCAGACGCAGTCTGGAGTCCCAGAGAGTCGAAGATCATAAAAGCTGTGTGTCAAACTGTTTTAAGAATCGTCGCTAATAGTATAATTGGAGATGTTCTTAACAAATTTCTTATGGACCAACTTATCTTCAGACACACGTCCAGCCCTGTCGCAGAAGTCTATTCCATTCGGGTACAGAATTGAATCAGTATTGGAGTTTTTCACAAAATGAAACAGATTTTCGATATGTAACATCGTTTAAATGTTTGCCGCGTTTACGTACACGGGCTAGAGGCCGAATATTCAAATTTTCAATAATTCCGGAGCTGAAAAGTGGCTTCAGTTCTGTGAAATTTTAGGGGGCATCGATAGATTGCAGCTTATTGTTATGGAGCTGCGACTTCAGGGAGCAATCCCACTAAAAAAAAATTTACTGGGCTCAAATCAGCCAATTAATGTCACCTTAAATTGTACTTGCGGAATGTGTAGTGGGACGTCTACTGCTAGAATGAACTACATACATATCGTTCGATTTGGGCCAAAGGAAATCGGTGGACATCATTCTGTAGCGCTGTCTTTCGAAGCTTGCAGCCGTTTTCATGTACATATTGCACTTGACTGATCAATGACGCCGCCACACGAAAACGTAACCTGTTGTGGTCGCAGCGTTGTCCGTCTCGTGTGGATCAAATATACTTACAACAATTTCTGTAGTTAAGAAAGCCATAAATACGCCCCGTCGCTAAAAATAATCAATAATACACGTTTTCCAGCACTATTTTCAAGATTTCTGGAATTTATTCTCGAATATTATTTGTGAATACTGATATGCTATACATTTACGTACAGTGGGTCCTTAAGAAGTTGAACTGCATCAAAAAATACTCAAAACAAATACTCTATTATACGGGAAAATGGATTATTCGGAATGCTACCTGACAGCTGAGATGTCGCCGAAAAAAAAAACAACTCAAGAATATATGTTTTTTTTTTAAATTTATTTTACTACTTTAATTCATTGAGTCCTCGGATTGGTTCTTTTTCTGGAATCATTCCATTGCCCAGTGTAATGTGAAATTCTTGGTCATCACAAAACTTCTTTCAACTGAACTGATTTGAATATCTCTGACATTATTTTAGTTTCTGTCTGATCATGTTAAGAAGATGTCTGCCCTCCATACAAGACACCCACTTTCTAAAATGTTGATCTTTGGAGAAAACAAAATTTACCACAAATTGTTTGATTGGCTTCAGACATTCGAATAATTGTTGCTTAATTGACTGCTTTCGATTTCACCGCCTCTTCTTGCGTAAAAGAGATACAGCGATTCTTTAACAAATCAAAACTGTAAAATCCACTTGGTGGTTACCAAGAAGCATTCAAGTTGTCTTTGATGACCTTTCTTGAAGTTTTTGTTTCTTTTTTGTTTGTAATTCCTAATCTAACACTTTCTAACCAACCGAATAATGGTAAATATTTTTTGAAGATACATTTATTTTCTACAGGCTTATTTCGGATGCGAAACTTATTTGAATCTCAATCTTTTCATCTGGCACCTCAATGTTGTTAACTAAATATTTCAAATGCTGAATCCGAATACATATTTCAAACACACATTTATTCATAGAAACATATGCATTTATGTATGTATGTATGCATGTATGTACGTTGTGCATAACTAAAAACATGTGTAAGAGCAAAACTAAATACGAAAACATTTTCAGTTGAGTTGTTTTGATGGTCTCCTTTTCACTTTTGGTTTTGCTCATTTCAACAGCTACGAGCCCATGTTTTGATAATGATGCGTTTTGAATTTTGCTCGTATTTTATTTAATTAAAGTACTTTCTTGTTCTATTGTTTCACAGCATTTTGTTTATTTGTTTATTTGTTTGATTTCTGGGTCAGAAAATTGATTTTTACTTTTTAAATAGAATTTTTGTTGACGCTACGATGTGATAAACAAGATGCCAATTCCTGAAACTTTCTTAATTTAAAATTATTGTAGTTGTAGATAAAACAACCAATTGCAGCTAGAAATTAATAAACCGCACTTTGAATAATTTGTTTTATTAGTTTATTGTGGCTTTTGTCACAGAAAAGTCGAACACATAAAGTGATTTGAAAAAATTTAAAAATCCCCAAATCTTATATATAAAATTATCATTCCTGTGATTTTAAATCACTTATACAAAGAAAAAAACCCGGTCCGATCAAACAAAAAACCAAAACAACAATTCCAAAAAAAAATATGAAATTAAAAATTAGAAGAAATACAAAAGTTTTTCGGATTATTATTTTAGTTTTATGTAATTCTGAAAACAAATATTTATGGGTTTAATTTCTTCGTGGTAGACTTTGTTTTGCCAAAGAATCTTTTCTTATGTAAATTTGCTATGAAAATAAAAACGAAAGTTTTTTAGCCATTTACAAACATATGTATGTATGTATGTACTTTGTTTAATAATAAGATGTTAAATTCCCATGTTTTTTCTCCTTCTTCTTATACGTTAATACATACATTTGTGCATATTTTACATTGATGTATAGTTTTTTTACTCTTTTTCATTATTTCTCTTTCTATGTATTTTTGAACAAATTTAAAATTTACAAAAACTCCATTAAACGTATTTTATCAGCACATCTGATACCAATTCATTACGCTGTCAATTTATAATTAATCTTTTTGGGGCTGATGTGACCGCTTAAGTTTTTTTTTTTTTTGCTTTTTTCGGTCAGAAAATAGTGAATGAAGTTTCACTTTTTTCTTCAACTTTTGCTTTGATATCATATTATTTTGTTTGTTTGCTTTAGTGGAAAATGTGTTATTTTTTTTAGCTATTCTTTTGCTTTATTTAATTAGTTTTTAAATTGTTGTTTTGCTGCCTGGTCAATGTTTAATTCTTGGTCGTTTGATCAGGGTTGGAAAGTTAGAGTCTTAAAATGATGTCAGCGACATCAAACGCCACGCTGCTAAACTACGAGTAATATTGTAAGAAAAACTTTTATAGAACGAATCCAAATTTGCTATAAAGTAATTTGATCGCTGCTGAAGATTTAGGAAATAAGTTTAAATGAGAATTTATTTATACACTTATGACTTGCAAAGTACGTTTCAAAAGTTATAAGTGCACAAAATGGGCGGTTAAAGAAGACCTGATGGTGTTACGAGCTATGCCTTCCGCCGTGGCCGACATGAAATTCCTCAAATGAATCGCAAAACAATGCCGACTGAGACGCAAAGACATCAATCCTGTTCCCAGTTAAAAAATAACCACATTGACGCCCAGAGCTTCTTTGCGACTGAATTACTATTAAGTTGTTGTTCTTAAATGATGGAATTGGATGTGACAAAGAAAGTTACCCTACAACACAATTCTAGGCGGGTTTTCTGATCACCTGAATAGTGGAAAAGTGTTTATTGAGACTTTTTTCTTTCTTTCTTTCAGTCGACATCAAAAGAGTTTCGCTTTTACACTCGTCATTGACAAAAACTCTCACAGACACTTGATGTATTCTAGACCTTAGAAAATATATAGAATTTTTCAAAAACATGCAATTGCTTTCGACAATAACTACCACTTCATATGAACACGCAGACCACTCTTGGCATAACTGAATATGTTGTTAGTATTCAATTCGATATTCCATAAAAACTAAACTAAAAAGTCAAATCAAAATGAATGGATAGTCCTTCAATTACACACCTCGTTGCAACTAATCCCAAATTTTAGCGCATTATCATGTTGGCGAAAATGAAATGAGATTGGTAATGAATCATATGATGAAATCAAGAGGAGTATAATCCTCCAAGACCATTTTACAATTTTTTCCTTACCAAAAATCACCAGAAGGGCCAACAAATTTATTAAACATTTTTGTAATATTTTCAAACCGTGAAGATATAACACGAACGGCTGGCCACAAAAATTCTGCCAGTGTCTTAATCATAAGCTCTGGTTACGATTCGTTCAACATTATTCCGTTCATCACTTTCTTCTTTTCTTCTTTAAAAGTCATCAAAATCTGAAAACATTCTTGTCATTCCACACAATGGAAACAAAAAACCAACAAAAAATTGTTTAAAAAGTGACAAAAAAGAAAACCAGTTTAAAAGCCAACAATCATTTTCATTCATTTACCAGAATTTAAGTCACATCGTACTCGTAAATCAACTCTTTAATCTTAAACAATTGCAAAAACAACTTATTTTTTCGCTCATTTTTTTTTTTTTTTTGTTTGTAAACCAAAAGATTTGCCTAATCTTTGATGAAATTAAATTTATAGAAATTCAAATTTGTGTTTCTTCTTTTTGCACAATTGGAGAATTTTATCTAAACTTTCAAACAAAGTTTTTGATTTTCTTTTCAATTATCGATGTTTCTTTGCTGGAAATAACAAAAATTTTAATAAATTGTAGTGAAATTAAATCTAAAATTTCTTAAAGCTGAAAAATACACAGATTTCTATCATGGAGTGAAAATAAAGCATGAGGGTTAAAGCTAAATAACGACCATTCTCATATTGTACAAAAACTAATGCAATTAAATGCCGTTTATTGAAGTTTTTTCTTTTGTTAATTTTAAATACAAATTTTAATTTATGTTATAAAAACTTTTATGTATTTGCGAGGGTTGTGAGCGCAGTTTAATGTTGCAAGCATTTTAAGAAACGATTAAAAAGTAAATTTTCAAAGTGCATTTAGTAACCAGCCCCTAAAAGTATGCTAAGAATAAGAAGCTGTTGCAAAACGAACGATGTGTCTTCAATCCGTTTAACACTTTTCACCATTGACGTGCATATTATGGAATTCACGCTGCAAGGATCTCTGGCCCTCGACGATCACCTGAACCCATCCCATCATTCAAATTGATATGGACCACACATCAAACTGTGTCGCTTACCAGGTGCATGGGAATTGATGTTCTTGCAAATTCGATCATTTTCTTTGTTGATTTGTACATTCATCAAGATGTCGGCCTCGTTGCTAAAGATAATCCCTTTTTTTAATAAAAATTGGGCACATTTTCCAACTGTTTGTGGCCACATTCAGCAAATACATGTCGTTGTGTTCAAAATCGCTGGAATTTCGTTCCTTTATTGGCCCTATTCACAACGAAGAATTTGGCAAATTTTGGCCTATAAACTGCCAGGTTGTTGTTATCGACGTGGAATCGGCTTTCTCGGATTCAGTGTATCTTGTGCTTCGCAGTCGCATGCGGCAATTACTTAACCAGTGGACTCAAAATTTATCCCCGACGCTGTTGTTCGCTGGGTAGTGCTTGTGACATAAAACTTTGTCATTTGTAGCTGTTTGTTGCACGCCATACCCGTTGATAGTGATTTAGAAAGAGAACAGACCGATAGGAAGATCCTATTTCGAGATAATGTGGCTTTATACAAATTTCAGGTAAATGACGATTTTTTTAAAGCGACGAATAAAATTATTTACCCTGACGACTGCATTTTTAAAGTGAAGTGATTTTGAAGCGATTTTTGTCCGCCTATTAAAGCTTTAGTTAATATTAATGCGCTTTCCCAAATCACTAAATCTCTTTTCCGCCAGTCTTACCTAATCGTTTTCAAATGCATAATTCAAATGTAAATTTGTCATTTAATAACACGTATGTATGTACACATGTGCGTAAAAGTGTTACTTAACAGCTCATCGGCAGTCGTGCCCTTTTATGAGTTTTTGAAACTCGTACATGACCATTTAACGTAAATTTTTACATTTTAATGTTCGTTTAATTATTTTTTTATTTTCTACAATTTGTCTCGTAATTTAATAGCAGAAGTTATTACAAGTGCCGTCTGACTATTTAATATTTTGCCCGAAAAAACTTAAACTTAAATACTTTGTACGGGTATTTCTTCAATGGCAAATATTTTATTGCCTTAAGAAGTGAAAGCTGCTAAAATATATGTATTTTGAGTTGCAAAAGGAAATTTGTTTTATTTATTTCAATAAAGAAAACATCTAAAGCGTAAAGGGCTGGCTGGTTTACTTGCGAACATGATGTTTGTGCTTCTAAAGCTTTGGCGGAATTTTCTGCATTATTTAAATAAATTGAAAAATAGTGCAGGATGATGGAATTCCTGCAAAGCATAAGAAACATTTTACATTGAATTTATTTAAATGGAATTTTATACAATGTTTTTACGCTTTAAAATAGACCAAAATTATAAAAAAAACTAAAAATTAGCAGTAAGTGGAGACCGAAGTTTCGCAAAATCAAAATCAAATATTGCATTTTATAAACAGGCTACTTTGGACTCCGACCTGCGTCTACGTATGGACAAAAAGACTGTAATGCCCTAAACTAGTCTATAGCTGGTTCCTGGTTTAGATTAAGTTTCAAACGGACGTTAAATGCGTTCATTTTGAGGCTAAAAGAGACCCATTGTGCCAGCCTGGTAACCAACTCATCAAAAAAAAAAATATATCCACATTAAAAAAATTATCCACATTAATCGAATAAGATATACAGCCAGGTTCTGCATATCACCACGAAATGAAAGTGAAATTGATTTTAATTCCACATAACCGATTTAGTTGTGTTCTGAAAATCGTATGAAACAGTTTTATAGTGCGGTTTTTTGTCTTGATAAGTTATTGGAAACAAGTGAAGAAAAAACAAAATTTTGTTGCACTGTGAATGAATTTCATTACAATTAAAAAAATTAACAAACAAAATTTTAAACTTCTGGGCAGAATTATTTTTAGTAGCTTTAACATGTTTTAAACTACTAATATGAACCAATCTGCGATTATTTCTATTTACTTGTTGGGAAGGGAAAAAGAACGAATGCAAAGGATGCAGAGGAGAAGACTTCTGGATCGTTCCAATCCTTTTGACCTACCAGAGAAATCGGAAGTTACCATTAAAATTGTAGTGAAAATTATCTTGAACGAAGAAAAAGATTTATAGAACATTTTAGATTAAATGAAGAAGGCCTTTTGATGCTGTTAAATGAAATGCTGTTAAATGAAAGATTTATAGAATATTTTAGATTAAATGAAGAAGGCCTTTTGATGCTGTTAAATGAAATGCTGTTAAATGAAAGATTTATAGAATATTTTATACTAAATGTAGAAGGACTTTTGATGCTGTTAAATGAAATGCTGTTAAATGAAAGATTTATAGAATATTTTAGATTAAATGAAGAAGGCCTTTTGATGCTGTTAAATGAAATGCTGTTAAATAAAAGATTTATAGAATATTTTAGATTAAATGAAGAAGGCCTTTTGATGCTGTTAAATGAAATATCAACCAAAGTGGTCGAAGCAGGCATTCCAGTGATTTTACAATTAGCTACGGCACTTCGTTACTTCGGAAAGGGGAGGGCACAACAAATGATTGGAAATGATTGTAATCTTGGAAAGGAGTACCGTGTCCAAAATTCTGGCCAACATGTTTGACGTATTATTTACTAATTACATTTCGTTTTTTAGCTTATTTAAATTATTTACAACAAACTATTTAATATATTTATTCAAAAAGTATTTTTTTCGTGCTCTCAAAGGCCAACTGTTTTAAATACGTTTTTTTGTAGCAAAATTCATTTACAGAACATAAAACTATAACGGAAAAAACGGCAGAAACAATTTGAAAATGAAATTTAGTTTTATAAACCATTTAAGCGATTTCTAAAACACAAAATAGACGAAAATTGCAATTTTGGTGACTTTTTGACAAAAAGTGATTTACAGAACCTGGGTGATAGTTAAAGTCCCAATATGCCAAGTGCAATTCTAAATTCGAAAATTTCCCCTTGATGGGAAACTTTTATTCATTTTAAGATTAAATGTTTTTTGTTACAACAAAAATATTACAATAAACTCTAAATAAAATTTAAAATTTTTAAAATTTCCCAAATAGAGATTTTTGCTTCCAAAGAAAACCTGTTTGAATTGTTTAAAATTTATTGGTTTGGATTTTTTTTTATCAAATAAAGATATTACCGATTAAAAATGTTATTTGATATAAATAAAACGTAGTGCAAAGAGTTAAACATTTTTATTGCAAAGTCGTTTCTTAATTATAATTTTATATAAATTTTGTTTGATAAGAATATTTTTAATATATTTAAACAATAATTATAAAAGAAAATATTGTTACGAATCTTGTTAAAGCTTTAAAGGCAAAAATTTCCTTCATTAGGAATTTGTATTATTATATTAAATTTTTATTTATTATCCTACACTAAAACAAAAGGAGCTTAAAATGAAAGGCTAGAGCTTGAAAACCTTTTAAGGAAATGTTCGCTTTTTATACTTTTGGAAAATTTAAAATTTGGTGCCAAATTCTTGCGACGCACTCGAATGCACCCGTTGGGGCTTAAACGCCAGTGGTAAATATTCGTACGTTTTAAGTTTTGTTCCTTTTTTTTTTTTTTTGTTTGTTGGATGTGTTCATTTTTCTTAATATTCATGTGTCCTTTTCCAATTTACTTCAGGCATACAAATATAAATTCCTTCCCTTTGCTTTTAACACTTCTCACTGCGAATCTTATCTAACAATATATGTAATTATAATTAGAAAATAAATTTAAAATAGCTTTTGGTTTTTGATGGACTAAAATTTAATCTTCAAACTGAATAAGCAACAGCCAAAATAATAAAGATCACACAGTAAATCAGAAAGCAAACACGATCCAGAGCAGTGGCCAATAACACCCAGTCGAACTGTATAGAACGACTTGTTTGAGTTGGATTGACACTAGTCGGATCCGGAATGTCACACTGATCTGGAGTTTCGTACACGTGTTCACCCAATTCCTTAGTTCCATTGTTCAACAGGGATTGGGGCTCAGCTTCCAAAGTGAACTGGCTGAGAAGGAGAGCACGGCCCACAATACCGTTTAAGAGATTTTTAACAAAGTCTGGCACACGTTTCTTGTGTCTGGCAGTGGAAAGATACAGGACGATGACTGAAATTATGGTCGACAAACTGAGCATGAGCAAACTGGAGCTGTAGAAAAGCACTGAACAAAACATAAAACATAATTGTTTTTAATATTTTTTACTTCTGAAAGCAGAGTTATTTAAAGTAAACCCACCCACAAGAGGAGTATTTTCCGCTAAAATTGGCAGCATTTGGGCAAAGTACATAAGAAAAGCTGCCACTACCACTATGATAATGCCGTTTAGTAGAATTTTTTCACCCATTTGGGGCGGCAACCAAAATGTCGCAAGACACAAGATTATAATACAGGAGGCGGGAGTAAATATCACTGCCGAATACATGGAAGAACGTCTCTGCAGCGTGAATATATATTCCAAGTGACTGTAGAATTCTTGATCGACATATTCTGCCTTGGCATCACTTATATCCCATTCGGTCGATTTAATTAAGTCGGAATAGTCCAAGGTTTCATTTGTTTCGATAAATTTCGGGAAAATATTACTGATAGTCCAAATGCCAATTTTTAGTTTACACATTTGTGTGTCATAGGGCCAAAGCTTCAAATTCAAATTACAATATGCGGTATAAACCACGGGCGGTACCCATATAAAACTGCCGTCCGATGCCAACAAGGCCTGCGTATCACCCATATAGTCGCCCTCATTGCCAGCACTGTTCAGCAGGCTGATATCGGGTTTCCATATTTCATTTGAACGCAAATGAAGTGTAGATATGTTGTCAAAGTATTCCGGCCGCCAAGTGCGCCCGCCATCTTTCCAGCGCTGTAAGTTGTGTATTGTTAGAAAATATGCCAACGTCTTGTAATTGTTATATTTTACTTACCAGCGTAACCCATCCATGTAACGTCATCTTGCCATTCAGCTCATCAATATCTATATAACCTACCGATAAAAACACCGATGTATTTGTTCTTTGTGTGGGTGTTGCCATCGGATGCGCTGTTTTGTCGTAATTTGTAAACAGCTGGACGTGCAAACGATCCAGCGTAGTGATATTGTATGAGTCGTTGTTGTCACCATCTTCGGCTAAACACAGGACAGATGAAAGGAGAAATCTTAGAATTAGTAATATTTTTGTTAAACAAAACACCATCATTGCAGTTATTACTCAGGAAAGGAAAAACTTCGCCATTGGCTTAATCAGACATGTCCGACGAATGTCTGACGTTGCCATTCGCTTGTGACTCAATGTGATGTGTTTATTAAAATATTTTGTTAAAAACTGGTTTATAAGCGAAAGAAACTTTATTGTTATTAAACAACGCAACTGTTAAAAAGTTAAAAACGATTCTTCCAAAATTTTGCGTCCATTGTAATCTTTATTAGTTTTTGATTCGAATATGCGGCATCTTACAAAAACCGGTTTTTGGAACAGTGCCAGAAAAGATTTATGGTGGAATTGCGCTAATGGTAGCCATTCAACAGTGTGAATATAAAGTTTGATCGGCACTAATACTTCAATTACAATGTTGGGAATCCCAAGTGTGTCATGTGGAGGGACTCAAAAAATATATGAAAACAAAGAAATTTGTTAACAATAAACTAAAATTGGAGAAACTGTTTTGAAAACTCAACAATTTGGTCCATAAAAAAAACAAATGGCGATTTTTCTAATGCCTTAAAGTTGTAACAAATTAAAATAGTAAACAAAATCGGCAAAATAAACAGCTGTCATTTTTGTTCGTTCACACTAAGGAGTGTTGACCATATTGAACCAAAAATGTATAATATAACCTTTTTAAATATATTCTTAGTCAGACATTAAAAACGTTGAAAATCAAAATAAAGATACAAAATTAAATAATATTATCAATATGTGAATGATGTAAATTGTGCGTGTCGAAATTGTGTTAACGAAGGAAAGTCAATATGATATTGTTGTGCCAATAATGTGAACACTCTTTGGCTCAATGTCGAGCAATCAAATTATAAAATATCCGCATGTCAGCACCGATACTTGCGATGCTAAAGCGAATTTTGAAATTCCAGCAACTTCTATAATTTACCTTTTTTGAGGTTAATTCTAGCAAGAGTACAAGAGAAGTCGCCTTTATCAAAACATTGCGTTTTTATATCGATTTTGCCATCTCTGGTTTGAAAACATCTGTTTACAAAACCGCAATTACGAAACATTTGACTTTTTCTCTCAAAATTAATGTTACAATATATTCTTTTCTGTGCATGAGACTAATATATTCCGAAAGTAAAAGTCTACCTGCCCAAAAGCAAATAAACAAAATCATGTGCGTTAATTGGCTCAATAAAGCTCGATAGTGTGAACGCATTGTAGCAATTATGGTCGCGATCGAGTTTTAGCCGATGAGAACCAACGAATATTGTGATCGTGTGTCTTGATAATGGGGCCACCTCAATATAAATTATAACATGTTTTCAAACGTGCACCGACACGTGGAAATTTTAATTTTCTACATTAGGTTTTAATATCAGTAAAATGAAGAAGTTGTTTCGATATGTTTCCTTTGTATTTAACAACTTTTCGTTTCATGGAAAACTACAATACGTTGCAATTTTTTACATCATTTGTTGACTCATGGTCCATATTTGGCGTTTTTGTTTCAAGTGAACTGAGTGAAAGTTTCTGTATAAGGCAGCGGTCCAAACTCGAAACCTTTATTAAAAAAAAAAAAATGAGCTTGATTTGCAATACAGAATTATCAACAAAACGCAGCCATCCTACTGGATAGCGGACAACGTTTAGGCTCGCAGTTTAGTAGTTGCTCGATCTAATCGTATTTGTTTTAAGAATTCTTTTATCAGTTTGGCAAAAAACCCGCTTTGCAAACTTAGTTCGTCAGTCGCTTATTGAACGCCTAATTTGTGACCGCAGATAACCGACTGCGTTTTCAGCACTCGAAAAAACAAATGCTGATAAATTTCTTACGGTTCATCCCTTCGACCCTGACCAAAAAATACGGAAGCACGATATGTTGTTTCTTTCAAACCAAGGTCGAACGATACCATTTGAGGTCTTTAAATCCAAAATCCCAAACTATGGGCAGATATAATATCCTTGTTTTTTACTGCTGTTTTTTGTACGATCTTTAAATTGATAACATTTTGTTATTCAGTTTAACTTACAAATCACACCCTGCGCTAAAAGTACAAATATTCCGCAAACAAATAACGTGGCACTGCAGCAGGAAATAAACATTTTTTTTTTAAATATTTTTTATCACAAACTAAATTCTTTAAGAAACCTCAAGTTTTTTCTTCTTTCAGTTAATTAATTTGCTTTTGAGGTTTTTTTAAAGTTTTGTCGTATAAGACCGTTAATATTTTTAAAACGATGATTTCAGCAAGAGATTTAATACAGAACTGATCGGGCGAAATTTTCTCTAAGAACAATTTAGAGTAGAACAAATTGCATGAACACAAAATATGTCTTGACACGAGTTAGTACGATGATAAAAAAAATCATGAATGGGATAAATACTCGTATGAGAGTTTTAAGCAGCCAAGGAGAGCATTTGTGTGAGGTTATATTTTCATAGGGGCCTGCCGGGGATGGTAAATGGCAGCTAGTAAATTGTACCGAAAGTATTGTGTACTTTTTCAATGTCAATTTGTGTAGAACTAAGGAATCTGCTTAAGCGTTTCTTTTTTAAGCGTACAGTTGAGATGGAATGTTTTATAACAAAACTGCGATTTGTATGAATTTTATCGATTCTATGGGTCGCAACTTTGAACAATGTAGTCCTCGAAGCCGTCTTATTGCGTTTAACTGACATTAATTAAGAGAATAAAAAAAAAACTTGTTCGTACATTCAAATTTTTGTTGGCCAATTGGCTGTTTGATATCACCCCACATTGAAAATAATAAAATATTCAACAGGATTTAGCATAAATATTTACTAAATCTGTCTTTTCATCATTCCTTCCTTAATGGCACTATTTCTTGCTGAAATTTCCTTTTAACTGAAAATAAAAGTCACTATTTAAATTCATAACTTTGATTGAACAATAAAATTTATGACAAATTCTATTGAAGTCTTTTGGTTTTTTTTCTTAAAATTTATTTATTTTCAATTTTTCATTTTCATTTGTATGAACTATTAAATCTGATAAATATCACATCAACGATAAAATCGTTGAAATGCTTTTTAGATTCCTACAAAAAAATTTAAACAAATTTAAACAAAAAATATAAACAAATTTATTTTACATCAGAAGTTTGTTAAGCCTAAAAATTAGAGTAAATATCACAATTGCATTGCATTTTCCGTCCCCGGCAATCATCAGTGGTGGGCAATCATGTTCTGTGAAATTTTATGCAAACAAAATACATTTCCTTACATTTTTTTTAAATATAAAGTTAAAATTTTTTTCTAAGTGATGTGCACGAAAAAACAAACTTAAATCTTTTTAGTTCCTGTTTTTACAGGTTATGTTTGAACCGTGGAACCGTTAGGCTTTGTAAAGCTTCGAAACAAACAAAATCTAAAGCTTTATGTTTAGCAGTCTAGTCTTCTTTGAATTTCTCTAATTTAGTCCAGTGCTTTTATAATTTATATAATCGTTAGAATAAGAGTTCTTAATGCCCAAAAAACTGGCGTTAATTTCAGTGATGCCATTTTTCGTTAGATATAGGACTTTTACCTATTTCAGAAAATGTATTGGATGATGTTACAATTCGCATTCCATTTCATGAATATTTGCCAATATCTGCTTTTAACATTTGGCCTTTAGCGTATTATAAACGGCAAAAGTGTAAAATTGTACGAATAACTGTCAGTTGTTTGAATGCATTTCAGGCAAATGTTCTAATCTCGTTCAGTCGTTGGTGTTCTGTGTTAACTAAACACTAAACTCACAAGCATAGAAAATCGAAATATGCTCTTCACTGTTTCTTATGAAACACATTAATGCCGCACTACAATTAAAACTGCAATGCGACAAATTTCACTTAAACTAATTTCTACTGCAAATAATTATCTGAGATATTTCACTCCTTCTTCTTATGTCACTTTAAAAGGCAAGGATTTTAAATTGATTGATATAAAAAAATACAACTCGGTTAACTCCAATTTATTGTTATAGTTTATCAAAATTACGATTCACAAAAACTTAGTTTTTGTAGTTTTTAGCAGTTTTTCCGCAAATAATAATCACTATCATTTAAAGATTAAAGAAAGAGAAAAGAAAAACCTAGTTTAAACAATATCATTGTATATTATTTTCACCCGCATTATTTTTAAATTTAGTGACACTTATTGTTTGCAACAACAATCATCAATTCAATTAAGCAACAGCACAGGCCAACAGAGAATAACACTAAAAGCAGCATACAACAACAACAATAAATAAATTCTATTATTAGAAGACTTTAAGATCAGATAAACAACATTTATCGCAACGAATAAACATCACTGTGTCTTAAAACGAACTGATCACTGGGGTCTTAGAACAGTATTAGAAATTCAGTTGATATTCAAACGCCAGCAAGAAATAACTTTCAGAAAACTGCGCTCATGATGAAGCGGATATTTGTAATTCTTGTATTTAAGCTTTTATTGATTTTCAACATAAAAGCAGCAGAAAAATGTGAGTTTGTTCCTTCGTTCGAAATAAATACGATACAGTGTCAACAAAAACTATATTACAGCTTATCCGGCATATGAGGCTCGCGATGCTTTGCTCAAAGACATTTTAAACAATTACCATCCGTCAGCGCGACCGGCTCAAGCCAATGAAACTGTCATGCTTTTTGTCAACATTGAGATACAACATTTCGATTTTCGGGAAAATACTGGCGCTTTTCATTTAGTGGGTCTACTGCATGTGGTAAATGAAATGATCTTTTTTGAGATTTACAACTAAAAAGAAAATATATATGTGACGTGACTTTCCCTTTTTTCTGCCGCAAACAGATTGGCAAAAAAACGTGTTGCTCTAGTGTAAATACTCGTGAAATCTCTCCACAAGCCGCCATTCAAGAAAAGCCGTAATAGTATCTACGAAAAAATAAAACAATTGTCAAATATTAATGGCTTCTTCTTACATACATATTTATCGCTACTTTCATACCTAAAAAGTTCCTCGCTTAGTTTTTTTTTTTATGTATATATATTTGCATACAAAATCCTTTAACTTTAATTTGCCAAAAACTTAACTTAACAAAAATGAGTTAAGGCTTTTCTATAATCAGGTAACGCTATATACATTTTTACATGAGAAAATCCTTTAATATAAAAGTGTGGCAAGAACAAAGTACGAAACTGTCTTTCTCGAATACAACCCCTTGAAAATGTTATCGTCCAATAGTGGAAAAAAATCTTTGATAGCTTTGAACAGCGGATTGTTAAAAGTTCTACAATTCTATAGCAATCGAGCGGGCCGTTTAAAAGCGAAAAGTCACGTGGTCAGATCATCGTACAGCCCTCGTATAAACGCTTGCACTTAAATCAAATCTTAAACCTTTTAGAAATGGCGTGATCCGAAACTTGTATGGAATCCACAAAGTTACGGCAACCTGAGTCATATACTGATCAATGAGAACTCCATATGGATACCGGATTTGGAATTCTATAACAATGCACCGGATAAATTCATTCGAATGAATCGTAATGGTTTTGTTTCGGTGAAAAATAATGGCGTTGTTTTCTGGAGCGATTTCATAGAAGTGAATGTATTTTGTAGTGCCGATATGAAGAATTGGCCACACGATGAACACGAGTGCAGCATCAATTTTGGCTCATGGACTTTTGATGGTTTCGAAGTGGACATCATGCACTTGGAGCCGAATTCCAGTATGAATTTTCGTTCGATTGATATGAAAAATATGGAATACAAAATTATCAAGTTTAACGCTTCGCATGTGAGTAAGTACTACTCCTGCTGTCTGCAGCCGTATGTCACCATGGACTACGATATAACATTTCAAAGGCAATCCTCATATGCGGTGATGTTTCGTATGCCGGCTTTGACTGTGATAATGTTCACTTTAGTTGCTTTGCGAATGGAGCCAATTAGAAAAGAAAAATTATGGCTGAATGGCTTAAGTTTGCTGCTGATCGCCTGGCAATTGATTTATTTTGCCCGACGTATCGGTCATTTTCATGGAACACCCAACATTGGTAGGCAAAAGTTAAATTCTTTATAAATTAAACTGCAGTAACAAATCGGATATTCTTCTTCCAGTTGTATTTTTTAGCATCTGCTTTGTCATGGTCACTCTGGCACAACTTTTAGCTGTGTTTTCCCTTTTCGTTACTCACTCAAAGTTTAAGGGATACTTACCCCCTTTCATCGAAATGTTTTTAAATTCTTCGCTGGCTTGGCACTTGGTACGAATTGAGCCTCAGAGTAGTGAGCGAGAGGAAAGTGATCAACAGTTTGAATCTGTGAAGCTGGATGACACCTCCAGCTTAATTGATCAGAATTTGTTAAAGAACGATTGGCTGAGGCTGGCAAAACTTTTAAATATCTTAACATTTTTGGCTTTTTGTTTTATATTTTTAATTATAACATCTGTTTTAATGGTCTAGTTATAATTAAACAAGTAAAATAAACTTGAATTATTTCACATATACATACATATGTATGTACAATATACTAATCTGTCCAAGTTCAATTCCTTTTTTCGGTTGTTTTTGGGAAATGTGTTTAATTTTTAAGGGAGATTTACACGACCTAATTGATAAAAGTTGCCTATAAGATTAGAGTTTTCTTAAAACGTATTTTAATGGCTGAAAACTAAAACCGTTTATGTAGTTAAATTAACCTTTACAAAATGTTTAAATTTTGTAAAAACAAACTCATTTTTTTATTATTATATAAAAAGAAATGTTACAGACCCACTTAAATTACGGCGTAACGGGCTGCCATCTGTCAAAAGTCAAAGGAATTGTAAAGAAGTGAAGTTGGTTGCAGATCCAACTTCAACTGTGTGAGCACTTTAGCTTCTTTCAGATCAATTTAGCGATTTTATCTCCATCTATTGTTTCTTCATGGCAAAGGCTATGCGCGTATTTGTGCTTTCCATTTTTACACGATTAGATTAAGTAGAATCAAAGCAAACTCATTACACAGCTGAGCAACGTATAAAACAGCTGATATTTACAATACTTTGCTTTTGTAATTATTGCTGTCATAGTTTCCTTGAAAATACAACTCTGGTGTGATGAGACCATATCGTTTCCTAAAATGGCTTACAAAATAAGCGATTACCATCCGCTTGGTAAATTTTTCCTTTATTTTAATTTTGCCGCATGAGATTTTCTAAACCAGTTATGAAACAGCGGTACAAGTGAATTATCGAATGTTATATATGTAGCACAAACATTTGGCTCTTTCTTGAACCTCAGGTTGATTGGCATTGTCCCAAATGTGACACTTTTATCTCATGATGATTGATCATTGACGTACACATTCATCCAGTACTATACCTCATCACTGAAGATGACGTCTTGAAGAAACTTGAATTTTTCAGGATGCATTGGACACTTTTGCATCTCATGTTGATTCATATCTTAACGCTGAGGATGGCTTGTTTTCAATTTTCATGGCCTCAGATTCCAACTGCTTCACGGCTAAATCACAGCTTTTTTTTAATGGATTAGATAAATTTGAGTTTTGCACGGCAAATCAGCTTCGAAGTATTGCCAAATGGATGGAGGCAATATTTCCTCATTGGTCATATTGATTATAAAAAATAAAAGACGAAAGCACCCGGAACATTTTTGATTTTCAGGTGACTTTGCGAAACTGAGCGGATACAGCTTTAATAGTCTGGCCACTATCAACTATTAACGCCTGAAAATTCTATTTTTGAGTTTTATTAAAAAAGATTTGTTTTATTGTATAATAAATTAAAATCAGGTTATAACATTAGTATCTTTCTTTTTAATTTAAAAATAAAATTTATACAAATAATTAATCAAAACATTAAAAAGTATGCAACAAAGTCTATAAATACATACGCACACACACACAGACAGACAGCCGCACCGACAAATATGTGCATTTAATAATAAAACTGACCGCTAGAGATTTGCAATTAATTTTCATAATTTACCTTAAATTACTCTCACTTTCAATTACAAATGGCTTAAGACAACAGCTCACGCCTAAAGCTTGCCTCGCATTTTTCAGGGGCTTCGATGAATAAAAAACCAAACCTGCAAAAGAAGCAAAACAAATGAAAAAGCGAAGAGTATAAAGCAACAATAATTATGTTTAATGATTACCTCAAATGTTGCTAAAATATAGTAAAAACAAAATTAAAAATTTATGCGTGTAAATAAATAATAATACCAAAAAAAAAGTTCAGGTGGGGTCATCGTTGTTCAACACACTCACACGCCGCAACACCTTTATTCACATAAAAGCGCATAAAAACACCCATCGCGTTGCAGATACTTTTCCTAACCGAGTACGTCCAGGTACACTGGTATTTAAAGCGTAAATGTGCTGTAAAAAGTAAAGGAATAGCTTAAGGTTTATTTCTTAATAATGCGGTTTTGTTTTTTTTTGTGTGTTGATAATTAGATATTTATAGATATTCTTTTGCTACTCTTAATGCTAGGAAATAGGATGTACACGATCAAATTCAGCGTCAAGCATTGTCATAAAGTGATTCGTATGAGTGTCGTCAATGATGCCAAAAGAAATACTTTCGTCAATCGTTTTCACACCATATTTTTGATAAAATCTTTAATGGAATTTTCGTTGAATAAGTGTAAGAACAGATTGTCTGTTCCTTAGTTTTGGTGGAAAAAGAAAAGCGTGCCATGCATGATAATCGTTACTTGAAAAGGAATATTAACTCGTCCAAAATCCGAATAAAAAGATGTGCTCAACAAATGTTCATTTTAGAAGTTTTACTCCTTGTATCTTGTAAATATATTAAATTTTTATAATATATAAAATCCTCATACTGGTAAAATATTGCTTCGAACAATCAGCATTTCATAGCACTATTTAGCTAATGAAATTTAGCCTTAATTTCTTATAATAATAATTTATAATAATCGAAATCAACCCATCGCGGACAAATAGACAGTGTTTTCCGAGCACGCAAAAATACTCTTTCGCTTAATAAAATGTGTAAGGCAGTGCTATTCAAACAAACATAAAGTTAAAAAAACAATCGGCTTCAAATTTATAATTAGCGGATTTCACTCTTGTCAGTAAAGAAGCCTTGTAGATCGGGTTAATGTACGAGTACGAGTAGTAGGTAAGTCTGGTTAAAGTACTAGAATGTAACTACACACTGTGGCCCAAAAACGACAAACACACCTCTTGCTTGTGATAAACTTACAAGACTATAAAAATTTTGATTTAAGCAAAATTAGTTTGTCCGTCCATTTCTGTTCTGAATCAGCTGTTTTTCTGTTTCTGTTCAATTGCAAATCTGTATGTATGATTTGCTTTCACTGTTTTCCTACTGATTCGTTGCTGTTGCTGACAGATCTGTTGGACACAGAATTCAATTAAGTGACAGCCAAAATATAAGTTTGATTTTTCGTATTAGTACGAAAAGAAAATTAACGGCAAAAATTGTACTAATCACAGGAGTTGTAAAATTTAAGAAATGTACGATATCTTGTTCTTATCAGACAACATTCCAGCTGATAATCGTTAGTATTTGGATATCTTCTTCACTTCCGTGAGTGAGGTTTGACTTTCAAAGTCTGGTAATACGCGAAATTGTGGCAATTGTGGAAGCCGAAACTTGACACAAAATTAATCTTGAAGTGAAGATTTATTTTCAAATATCGGATTTTTTTTATATTTATAGAGAAGTTTTTCATTTGGGCATTCGTTTTAATTGTCAGAGATGTTTATTATTTTTTTACCATCTCTAATACACAAATACCCATTTGTTTAAATTGCCATGTATTTGTGTTTTTTTCATGGCGAAATATTACGATTTAAAGTTACAACTTCAAGACATGCATTTTGAATGGATGAATGAATGAATGGGCAACGAAACGCCTGAATAAATGTCAGTGTTATCACTTTCATTTGGCACTACATCAAACTTGGGTAAAAAAACAAAAACAAGAACAACAACAGCAACAGCAATAAAGTCTTAAACGACAAACAGTTAATTGACCAAAGTTAGTGGTAATTTTTTGGCGTGGTTAGACGTTGGATGATGGGCTTAATGTGTTTCCCTTTCAATGTTTTGAGGAAAAAAAAGTATAAACACGTTTGTGCTTTTCGAAAAGTTGCCTTAAATTGTTTGATCGTTTGTGGTTCATCACAAGCGTACCGAAGAAAAGGGGAATTTGCAGGGGCAGGTATGGTTTTATTTGAATTTATTACGAGTACAAAAGTTTGGTTTATGTGCATGTGTTAAAATTAACTATCTCCAATATAAAACACATTTCTTTAACCAAAAATAATATTCCGGCTTTAATCAAAATAGAAAAATGTCGTACATTTTTGGTTTTCTCCTTCTTTCCACTCTTTTAAATATTAAATTATTTCCCCTTCTTCGAAGCGACCTACATATTTTTAATCACTTTTTAATAACATTTTATGACTTTTTTTTTGCATTTTATTACTTTTTTTTAAAAAAAATTATTGTTTCGTTTCGTGTAAGAGGCTGCCAGATTACGCGATTAATCGCCGTTTTCGATATTTTAAATAAATGAAATAAAAAGGTTTCTTTGTATATATTTTATTTTGCTTGTTTGTATTATTTTCATGTCCATTTTGATATCTATGGCTTTTTGCCACATCCGCTTAAGCCGAGATAAGAACAAAAGAAGTTTTTAAGGGCTTGGGCCGCTTAAGAAACACCCAAACTCTTGATGGACAGTTCATTTCTGGTCAACGTTAGATCACCACGCCTGCTTATTTATTGATATCCTCATCACCGTATCCAGGCGAAAAGAAGTTGGAAATTTGCTGACCGTTCTGAAATAAATATGGGCCTTGGACTTCGCTAGTCCGAATGTTTCCTTTTCGGAATTCATTGGACCTAATGTGGATGGTTATTGTCCCAATTGCATCAATTTTGTTTGCTGGTGCTTCCATTTATCCAAAAACTAAGCCCATCGCTGAACACGATAATGGACATTGAGCTGCAGTCGCCAACTGCTTTAAGCCTGTTTAGCGAATGCACATCGTTGTCTATAGTCGTTTAGCTTCATCTCCTGCCATTTCCCATGACTTATTTAAGTTTTGATGTATGAAGGAACGAGTTCTTGCTCTCGGAATCTCCAGCTCAATTTTTACCGACGGCGGATGCGGTTCTCGGCCGCTTCTCCTCTCTTTGTCGTTGTGTGGCTGTTGTTTCACTATTTGATAAAGCAATTTGAACCTATTGCTTTATCAACATAGAAACATTAATTTTGGTAGCACAAATTTATCATTTTTACGTGTCAAATTCGACATATTTGACTTATAGATATGTCAGTGCTGTCAGCTGTCAAAACTCGGAAGACCTTATTTTAACACTTTGAGTATTTCAAGAATTTGTTTTGTGCTGTTTTGCAAAAACATTGTGAGAAATAACTCCATGAATAAGTATTTTGTTATTCAAAGAAATTTGACACAAACATTTTTAGATTTAAGAATAATTTGATTTAGCGACTAAGCCAATAACTGCTTTAAAGTTATTTCAGAAAGTGTCGATTTTTGTTTCAGTTATAAACTAAATGAAATGACCACGATTCTGCTCAAATAAAAAACTTTACACACACAGCCATACACACATATTGTATGTATGTAAATAGATTTTGATCAAATTCTAAACCAGTTTTTGTTAGTTTTTGTTTTGTTGCTTCTTCTTGTTTTTGTGTAGGTTAATGCAGGTCAGTAAAAACAAAGAGATATTCTTTTAGTAACCCGCATTTCGAAGTTAAGTCCAAAAGCAAATGTATATCGAAATTTCTAGCGCTGAAACAGGTTTCGTATGATTTTGAACCTTTTTGGTATTGAAACAATATTAAAACAGAACTTCGAAACTGACTGAATTATGATTATGGCCAGACAATGTTCTATTTGGATGTAGTTAAAGCGTTCGCCTCTCATGCAATAAGGTTCGCTGAGTCTGAATTTTGTTCCTGATACTGGCTGTACTGAGCCCAGCAGGTCGAAGGTTAGCACTATGCGCTATATTTTCTTTCTTTTCTCTTTCACTTGTCGCAACAAAACTGCATAACTTGCAGATAATGTTAATCTTTCAATATCAAATAGACAAATGATGGTCGAGGACTCCACCTAAAACTAACTATGGAAATCGCCGACACTTAAGCAGAAGATTTTCCAGATTTTACAATACGGAACAATGTGGTACCTTCTAATTTCGGTGCCAAACAACTGACTCTCACAATTAATATTTTTGGCAACAAAAATGGTCAGTTTACACGATTGTCCGATTATTGTATGTAGGAGATGGACGAAAACAATATATTGGAGAACACTCCTTAGCCCATCCCTATGAATGTCCAATATTCAAAAGTCACAACAGTTTGTTTTTTTTTTTTTTTTTTTTTGTAAATAAGAGAAATTTTTTCCAAATTTCGACTTCTGAAATCTGAAAAAGGACTTTGCTGCCTTTTGCGAAAATAATTATCATAAATATAAAGACACTATTTTGCGAATGTGGAGCAATACCCTTAAGATAAATATGAAATCCCTATTTTGAAAATGGCTACCCTTATGCTAATATGGAGCTTCATCGATGAATATTTGCTGATGTTAAAATAAACAGCTAATTTGTTGTGATTTTTGCTGCCCAGTTGTGTTGATTGTATTTGGACTTCACTTCGGTCCTCTGAAACGTAAAATATTGTTCACTGATGACAAAACGAAAAAAAAGCTTAACGGACTCAAAAAAAAAATTAAAATCCTCATGTCGTACAAATTTTAACTGCGTCTATACCCTTCTGTATGCTTTTCATCATCTCTTTGTTTTTGACATACTGACTGCGCCTCTAACAATGTTTAATGTGTACAGGTTTTCCGTTGAAGACTTTTTGTGTCATAACATTTTCCCATTGCCGCTTTTTTAACTTTTGTTGGGACAATTTAATACTGATTTTGCTTATTTTAACTTATACTCTTCTTGGAACTTAAATGAATCTGCTGTGAATATGCTTTCGTTGAGTGTGTGTGTCGTTGGGGTTGCAGGGGTGGGGGAAGGTACTATTTCCTGCGGTGACCCATATTTTCTGGTTGAAAGGAGCCATTATATTTAGAATTGTGTACGTATTGTACTTTATATAGCTGAATGTAGTATCTCTGTACAAATCTGTTCTATCAGAAAAATGGCAAATTGAAGGACTTGTTACAATAACGGCATATGACGCACAAAACCATTTATGGTGATTGAATTTATAGTGGAAAAATACGGATAATAACTATTTTTTTGCATGTTTTTCAAACCGAAAAACACAGCTAGACTTCTGGCAAATGCCAAGCTGGTGTTTAAAATACCATAGAAGGCAATTTTTGTCTCTTTTGAGTTGGCAACACTGCCTTATTTGATAACCCTGACAGTTGCTTTTTGTTTCGTTTGCAAATGGACTGAAGTACAAATTGATATTAAATTTCCTATCAAAATTTTGTTCTCCGAGGAAACGCCTTTTTCGTTGAATGGGTGCCTAAATAAGCGGAGGATTGTGAGAATAAGCCCCCACTTTGGTCGAAACACCATTACAGTCACCGAAAATTACTGTTTGATGCTCTTTATGGGATGACGGAATCAAATGTTAATATTTTAAACTCTAGACACGAACCTGCAATTATTATCATCCACTGCTAAACTTAGAAATTCGAATTTTGCCATTTATAACTGAAAAATCAGGCAAAATTATAATGAAAAATTTTGAAAATTCTTTAATCCTTGTCTTATAAAAGGGTGATAGTTTTAATATCTATTTTGGAATGTTACTGTCAATGATGAACGGTACAGGGACTTGATGGATGATGGATTAGAAATTGTTTAGGTTTTTTTAGTTGGTATTGGATGGCGCTTATATAAAGTCGCTTATCTAATGACGACGAGAAACCAGACACAACTGAATTATATTTATCATAAAATTTGCCCGTTTCATTGATATTAAAAAATACATACAATAAATATATATCTTTGTTTTGTTGTGACTTAAACTTGTGTAATTCTGCAGCAAACAAAAAATAGGTGTACAACAATCTGACAACAGATACATATATGTAACATTATGCTGAAACAATTGTCTGACAATGAAATTGTAAGATTTTCTTGCAATCGTCTGAACGGACAATTTAGCTTCTGGCAGGAATTTTTCATTGTTAAGACACGGCCAGACGTCTGTCTATAGAAACGCAGAAAACAATACATTTTAAGCTTCAATAGCTCCCTTGTTATATTGTGCTGAATTCTTGACCTTTGAAAGGTACAAATTTCATTAGCAAGCATTTTGTTGGTCACAATATTGGAAAACTTAAGTCATTAAAGTAGATACTCGTATTTATTTTATGTCAAGCAATTTGATGGCCATTTTGCCGCTCAAAATCTTACATTTCCTACCATTTTGTGTCGGCCATAGAACCAATTCTGTGTGTATGTTCTGTTCTATGGCAAGCCAAACAAACTGGTAGGTGGTGAGTTAAATGCGGCTGGCTAAAACCATCAACATAAAAAGGGGCTAATGATTGATATAAAGCGCACAGCATGTTTGTAACTACTCATGCAATGCCATTCATGCAGTTCTACAGTTTTATGCAGTTAATAAAAAATGTTAACAAGGAAAAAATACGTCCACAATATGTGTTATAAGATATCATATTGTTCATATAAATTTGATAGCAACTATAAAGAAATTGGTTTTTTTGGCACAACAATAGATTACAGTGACTTAGAGACTCTGTAGAGGCCATTAAAGACAGTTTAATAACAATCAGGCATCCGGTTTGGGTAACTATTCTATTATTATTATTTTTTAATAGAACTTTTGCTGGTAGCATTTCTAGATGTGTTTTCGTATTCCAAACCAATTTGCATCAAGTTCTGATTTCTTAGAACTTTTTTTCTTCTTATTTATTTGCGTGTCAAGTGTTTTATTTTGGCGCCAAAATTCATTGTCAAGGGAAATTCAAGAGCGCATGACACTTTTCTTTCTTCATAAGTAAAGAGAAAATTTCCCTACCGGTTTTTCTTTTTTTTTATTAAGTTGTTATGGCAAAGAGAACAAAACTGTTATACGAAAGGATTGTTAAAATGTCCTTTGCAAGATTTTGTTAAACTTTATAAGAAAATTGCTTAACATTTTCGTAGAAAAATATCAAGAAAATCCACTGGCCAACAACTAAGAAAACAAAAATAGGAAATTGTAAGCTGGGTTGCGTAGAAGATTTGCCAAGGCAATGTTATATGTAAAATAGAAGAAGGGGAGTTGGGCTGTCAGATCTTACAATATTATTGTGCCTTAAAATGTCTTACAACTGTGTGAACTTTTACCTTTTGTGTTATAACGTTGTCAGAAAAATCAGTATCTATTGGTTGGAAGTTGGTTTTTAAAAAAGTACTTTTATAAAAAAGTACTTTTGTAAAAAAGTACTTTTGTAAAAAAAAATACTTGTAAAAAACTACTTTCGTAAGAAAGTACAGAGTTTTTTTGAAAAACTTTTTTTTAAAAATGTAACTTTTTAAAAAGTATATATTTATAAAGGTATATTATCAAAAGCTACCTTTTCAAAAAGTACGTTTTTGCAAAAATACCTCTTAAAAAATACCTTTATTAAAAAAGTAGCTTTTGAGAGAAGCACCTTTTTAAAAATGTACCTCCTTTAAAAATGCATTTTTAAATCAATACCTTTTCAAAAAAAAAAAAAAAAAAAAAAAATACGTTGATAACTCTATAACCAGATTAGAGCATATTTATTCTTAGGCTAGTAAAAATTTAATGAAAAAAGAAAGAAAGTTTATGTTTTGCAACCAGGATGTCACCTTAACATCAAATTGTATTGTATTGCGAAAATATTATTATTTTTTAAAGCTTTAAAGTCTAAAAGAAAACAACTACAGAAGAAACATTATTTTGCTCAAACTCACTTATACAAAAGAAAAGAAAATGACAATTTTTTATTCTCTCTTTATGTCCCTTGTGTTCGTATCCTTGGAAGGAAGTCAAACCTTTTAAGGTGTTGTTCGATATTTTTCTTGCAGCAGCTTCACTTAACCTGCTATGTGCTCCTGTGGCACAGCGAACGTGTTTGTTAATAAATGCACTTACATGTGGTATGATGGGACTTCTTCAGTGTGTCACAACTGCAGATATTTTGTGATTTTTTTTTTGGGTCTTGAGACGAGCAAATATTTTAATGCACAACAATTTAAATCTGGAGCTTAAGAATAATCCAGCACAAACTTCTGTTGAAAAATGTTCATATACTTTGCACTAATTCTACTTCGGCATTTTGAGTAATTAGTTTAACAAAGCGATGCCTTTCAAGACAAATATTTATCGCTTGCGCTTACGGATAACTCAAATTCATTCAAACTCATTGGGGAAGCCAATTAAAATTGCCACATGAACAATCTTTAAGGAAACAAATTTTGATTTTTCATCCAGTTTTTTTTTTTTTTTTAACAAATGCATGTAGTCATATTATTGGACTATTCACTGTAGTAGAAGTATACAGGGGCTATACAACCATGTAACTTGAGACTCATGCAAAAAATATGGTGATTTGCTGGAGCTGGATTTTTGCAAAAATTTCGACTGTTACACTGATCGGTCAACTTTATTTCTTATAGTTAAAAATGTTCAGTAAGAAAGCGGTATATTTTATTTTAAAATTTGTTCACAGGCCGATCTTTGTTTCAAAACCACTTCCTACATAAAATTACTTTCCCCCATTTTGGAGCATCAGGCAGCCTTCAATGTTGAATGGTTTCGTGGTGCAGAGTCTGTATCTCTAACAATTTTTTTTTATTCTTGTTGACTTTGTTGCGCACTGTAATCATTGAGTCTGTCACATAACTCTAGGCCCTGCACACATGTCTCATAATTGCCAAGTGCAGCTGGAGGGATTATTTAAATTTTTCTTTTGTTTTTTTTTTGTACCAAAGCCGCCTAAGCAAGAGGATAATAATGTTCTCATTTGTCGTCACTGCAAACTTGTTCATGGTTCCATTTTCCCGTTTTTATATGGGTTTCTAGTCTCAGTCTTTTCTCTCAGCTTTGGTCATAAGGGTTCCAGTCAGTTACAGTTTCGTTTTTCTCTTCAATTAGATAGGTCAGCCCGCTTTGGACTCATGAAGAATCAATCGGTATATAAAACACAATCGTGCTTAATCGCTTGGCGAAGCTTTTCTGCAATTCCCTCTTCAATGCGCAGATTTTTCATTATATCTCGAGATAACATAAATATGGAAGCCCGAGATTAATCCATGTTGATGATTTATTTATGGCATAATCTCATTTCAATATACTCCCCCTAATATTGTATAATTACAACCCTAATACTGTAACACATTGCACATTTTTTTTTTCAAGATGCTGAATAATTCATTGTATAAAATAATAATTAACTTTTTGGGCGCATTCGCCGGCAATCAAATGAATGTCTGCACATAATAAAATATTTAAACAAATACTATTTAATGTATTTAATAAAGAAAAACCAAAAAGAAGAAAACATTATCGTGTCTGCTGTTCTAGATGTGTAAAAATTTTCAATTTAATTTAACACCTACAAAATTTATAGAATTTTACACAACTCTTTGTAAACTGTGACTGGTGTCAGAGCGCATATAATGAAATATTATTATAATTTAGAATTATTTGTGATCTGAGTGGAATTTGCATAATGTTTGAACAATTGGTGTTTGTTATACAATAATGGATAAGACACGTAATGAAATGTCTGCAATAGGCCTTGAAACTTTATTGTTTAAAGTGATTTAGATGCAGTCAGTCGTATGAAAATTAAAAATGACAGCAAATGAAAAAAAGAAAAATATGTATTCCCAACAACAGTCGAAACATTGTGCTATTAAGCCAAAAATTTTGCTTAACTTGACATCTACAAAGTTTATTAAATAATTTGTTTATTTTTTGAATCGCCTTTTTTATATGCAAAATTCATGCACGTCATTACGTATTTAATATATGTACGAGTTATATCGCTGAAAAGTCGGTCGCGACTTCTTAAGGTGCATTATCTTGTAGGTAATTTGACTCGAAAACTGGGCCAAAAATATTTTTTTTGCTTTAACTTTTATTATAAACTTTAATTATAAAGTTTATTCGATTAAAAATATATCGAAGCAAATAACTGGCTATTTGGTGTGTGTAAAAAACAAATATCAACCGTCAACCAAATTGATCACATTGCGATCGACGGCAGACACTCCTCCAGTATTCTTGATGTCCGAACATTCCGAAGAACCAACATAGACTCCGATCACTTCCCTGTTGTAGCCAAGGTAAGATCACGGATATCAGTAGCACAACGGAGTAGAGCACGACCACAACAGTTTGACGCCGCAAAGCTACAAACGCAATCGACCGCTGGGAAATTTGCCGATCTAGTCTCCCTTAAGCTCTCAGAGAGTCCAACCCTGCCAGGCGACGCAACCGATGAAGAATGGAACCATTGCCAAAACGCCATCAGAGATGCTGCCTCTGATGTATTGGGTTTTAAAATGCCACCCGGAAAAAACCCATGGTTTGACGACGAGTGCAGGCAGGCACATTCAGCGAAGCTAGCAGCGTATAAGGCGACGTTGGAAAGAAGGACGAGAGCAGCTCGTGAGCTCTACGAACATAAGAGAAGGGAAGAACACCGGCTTCTCAAAAGGAAGAAGAAAGAGCATGAGAAGCGCGCTATCGAGGAACTGGAGAGGTGTTACGGCAGGAATAATATCCGAAAGTTTTACCAACGGGTAAAACAACTATCCAATGGATATAAGCTTCGGACAGAAGCCTGTCGTGACGAAGGGGGACAAATCGTTGTAGAGTCACAATCGATGCTGAGAATCTGGAAAGATCACTTCTGCAGACAGTTTAACGGCGAGCAAAACACCGATTCCGTCGCCAGGCAGAATATGCCACTCCAGATAACGGACGATGATGTTCTCTACCATCATTCCGTCCCCCCAACCTGAATGAAGTCAAGATAGCAATATCGAGACTGAAATCAAACAAAGCTGCAGGAGCGGACGCACTCTCCGCGGAACTATTTAAGGCAGCCGGAGATGACCTGGTTGGGCGCATGCACCAGCTCATCTCTAAGATATGGTCGGAGGAAAGCATGCCCGACGAGTGGAATCTCAGCATCGTTTGCCCGATCTACAAAAAAGGAGACCCCTTCAACTGCGCCAACTACCGAGGAATAAGTCTCCTGAACATCGCCTACAAGATCTTCTCTGACGTTTTGTGTGGTTTCAGGATAGGGAAGTCCACCATTGACCAAATTTTCACACTACGGCAGATCCTGGAAAAGACCCAAGAGTTGCAAATCGACACCCACAACCTATTCGTCGATTTTAAGGCCGCATATGACAGTGCGTATAGGGGGGGGGGGTATACAAAGCCATGTCTAGTTTTGACATTCCTAATGGCGATGGAGAACTCTCGCTGCTCCATCAAGGTCGGTAACCTTCAATGTCAGAAGGGGATTTAGACAAGGCGACGCACTGTCATGTGACTTTTTTAACATAATTCTTGAGAAGGTCGTGAAGAAGATTCAATCATGAACTGTACGGGTTGTACAGCGACATGAGCCTAACCAGGCGCCTACGGATCCAACGGCTAAGATGGTTGGGCCATGTAGAGCGCATGGAGAATACTGCTCCGAACCGTATAATCTTCGATTCCGAAACTGTGGGACAACGCATTAGAGGACGCCCACGGAACCGATGGCGCACACAAGTGGAGAGGCACCTCAACCAACTTGGTGTGCAAAATTGGAGAACACTGGCTAAAGACCGTGCCAGCTTGAAAAGTTTGTTGGTTGAGGCCCAGGTTCACCCCGGACTGTAGCGCCAAAAGAAGAAGAGCTGATTTTTGGGCAGTCAAAGTTAACATTTGCAAAGCTTTTTTTTTTATCAGTTATTAAACAAATAGAAGGAACTCGTGCGCATTATGGGGAAGAGGGGGCATAGTAATAATAAAAGAATCTAAAATATTTTGGCGGACGTTATTGCCAATTTTTATAACAAAACGCATAATTCTAATTTAACCTCAAATAAATTACTTTTTGCACAAATACGAACTTGGCAATAATTCTGAATAAATTTTTTTTATTATATAATTTTATTACCAGCGAAATTGATTTAAATAATGTTTTGAAACCAGATTGCAGCTAATGGTATATCAATTTTTTAAACATTTAATGCTGAGGTATTTGAGATAAATATAAAAAAAATATGTGCGAAGTGAAATGCTACGTTAAGCTCCTTTTTGAAATCCCTGGTGGCACAACAACTTTTAGCTGAATGAAATATTTTGAAGCATTTACATTTTAATTGGGCTACATAATAATAGTGTTGATTGAAATTGTTGAAAACATGTACGATGTTGAAAACGGAGCTCATTACTTTTATAATTTTAGACGATTTTAATCCCCTATTTAAATGGCATCTATGGCAGCAACTGACTCGCACATCCCCAATATCAGATTCTCTTTGCATACTTTTAGGCTTTTAATTATAATGCTATAATAGGCATCTTAATATTGTTATAATTTCTATTAATATTTATTCCTTTGCTGCCTTGGGACTTATGCTTTTAGCATTCTACGAGGTCTGTGCGAAAAATGAGGGAAATTTTTCAATTGCGCACTTGGCGTACATTTGATAATCGGTATATTTATGGTCATGCAGGTTGTTTGTGAAAGCTATAGATATAAATTTGACGCGTTTTGCATAAAATTTTGTGTAAAAACTAGAACTAGAGCTCAACAGCACTTGACATACGGTTGTGGTATCGCAACAGCCAATACAAAAAACTAGCGCGGTGCTCGATCAAATGTCAAGGTTATGCTTCTTATTTTCTTCGATTAAAGTGGCCGGAGTTCTTGCCACGTGGTCGTACGATCAACGCCGCTTTCGGAAGCAGTGCCAAAAAAACGTCCGGAATTGTGGAAAAACATTTCATGGTTTTTGTGTCACGACAGTGTACCTGCTCTTTCGTCATTGGTTGTTAGTAAGTTTTTGGTGAAAAATAATATCGCAGTCCGTGTTCACAAGACATTCTCCATGGAGACCCATAAAAATGACGTTTTGCCACGACTGTGGAGATATAAATCGAATCGCTAGGAGAACTTAGTGATATACCAAAAAGTGTATCTCAGAGAAAAATGCAAATTGATCTCAGTTTTGTTTATTTGTTGCTTCCTTTCACCTCCTTAAATTCTGAAAAACTCGTGACTATCTTTAGTTTTGTGTGCATTTTTATTTCACATTAATTCTTATTGTTAAAATCCTTGTTGTTTGTAATGTGAAAAGAGATTTTTTCCTGCCTAAGACGTTAGTTATCAGAATAAAAGTTCACATCCGTATTGTTTCAGAAACTGTTTCGCTTCGGGCATTTTAAGAATTTTTAAGAATTTATTCCCTTGTTAAGTTACTGCAACTTCATGCAATACAGACATACACACATACATATATATTAATAAAAATATATTTCTCGTAAAAAGATTTACATTTCTCTTGTCAATTTATTGCTTCTTGAGAACTCGTTAAATTAAAGAAAACATGTTGAAAATGCCTTTCAGCCATCAGCAGTAATTTATTTTTCTTTTATTTGTACCCCTGGAACCACTTAAGCCACAGAAAAACAATTATGAATTATTATGCTCAAATGTGCGTTTTATCGCTTTAAGCTCACGAAAAGTATTTTAGCCTTTTTTGTACGTTTTAACCACATGAGACTGAGGCTGATGATTTATTCAAATTGTTATAAGAACGCATTTAGTGGGAGTATATATTTTTTTTTTTTACCAAATAAATAAAGTTTTGAATAACTAGAACGTTTTATTTTGCAGGCTGTTAAAAGAAAAACGCATAAATATGATGAGTTCTTCGAGAAAACTAGAAATGAGGTGCTTGATAATAAAGTCGCACATTTTTAAGCGCCTTAAAACATTTCAGTACTCGACAAATTAGTTCTAACAACTAAATTACAACGAATTTATTCTTGTTGAAAGCGCTGAGGACGGTATAAGTTTCTTTTCTTGAAAACAAAATAAATTTTTTCTTCAAATATACATTTTATTGATAAGTAAAATGTAAAATGTTTCACATCAGTTTTGATATGTACTATATACAACACTTGTCATGCGGAACTAATCCGCCAGCTTCTTAATAAAATGTTGCAGACTCTTAGGCTCCCCCTAACCATGAATTAAAAGTTTTGTCGTACTTACTTATCATTCGTGTTGCATGAGAACAATAAACAACCTAAAAATATCAAAATATGTTTGAAACTTCGAATGCAATACGGAACGAAACCATAAATATGACTACACACTATGCAATCAGCAACGGACCAGGCATGTGGCTGTATAAACATGTTGCAACTTTTTTTAGACATATGGAAAATAGAAGAAAGGGCTTTAAGACGGGCGAGAGTATTTGATGTCAGAGCATCCAACTTTAACTTAAGGCCACTAGTTCATTGTGTTTTGTTTTGTAAGAGGTTTTTAATAAGATGGCCTAAATGAGACAGTGAAATAAAGCAAGTGCTTATGCATGCATGAATGTATGGAATATAACATCGTTGTAGTGTCCCAATTGGTCCACTGATCCTGCCACACAGATCAGCCGATCCAGCAATGGCTTCGGTTATTTTGACATTGAGTCCAGCAGTCGATTATGGCTTTCGAATTCCGGAAACCCCGCGGCGGTCAAATCGCACAACCTTGATGGCCTAATCACGTCACTCCCGGAATACGCTCAAAACGTGGTCGGCTGCATAATCCAGTTGCATTCACATGGCGCCTGCGTCTATATTGTTCAATTTGGCTCAAAAGAAGTCAATCAATATCATTCTGTAGCACTAGATGCTGAGGGTGACGACTTCTCCAACGTCGTTTTTAACAAAAGTACATACACATGACGCCGCCAGCTCAAAATTCCCATAAAAAGTGACTTTTTGTGGATGCATCGCCTTGTGGTGAGTTTCGCCTGGGTTGGCATCATGCCATAAACTGCAATTTGACTTCTTATCACTGTCATTTATCTAGAGTTGTGCCGAAATTGAGGTCCTCTTTCAAACATTCCGTTTTACCTTTTGCGCGTGCTGCTCATTCGTATACCTTTTCCTTATTATGGTGCCTTGCCATCATTTTAAAAATATTATGGCCGCCACAGGCCAACATCTAACCCCTACATTTCAGCGCAGAATTCTTACAAAAATATTAACATAAAATGTGGCTTCATTCGGTTTAAATTTTCTTTTAAATATTTTTGGCAGACATTTTACCTTGAACGACATTAATATATTCTCACTTTCAAACAGTTTAATTAAATTGTGTTATTGACACAGTTACTCGTTTAAGCAACTTTCTTTTAGGGTTTGAATAGAAGAAATCAGCTGAAACCTTTGTGGAACAAAAGTAAATTTTAATTAATTTTAATTGCATTTCAATCATTAAAAGAAATGTATTATTTGTGTGCATCTGCTTTTCAGCAGAAATTTGATAATTATAACAATGTTCAATTTTTTACCTACGATACACTTGCAGTTTTATAAAGTTGAGTGCAAGCAACAAACCACTTGCATTCAACTTCACGTCTTAAATTTACACCAAACTGGTATAACAATTTCGAACGAACTAAATGGTATTTGGGATGTAATTATTTGATTGCTAGATGTGGATCCTAAAAGTTTTCGATCGCTTAATACAATTCGCATTAAACACATAGTGGGTGTGTTCCAACTCCTTTTTTATTTCATACAAATTAATTTTTTCAGTGCAAATTTCGTTTGGGTTTCTGCTACTTTTTTCACTAAACTTGGGCTTCATTTTTGTTGTTGTGTTTCAACAATGAGCAGCAACCAAATTTTAAAACCATAAAGTGTGTTTTTGCAAGTTTTGTGATATTCAAATTTTTAACAATAAAAGTTGTTTTATTTTTAAAGCTTCGCTAATTGTATAAACGTGGCTAAAACAGGGCAATCAAATATATTTTACTGCTTCTGTTGGTTAAAAGGAAAGCAGAACACACAAGTAGGCGAAATTTAACAAAAACAAAAAAGGAAATAGTACAATAGAAAATAAACTTCAACAGTTGCTGGTTAAAATATCAAATAATTTTTATTATAGTCCAGTTAATTCTATGGTGTTGTAGTTTCCTAGTTGGCTCTTTTCATACACACTTGTCAACCCATTAGCTCTCTAGAGGATATCAACGAGATTAGGCGACTAAAGGACAAATCTGCCATTTATGAATTAACGCAGAGTATTTCAAAATGTTCAATTAACTTTTTTTTAATATTCCATGTTTGGATTTGTTGTTTTCATTGGAGTTCAACAACAATTTTATATTGTTTAATTTGAGGCTAGATTTTCTCATTGTCGTCTATTGGACAGATGGTTAATAAAATTGTATTAGAAAAACATGTAGAAGCAGAATGAAATATTTCGTAGGAAACGCGTTAAATCAAAATCGCATGAAAAAGGTCGGATGAAAACAAATCATTAATTAATTTTAAAATTATTTTATCCGCAATTGCAAATGAGGAAACATTTTTTCGCAATTTCATATCAAAGTAAAACTTCCATACCTGGAATTTGCCAGGAATTTCGCTTTTTGCGATAAAATCAATATACAGCCACTCTGTATAGACTTAGATCCATCTTAATATATAATATTTATTTATTTTCAAAAAAAAAAACACACACTGTTGCGACTTTTGAATATTGGACATTCATGGGGATGGCCGGAGGAGTGTTCTCCAATGATTTTTTTTCGTCCATCTGCCGTTATTTCCAAGAATTTTCATGAACTTTCTTAAACAAAGTTTTTATAGTCTTCCTTAATGAGTGCGTTGATTTTAAATTTTTATTGCATTATTTTATAGAATATGTTATTAGAAATATATTATTTTATTACTAATTTTTTAGCTTTAAATGCATTTTCAGTGCAAAATTTCAATTTCTTAGGCTTGACAGAGCCCTGCTTCTTTATTAACAGCGGTATCTTAATATTGCAGGTTTGAGTCTGGGGTTAAAAATTTAAAAATTTATCTTCACACCCATTATTTGTTGAGGGCAATTCTTTTAAATTTTGTATTCATGTTCTGTTTTATATTGAAGTTTCCTTACAAAAGAAACTAAATAAATATACCTTCATGTACTCTTCCAAATGTTGAAATAATTCTATTGATATTCTATTCTATTCTTTGTTATATCTTTTGCTCTTAGAGTTGAGGCTTGTAGATCTTGCAACTTTTAATAATCTTGAATTTTTCTAGATTTCTTCGACATTTTCTAATCGGCTGAAAAGTTCTGGTTGTGGTTTAGGTAATTGGTAATTTTTGATCCTAATGGATCCAAATGTCTGCGAGGTGCTGTTTTCTTGCAACAGACTACTACTGTTATCCGGAAGATGTAAATGGAGAGTCTGGCTGAGGCCTAATGTTTCTTTCAGACTATCAACTCGGCACATTGGACCAGATAGTCGAAGCTTTCGAATGAATTCGTCACTTTTCAAAGATTGCACTGCTAGAGTGTCGGGTTTATCGCACAGAACACCCACTTTAAGAATACAATTTTAGCATTTCGCTTTTACGTCAGGACATTTTGTATAACTGCTGAGGCAAAAACTGAATTCTTCAGTTGCTAAGAAAAATGTTCTATTGCTGTGCAGCAACACATTAATTTCATAACAGACAGAAAGTTCCGACAAATGTCTAATGATTGCCGTGCAAAATTAAGTCTTCACTTATTTAATTACAGTCTTCTTTTAGGAATGAAAAACAAGAAGAGAAAAAGTGCAGGTGACTGCTTGTGTTCTTATCCCGAAATTTTGCTTTTCTATCCCACTTTATCTACAAGCGTAGAGTTCTGGTTTTTCTGTTTTTTCTGTTTTTTGCTACAGCTGCTAATTTGAGTGGATTGCCATTACAAATAATTTATTTTATGTTTTTGTTGGATATTAATTTTGCATTTCAATGAATAAAATATAAACTAAAATGCAATCAGAAACTGAGAGAGAGAATGAGATGATTTGCATTTTTGGTGCAAAAACCAACTGGATATTATTTGTTCATTTTCAGCTGCGTAAACGAATACAAAAACATATCGGATTTCTGATACTTATTATCTAAACTGCTGCAGCAGGTTTCACAACTCAAGTGCTGTGGCGGCAACTTTTGAAAGAACAACCAAAGTTGTTTCTTTGATCCGCATTTAATTCGTTTGCCCTAATAGCAACTTGTTAATAATGTCTTGTTGCAGATTTTAATTAACAGTGAACTAAACACAGTTTAAGTAGTTTTGTACTTTTGATTTAATTTATGTAGTTTAAGCGAAACTCCCAGAGTGAATTCATCTTTTTCAATAAATTTCATAAAAGTTTTGAGATGAAGCTTGCAAGAAACTTCATGCAAATGAATTTAAATTTTTGTACAAAAACCATTAAAGAAACTAAAAAAGTAAAGCTAAAATAGCGATTTCCATTAAAAATATGTTGCCTCTGAACTTTAAAGAAAAAAGACGTTTTTCTAAAAGTACAATATGTTAAAAAAATACATCTTTTACAAGTTCTTATCATTGCAAAATCGGGCCCTATTAAAGCATTTATTGTGAATAATTTTTGTCTCGACATTTTCCCCATTTCATAAAACTGGGAAAAATTTGCCATTGAAAAAACTGGCGATTGGCTTTTTAAAACCGGGTTTTTCCTGTTTTCGTAATAGGATGTTCGCTTTCTTTTTTTGCTTACATATGTGGTGACTATTGAAGCATGAGATAATTAAAAGCAATTTTAGGTCGATATCAATAAATCGAAAGGCCAAGGCGGTGTATTCGTTGCTCAACAGCGTGAATAATTAATTGATGTGGTGGGCACATATTGGAGCAGTTTTTTTAAAGAACTAAATCGTGCTAGTCCTCCTATAAGAATTATTCGGCAAATCGTAAGGAGCTATTGGCCGTTGCATTATCTGCTCATCTTGTAACGAAACAGGGGCGCCAATTCTGAACATTTTCACTTTTTAATCGAGAATGTTTAAAACTTTAAAACACTTAAATTAAACCACAATTTTATATAAATACATACATACACATGTGCATATGTCTATTTATTTCATTTATTTTTTCAATTAAAAGTTGTTACTATTCTTATTTTCCATTCTATTCTCCTCCCTCCCTATTTCCCATGGAACTCCAAATACGAATAGCAATTTTCCTTCTGGTGTGAATGAAAATATTATGGAGACAAAAATTTCACATCGATAAAAATACGATAAAAAAGTATCTGTTTTTAAAAGAAGAAGAGAAGTAAATTTCGTGAAGAGCTTTTTTTAATGTGGGTTCAAAAAAATAGTTTTAAATAAATTCTTCCTAAAAAGCCTCCTTTAAAAATTGGTTTCATTTACTAGAAACACCTTCAGAAAGCATCTTTTTAAGGGGAATTATTTTGTCCTCAAGTTTGAAAGTATTTTATTTAGAAAATATATATAGAAAATGCAGGATGCAAATAAGTTTTCACAAAATAATACCTTTAAATGAAAACGGACCTGCAAAGAAAACTGCCTCGTAATTGCACTCTTGTTGGCACATCAAGTTTGTGCTCTGCCGCCCTTCGCTCCTCAATATGGAATATTTTCACAATTTTCTTGCAAGTTTCAAATATTGCAACAAAGTCATGGATGAATAAATTTCAAATTGTTGCGATGAACTACTGATGTGGAAAAATAAATTTACTGTATGAGAAACAAGAGTGTAACTTGTTCTCTCTTAAGCAGACAGAACTTTATCGATAATGTTTGCTTTAGTTAATTTAACTTTATTTGAATTGTTCTTGTTGCTGAATTATTATTTGTATTTTTATTGCATACTGACGTATAAACTGTTAAAGTTTATTAATTTAATTAGCATAAAATATGTTCTAATGGTTTGATTGAAGAAAATACATTTTGTTAATTTAATGAGTTCTTAAATTTATTCATTAAATGGAATTTTCTTAGAATGACGATTTCGCTATTCAATCTTAGTTCAATTTTCTTGTAGTTGTATTTTAAGGAGAAAATCGAGTTTTGATAATATTGAAATTATAAAAGATTTTTTTTCCGAAAAAAATGAAAACTTTTCAATTTTCACACAAAAAATTAGTTGATTTAATGAAATTTTTATGTGAACGAGAACCTACAGATCGTGAAATTGATTTACTTCAGTATCTGCTGCCATTATGGGCTATTCTGGTGGTGTATGGATGGTGGCTTATCAGGCACATATCGTTGGCAACTTCTTATGACATAACACAAACCCTTTGCTCGAGAGCTAGAGCTATTTAATCGCTTCTGCTAGTAATTCTCCAGCCAGTAAAAAGTAGATGAGGCGAATAAGTTGACAGCCTGAAATTCCAACGAAACATCTGGCCTTAACCAGAGTTGCTTGCAAACTCTCCATCGTCTAGTTCTTGCGCATAATAGAAATCTCAGTGACATTTGGATACCTGAAAATAGACCAGTATTATCAGTGCCTACCAACTGCCTATAAATAGCACTAGCATCCCACTTTTAAGGCACTCCAGGAGCACAGCCGGGGACCAATGCCAAGGACTTGAATATCGGGAAAACAAAGGGCACCACTTTGTACCATTTTCTCCTGAAAAAGGACTCCACCAACGACCTTCTGAAACATGTAGCCATTTACTGATTTAATTCTTGCGACATTATTACACTTATTTCGCGTCTACTGGATCCACAAATTTGTTCCAAATTTTTTTTTTGGTATATATGTATATGTTTAACAGCGCCATTTTAATGCCTTAACAAAGCTCTGTTGAAATTTAAAATTTATCATAAAAAAGCAAACAAAAATTTTTGGCAATTCAGTTGTCGGTGTCTAAATAAATGCTAAGAAACAATACGGCGCCGAAATAATAATTGAAATTCAATTAAACTGAAGTAATAGGAAACAACTATAAAGAACAACAATAAGACAATAAATGACCTTTTAATAATGACCTACAAACAACACAAACACAATCCCTTTCTTTCGTCTTTGCCCAACCTCAACGATTAATTCGCAAGATTTTAAAAATTACATGAGCTTTAAATTACGAAAAAGAAAAATAAAACGCAATCATTTATTTATAAACAGACAATTTGTCATGGCAGAATTTGGAATGAATAGAAACATTATATTCTTCAGTAGAAGAACTTATCAAACCCAATCTGGTGTAACAGAAGTTTGCTTTATTACAAATAAATAGGTAGTTTTACTATAAACCATAAATTGAAGGAATTTAATTGGAACAAATAATTTGAAACATGAAATGCCTTAAAAAGAGTAAAAAGGATACTGAATGTTTTGAACACAAAATTATGAAAGTCCTTCGTCGTCGTCCGACTAAATTGTTTAGTTTAAAGGAGATATTAAATCGCGGAGACAAAAATTCAAAACAAAGTTTTCAAAGTTGAGGTTCTCTGTTAAAATATGTTGCATATTCAATGGCGCCAATAAATGAAGTCCTTTTGAAATTAAAACAGTAAAGAACTACCAGAAATACATTTCCTTTGCTCATTTTAGCCGTGAAAAGTTATTATGAATTTTTTTCATGCTTTATAAAGGGTGGTTAAATTTCAAGGGCCGATGTTGATTTTGAATAAAACACAAACTATTTAGGAAATTATTGTAATTTTATTTTATTATGATGTATTGGTATTACTCAATTATGTATGGAACAAAATATCGGCCAAATGGGCGCCGCGACCTCGGCGGCACACCTCCATCCGATGGTCCAAATTTTCGATGACGCTGAGGCATAATGGAGGTTCTATGCCGTTAATGTGCCGAATTATCTGATCCTTTAGGTCTTGAATTGTTGATGGCTTATCGACGTATACCTTTTCTTTCAAATAACCCCAAAGAAAAAAGTCCAACGGTGTCAAATCACATGATCTTGGCGGCCAATTGACATCGCCATTACGTGAGATAACACGGCCATTGAATTTGTTGCGCAAAAGAGCCATTGTTTCGTTAGCTGTGTGGCAAGTGGCACCGTCCTGCTGAAACCACATATCGTCCACATCCATATCTTCCCATTCGGGCCATAAAAAGTTCGTTATCATCTCACGATAGCGAACACCATTCACAGTAACTGCCTGACCGGCCTCATTTTGGAAAAAATACGGCCCGATGATGCCGCCAGCCCATAAGCCGCACCAAACAGTCACTCTTTGTGGGTGCATTGGTTTTTCGACAATCACTCTTGGATTCTCATTCGCCCAAATGCGGCAATTCTGTTTATTGACGAATCCACTGAGGTGAAAATGTGCCTCATCACTGAAGATGATTTTCTTCGAAAATTGATCATCCACTGTTGCCATTTCTTGCCACCATTCTGCCCATTCACGACGTTTGGAATGGTCAAGAGGCTTTAGTTCTTGAGCCAATTGCACCTTGTAAGCGTGTAAATGCAAGTCTCTATGCATAATGTTCATCAACGACGAGCGTGAGAGGTGCAATTGTTGGGAACGACGACGAGTTGAGGTGGACGGCTCTTCAGCCACACTATCGCGAACAGCAGCAATATTTTCTGCAGTACGAGCATGCACTGGTGTTCTCACATCTTCTACAGACCCGGTTTGCTCGAATTTTTCCACGATTTTTGCGATTGTACGCACATTTGGACGATGAAATTGACCAAAAAAATTACGAAGTGCACGATATGCATTTTGATTTGAACTCCCATTTTCATAATAAGTCTGGATAACTTTAACACGTTGTTGGATTGTGTATCTCTCCATGGTTCAAATTGAGTAAGTCTGAAATAGAGAAATGTCAAATAAAATTCGGAAAAAAACTTGGCGTTTAGGTGTGGTTCACATTCAACATTGGCCCATACAATTTAACCACCCTTTATAAAAAATTAACCGTATTTGATATATTTTTATAAATATTGATTCCGAGTTAAAATCATAAAGAGGAAACTGGAAACAGTTTTAACATAAAAAGTTGTCACAATGAAAAGTAAAGATTTTGAAAAATTTTTGTAAACCAATAAAATTTGAATTTTTATAAATAAAATAAAATAAACTTTGGAAAAATACATCCCTTAACAAAGTTTAGAGGGATGTTATTGTAGTAAAATCAATAAATCAAATCTCGTTTTGTTTACGGGGAATGCGTTTCAAAAAAAAAAAAAACAAAGCAAATCATGTTCTTGCATGCTAAAAACTTTACACTGTCATATGTTGTTCTCTACAAGATGCAATTGTAGCATCTAATACATGTTTTTATTTGAAACACGTTTTTATCGCAATTAGCTGATACAGAAAATTGATTATTCAGAGTCTGTATAACGTGAGCTGTTAAAAACCTTAAGATAATAAAGAACATCCTCTCAAAGTCTGCGTTATTCTCCGGGCCACTGACATGTTTTTAACAAAAAATTCAAAACAAACGCCAACAACTTTAATTGAATTGCTCCGCGTTGCTTAAAAATTCCATTTCGCTTAACGCGTTCAAAACGACAGCGAAATCAAAACATTAAGTGACACATTTTTGCTCGATTTCGTTAAGTATTTTTTTTAGGTTTGTTATTTTTTCTTTGGCTGGGGACACTTTGCCAACTTTTGCATCAGCTATTCTTGACTACGAATTAAAAAAAACTTGGTTGCTTTAAATAGTGCAAACGAAGATGTTTTTGGTAACAATTTGTTTGTTTTTTAAAGATTTTTATTTTCATTTTATTTATTTATTTTATTTTACGTCTATGGAATTCATTCCTACGGACTGATGAATATAATAAATATAATATGATAATCATAATGATAATGTTTAAGCCTTCAAATACATTATTATGTTATTTTTCTTTTTTTTTAAGATATTTATAATTGTGACAAATTCGCCTAAAAGGGTCATATAATGCGTAATTGTGGCGAAAAAAGTGAAGTTGTAATAGACTAAAATTTCGAGTTGGACGTGTGGAGGAACTGAGAGTTAACATATCCTTTAATCATCCTGATTAAAATTGTTACGTTCAGCAATTTTCTACGGCCTTGCAAGATGGGTGGTTTAATTAGCACAAGTCTGGTTCTTTGTGAAACCACAAAAATTCCTTAAAGAAAAAAACTTCTAAAAACTGTTGTTGAACTGGATCAATTATGTTGCAGCGTCAATCACGTTGAGAAGGCCAAATTTTTGAACCATACTCTAATATTGGTCTTACTAGTGATATATACAGCTTTTTGGTGATTTCTGAGTCGGTGAATCGATGTATTTTCATGGGTGTGAAGATAAATTTTAAAATTTTTAACCACAGACTCAAACCTGCGATATTAACATACCTCTGTTAATAAAAAAGCAGGGCTCTGTTAAGCCTAAAAAATTTATATTTTGCAATGAAAATGCACTCAAAACTAAAAAATTAGTAATAATTATATTAAAAAATAAAATAATATATTTCTAATAACATATTCTATAAAATACAGCCATAAAATACAGCTCTGCTCCTTTTTCCGAAAATGGAAGGAGATGGGCGACAAAAAAAATATTGGAGAACACTCCTCCGGCCATCCCTATGAATGTCCAATATTCAAAAGTCCCAACAGCGTGTTTTTCAATATATGGTCTTCGTATTTAATGTAGGGGTATTGCTCGATATTATGGTAAGGGTCCCCCTTTTCAATATATCCATATAAATATTAGGATGGATCCAAGTCTATCAGTATTCATTTTTATAATAAATATATTACTTCCCTATTAATTTTTTTTAGAAAAGTGGCTGTATCTCTGCAAATATTGATTTTATCGCAAAAATGAGCGAAATTCGAAAAAACTTAACTAAAGTATCGATAGTGCTCTTTTCAAATATATTAAAACTATTGTAATTTGAAGAAATTTTTGAATAAATCCATATAAATATTAGGATGGATCCAAGTCTATCAGTATTCATATTTATAATACGAATATTACTTCCATATTACACTTTTTTAAAAAAGGCAGGACCATTATGCCTTTTTAAATAGGGTCTTCCTATTTGTCATAAAGGTATTGCTCCATATTATGATATAGATATAGGGTCTTCGTATTTATGATATGGGTAATTAAAGAGGGTTGTTCCATAAATAAATGCATAGCAGCTATTGCAGGCTGGCTTTTTGTATTGCTGGCACAGAAAAGCATTGCCTGCTACTTATGTAGTGCAATGAATCCATATTGTCTGAGTGTTCAACAAGAATCTTTATGAACTTTCTTAAACTGTCTTTCTTTAATGAATGCGTTTATTTTAAATTTTTATGGCAATTTATAGAATATTTTTTTAGAAATATATTATTTTATTTTTCAATATAATTATTACCAAGTTTTTAGTTTTAAATGCATTTGCAGTGCAAAATATAAATTTGTTAGGCTTAACAGAGCTCTGCTACTTTATTAACAGAGGTATGTTAATATCGCAGGTTTGAGTCTGTGGTTAAAAATTTTAAATTTTATCTTCACACCCATTGTATTTTCAACTATACAGCCGCTGTCAATTGTCTGTGTGCGCTAAGTCTTATATTGGCATAATGAGCATTTATTAGTTTGAAGCTTAAAAGCATTTAACATATCAAAATAATAGATCTATCTCGTTCGAAGCTTGAACTATTTTGCCATTTGCAAGTTATCTTGCATTATTATCTTTTTGCTTTGATTTTTATTTATTTGGCGTAAAGATTTTATTATAATGAAAAAATAAAAATGGTAAATGTATTCCCCCAACAATGAATAAATTTTTAGCATAACTTATGGCAAACACTTCAAATGACAAATTCTTTGGTGTCTACACAAAATTCTTTGGTTAAACGAATACATACATTTATCAAAAAGATAATTTAAGTACACCAACATTTTCATTCAACTTTTACCAGAACAATGCGATTGTGTTTGTTTGTTCTTTTTGCTAAATGTAAAGCACGATAAAATGAAATGTAATACATTTACTTAAATATTAACAGCCTAAAAGTATGCTGTCAAGAGAAGACAAAGCCATGGACCATAAAGTAGGCAGTGTTATTTTTAAGGTTTAAGTGCCTTAAAGCATGCTTTGGTTTTTTTTTCTTTAGGAATTTCGCAAACAAGGTAAATGCTGGTGCTTGAAACTTAATGCCGGTATTATTGAACAATGTTCTTATTTAAATATTGCAAGACAATGTTTTAAAGGCAAACTTTTTTCTGAAATTTATATTAATTTATTTTAAGATGCTTTAAATTTCGAACAGACTTTTCGTTTGCTGCCATAATTAACATCTTTTCTGCGATAATAATAACACTTTAAGTCTGGCCAATCATAATTCGAACCCGTAAAGATTGTATTTATTATCACCGTCACCGAAAAGCTGGGCTGTACTTTTGTGCGGGATGCCAGTTTGGTGAAGGACTTGTGCGTTTCAAATATCTTGTTTGCGGGAAACGCTCAATAAAATGAATAACATTTTGAAAATAAATGAAATATTCTCAATCAACATAATGGAAATGACCAGTGTGACAGCAATTTGAGGGACAGGATGTTAACAAATGTACTGAGAATGAGTAGACCGCTCTGTAAAACATACAAGGCATACATTAAATTAATTTAGCATAACTCATGTACTCATGTACTTTTAGCAACTTTTTCTGTCAAGGTTATTATTAAAAAAAATGTTTATTAATATCTTGCATAATTTCTATTTTATGTCAAATACTCAAAGTAGTCCCTGCCACATATAATACACTTGTGCCACCATTTTGTTCCAATCCTCGAAGCAGTTCTGATATTCCCTCTTTGGTATGTCTCTCAGCGATTTGTTGGCCTTATACTTAGTGAACTTTCAAAAGTTCCTGCGCACATACTTTTTTCTTGCTTAATGCCGTAATTGGAATTACTTTTTATAACTCTTCTTAATCAGCGATTATAAGAGTCAACAGCCGATGCTGGGAAAAGATGTCTATAAGAATTGCATAACAATCACAATTAGATCGCCGTTTGGTTCCCTCTTTTACACATCATCATATTATAGAAAAAAAATCGCCAACTTAAAATAAAATATATTCGAATATAAAACTGAAAAATTAATTAAATACTATTTTTAGTAAAAAATTTACACATTTTTTTGACGCTTTCATTTTTTTTGGACTAGTGCTCGAGGAGTCGACCACCTACATATGTAGTGCATTGTACCAAAGTTGGGTAATGGGGAGGAAGAAAAAGGCAGTACTGCTTTTTTGAATTAATCGCTATTATATTCTTGTTCTATTTTTTACTTCTGTCTTTTTCCCAGCTGTTTTTCTTTGCGATAACACGAAATCTAAAAATTAATTACTTAAAATATATTTCCTGCACACACGTTTACATGTACATGTAACTCATTAGTTGTTAAAGCCAAGCCAATGCTGAATCGCAACTTATCCTTTGAATGAAAAATCAATTATTGTAATTTTGATTAATGTGCAGGAAACACCAAATGAAACAAATGAAATGGATAAGGAAACAAACAATAAACAACAAAATTCCAATTAAACAATTTAAACTCGAGCTTAAGAATTAAAACAATACCACAGAAATATTTCTGCCTTCTGTTAAATTTTCTATGACGAATCGCTAAACAGTTCCCTGTTGATTTTTGTTGTTTGTTTTTGGAATTATCAAGAAATTGGAATTTCTAAGAAAGAAACATTTTCCTCAATTAGCAAGAGCACGGGAAACTTCACAAAACTGTTTGTCTAAAAGGAAGGAAACAAAATGATCTTTGAACATTTTTCATACTGTTTATTTTGTTCAGCTGTTCAATCGCTCACTTAAATGATTTACGACATCTTGCCATTAGATCAGCTAATTTGTTTTTAATTTTTTAGTGTTCTGATGACGAATGATTGCGTTCGACGCTGTGGGATAGGTCGACAATTTACATTGGGTTTTTTACCACTCATTCAAATTTTTTTCTGGATAAATTTACAATTTGCATCTTTTTTGCTTGCAGAAAAAAAGATTGGTGCAATGATGCAAAGAAAAGCTTTCACCCGTGTGGCTGCCATGTGAGAGATGGCGACTTATGCTTTGCCAGTTGGCAGCGTTGTTGAGACAAGGTCTAAGATTGAAGTGGTAACACGCCATGTTGCAACTGTTGAAAATCCGTTTGTTCGAAGACTCAATAGTTGATGTTTGTTTTTCTTTTCTTAAAATCATAATTAAGAATGTAACAATTAACTATAACCTAAACAAAATTAAACTTAATTTTAAACTCTATTATGCCTTTTGCTTATGTGGAGTTCTTTTCCTTATAAAATAACAAATTAAATTTAAGCACTCGCCCAGCAGGCATTTCTTACTAAAGAAAATATAATGATTTTCAGCATAACGTGTGGCTTTCATGTCTGACAGATTGTAACCGACAACCTGCTGTCAGTTTGGGAATTTATTTAAACCCTAACAGAAACATACAATGCCACTGTCCAATTACTTGTGAAGTCGCCTTTTACCTGTACATTGATTACAAAATGGAAATAAGAATTTATGAGAACGGTTCTGGGATCTCGTTGTAGAAAACTTTTTGTATAACTATGATTATGCCTATTTTTAATGCCTGATTAATTCTTGAATTTATTTTACTAGGAAAATAAACGTACGTACATCCACAGACATATTTAATGCATTAATAATGAAGTTCAGCACACTTTTCTCGTGTCTCTGGTTCGTCCAAAAGAAAGACTAGAAAAGCAAAATCAGTTTACACAAGTGTATGGGTTCTTTAACCTCTTTCATACATCGATATTACACACACACACACGCCCACGCACACATTTGTACACACGTGCACGAAACAATGGATTAATGAAAATTAAATGCACACATGGTTTCAGCCACAGATTATGCCGATTAAAAAGAACATATTAATACACATTGATTGATAAACTACCGTTTTTGCTGATGACTTCAAATTCTGAGTTAAAGTCCCATATTAGGAGAAGGTAGCAGACAAGTTTGTTCGGAAGAAGAAGTGTTGACCTGTGAAGGAAGATAAATTTGATTTTGAGACGGCAAAGCCATAGTTCTGTGGTTTCTGGGAATAACAGCGTATGTCCAAAAGAGTTCCTTTTTAATTGTCAACTTTTTTTTATTATCTGTCATGTAGATGCAGGTTATTATAATCTCGCCATCATTGTGACGAAAAGTATCTAAGCAAGGAAAATACTTCTAAATTATGTGGGGAATAAAACAAGTTATTTATACGCCCATCGATCACAGAAAAGCAACACAATGGAAAATGTTGTGAAACTGGGATACAAGTATTTCTTAAGAAGGTTCTGCTCTCTGTTTTGTCTTTACCAAGAATTCTGTTGCATTTATTTACTAAAACATAATTGTTATGCTGCAGCGTAATATAAAAATAAAAGGATCCTTCTCACTGACATTGTGGCACCAGAAATATCATTCACTTAAGTTTTGCCACTTATTCTTCTCCCCACAACTTTTGATTTAATGCAAACTCATTCAGTATTTAATTTTTACTTAATATTTTTATTCTTGAGTTATAGTTTTTTACGACAAATTTAACTTTTTATTGAAGTGTTTAAATAGTGACTTTTTTTCTGTGACTTTTTGACATGTTTAACAATAAAAAAAGGTGTCTGTTTGAAATACATATTTTCAATCAGAACATAACCAAATGTGGAAACTTAATCGAACCTTGCCATAAGGGGGATTTTTGTGTCGTAACAACTGCTCTGGTATCGATTGACTTTTCTGACTTGTCCAGTCACATTTTGTGAGAAATTTCAAAGTACCCGCAGCAGCTAAAAGTTTTGCCTTATGTTTCCTTATAATGCAAATAAATTTGATTCTGCTGTGGTTTTTTTTACAGGTAGCCAACTTAGAACACGGCACACAAGACACTTGTTGTCCCAAAAATTCATGCCAACTGATGGACTACCGCAGACCAAAATTATCTGTCCAAAAACACCGCCATATAGAATAGCCAGTGGAACAAAATTGGACACCCCCTGTATTTCCATGAATATTTCATATATTGCAATTTCACTTAAATTGTTACATATCCTTTAGATATTTTCATTATCACTTTGGTTGCAAAAGCGCCAACACAATATTTTATTTTTCTTCAATAAATAGATACTGCCGAGTGTCATAAATATTATTTTATTTACAAAATCTTTTGTATTCCAGTGACAGAATACAAAAACGGGTAATTGATTTTATTGTTGAATGCGAATTTCAGTGTCTACGTTCTTGGATTTTCTAGCAAAAGGAAAATAAAAGTTGACAATAGAAATTTATTGTCCTGTAAATCAGTACTTAATTTTTTTGGCCAACAAAGAGAAAGCACCGTGAAAAGAATAACTTAATTTGGGCGTTATTTTTACCATTAAATAGGATTTGTTGTAGAAAGACTTTAGACATAAAATACTGATAATGGACAAGCGCATGTTAAAGTGTCAAAACATAAAGGATTAATTTCCATTATATTCAGGTTTTTCTTGTAATGAAATGCTATCCCGTCAATAATATCAATAGAAAGTGCTTATAATAGTCGCAAGTATGTATGTATGTACATAAGTGTGTTAAAACAAGGAGCACGAATTCTCCTTTTTGTTATATTCTAAAACATTGACACCTTTATTCACAGTCACACTCTAAGAAACTTGTTGCCGTGCAGAAAATCTCGTCAATTTAACTTATGAAATACGTATAAAAAAATATCAAAATATTATTTTTATTGCAATGTTTCGCTCTGAGATATTACAAAACCAATCACATGTTGGTTTCTGTTTTTGTTTTATATTGTGAAAAAAAGTGGAAAAAGTACCAAAACAAACTGAAAGTGAAAGTGGGCGATTTAACTGTTATATTTAAGTGTTATACTGATGCGGAGAGAAGGAACGCATTTTGTTTTTGCCGCCATGTGTTCGGGAGTACAAACAAATTTCCTTAGAAAACAAATACTTTTGTTTTCAAAATGTGTACGCGCGTGGTTTGTGTGTGTGTGTGTGTGAAACAAACAAAATCATGCTGCTGCCTGCTTCTTGTAAACAACAGGATTTTGTCAAGTGCTGCAATTTCGCGTACGAACAGACAGGCAACAGGACAGTACGATTTCAAAAGCCGAATTGCAAAGAAGTGCTTGTGGCACATCATAGATTATAAATAAATTCATGATAAGAATTTATAATAACAAAAATGAAAATTGAAACATTGAAATAACATTAAAAAAAAAACTTATGCACATATTTATTGAAAAATAATCCATAAAACGTCGGTTGAATGAGAAAAATCTATTTAAAGTGAAGTGGAAATAAAATAGCAACTTTTTTGAATTTTAATCAAAGAAAATAAAACAAATTCTAAAGAAAATATTTGTTTAAATAAATTTAACAAGTTTATTGAGATAATAAATTTTAAGCAATAATTTTAAGTGCAAAAAAATATATCTTAATTTTTTAAGGCCGCCTTTTAGCATTCTGCTGCATATTGGTGGTAACTTTGAAGAAAAAAAAATGTGATTTGACAATGTTTGTTAATGTTAAATCAAACTGTCAATCTCTTTAAAGGTTAAACATTTAAATTTGCTTTCAACAATTGACATGTTTACCGTTTTTTTACAAACAACAGCTGCAGCACAAATGGCTGTCAAATGTCATCGATAAATTGCTTTCAATTTTAGTTCTGAATCCAAGTAAGTGATTTTTTTAATTTATAATTTTTGTGAAAGAAATAGAATGAGAATCGTTTTGTTCTTTTATCTAAAAATAAATTCTATTACTGAATTAAAAATCAAAATTCCTTTAATTTTAAGAAGTCAGATTCAAAATGAAACTTTTTCACTTATATGAATTAAACGCTGTTAATTTCCATAAATTGCAAAAATTTGCGAAAAACTGCAGAAATCGGAAAAACTGTAGGAGCATTAAAGAGATAAGAAATAAGTTGTATAAATATTTATATAGTATTGAAGTATTATTCAATTATAAATTAAAAACATTTCGTTGGAACTCTTCAACACAAGAAGTTAACAACTCTTTATGCAGAACTTTAGCAACTAATAAGAATTCTTAGATATAAAAATGAACTTGTAAAAAGAAAATATAAACAGCAGTTCTTCAAATTCATTTGCAAAAACCTGTAGAAGTTGTACAGAAATATGGGAAAGTTAATGGTGATGTGAAGTTGTTGTTGGTGCGGAGGACTGCAACTGTATTATATGTTATTTTAACATGACGAAAGTATTTGGTTTGCGCCAACGACATTTGATTCGTATCGTAGAGAGCAAAACATAAAAGGAAAATGCAACACCACTATTATTAAAACCCGGCCACATTGCACTTGATGTCTTGGTGAATGTCTTTGTTTTAGTGGCCTTTTTCGTCACTCTGCAACAGTTTAGCCCTTTACTTCTTCGACCAACAAAAATACAGTCAACAAAAATACTGCTGAGCGTTCGTTTGCGGCAACTATTGCTCTCCTCTGTGGATCGATTTTCGCATTCTGTCTCATTTGACTGTTTTGATTTTCAGACTTTTCCCCACCACTATTTCTTGGATGGCATCCCATAAGAACGCCCCAAACTGCGGCACTGTAAAACCATCTGTGGCAGCCACATAAATGAAATAGTGTTTTGTAAATAATAAAAATATTTTTTATTGCCAATATAGAAAACAATACAAATTCGTGGTCTTCAAACGTGACTTCGACTTTATGAATGAATTGAACTTATATGTATGCGTAAATTTTTTAGTAATAAATTTCCATTCCATTCAATTTCTGAGACACAATAGAAAATCATTTAATATCGCATAAAAACCTAAATGTTGTTGAAGAAGATTTGAAGTTATCACTATTTTTAGCAGATGTGCTGTAAATTAGACACAAACTCTGCTGGACTCCACTACACTTTTTCTTATACGTTTTCTTGAAGCCGCAATCGGCCGACAAAATTCAGCCTAATAATTGCCGCAAAATCATTGAACATCGTGAGTAAAGAAAAAGGATTTTACACATAACTTCTTTTTTTTCCATTTCAACAGCTACCCGCCCTTCTTCACAATAATTGTATTTTGATGCAACTATTTTTGCCCTCCTTCTGAAACTCGAATTCATTGTAACGAAACTTGTTAAGCTCTTAAATACTTAAAATTTACTTAGAGACATTGATGGAGTGCGAATCTTCTCTGACTACATAATAATATCGTTTGTTTTAATTAAAATGTTGCTCCTTAAATTATGAATCATTATCTTTAACTCATTTCGCATTTCTCTCTGCTGAATGTCAATTTCGTTTTTGTAATTAAACTTGTAATTTCCTTGTTTTTGTGGCACAAGTGTTTATTTTTGGCGTTTGCACATGTTTTGCGCAAATAATTTACTTATTCACAAATAATATTTCTACATGAGAACTGAATCACTTCTAACGCAGCGTTGTCATAGTAATAATTTATAAGGAAATGACAAGTTCTTTTCTCTCCCCCAAAAAACAATTAATTATAATTTGAATTGTGGATTTTAGTCTTAATTTGTTTAAAAACTCAACTTGTGTAAAATTTCCTCTTTGAGGGCATTAAGTACATGATAACAAGAACATGACAAATTTTTAATTAGCAAATAAGTGCCACCTCCTTCCTCACTTGCACATATTTCATTCTATTTATTTTTGTGGCAGATGTCAACAAATGACTGGCTTTAAAATTTTCCAAAGACTTTTTTTCAGAGATTTTTTCTTTTTGTGGCCTTAAGCAAAATAAACAAGTTATTGAAGACTTACATACATATGTACATACAAATTCATTTTATTTGTGTATTTTTTCTTTGTTTAATGATTTATTTAGTTAAATTTATTTTAAATATTTTCAAAAAGTTAAAAAAGTTTATAAAAATCTTTTTCAAATATTATTTGCATTAGAAATTTTCTGCGAAATTTTAGAGTGGAATGGAATGCATCAAACGAGACCGATTTATGCCGTTTTTCTTCATTCTTACCAAAACTTCTAGACTCAAGCGCTGTTGACGCATGTTTGCATGCAAGGCCTTCAAAAGCCTGAAACTTGTGGATATAGACAGTAACAGTTACAGTAAGTGGTCAGGTATAATTCGAGGGCTTTGGAAGAACAACATCCGCTTGCAGCTGTTGGACTGGCTGCACTCTGTCATGATCTTTGACCAATTGCCTGGCACGTCCAGCGTTCGATACTCCGCAATACTCTCAGCTGAAGGCTAAAGTATTTAGTTTTCTTCTTTTTTATAACACGATAAATATTTCAGTTGTGCTTGACCCATTGGGTTATCGAAAAGAAAGTTGTTTTCTATTTTTTCTTAAGCTTGAAACACAAGTTGCTTAAAATATAAAGAGCAAGCAATAATTATTCTTCAATGAAACTAATTTGCATGTCAATTTACTTGTTTACAAAGTACACGTACATCTTATAATTTGGTGCAGCTGGTTTTCTAAAGCGACAAAAAAAAGAAATAGCGGATTTGTTCTAAGCAGGAATTTTAATTGAAATGACAAACGCTTAAAAACTGTTTAATGTGCTCGCATTAATAACACTTGGCCCCTTGGTAGTCAAATCTGTTTTAATAGAAAATGACGACTTTAATTAAAAAAAGATATGAGTCCCCATGATGCCAAATGCAATTTTACAATATATGTAGTAACATATTGAAAATATTCGCCGCGTCTTCACTTCGTAGCCCATTTTAAAATATATGTTTTACATTTGCACGTTGGCGTTGTATGGACTGTTAGATTGTAATAAATAAACGAAATAAATAATCCTTTTGTTCTAGTGTGTTTGTTTTCAGCTCTCTGTGCGTTAACATATTGTTGGAAAAATATATATAATTACAATATTTAACTAAACATGCAATTGTCTTTAAAAAGATAATAATAATGTAATAAGAAGTAGGTTTTCTATAATATATATATATATTTTTAAAACTACAAAAATCACAGTAGAGTTTTCTTTACGTTTTACCTTTTTTTTACAAGGTTTTTACTATGATTATATAGTTCGTTTATATAGTTCATTTTCCTTCTCTAACAAAGTGTAAGTAATGGCACCAGATCATCCATAGAAAAAGCAGTACAGGCACATGAACACTGTTGAGGAGAAAGTTTGCTGGCCTCTGAAAACGGTTCTTTTGCCTGCAGATTCTTCACTACCTTTTTGTCCGTTACCAAAAATCAAAAGTGTTTATCGCCTTAGAGCGTATAACAAACTCAGCTTTTTGTAACCAATAATCCCTAAAGCAGTTAATAGTATTTGGAATGGCAAATACCAGAGGATTGTTATTGATTATATTATTATAATAAAGTTTGTAGACAATCAGATTTATTTAAATAAACTATACATTATAGAATAAAATAATTGAAGGATTTATTATCCCATAGATGCCAACATGAATTATAAATAATCTGAAGAAGAAACTTGAGAAAAGTTTTGATAAATATATGTATGTACAGGGTGTTTTTTTAGAGGTATAGAACTTCGAATTGAAATAAAACACAAGAAAATCGTTTTAATGTCCATCAATTTGGCTTTATTGGAAGGATAATTTTATGCCATTAATATTTAAATATGATTTCGGGCATGTGGCCGCCGCGGCTGGCTCGAATAAAGCCAATTCTACAAGTCCAATTTTCAACCACTTTTTCGAGCATATGGGGCCGTATGTTGGCAATAACGCCACGAATGTTGGCTTCCAAACCTCCTAACGTTTCTGGTTCTCTACAGCGGCAATTGTTTCTTCGGTGCGCACTGTTCGACGTCTCTGCGGATGCGTATTATCACATAGAGTAAACGTAGTGCGAAAACGATCCATGGTTAACCGAATTAATTGCTCTGATGACCATAAAATGGACGGAGCTTGCGGTAAACTTCGCGAACTGAACCATTATTTTCGAAATAAATTTGCACGATTTGCAAGCGTTGTTCTTTTGTCAACCTGTTCATGATGAAATGGCAAACCAAACTAAATATTAATCACTTGACAGCTGACAAAATGGCCGCCAGTTAAAAAAGTGATGCCAACTTAAAGTTCTATACCTCAATAAAAAACACCCAATATATGCTGTTGTATAGAAATCGCAAAAAAAAAATAAAACAAAACAAAACAAAACTCATAACTGCAGGATTAAGTGTGATTTGATGAAAGCTGAAATTTAGTTTTCTCCAACCGTTTTTCATATTTTTGTGATTCAGCTCAATAGGTAAAAAGCAATTTAAAAATCCACAGATACAAGCAGCGGTCGGATGAAATGGATATCAATTCAATTCTCCTTCGTCCACATTCACTGGGTGTTGCTTTTGCGGCAACACTAAGAAACTTTAAGTAAGTCCATATAAGCATCCAAATGTATGTACAAGCATGTATGTACGGACTGTGCAGTTCTTGTAGCATTGAAAAGTAGTTGTTAACTGTCTGCACCTCTTAGTATTTATACTTAATTCAATGGCTTAAAGTTTCTTTTAACATCACTCATACGCCGTGTTGCATTTACAATTTTCAAAGACTGATATGATTTGTATGAAAGTCATTGGAAAAAGTCGATAGCTTGTAATATGGTCAAAGCATATTAATTCATTTTGAGAAGATGTCGCTCATTTGTTGTGTTAAAATTGGTATATTTTTTTTTCTCTATAAGAGAAGCAAAGAAAAAAATGCTGAAGTCTTGCTTAGAAGATATAAATACATTTGATGTTTTTTTTTTACTACTTTAACAACAAAAATTATTTTCTAAGAACTTGACCGTCATATTTTATTTATATATTTTTCGTGTAATAAATTTAATGGCATAAGATATATTCCACATTAAATTACAATACATTGACGAGGCATAAGTAATATCGTTAAAACTTAAAGTAACTATTAGCTGTTTTTATCGTTGAAAAACTCTTTTAAAACTTTTTTACATTTTGCTAAACAAACTATTTCTTTATCTTTATTTATACTTGACTGGCCATACAGATTTTGTGGACTGTTATTGATATAGTTTGTGATAGCGATAACATGGTGAGCGAGTTTCCACTCACGTTCGTACACTATCACAACGAAAACAAATTATGTGCCTGCTTATTAACTATCCGTCATTGCAAAACTGTTACTATTGTGTAATTTCGTGGATCTCTCGAATCGGATCTATTAGGAGAGAACTAAAAAATTATAATAAAAGAGCCAAATTTTAGCCAATTACACGGGCAGAACACTATAGCAGTGTGTTCGGAGATTGACAAACTTCTCCTTCATCAATGTTCATGTGCTGTTACTGCTTTCCTATTAATTATGCGGATTCTGTTAGTTGTATGTTCATTAAGCAAGAAAGTAAGAAGGCGGCGATGGTTCCAGCATTGGTTATTTGATATTTTCGGCAAAGAATATAAATATCCGGGAATTTTCTATTCCCACTCCTCACTTTAAGTGATTTTAGCGTGATAATTTCCCTTTTTAAACAAGTCAGATTTGCATAGTACTGATTATCATTGAGCATGACGATTTTAGAGTTCTCTTTCTCCACCACGATCATGCATGCACCAATATGCATATTTACACAAGACACACGCAAATTACGTGAGCTCGGCCCGTCTCTGTTTTCTACTACAAGATCTTTAGTACAGGATAATGATGGGAAGATTTTTGTTTTTTTTTTTCAATATGTTAGAGAAAATATTTGTGAAATAGAAATATTTTTAATATTCTTGTCGTTGAATTTTGTTACTTTAATATAATATACTTTTTTTTCTTAATATAATAAGTGAAAAAAGCGCTGAAACATAATAATTGTTTATTGTTATTGTACTTCAAAGAAAAACAAATATTTAATCAAATGGTCCATTGAATGCGATTCGAAAGAATTTCATATTTAGTTTCAGTATAGGAACTTCATAATTTAATTATATGTTTTATTATTTCATTATTAGCATCGTTAGAAAAAAGCGAAATATAAAAAGGCCACGACAAAATGCCATGTGGCCAATTTTGGTGGATTCAATTACACTTTTTTAGAGGACGTTTAGGTAAAAGTTTTCTTTCCTTTTAGTTTTCAGCCTTCAGCTTTTTATTTCACTTATGCTCTTTTCAATTGCACTTTAAATTGAACACATGCGATGGCACTTTAAATTATTGCGTCAATTTTGTTCTCCTCTGCGACACTTAATGACGCTTTAAATTGATTAATTGCAGTCTCTTATGCCATATTAAATTATTCTCTCAACGCTTTTTCTTATACGATACTCACTTTATTTTATCGTTTTGTACTTCACTGTGTGCATTTCTTTTCTGATTTGTTCACAAGTTTTCCGTTGTTGTATTGATCATTTAAACGATAACATTAAATTAAATTAAATTTTAATTAACAACAAATTCGAGATTGGAATAATTATTTCTCAAAAATTTAACCAGCCCATTATCAATATTTCATTAAAATAACTTTGCTTTCTAACAAATAAACCCGAAAAAACAATCAATTATTAGTTAAATTATAATTTTCATTCGAAATTGCAATTGCAAACATAAAAACATTTTCAAACAATTGTTGCAGCCACAAAACTAGATTTTGTGCGAAGTACGAGTGTGCTGTCGTTTCATATGGGTTTCATTATTTATCAAACCAGATAACTTCAAATTACCATTATTTTAACATGACGTATAGGCTTGCCATGTGCTTCAATTTCTTTGGCTTGCGGTAAATGCTAGTCCATTTAGAGACATGTATGTAAATCAGTTTAGCTATTGCTATTTAAGACCGGGACTTTCAGACTTTTTCACGTAAAGCGACTGCAAGAAAATGTTGTATTGGCCTTAATTAATTTTTTTTCGTTGTTTGGTTTTCATAATTTTGTCTCTGTTGTGAAGTTTTTTAATTAACCAAGTTGTTAAAATCCACATTTTTAATGATGTACAGCTTAATTAAAAAAAATATGCTTGTGGTTTTAAATTTTATACGGTTCGAAATAATTTTCTACAATTTATTTTAATACGTGTTTTGTTACACAAGTACACAGAAAGAAGATGAAGCTCTAGTTCAGCATTTGCTAAAGCAAAGCATATCATGGGGCATTAATATCAGGAGGTGTTGACTTAATTCTTTGTAAGTTTATATGTATATTCATAACAAGGAAATCATTCTGTGCTCTGCGTTCATGCGTGATTTGTCGTCCAAATAAGACAGTTTTTTGCTTTCATGTTCATTAGTTTTGACTTGTCAGCCGAAAACTAAAAAAACGTTTCTATTAGCATTGCGCAGCCGTCCGCAGCCCCCCGGGGGTGGGGGTTAGCCAACCATGACTCTACTAAAATAAACGACTGCAGTTTCCAAGACTGCAAGATGCCTTGTTGTCAGCCACTTGAAGCTTTTCTTTTATCATATTAAGGCTTCATTCCTAATTTTTTTTTTAACAGAAAGTACAGAAGTGCGAAGCGTAAACACCCAGAGTCTTTAATTTGAGGAATCGAAACTACGATCTACGGACTGTTGGTTGGCTGAACGCCTAAAAAACTCATAAGTTCGAAGCATCCCGAACTGAGGCGGAAATTCGTCTTGTGCAGATTGGAAGGCTAATTGCCGTTTTGATTATTTTGAAGCTAAATTGTACAAACTCATTTATGCAATGGGTTTCAGTCCTAAAACTCCATAATTCCTATACCTTTCATTTTCTTACCCATCTCGTAGAGAAGGAGGGAAATATAAAATAGTCAAAAAACGCTATCGCATCCAAATAAAATTATGGTAATTAATTTTTTGTGGATTCAATTACACTTTGTTTTCAATATGAACCTGTCGAAGAATTTTCCATATTCAATGAACTTTTTCCTTCTTTTTATCATATTAATCTTTAGGTAAAAAAGAAAAACTGACGGTTTGCATATTAAATAAAAATTCTTACTAAAGCGGACAATTTGTTCAAATATTTCAAATTAAATAATTCGTTGATTTAGTAGAACTTTTAGTTGAACTCAGCTCTACAAGCAAGTTTCACTGACTGAACAACATGATCGATGGATCATGTGATATATTTACTGAGCTCTTTTAAAATCCTTTTTGCCATAATTTTTTCTGTGTACTAAATACAAGATATTACAAACGAGAAAGTGTCCTTTGCTTAACCACTAGATAATCAATTAAAGCTGCAACAGCACCATAATGGTGTTTGCTGCCCACGGATGCTCTACTGTCACGCGCTCCTTTAATATTTTCTCTAAATGCAGCACGTGCTTTTGAATGTGTCATGCCTTCGCTCGTAAGTAAATTTCATTACCACTAAATCTACTTAATTGTGTGTTTCCAAAACAGTTTTCAATATACATATGAATGTAATTCGGTATATTTTATTGTGCGGATTTTGTTTATTGTAGGTTTCACAAAAGCCCAACCTCTAATTAGTAAAATTTTGCCAACTTTGTCATACAATTAATGTCAGTTGACACGAACGTTTTAAATGTCGCCTACACTATTAGGCTCCCAAAAAAAAACAGGTCTGAAGAGATTTCTATTTAAAATAATTTAAAATGAAAAAGCCAAAGTAACTTGATTGAACGGTGAAAGTTAAAAGCAAATGATTTGTTTTCAGAACAAAGTGAACAATTTTAAACTAAAGATGTTTAGGTTACAATGAACGTTTTTAAATGTTGATTTAGTAATCAACCATAAATAGAATTAAACAAAAGACATTTTGTTGACTAATCTTATTAATGACTTATAATCATGAATTAGTATAAAAACTTTTTTGCCCGTGGAGGAATGGGATTGCCATGAAGTTGCTATATGAATGATGGATGCAGAGCATTCCAATTGAAACTTCTGAAATTTGAATTACCACGTGCAAAACATTCTTTTATCGAAAATTGTGTATCGTTCAAACAATGTTTCGCTTTCTGAACGGAGGTTTGAAAACAAACAATTTATTAACTGAATCAAAGAAACCTGTTCTTGAGTCTGAAAGAACAGTTCTGAATGGATTATTGGACAACTAAGACTTATTCCCATCAAACTATCAGCTTAAGTGATGAGATGTGTTTGTGGTGGATTGGATACATCCGGAAACAAAAGTGTTGAATTTTAGTGCACATGAAGTCTAAGAGCAATTATTTAGTGTCGATTCAGTGAAAGTGGCAGCATCGGCGTTGAGAACGGCAGCGAACAGGCCGTCACCGTTAAGGGCGAGGATTATAGGCCAACGATTACTTTGTTTGTTTGTTTTGAATTGGATGACAAGCAATTTTAAGAGTACTGTACCAAATGTCACACTCTACAGGAATAACTTGATTTGGTATGATCATCTCTCGTAGAAGTAGTATGAACTGGCCACCGAAAACATAAGACTTGACTTTTTCTACACCGCGCAGATCTATGAGGACGAGTCACAAACTGGGTCCAAACACCATCATCATGCCTCGTAAAGTGCACAGCGAAGCTACAGGTAGACATTTGCAGCATGCTGTGGGCCATCGATAGACCTTCCAAATGAATAAAGAAAGTCGGCCACACTTTGTTTTGTTTATATTCAAGACTAGGAAGTGCTTAAGGACACACCTATAGTGAAACCAACCACATCAAAGGACCTTCTTTGATATAAAGTGTTTTTAAATTCTCTTGCCGAATATGGCCCAAGTAACACAATTTGCCATATGAAAATGATGACAGGGTCAAACTTTTTTACACCCTTTTCGGCATTTTCAAATCAGTGCAGAGTAATCGCGCAATTTTGCCTTCTATTGACAAACATTAAAGTTGATTTATTGCCCATATTTCTGCATGCAGAGTAAAACAATATTTCAGCTAAAACATGATTTGTTTTTAGGCAGATAATATTTATTATAATTAAAACTTTTTTCTCGTTTATACATATTTAAATTATGTTTCGAGAAAGAAGTAAATTCATATATAACCATGTTTAAACGAATAAATCAATTCTTATGTCATAAATTAATTACACATTATTTCTCTTTTTAAAATTTCCATGCTTTAAGATAAAAAACCTGACAAGCATTAAATACTCGTATAGAAAATAGAAATTAGTTTTCATTTACATTTACATTTACTGCAGCTGGAAAATCTTCTATACATATCGCACACTAAATACAAAAGGGGCACAACTCAAAATACTAAAATTTTCAGGAGAGACAAAAAACTGTTTATGTTTAGTTCATCGTGCACAAGCAACACATTTAACATAACTGTATTTTTCCAGTTAAAGAAGATAGTGATGTGTAAGAAATTTTTGCAGTAGTTAGAGATGTGTACTCTGAATTAATTGATGGAATAAAGTCAGTTTTGGAAAATTTTGATTTGTGCCCCTTTTGTATTTAGGGTGCGATATGTTCCAAAACATGAGATTCACAAAAAAATATTTTGGTTAGAGTTGTTGGAAAATATGACCACATGGGTTTTAAAATTTGGATAAGTCTTTTGCTTTCGCCAACAGTTGGGCTATGACTTCATTTTTTAAATTAATTTAAAAGATTTTATCACAAGTGGTGGAGTTGAGAACTGAACCTTGTGCTTTGGAGCCCATTAGAGTATCAACAATCCCTAAAATGAAAACCTAAAAATTAATTTTAATTTTATAGCAAATAAGCAAAGATAAAGTTTAAGCTCCCACAATCAGTGCAATGACACAATTTTGTGCAGTTCATGGGCCTATAGTGCGACCGTTTAGCACTTTTTTAATATGTGATGAAATTTTGCATTCAAAGCAAATTAGCCAAAATTCCAGCAGTTAAATGCTAAAATATGCAACGATTTTTAACATCGTCTTGTACGCAAATCGGAGTCGACAATCAGCGGTAAAAACAGGCTTGTAAATCTCTAGTGGAAATATCTTCAATCTTCTACGTACTCCACGTAGTCACTAGCTTTTATATAAAGTGCATTCTCAAAGACATTTTAAAGGGTGCATGTCAACAGTACTGGCGACAATGTCAGCAGTAAGTCAATAGTGCTTCATAATATTGATATTTATTTCATATCATAAGATATTTGAACAGCAGCCTGGTATTTTATCTCGAATATCACCTGATCATAAATTAACTTTCTACCGCTGTCATATCTTGATCCTTAATATAATTGGCACATGAACATGGCCGATAGTCTCCTCAGTTTAAAGTGTAATGCCAACTTAATACTCACAACACCAAAATTTTGTCCTTAGTGTCAAACTATGAAAAAGCACTTGCAATTTGGGTTTTTATTTTCAATTTGTTAATTTTTTATAGTATTTTTTTTATCATGTTTTAATTAGTTAAACAATAATATCATTTTTTTAAGTGTTACAGCATTCTTTTAGTATGACAACTTTATATATATTGCCTCCAATGAATTACATAAAATATCAAAATATCAGTTAAAAACTATTTTATCATTAAATTCAGACTCAATTTATGATGATCCAAATGATTTGGATGATATTATTATGTTTATTGAAGATGATAATCATAAAATTTTGCTCTTCATTTTGCTATTCATAAGAAACGAAGAGTCAGCTCAGCTCTCAATCTCCTGCCACGTCTCCGTTTTGAGAGTAACCCATTCAGAAGGCAACACCCTGTATGCGAACAAACAAATAAACAGAAAAATATATATATTTTAATTCGCCCCACTAAAGTAGTGTGACCGCACGAAGTCGATTATTGTCGTTATTGAGTTTTGGCCGCTGCACCACATTTTTAAATGGCACGATAAAAATCGTCGCTGAAGAAATATAATAAAGTTTAACAATTATCTTCATTTTGATCCGAATTAAAGAAACAGACAGGATGAAGTTATTGCCCCGACTTGTACTAAATCAAGCATCAAATCCATAAAAACCATTAACTCCGCCACAACGAAGCAAACTTTTATCATTGAACAACAGTTGTGGGATTATCGCGTTAAAGAGCTGTTAACAACACGCATTTGATAACATGGCTCGTTTCTTTACCACACGGCTTGCCTAAGTTTGTGTTCAAGTGCTAAATGTTGCGTGAAAGCTTTTTAATAGGTAAATCTCAAGCAAATACTTGCAAACATGCAAACGCTCACCACCACACCAGCATGTTTGCAAACAACTAAAATACTTTTCCTGTTGTTTACTTTTATTTGTATACATTCTGCTGCATGCTTTTAGGGTGTGGGGAATGTGTGTTTGTGAGTGTTTTTTTTGTTGTTGCGTTTAAATAAAAATATTTTAGAAACTCACCGTATACAAATTAATATAAATTTCCATAAGATTGCACCACATTAAGTATTTATTAAAAAAAAAAAATGTTTTTTAGTGCTTTTCTATCATCCTACAAAGCACTTTAATTAGTTTTCTTTTCCTTCCTCCCCTTCCTTCGCCATTCACGCCTTGTAGTGTCCTTCATGTGGCTAAAAATGCAATTTACTGGAAAATTTGTTCTTTTTGTTATTTTCAAAATTTTCTGCAACAACATACTTCTGTAGTCGTGCATAAACTTTTCAAAACTGTGAGGAATTTTTTAAACATTCCTTTTTTCAGCATTTTGATTTTGAAATCATTGGAGATTTAATAACATTTGAGGGATTTTGTATGAATAAGAGCATTTGATAGACAGTCAAGCATGTACATTGTGTGAGTGACTGATTTGCCAACGTTTATACCTCGCAAATATTTGAAAAATCAGCACATGATAATTCCCATAATTCAATCATTTTCGCTACTTAAAGTCAGTAATGAATTTGATAAAATTGACTGATGAATGTGCAACAGGACCAAAATCATACATATATAAAACAAACAATGCGAGTAAAACAGAAGGTTTTGAATTGGAGCGGGTAGATGTTGGCGGCCTATGACCATCATGTTGTTTTGGTGTTGTTTGCCAATTATTGATGCCAAAACACCATGACAAGTTGCTAGATTGGACAGTTCCATCCAATGACATAATTTCATAATGAAAATGCGGTTTTGTTAGTGCAGTTGTGCTTGGAGGAGAACTCCAATTTTGGGCAAAAATCACGTGACACACTATTGTGGCCCTCGTTATAACGTGTATGAGACGATGCCGACCCACGTTCGGTTCACCAGGTACGTAATTTATCCACAAAAAGTTGGTGTTTGGTGAGGGTCTTACACCGGCGGTGTCATTGGTACGTATCGTACCATAGGCCGAGTGCTGCAGAATAATAATAATCGATTTATAGAAATCGAAAGATATTTGGTTCCAACAGGATAGCGATACGTATCATAGATGACACAATGCATGAACTGCACTTCTCCTGGTGCGATATTCTGAGCCCAATAGATCCCAATCAGCAGATGCCCTTAAGGTCGCCATAAAAGGAGTCATTGCTCCAAGTCTATCTAAAGCTTTTCACTTGACTGTTATTTGATTTCGTAATTTGAGAGTTGGAAGGGGAAAACATGTTGTTGTTGTTGACACAGAAATGCCAGCTTTTGAATTCTTTTATAAATTTTTTATTATAAAAAAATGCAAAAAAAAATATAGTAAAACAACAATTAAACTTATCTACTTCTATTAAATTTGTTCTGACAGATTGTTTGAACGCCCTGACTAATTTGAACAACAAAGCAATTCTTTGTTGTCGGGCAAACAACTTTCCATCTGAAGCTTCACAACTCGGAATGTTGTTTGATTAATTTTTTTTTTATTAATATATATGTATGTATTTATGTAAATAAAACGCAACTAGTGGAATATTTCGTTTGCAAGGAATTTCGCTGCAAAAACTGTTCGAAAAGAGAGAACGAAACCCATGACATCATCGATTCCTACAACGTAAGAAATGTTTGATGTTTTTAATAGCTCTTTCAATATGGCCTTTCAAAACTTGACAGCTGACAGTTACTCAGTCTGTTTGGCCAAAAAATCATCATAAATAGACATTTTATTTTTCAACACTTAATAATGTTGTATTAACTTTTATAATCAACTACATTAACATGGTGTGCTTTGCCTTATTGTTGTGTTCAGACGAGCGCTTTTTTCGCTCTGCGACGGACATAGTTGAGTCCACCGGACTTGCAGATAAAGAACCGTCACCTATACGAAGACATCGCCGCTGTCCGTGAAAGAGTACGATTTTGTGTCGTACGGCACGGCACAACTTTGACGTCGTGATGATTCTGCATCCGTACAAGATTCAACTGCAGCTGAAGGATGGTCGACCACAGACAAGGACAAGTATTTTCTGAATAGGTTTAGAGCTGTTGAAAACTCGCTTTTGGTTTTCAAAAAGAAAAATGTTTTAGCGGAAAAAAGCTTTAGCCATTAATTCACATGAGATCCAGGGGTTAAGGCTTTCGTCCATTTTAAAGCGAAGTTGGCGAAGCAGTTTCAACAAAACCGCGGTACTACAAGCGACACGTCCCATGTCGGATAAGGCATACATACATAGAGCGCCTCAATGGACCATTTGGTGTAGTATTTCTGGTTGTTTCTTGCGTCCCTCTTTATTGTTTGCAAGCAAAAGTCTGGCATTTTTAGTGCCCAAAGAATTTGGCTGAGTGCTGCACTTCAGCCTGCAGTAAAAAGAAGCGACCAACTGCTTTGTAATTGCTTTGCAGAAGGTAATAAAAGGTTTAAAAATGCCCGCTGCTTGCTGCCCCATTTGTAATTTCATAGATATGAGGCCTTTTATTTTAAAATAAAACACAGAAATGTGAAAAATTTCTGCAGAGGTTGGAAGACAGTAAACGGTAAAATAGTTACAAAGAAAAAAAAAATTAAATTCAAATGAAGTACCAGAAGCCAATTGAATAAAAACGAAATGAGTCAGGAAAGGTATCAAAGAAAATGACTGCACAGAATGTAATCAGCATCCATGAAGAGACTCGTGAAATAATAAAATATTATGTTTTTCTTTTTTGCTAATAACTCGCCAGAGTAAAGAATTTTTTTAATTAATTTTTGCTACCAAATGTAAAGTTTTTTATTTTTCATATATAACATTTTGTTATCATCCCTTTTAAGGAAGTCACCGCTTTTCGAAACATATCGTTTTCTTTTTAAGTTTAATTTGCTTATTGCATTCGGGCTTAAATTTACCGAGTTTCCTCTGTAAACACTTTGGATCGCTTTTATCGGGCAATTGCTAGCACAAGTTAATACCCGGCAGTTTTGAGTAACTAAATCCTAATTGTGGCTTCTGCACTAATGTTTAATATTGAAAAACGGTTTTAAAACACAATTTATCTGTTTCCATTAGTCATTATGGCGGAAAATATCCATCAAGTGATCGAGCAAGTGTTCTTAAAGCATATGAGTATATAAAAAACTTGATGGCCAGTTTAGCTTCTGTTTTTACTTTAAAAGTTTACTTTACACTGAGGGCCAATGTAACTTAATACCAAAACCCAGCTCTGCTCACTTCATCGATTACCAATTACAATTAACTAATTCAGCAGGTGGGCAACTTAAGTTTATAAAAAAAAAAGTTTTCTGTTCATTTATCAACTTTGTTCGTAGTTAATAGTGACATTCATCTAATCACAGGTGATTAGTTCAGTTTAACGTACAACTTCCTATACTGTTATGCATTTTTTCATGCGTGACTAATTTAGCATGATTTAAAAATGATTTGCAATACACACTATAATTTGTTTACTAGTCACGGATGATTGAAATATTAGTCACAGGTGACTACTTGAGCTAAATGTAAAAATCCGGCACATATGCCACTCTCATTAGTATTTGCTGTTATCTCCACAGTTTTTTATTTGAACATACCCCTTTTTTTCGAATTGTTATCGACAGAGGTGCTATTGTGACATCCAACACTGTTTCAGTTTCATGAAGTGGCATCAATATACTCATAATTATAAAACTTTTATCAAAATCATGCTTATGATATATAAAACTACACATGTTTGCGATTACGATAGGCCTTGATTCAAATTGTATCACCGAAAAATGGTTTGCTGCATGTCCCGTAACAGTCTGGATGTTTTTTGGTTGGCGTGGAACAGCTCTGAACACTTCATTCTCTTTTAAAACTGTCTGGTTTTAATACAAATTTAGTATGTGTATTTATTTTTATTGAAAAGAACGTTAACGCTTTCTGTGTTAAATTGCTGTTCTTCTTTCTGTTTATTTAGTTCCAGATCATCTAAAACCCATTAAAAATAAATAAAAAGCAGACATGTAAACAAGAAAGAAAAAAAAAAAAGATTTTCTTAAAGTTGATGTAACGAACATTTTATGGTTTCAAAATGACGAAGGATATTATGCCAAGCAAACATTTGCGAAAAATAAAAATATTTACAAGAAAGTCTTAAAATTTAAAGGGTCTCTCACTCAATTACGAAACACACACAACAACCAATTACCGCTTAAGTCCCGCGCAGTTGTTCAAGTATCTCATAAATAATAGAGTACAAATCAAATTTGTATATTTGTGTACTTGATGTCGCCTAGAAAAAGGCAGTTGTAAATATCTTCAATCGCAGAGGATTATTTTAATTCCTTTACGAAGACACGAAATGCGCACAAACACATTTTACTTTTCGGAAAATCAGGTGGCATTTAAATAATTTATATGATTATGAAATGGAAACGAAAATTAAAAAAATATTTTACTGTCCTGTTTAATGACAAGTAACACGGAACACGTGTTCGATTTTGTTTGTTTTAAAGTTTAATTATTGTACATGAGGCTTTTATTTCTAACTGAATAGCTCGGACTGTGTACGCAAAACATGTGGAATTTATAATAGCATTTTGTAGGACTTCATGACTGAAGATCCGATTACGAGTGCAATTCGTTCGATGATTCAATTTTCAAAAAAAAAAAAACTTGTCTATAACAAACGTTAAAATTTAATTTGTATTTGAAAAGGTCCTACTTCAGTCTACTCAAGTTGCTCATTGTTGCATTTGACATTTAGCGAAGTGAAGAGAGTCATTTAGCTGCTCCGAGGTAAATATATGGATAGAAATTTGAAGGCTGTATTCAAGTCAAGGTCTTGTTGTTTCCTTGGTTTTGGCCACGTTGTGTGTTGTGAGTCTCTCCAAACTACAAGTGATTTTTGAATTTTTTGAATTTGAAACACATAACACCTCAGCTAGATAAAACACCCGTTATATAAAAAACATATTGTCCTTCGAATCTTCTTAATTTAGAGCAGACCAGTGGATTATCATCCCTCTTACGTGTAACGCCATATTTTGCATTTTAATTGAACATTTTTCTGACATATACTTATAAAAAGTTCTAGCACATGGATATTTTTTGTCTATGTCTGCATTTCAAAACAAGTCGCGCGCTTTAATTAAAAGTTTATATTTTTAATAAAAAGGGATAAACAAGTTCATAGAAAAACGAAATAATTACTCTCTATATTACAGATAAAGAAAGAAAAAAACTTAAAGCGAATTGAATTTTCATGCAAATTTTCTACACAAGTTATTTTTTTAAAGCTTTAATTCATAAACTGTACTATTATAATTCATCAAAAGAGAAAAAAAATATTTAAATATATTTGCGGTTGTGCTGTTCCAGTTCCACTTACAGTCTAAAGACTAAAAAGTTTTACTAAAATAAATCAACACTTAAGGATGCTTTTTGGCATTTCAGCTAAAAACTTTTTAACTACACATACACATACACATACACATACACATACATACACACCTATTTGCTAATAAATATTCTTGTGCAAACAAATTTGGTTTATTGTCCAGACATGAACATATTGGCAAATTTAGTATTTTATGTACAATAGAAAAGCAATATTCTTAAAAGACAATATCAATCAATTTTAATATTTTTTGCAAACTTTAATCTGGTGAAAATCCTTTCACAAACACGTATTCATGTACATATAAAATATATGCCAATGAACATATAACAAAATTTTCATCTCAAACATCAAGTGAAATTGAAAACCGATAAAATTTTGTTTTGGCATGTTTTGAACAAATTAAAAAATTGAAAAAATTAACTGAAAATAATATAATCTTAATATTAAACAAATATGCCAGCCAGTGCTGGGCAAAAAGTTAACTATGCTTCGATTTTCTCAATTTTGTCACCAGTATTAGTGGTCATTGTCACCAGTATTACTGACTTACAACATTTTGGGCTCTAGACATTTAATGCGTACCACAAGTATTCCATTGAGGCTTAAATGTAAACATTGCAAACAGATATTTATTATGGCCACAGGTATTAACGATTGGTTTAGTTCCTTTAGGGCCCTATGCACACAATGCAGTCACAACTACTGCCTATAGACATTTGAGCTGGTGACTCGATGGATGATGCATTGACAGGGCAACAGTCCAGAAGTGCTATTCCTATCAAAAACTCTGGTGAAAAAAACAACTTTCTGTAAATTTATCTAAACAATAACACAAAAAAAAAACGCAGTACACAATGATATGTACATAAATGCAAGCACTCAATTACCCAGCAAACAAATCCAAGTTAAGGCAATGTAGAATTTTTGGTAGGTTTGACTGAGCATTGTCGAAAGTATGCACACAGGGCACTAAATAGCCAGAACACCATCAGTCGCATTCTGCAAAATAGAATAAAGATAAAGTATCGAAACACCACTCCTCCTTTCCTACTCCCCATATCCTAGTTCAAGTACAATGCACTGCATTCATTCAGAATGCATTGGATGGAAGCAGAAGCACTAGTATATTTTTAAAATTTTTCTCAATAGTTTTAGCAGATGATAAAATTGATTTTAAATCACCTCCGGCCATTATGACCTAATCTAATGGTGGACTTGGTAAACGGCTTACCACCGCCCCCATGTGACTTACCAAACACACATGGGAACATCGGGAGTTAACCAATGTTACAATGTACATTCCCCACCATCAAGTTCCTTGCGAAGAACAGAATCTGTTGGGTCACTGATCACAATATCCCAATAACACTTTGGTCCCCGTTCTGCCAATTTGATCTTTGCTGAAGGTTTCAGAAGAACCTGCATAATTGCAGTCATGTAGGAACTTCACAGAATTTCGGTTACCATGTCAACCAAAGGCATTCATTTCTCTATTTACCACGAAAAGCAGAATGCCCTGCCTTGACGTACGCTAAAAGTGCTTGTGCAGTTTATACGTTTTATTGACATTATCTCTAAAATTAGCAACTTGAAGACACTTGATCCCGGGTTTCTGTCAGAGTTGATGTAAAATTTTTGTAATAAAACAGTAAAACCGATATTTTCTAAAAATTGTCACTATAATTTTCTTAGGCTGGGTTTTAAGTGAAATTAGTTTCAAGGGTGCCTTATTTCACATCGAAACAGTGTAAAATGTCATCTTTAAACTGAATTTGGAAGATTAAGAACAAACTTTATTATAAACTTATGGTAATGAGTGTAAGCGTGTATCAGGCATAAAGCTAAAACATTCCAAAATGTAATTTTAGTTTTAATTTTAATATTATTCTGTAGAGCACAAAGTTTTACGCCAACAAAACCCTTACCTTTAGCCATAGCAGTTATAAAGCTGTTGGTAAATAAGTTCAATGCAACTTCAGCTGGTTTGAAGTTTAAAACAGACCATTGCGGGTAAAATGTGCAATTTAATTTAAAAGTGGCTTAATATATTATAAAGGATGCTTTAGCTGCAACTCATTATGTTTCATGTAGATAGAACTTGATTAAGAATTCAATTGCCAAAATATAAAGTGTTTTTAACTAAAAGTTTATTTACTCGTACAATAAAGTAATAAAAAAAAGAGTAGCAATTAAATTATAAGTGATTACAAGTCACACGAAATTGTGATGATGAGAATAAATCGCTTCACTTGCACTCGTGACTGGTGGAAGTCCGATTGTTGGGGAGAAAAAAAGAAACATAAACTATTCAATTTCCTTAAATCTACAAAAATAAAATACGTATGTATGTATGTACGTATGCGCACGTTTTATATTAAAAGTGAAAAACATAATGTAAATATATATAAAAAACTTTTACATGCTTTTCCTTGAAGTACCTGACATTCATTTCCTACTTTGCACAAGGATTTTGAAAATATTCAGACTTGCATGTTTAGAGTTCATATCGGATTTGTCGAAGAGTTTTGTGCGACTCCCGCCAATATTTACTCTGCATTTTTTCTTACTGCACGGGTGTGTGCTTGTGTATTTTTTTTACTGGTAACCCAGCAAACACATCAAGTCTATGCAATAAAATGATTTGTATCATTTGATATCAAGCACAATTCTCAAACAGTTTTGCAAATCACCCACAGGTTTTGCTGATTTTTGTTGCAATCCGCTGTTCGAAAAACATTTGAGAATAAATTAATTTCTCAACTTAGAGTATTTTTTTATTATATAGAAAGAGCAGAAGACCAGACCAACAGAAATCCGCGCTCGGTGATCCAAATGCCCTCGAAATGCAGCAGATTTCTGTATCTTCGCAAGAAACTACATGTACAGGCGAGTTGGTTAAAGGCCTGCTGTTCCTTTAGGAACAATCTGACCTGTGCTGTCACATGGTAAGGCAATGCCGTTCAGCTGATGCAGGAAGGCCGGGCAGCAACAACAACAACAACAACAACTCATCTAACTGCACTTAGGAAATAATTACGATAATGCGAGCGTTGTTCTTCAGACAAGAGCTGCTTTACGACTGACTTTAGAGTAGTTTCCCCGCTTTCGATTTGAAATAATATTCCGTTTGAAATCAAGCCCCTGTGTTTGCTGGGATGCCTACTCAGATATATGTATGTAGATACAAAATGATTGCATACCAAAGTGTCGTTAGCTTTGTGCATTATGATTTACGACTTTTTATTCTTGAATTGAGTCATCAAGTTTGTTTGCCACACTTTCAACTGCACGTTTTTCCCAGAATTTTTAAAATTTTTTTCATGCAGGTATTTATTACTTACACTTTTCTTCTATTGCAATGCGTACTGCTATTGTCGGGCATTAATTAAAAATTTGTCAATCTGGATTTATATAACTTTGTGTGCGTGTGTGTGGGTGTGTGATTTTGGTTTTCTAAAGGTCTTATAAGTAAAACTTTTAATATAAAGGACAATAGATAATTGGGAAAAGAATACGTATTTTAAAACAAAGTTAAAACAAAAATTTATATACTTATGCACAAAGTTGGTTTCTTTTCTTTCAGGGATCTATTTATTATTTATGTATTTATTTGCCATGGAAAAAGCATTAGACAACATTTCACTGAAAATAATATTTCTTTGTGTCAAATCGGTTTTTTCTAAACTCCATTTTAGACAAATTTAATGTCAGAAGTTCTTAAAGTCGGCTTTTAATTATTAAAAGAATATTACAACAATTTTGTTTAAATAAGTTCGTGCTCCCTTAAGTGATTTTCAAAAAGTTTGTGCATAAATTTCAGAATTCCATTATGTGTTGCATAAGAGAAAGAATTTTTATCTTCAAGCTGACAAGAATAATATTGTAATATCAAACTTTATGGAATTTGTTGCTTGAAGGGATTTTCATGTTTTGTTGATAATGTTTTGTTTTTATAATAAATTGCATATTTTTTAGATTTTAACAGAGATGGAATCACTCTTAAATTTTTCACACAAAAGTCAGTACCAAGGTGACTTTATAGCAGGTGAAATCAAGAGCACTATTGATTATTGGCCTGCCTGGGATGCCCACTGTACCGGAATGTGTTTGACATTTCATTTAGCTTTTTTCTGTGAACCTGCCTTGGCCAGTATGTGCAAAACTATCAGGAGCAGGAGGCTTAAACTAATGCTTTTCAGTAAAGGCGGTTGGATCTTTAAATGGAATACAACAGGTTTGGGGAAAGATATTAAAGAAATTCTCTTTTTATTCGAAAGACCTCCTGTCTATGCCAAAAGTCTGTCGCGGCTTCTCTCCTTCGCGCATATACGATTGCTACGAGTATAATTTTGAATTTTGAATGTGTCATAGATCCGTAAAAGTTGTACAATGCATCGGCTGATTGCCGCTTGTGGAGGGTATATTTTTTTCAAAACAAAATGCCACTGCGACTACCGAAAAACAAATTGTGCTAATCTTAGATTCTTTTTGTTTTCTTCTTCTTCGCTTTGAATAATTCTCATTAATTTCTTAACGTTGTCATAAATAAGATGTGATTGTTTTCATGGCGCATCTGGAGTAAACAATCATTAGCAAAGACTTCACTGTCTTTGTTCCTGACCCATATTTATTTTTACAATTTCGGATTTTGCTGAATTGAATGATTTGTGGTTGTTTGCTTGTTTTTTTTTTAATATTTGCTACTTGTTTCAAGATAAATAATTTTATTCTTTTTATTATGACTGCAGTTGTAATTCTGAAATATTACGTGTGCTGTGAAAAATTTTATATTTCGCTTATATTTTTGTCTTCAATTTTAAAGAGATAATATGATTTTATCGTATGTCTGATAAGCTCAGCATACAAAATCACATTTTTGTACATATTTCTGTTTTTACACTTTATCGGGGTTTCTTTATAATGTAATTAATATGAACATGAAACACTGAATAAGAAAAGAGTGACAATATGTTGACATAAAATTTCATATTTTTTACGTTGTCGAGCGTAAAAAAATGTATGTCAGATTTGTATATAAAACCTGTCACATGAACGCAAAAATTGAATGTCACAGCAAAATATAGCATTTTTTTCCTAAAGAACATGTTCTCCTATTCAGATTTTAAACCAGTAACAGCTGGCCGAACACCTCTTATATCATATATTAATCAGTCCATTATTCAAATTGGCAGAAAAATTCACCTCAAAGTTATTACTGTTCAGTGTTATTTTTCATTGAAATTATTCCTCAGCTTAAAACAGCCTGCCAAGAGCCAGAATACGCTGTACGTACATGCAATGTACGAGGTCTGTGCGAAAAGGTGAATTTCAAAATTTTTCGGCTATTAGCAGTGTTTGTTTGTGGGCGGCACATAAGTTACAAGTGATTTGCGTATGTTTGGCGATTTTCTGCTGGCGAAAAAAAATGGACTTGAAGGAATTTGCAAAAAGTTTTGGCTAAAAAAGTTTTGAAAGGAAACATTAACAGTGATTATAGGCTGAGTCAAGTGGTAACAGTTTTTCAAACGACGCTCGCCTTGAACGCTCTGCAACCCATCAACAAGCGATGGAAGTGAATTCGCGACTCACTATCAGAGAAGTGGTTGGCCCATGTCATGCAATTTTTTCGGAAATTTTAGTTTTTTGGTGTGTGGCAGTAGAGTACGTTCCAAAGTTGCTGGATTTTGGCCCCCATTCGCACCAGATTTGGTGCCCTGCGGCTTTCCCTGTCGCTGCGAGGTAAGAGAGCTCTGAAGAACATAACAAAAAGCACAGTCTAACTGTTTCGAGTATTGGAGGAAAAACGCCGGCACAAGTGTATTATATCGGAGAGGGAACAAAATGGAATTTGAAATAATAAAATTTTAGTTGAATTTTTGAACAGACCTCGCAATTTAGTTTCTTGTCTACATACTTTAATTTTATTCCAAATTCAGTTCTTTCTTATTTATGAAAACAATTTGAATAAAATATACAAACAAACAGAGAAGAAATACATTTTAATTTTCCCAGCTGCTTTTTACATTTTGCGTTCTTGTTCCACTTGACGATGTTGTTTGTTGCTGTTTTTAATCTTAGTTTTTCGCTTTTTCTTCATTAATAATAATATTCTATGCTGTAGACTGCAATCTACCACGCCACCAGCATCCACAAAGTACTCATAAGTCGATTTGAGAAGGTGGCAGATTAAAGAAATAAAGAAATGTAATAAAAGGTACCAGCTCTTCGGAGTACTTAAATTTTTGCATAATTCATTCCATTCATTATCACATTTATTATTAGTAGAAATATCCTGCATTACACTATACACAAAAAGTCAATGTAGCAGAGTTTCGAATAAACAGGTTTTCTGGCAGCTTTTATTGAAAAAGGATAAATTGGTCCTTGAATAAAATTTTGTCTGGCATAATATCATTTCATTTCCTTAAGTTCTTTAAATTTCCACTTATATAATGGGATGGCGATTGTCATACGTTGCCACCTGATAACGAATTTTCTTATCAGTTTTCTGGAAACAATTTAGACCTCATAACTTTACACCAAATCGAGGTAAAAGTAGATATCAAAAATTATATTTCTTTAACTGAATTGCAAAATCACGTGACTAACAAATAATTCGAAATACATGTTTCGATTGATTTTATGATGCGTTAATATGCAGCCTTGTCCTCTACAATTTTATATTTACTTACCAAAATTGTAGTTATACTTTAATGTATAAACTAATATTTTATTATTTCGTTTCTACTGTAAAACAGCAAAAATTTAATTTATTTGGTTTTGTATTTCAGCTGTTTTGGGTGTATCTTCGAGGTGCCTGTATGGCGACACTCTGTGCTTGCTACACCGTCTGCATATAGACAGCGAGAAAAACGCCCAAAAAACCGTTATGTATGTACAAGTATATTTTGCTTACATACATATAATGCGAGTAAATAAAATTTGTTGTCTAAAAATTCGAAATTAGAATTCTTGAAGTTGTACAAACACTTGTATCCTGGTATTGAATATATTTTTTAATTATTGTAAAATACAGTAATAGTTTATGCTCGTTGTTGGAAATTTGTACATACAAATTAAATACACTTATAGGCTTTTATTTTATCTTATTTTGAAAAGTTGTATTGATGGCAGTGCTATCAATGTAATGTGAATGCCCTGTTACATTGAGAACAGAACAACAAAAATACAGCAAATTTCTTATCAAATTATAATTTTCGCATTAAATCATCAATTAGATTACTTTATTCAGTTATATATTTCATTTTTTTGCTACAAAATATGTATATATTTCTGCTTCTTATTTGGTTTTTAACGTTAACAAAATACATTGATACAAAAAACCAAAAGTTGTCCACCAGCAAATAAACACAGTTTGTATTCAACTGTGTAAACACGATACAGGATTTTACTTAGACTGTATCGATTAAAGAAAGAAAGGACGAACTTAAATTGCCTCCAGCTAATTGTAATTCGAATATTGTTTTCTACTTGCTGCCCGCTGTTGTATTTCTTCAATTTTTTAGGCTCATAATTGCTTTTCATGAAACATGGCAGTACTTTTGGTTTGTCAGTACTTGGGAATAGGTTTATTTATTTAAGCTAATGGAATGCCAGAATATTTATTTAAACACTTTCGTCAGCACTTGTTTCTTTTGACTCGTTAACCAGCCCTGCACAGAATGGCATCAATAGTGCAATAAGTTCTCATTTGGCCACACTGGATTATCTATTTTATATACATAAATGTTCATCTCTTCGTCATCATCACTATCAAAAAAAAAAAAAAAAAAAAAAAAAAAAAAAAAAAAAAAAAAAAAAAAACATACCGAGATAAAACAGACAATAGAGATAAGAACAAATTACTGCAGTGTTATAAGTTTAAAGTAATTTAAATATTCACATGTTTAGTTAATTATTTCGCACATACATGAGCTCACGTACACGAAAACCAACAGCAAACCATCCCACCCCTTTTACTCGCTCTGGAATTCCACCAGAATCGAGCGTTAATTGGCCCATACGTTCGTTAATTCGCACGTTCACTCGGCCGTAATCAATTGAAGCGTTGTTTTCTTCTTTTAAGCGAATTTTGTTTTAAATTGTCGTTAGTTTTTTCATACAGTTTTTTATCATATTTTTTTGTCGTTACTTTTCTTTAGTGGCTGTAATGAAATTGTAGTACATTTCAAATTATTTTGTGTGTGAAATTAAATGCGTGGACGGGGCCGTTATATTTAATTTTCGGGCGAAAAAGTGTGTGAATGCGTTTTGTATGACACAATAAAAGCGGAATTTGTTGAACCAAAAGAACACTAACAACGAAAGAATCCTAAAACCACAACAACATGAAAACAAACAAAAATATCTTTTAAACAAAAAGTTTTAGAAAAAATTTTTGAACGGAAAATATGTTTTTTTTTTAAACAAATATAAATAAAATTGCATAAATTAAATGATTTATTTATGGCCAATTAGACTATTTGGTAATAATTGCCTTTTTAAACCGAACGCTTTTTAATTATTTATAAAAATAAATTGCAATTTAAAAACACAAATGTCATTTGTAGCTTAATTTATATTTGTGATGTTTTAATTTGGGCAATTAATTTTTCATTGAAATCGCAAGTAATTTAAAGTATAATTTTAATTTTTAAATCAATCGCTTTGCATTTATCATTCAAGAAAAATAAGTACACAGAAAAAAAGACTGAAAACAAACTTTAATGGAAAAATTTGGAATAGTTTGAAATTGCAACTGAAAACAAGTTAATGCTGCTATCAAATTGTTAAAAATTATATTGAATTTCCCGAAAATAAAAAGAAGAAACGAGGCAATTAAACCAACAACAACTAAACAATTAAAAAATCATTACGCAGTTATTTTAGCTTGCAATTAACAAGGATTAAGGGCAGCTTATCAAGTTTAAAAATATTATATTCAATGACATAAAAAGGGAAGAAAAAAATGGTTGGATAAGGCAAGAAATAAACCAAAAAAACTAACTGCAATTAAAGAGTTTGCAATATTAATTAAATGTTTGTTTAAACTTGCAACTAAAAATGAACAACTAAATGTTTAAATATTACATTCAATGATAAAAAAAATGGAGAAGGAGAAGAAGAAAGCTTTTGACTAGACACTGAAAAAAAAAGCGAAAACTAACTTCAATTAAATATTTGTTTCAATTTATGACCAAAACTGAATAATAAATTTTTCAAATATTACATCCAATGATTAAATAAAGGAGAAGAAAAAAGTTTTTTACGAGACACTGAACAAAAAAAAACTGAAAACAAACTTCAATTAAAAAGTTTACAATGATAATGAAACAGTTTTATTGACAACAAATGTGAACGTTCCTTATAAGGTTGTTCATATGAGGATAATTTAATTTATTTTTTCTAAAGCCTACATATCGGAACTTTGTGTAAAATTTTACAGAAAAACTTTTAGCAACAATAATCGTTTACTAGTAGTGACACAGTCCTCTGAACCTTATACATATAATCTTAGTATAGTGCTGCCGGGATAATGTCAACTGTTTAAAATCGCGGGTTTTTCAAGTTGATGTTTATAAATAAGCAAATTTAAAATCGAAATATTAATAATACTTGAGTTTAATGTGTTTCTATTGTTAAAAAATTAAGACCCAGCGAAACGCAAATGAGAAGTAGTCCTTGCAAACATGCGTCTCTTGTGTTGAAAGCACAATCTTAGTTCACTTCAGTTTTCTGTATAAGTATTTTTCCACTTTGCGATGTTAGTGCCTTCTATACACCTGGTCCAGAAAGTGTAATATTGACACATTCCAAAACTCGTTTTTTCTGCGAGAGCTTTGTGAGAAGAAGGAAGTAACTGATTACAAAGGAACAATATGCGGCTATAAAGTTGGTAGGGGAACCCCCTGACAAGTTGACCGAATTGAAGTCTTGGAGTGTTGACAATGATTGATAACAATTACTTAGAAACCTGATCTCAAAATACAACTATAATATTATGCGCTTGCAACTCATCTATTATTTCTTTTAAGGTCCACAACTGCAGCTCTTGAAATTGTATTACTTTATTAAATCGAAAACTTTTGGTGCTTAAAAGCAAAATAATTAACTTAAAATATATTTCGTGTTTAATTTATTGTTGTTTTGTTGTGGGAAAGTTTTCTAGCCAAATCGTTCCGCTTTAATCTCTTTTCAGAAAATTCTGCACAATAAAGAGGACTCAGCACATACTTCCGAATAACTTTTAATACGATTATATCATTAACAAAAATAGAACTTACAAATAAGGAGAAAATGTGCAATTCTAGAAAATTATTCTGCTAAGTTTGAAAAGCTTAAAACCACCAACAAGAAATCAGAATACCATAAATTAATCTTAATTAAATTGAAATGCTTGATGTGAATAACTTAAACACAGCAGTCGCAGTAACAAATTTAATAGATAATGTTAATCGACAAAATAACATTAACAATGAAAGCCTGCTTTGGTTCGCCCCCGCCACATCATCCGTGCCGCCAGGAACTGATACCAACTCCTCCGTATTACTTTCAGATTTTCTAGTGAATACAACAGCGGCTGTTGTTGATTATGCTGCACAATGGCTGACGACAACGATAGCAACAACAGCCAGTAATTTGACGAGCGTTAACAATGCAACCTTTAACCCAGTTTACTACCCACTGTCGTCCACCGACAGCGGTTTGAATTACACCAGCCAGTCATCCTTTGTCAGCAGTTATTTTAATTTTACAATTCCTCCATCATCTGAGATGGCCAAAAGCACTATTAGCTCTGGCAACAATCAAACGACTACCAACAGAACATCATCGCCATCGCCATCGCCATCGCCATCGCCATTACCATCATTAAGGACAACCACAACGTCACTGTCACTGTCACCGTTACCGTCCTCCACCTCCACCGCTCCAACACTTATGCTGAATACTAATCTCATGGGAGAAAATCCAAAATTTGATGACGGCGGCACCAACAACGAAGGCTGGAGTGATTGTCATCCCAATAATCCGAATTTTAATTGCTCCCGCATGGATTATATATTTTCGATTCTTGGGCCACAGACGCTGCCGCTCTACACCTCTCTAATCGTAAGTGCAAACCAAAAGCTTTACCTCACAGCAAATTGCCTTTGATGATCATTCTTCCAAGTACCTCCCACTTTGCTTTTTAGTTAAAGAAAATAAATTAATGAAAACTCTTGTAGAAAAAATATTTAGTTTGTTTAAAAACTGAATTAAAGGTTTCATGCGAAAGCAATTATTTGAAGAAGAGGCAATTTTTCATAAGGATATATTTTAAAATATGTTCTTAACACAAGTTCCTTATTGGAATGGTACATTTTTAAAACCCCACCTTTTTAAAAATTACTTTTTTAAACGGTCTTTTAAATGGTTTTTTTAAAGTTAATTTTTTTAAAGTAGTTATTTTAAAAGGCACTCCTCTAAAAGTTAATTTTTTTCTAAAATATATTATTTAAAGGGTTCATTGTTAATACCTAAATATATAGTTATTTTAAAAGGTTTTTGTTAAAAACTTTGTTTTGGTCTGTTTCTTAAAAGGTGTTTTATAAAAAATGTATCTTTTTTTAAAGGGTACCTTAAGGAACTATTTTTAAAAATTATTTACAGTATCATTTTCAAACATACTTTTTCATAAACTACTTTTAAAAAGGATACTTTTTAAAAAAATATTTTTCGAACGGTTGTTTTTGAAAAAACAACTTCAACTTCATTCTTCAAAATTTACCTTTCAAAAAGGTACTTTTCTTAAAGGTCATTTTTTAAAAATATACCCTATAAGTTTTACAGACACTGTTAGTGAAAATTACTTTTTTAAAAAATGTACTTTTTTTAAAAAGGCAGTGTTCTTGAAACTAATTTTTCAAAACGATACTTGATAAAACTGTACTCTTTTCAAAGGTCCTTTTATAAGAGCTAATTTTCTAAATATTACATCGTTTTAATGTTCTTGATTTGAAGACTGTTTGCAACAGTCGCTTCTCAAAAATTCCTGCTTTTAACTTAAACTTTTGAAATGCCAGTTTCTTATAGTTAATTAAAAATTCGTTAAGTTCTCCATTTTCTTCAGCTAAATATTAATAATCCGGATATTGTAAAGATGGTCGGAACCCCACAAACATTGAAGTTAATGATCCACAGCAAATTACACAAGTATTATATTAAGAGTTTCCGTGGCTCAGGTTTTCGTATAAAAGAACGATTTCCTACACAGTTTGTTTTGTGCAATAAATATTAATGGAGCCATGATAAACTTAAGGAAAATTTACTCGTATATTGTATAACTTTATTTAAACAAAAGCAAAATTGGAGGGCACATTCCGGCTGCTAATATTTTAAAAATTTTAAACACACGAATTCGTGTGCCTTCGAAAAGGCAAAAATTAAAACTTACTTGGAAATATTTTTGCGTTGCTATGATCCGTTTTTTCATTATCCTGCCAATGATTGTTATTGTCTGTTGAATTTTAGTTTTACTGGGTAAAAGTTTACAATTTCAAGTAGGACAGCATTTTAATTCAAATTGCAGACCAAACAGTACCAACATGATGCGCATTAAATGCACATCACGTCCTTGTTTTTTCTCTGTTTTTTAATCCAGATAAAACGCAAATTCTGAGCGTTATTTTTTTAAGAGAGTATTTATGGCTTTAATGAAAACAACTTCGTGTTGAGGATGAACTGTTTTTTTGTAGTAAAGTAAATTAGGCCATATAAATTTAAAGCACAATTTAAAAGCTATTAGCATTTTGATAAAATATAAGAGAACAAAAAGGTACAGTAGAAACTCGCTAAAGCTAAGATCCACTAGAATTATGTACAAGGAAAAGTTAAGAGGGCACGCCCGGGGACTCTAGAAACATAAATGCTGCCTAACTTGTTTGACAAACTTGGAATTGTTTATAGTGCTATTGTTCTTATTTATACAGATACTCAAATGTTGTGTATTGAAAGGCCAATTCTCTGATAATGTCAAATGCTAATTGATAATGACATGCGATTTCCGAAGCTCCCAGATGTGTACCCTTTAATGGTACAACAGGCGGGATATACGCCGATCAAATGGAATGAGCACAATGCAAAATTCTCTGGCATATAAGTTGCAACGCTTTTTGAACTACGATCGGACATCGTATCGGATAAAAGGCTATAACAGAAAAATTAACTGATTACTTCATCTTCGTTAGCAAACACCATATAAAAGTAATATGTACTCGTATGTACATACATATATCCTCTAATTCAATTCAAATTCAACAAGTCAAGCAACCCCAAAAATAAACTACTTCACTCTTTCGAGACTGTACTGTAGTTTATAAAGCACTTTTAAGAATATAGACTGGGATTTTTGTTTTAAATACGCAATTTATTTTGTTGACTCGTTGTAGCACAATTTTTTTGATATCGCTTAGTTTGAAAATATCGTTTAGTTTGAGGAAGCAACAACCTTTAATGGACCTAAAACTCTTCTTAATCTTCAAAGACGCTTCAAGAATGTTATACATCAGTTGGCGAGTATTGAAGTGCGATACAGTGGACAGTTGATTACTATTGCATATATTTCCTCTATATTCGTTTTCATCAAATTCCAAAGATTGTTGTCAGTTTTCGTTTCCAATTTCAGATTAGGTATTTTCTTAACCAAGTTTCCTATAAGGTATTGAGGTCTGTCGATCGACCGTTCGAGTAAAATTTTCTGTATTCCTTTCCAAGCAATTCATGTGTAATGCATCAACAGGATCAAAAATATAATGTTCCAGATTAACATAACGGCCTAGCGGAGTTCTGTCATTAGGCAAAATTCCTGAACTTAAGGTCTGCAAGAAGAAGTGTTTGTGCATTTCGGCGCTGTAAGGATATTGTTTTATTGTCTACTATTTCAAATTCAACCTTATTGCAGCTACAATATATCACTTAATCCGCCAACTATTGAAAAAAATACTGATCATTGTGGCACCCTCAAAACATTGTGGCAACTCTTTACCGGTCAATTGCCATTAAATTACAACATTCAATAATGTATTTGTTATTGCACAAATACATACATTGTTTTTCTTTAAAAACTTTATTGTAAAAATAAAAAATATTCAATGAATATGAAAACTTATGCCACACTTAAAATTGAAGAGCGTTCTATTTGCCATTTTCTGGCAGTCTGTTTGTCTCTTAGATACAATTTCATTGTTTTATTCTATTATAGAAACTAAATACATGTTTGCATCCTTCGTGAACATTTTCTAAAAAAAAATTTAAATTATGTACCAGAAATAATTGGGCTCCTCATTGTGTTCTAACAATATACATACATACATATTTAATTTCACTCTCAGCTGCATGTAGTATGTGTTTTTCATAAGGTTTATACACTGAAAAAATGTTTTTTATCACAAATGAATCAACAAAAGATGGCACAGTTTTACTAGAATTCTTTGCAAATAATATTGAAACGATCATAATCGTTTATGAAAATATATTTGTAGTTTTTTTTAGTTGTTTTCCGGACAAATGTTACCAAAAACAGCCTGCGGATAGTATGAATCGGCCTATCAGCAGTGACATTTTAGACTAGATTCTTGTTTCCATTCATCACAGCAATGGCCGACAAAAATATTGAAAAAACTGTAAATTTTTCCAATATTTTTAAGTTTGTGAAATACAAAAACTTAAACTTAAATTATATTAAGTGAATTTTTGTTTAATATTATAAATTTAGACACATCTTTTGTTCAACATATATATATGGGCATTTCCTCGGCCAAAAAGTCTGCTTATTTTACGATACTGTTACGAAGAACTTATTTAGATTTTATGCAATTTATCAATTTAGTGGCCATCTCATGCACTAATATGAATAGCAGACCGTCAAGTTGCAGGATCGCAATTTATTTTATCCGAACAAGATGTTATTGCATGTTTTTTGTAAGGCCTGGTATCGCAAAAGGCTTGCAGTTCAGGCTTCACACAGCAAAGTGTTTTAATTGATTTTAATAGTATTTATTTTCTACTTTTAAAAATAACTTATTAAACGCTACTAGTCGTTATTTCAAGCAATCGTTAAAGAAATGATGTCACGTACAAAATGTTACGTAACGACGCCGATACTGGCTTTTCAATAAAACCAACGTTTTTCCATTTTATACTTTTAAAAAAAATTTGATTGAAGGTTACTAATTATGATTTAGTTAAATCATTAAGAAAATAAGGTTACGTTAAACATGTCACGCAACGACTCAGAATATGGCGTTCAAAAGAACCAACGATTTTTCAATCAAAACAAAGACATTTTATAAGCAAAATGGTTAAGTAAATTTTCTCAAAAACTGTGTGATGTCTTACCCTTTTTTTTCGAATGAATATTTTTGTTTGCCATTTTCTTTGGTCCAGAATTCCACTTGATTTCTATGACATTTATCCTAAAATCGGCCAGAAAGTATTATTCTTTTCTTGTTTTATGTGCTTCGGAAACCATAAATTTAACTGTTGGAAAGTTTTATGTTATAAAAACTAGACTGTTCAGATATTCTTATCATTAAGGCAACAGCGCAAACTAAACCCATAAAATCTCTTTTATCTTAGTAATTGCGAATTATTTATGCAGATGTAATAAATAATATTGTCATTTACTTTGTCTTGTTAAGTCACCGTTTCAGCGTCATTTACATGTGTATGTATGTGTGTATGTACAGATATATATACATATATATTTGCTTTTGCGATAAAACGTTTTATAAATATTTTTTGTATGTTATTTAATTTGAAATAAATCTATTATTTTTATGTACACATGTACAAAAATACTTGTACATACACTCACATGCTTTTCAATAGAAATGAATGTTTGAATAAGCAGCAGTAACAGTTTTTACTTTTTGGATCGAAAATAAATTACAATTTGATGACATTTCGAGAGCAAGAAAAATATATGAATTTAATTCGTTTTTGATGGAATAAAATTGAAGAAAAGGGTTAAACATTTTTTGAACCGTTTAAAAAGTAGTTATAATTATAGCAATGAAAAAGGAACACGTTTTCACAGAGCAATCCATTTTGCCCATTAATCCATTCCATTACATTATTGCGTTTTTTAACAAAAAGAGTTTGCCATTGTCAATCGGCGCAGAGACAGTGTGACGCACGATATTATGGAGGCGAACCGCATGTTCCATCAGTTGGTTGATTTTTGATGTGGGGGTGGATATCGGAAAAGCGCTTTTGTGATGATAAAATATTCTTCCGATTAAATGAAATTTTTCAAACCTTTAGTTTGACAAGTGTCTTATCACAGAAATCGTTTCTTTCAAATATTCAGTTGTTTATAAAGGAAGCTTTATTATATACCCTGAAAAGCAGAGTACACCAGTTTGATATACATACGCTAAGGCAAACCCTTCTGCTCGGTGGGATCCACAACAACCAGCAATTTATTGTTCATGCAGTTACACCTCTTCCACCGGGCTGACATCATGCCGTGTGCGGCCATTTTGCCTGAACCTTCTCTCTGGAGATAATTTTTCGGCCAAGTCTGGGGCTCTCATCCAAATAAATTATAACACTTGGAAGTCTGGGTACTTTGGCTTCAACAAGTCCATAATAAACAATAGATTGTTCAGACGATACCAAAACAACATGGCGGTCACAGGCTGCCACCATAGACATGAATACGTATATATGTGTACGTGTGCCAAGTTAAACCCTCTTTATCATAGTAAAATTTACTAAACGAACGAACAGAATAAAATTAAAATTCTGGTTTTCATGGCATATTTCCGCCTTTTTAAGGGGGTTATTACAAAAAAAATGATGGCTGTTTTAAATCAGGTTCTCTTTCAAAGAATTGTTCAGCTTTAGTTTCTGTTCATCTTGCACTACAATGAAATTTTTCGCAAGACCTGCTGATATGACATCATAAAAATGTCAAGGAATATTTTTTAGGAAATAAATTTTTTCCTCGTTTGAGTATTTTCTGTCAGTCCTGTTATCATTATTTCCTCATTTCCCTGCCTCGTATTGTCTGCAATGTTTTATAGTATGTGTGTGTTTTATGGCCGGTACATGTGTGTGTGTATCGGTACAAACCATCCTGTTTCAATTGATTTTATTACGATTTTTGTTTGGTTTATTTTACTCTATTTTCCAATAAATCTGTCAATCCTCATTCTGGTGACAGTCGAAATTAAAACTTGGCAAACAAATGTCGACAATTTAAAATCATTCTCTTTTCTTTTTTTGTTTTTAATGTAATAAAATAAAGTAATAAATTTGCATTTTTGTTAAGCGGTTTTGTTTTCCTTTCCCTTTTTTTGATTGTTTTTTTATGTTTGTTTTCGTCAGTGCGATGAAACAATAGTTTTGTTTTTATTTATTTATTCATTTTTGGTGGTTTCCATATTTTCTTTCAGATCAAGCATTAAACTTTTTGACAGATACATACATTCATATGTATTTCTTTTCTGGTTTTCATTTGCAGATAACAATTTTGTATGGTGGCATATTTATAACCGGCTTTTTGGGCAACGTCTTGGTTTGCGTCGTGATTGTCAAACACACAGCCATGCACACGGCAACAAACTATTATCTTTTCAATCTGGCTGTTTCAGATCTTATTTATCTAATTTTTGGTGAGTAGGATGCATTATTTTAATTTTTCATATATTTTTAATTAAAAACAAAAGAAAACAAAACAAATTATTACAAACAATAAAATTTCAAAGTGGTTGTCAGAAATGTTTGTCAACATTAAGACAATTTGCGTCAGTTTACTTTTGACAAATTTCCTTATTGTGATACGAATAGTTCTCACGTTATCGTCTTCGGCAGTAACGCACAAAAAAAATTTTAACTACTTTATCTACAAAAATTACAATTAAATATAAAGTATTGAAATCTTGAAATTTTCCTAAATCGAATACAATTTCCTTTCGTTTATTATATTATCTTTCAAAATGTTTAAATCTTTGAAATGGAATTAGACTTTAACCGGTTTCTGCAAAACAAAAACACGTGATAATATTTTTTTTTTTAAACAAAACAAACGTTAAGAAAAACAATCTATTTCTTACTGCTTCCTGCTGCTTTAAGCCTTAGAGAGCTGTTTAAGGATAAAATGAAAAGAGAAACGTGTGTGATGAAAGTAAAAACACGCACTTGGCACTATTGTGCAGAATACCCTCGTCTGCAGAGATTTCCTTCTTCAATGAAATTTACAATAAATTCAGCAGACTCCTCGAATAAACTGAATTTCCAGGGCGCCATGAGTGATTTTAAGGAGAAAAAGTCAAAGAAAAGTTAAATTAGTTAAACTCAATAACTTGTTAGTTCTTCCAAATTTCTGGGTAATCTTCCGATTTTCGTAACAGATATTTTATTTCTTGCGGTAAGATTTTCCCAAACAATTTATATAGAATTCTGTAGCAGCTGCTGACACTTCGTAGGGCTGGCCATTATTGCTTTATGTCGGTACGTTTAGCAAAATGCGAGCGCTAAAACGTTCTTTAAAGATTTTTCATTGCAACAACTTGCAGGTAAGTAAAAATTTTGTCATTCTTAGAAACTGTCCCCCAAAGTCGAACGTTAACGTTTGTCAACATTTTGAGCAACAGAAAACTTATTAAAGTCAAAGTGGCTGATCGTACTGCACCATAACGGAATCAATCACTGATGTGAACTGTAGATGATTATGATAAAATGAGGCTAAGAAATAGTCTTAAAATCAGTTTTTGCCCTTAATAAGACTGGCTAACGTTAATGTTCGATGTCGTGGGACAGGTGATTGTTGAGTGGCAATACCACTTGCAATTACCGAACGCTTGCCAAAGTTAAAGAAACTCTTAAAATATTAACTGTTACTTTATTAATTATTTAATAACAATAAATATTTTACGCATATATTTGTGTTCAAAATTAGTTCCGCCCAAAACTTTTTTTTTCCAATTCAATTTAATTTAACTGTGATTCACTCAGTAGAAACTTTAGTAGTACGAAGTCTGGCGTATGAAACTTTGTTCCCAGTATCCCTATAATTATTGTTCATTTGTTGAAATAACGAAATTGAAATAGCGTTTTATACGTCCAATAAAGTTATATCTTTAACGCTAAGCCCAGAGTTACCAGTTGCGGGATGAGTTTGGCGTTTTTCCATTGCAGATTAGATTTCAGTCCACAACTCTGCTGCATGACCGGAAAGCGGTTTGTGAAATTTCCTTCGAAGGCGCTAAAGGAAATACAACAGCAATAATAAACGGCCTGTCAAATACAACAAATTAAAAATTAAAATAAAATAAAGTAGTAAATTTGCTTTTGGCAATTTTTTCTCTCTCTCTATTACTTAATCTGCTTTGATGCCTTCAAGAGCAATAAATATTTTCATCATAGAATTCTGTTTGATATTATCTAACTTTTAATAAAAGCTTTATATTTGCCATGAAATTTATTGTTCTATTTAAAAGAACAAGATATTTATTTAAATACACATTTACGTACATAAATACATACAATATGTACATATTTATTTATTTTTCATTTCACTTAACGAAGGCAAATGGCTGCAGAAGCAAAAAGCAAAAGCAAACTTCTTTTGTACAGCTCTTAAATGAGGATTATAATGAGATTATAATCGTTTGTTAAAATGACTTTAATAAAATTATTCTTTACAACATGATTTTTGTCTTTATTGTGCGAACTTCTTGTCAAGAAACTATTTTGAACAAATAAGGAAATTTCCTTACAGGAATTTTCATTATAAGAAAAGGCTAAGAAAAGCTTTTTCAAAACCCTTGCCAGGAAACTGCTATAGAAATGTTTATTATAAATTGCCAAACTTATTTAATTAGTCTCTTGCTGTGTCAAATTGAAACATAAGAAATAATTGGCGTTAAAAGTTAATTTGTTGGTTTGAAAAGCGAATAAATTAAATGGAATGGAACTTTTTCAGATATTCTTTCAACACATCTGAGACAATTCTTTAGTTGGGTTCGTCGCACTAGACAAGAATTAGTCTAAATTTTCATTCAGCCATGTCGCGTTTAGTCGTTCGCCTTCAACGGCTGGGTCAGTTGGATTAGTCCATACAATCGTATTTTAATTCCAATTAACTTTATTTAATTACAGGTCTGCCAACGGAAGTGTTCGCGTATTGGCATCAGTACCCGTATTTATTTGGTCTGCCGTTTTGCAAAGCAAGAGCGTATATATCAGAAGCGTAAGTAATAAAGAAATATACAGTATATGAAAAGCGCGATCGAAGCTCCGTGTTCAGCCAATTGGATTTTGAACCAAGTTGTATTAATTCAAAAAAGTTAAACTTCATCCAGAAGACTTTGTTCAAGCCAAATTGATGGCAAATATTCATGAATCTTTCGGAAAAAAATCGATCTCTAGAACTGTTGACATTACACGGAAACTAAGACATTGAAAAATAATCACTCTCAATTTTACCTGTTTGAAGGTGCGTTGCCTTAAAAACAATTATTTTAAGGTTTGTAAAACTTGCTCATCGTCAAAATACTTAAATACTCGATTTCCACATTTTGTCATGCAGCTGACAATAGAATAGAATCATGGAGGAAATGCTAGGCTTTTGTGATTCTATACTATTGCGCTGGCAGTTCTTCTCAATTACGCGTCAATTGCTGTTGCCTGATAAACTCAATTGACAGGTTACCACTTCAAGCTTGTTGCGTAATTAGGATGTAGGTTGGAGCAGTGTTTTGTTGTTTGTTTTGTTTTTAATTAAGAGTCTCAACAGCTTTAAAACCTCTTCTTCCAGCTCCACCTACGTATCAGTCCTAACAATTGTAGCGTTTTCAGTGGAACGGTATTTGGCAATTTGCCATCCTCTGCATAAATATGCCTTGAGTGGGTTCAAAAGAGCACTGCGCATAATCGCTTTACTGTGGGTGGTCAGTTTCATTGGTGCCATACCGTTTGTCATATGGACAAAAATAAACTACTGGGACTATCCGCCAGGCAAGTTAACCAAAAAGTATATTTATTTATTCCTAATCGCTAATTTGCCTTAAACAATTTACTTTCAGATCAATCACAAATAACAGAATCAGGTTTTTGTGGCACCGTTACGCCTACAAATATACCCCTATTTGAGGTCTCTTCTTTGGTGTTCTTTTTTATACCCATGTTTCTAATATTTTACTTCTATGGCCGCATGGGCGCAAAAATATACTCACGAACTACACAAAAACTGGGTAAGTTTTCGACTAAAGTTTTTAGCTCGTGTGCATCAAGTTAATTTTCTTATACAAACCCATATGTGCACTTGTGATTGAATTGTTGTCATTTTCACAAACGTGTGTGATTTTGTTCTTGTTGTTATTGTTATTGCAGGTGTCCAAAAAGGCTCGATGCACAGAGAGTCAAGACATCAACAGTCACGTAAGGCCGTTATTAGAATGTTGGGTGAGTAGTTTTGCTCATTTTGCAATACAGCCAAATGTATGTATTTATTGCCAGTAGGGCAAATGTAAAAACTTCAAAAGTGTTTCAACCTTTTTCCAAAAACACATCCCAAACCTATTTAAAAGAACATCAAGGCAGTATGAGGGCTTATTGGAGAGAATTTAAAAAGCAATAGATTCAATTTTCTGGTTTGACACGAGTAGAAGACAGACACATATTTTTAAAGACAATTTTCTTAAAATATCATAGAATTTAACTAATAGCCTGCGCCACAGTGCCGAACGTTAGCGTTCCCCAACAGTGACTAATTACAAGTTAATTATCTGACTTAATCGGGATATGTGGAATATTGTGAATAAGAGCGGCAAAATAAAATTTATAAAACTGTATTTTGCTCTGCAAAATGTTGGCCAGCGTTAACGTTCGATATCGTGGGACAGACACTAATTAATTATTTAAAAGAAGTTCAAAGAATGCAATCGAAGTCTCAATTGATTTTTTTTCTGTTTCTTGCAAATCAAAATCTCTCAATATATTAAATTTTACGGGGGGGGGGGGGATTTCTAAATGCACAAGGCATTTTAACAGAGGCGTCTATCATCTTTGGCAGATGATAACGGCCACATTATAGAGCATATATCTGTCGAATCGGCTTTAGTTTATTAACACACTTTGCCCAACTACCGTGAACGTGCAACTGATACAGTTTTTTTTTTTATAAAAATGAGTTTATTGTTCAGAAACATGCGCCCAATTTACTCGTGCAATCATTGCCACGACAATTCTCTATCTTATTTTTTTCTTAAACAATAAAATACCTGAACGACAATGAAATCCAGGAGCTGCCGAAAACCAGTCCATCGTCCGTGAGAGTGTAATGGATATCTTCAGCGATGTAGCTCATTTCCGGCTGGATGTGCTTACCAACAGTCCAAACTAGAGAATTTAAAACGAAACCAATTCACATGGAATGCAAAGACGCCCCACTTGGTGTGAGTTTTGGCCTGCTGGTATCATCCATACATATTTCTAACTCATCACCAATGAGTTAGGGACCTTATGGTGTCGATATGATGGCGCTACATGCCACTCAGCTTATGCCACCTTGCAGACATATTTATCTCACGTTTAGCTGACTTTAAACAGCCATCAAGGCTGGTATAAAGTGACTCTGGTAGACTTTTTCTTTGGCTTTTGGTCATACTGATGGAAAATCTAGTATCCCACAGCGAAGCCTCATCTGACCTTTGTATAATATTGCATTCCATCCATAACGTCATTTGAAGTGAAGGAACATTTTCGATAAAGGGCTTCTTTTTCTTCATTTGATTAGGTTTTGTTCTATATCACAAGTTTATAAAGATTATTAAATTTTTGTTGATATTTTAAAAATATTTTCTCTATGCTTTAAATTATGTCAATTTTATTATAACACCTTTAAATATGCAACGCTTTTTAAATGAATGAAGCTACGCCAATACGCTTACTGGCTCCTTAAATAGGTAATTTAAGTGGCTAATAGATTTCAAAAGAATATACTTATGCAAGTATATAGTATATATTTCAATAACGGTGAAAACCCGCACCATTTTCAAGCCATAAAATATTTGGACGCCATAATAATTCGTGAAATGATTGTCAGGATGTCATCAAAGACATGTGTCACATAAATAAAAGGAACTCAACATGTAAAATTTAAAAGAAAAAGAAAATTACCAGCAAACCGATAATCACAACAACTTTGACAACCAAAATAACAAAAACAATGCCATCAATTTTGCTTAAGGAGGGTGAAAGTTAAAAATCATATAGAGACACAGCAAGACAGTAGTTTTTGTGAAAAAAATCTCATAAATCATAAAAAGAGATTAGGAAAACTGTGCAAAGTAGGAGAGTAAAGATTGATACTTTGAGGAAAAATCAAACAATGAGAAAATAAAATTTATATAAAATTTGTCAGACCATTGAATGCTTTAAAATTGTGCTCAGCAATTGAAAATTCTTTTTTATTCGTCTCATTGTAATTTTCACTATTTCACATTTGCGTTAAAAATAATTTTTTAGTCGAAAGACATTTATTCAAAGAATTTGTATTCATTTGAGCAATTTTTATTCAAAATTTGCTCTAGATAAAATGCTTTTTTTAATCAATAGATTAATTTTTACTCTAGTTCGCTTTCAGCCAAAGTATCCACTGAAAATTTATCGACCTAAAATAAGTTTTATGGATTAATACAGCAAAAAAGACTTAACGAATTTTACTATCAATAACACTTTTGTTATATTGATTAAGAAACCCCACCAGTTAAAAGTTTACTTATATTAATTACCTAATGGTTTGTCTTCTATAATTTATATTCAAAAAATAAACAAACAAAATTCGCATAATATGTAGTTCGAATAAATTCTTTTGTAATAAATATTGTTCGATTTATCCTAAAGAATTTAATTATTTAGCACGTTTTACTCAATCGTATTAAGAATAGCTGCTAAATTATTACTGACTATGATGGTTAACCTGACGTGCTGCACAATTTTTTATTGCAACTCATATTGTTTTCGTTGATTTATTCGAATATTTATTTTCGCCTTAAGTAACGGGTTCCAAAAATGTTTGCCCATTCAATTTGGTAAAGTTTTTCTTCAATTCATTAAGAGACATTTAGTTTTTTTCTAAAGAAAACAGAAATATTGTGGAAAAACATTCTTCTTCTATTCCAATAATTTCTAACTGATTTAAATTATTCCACTAATGAATCGGATATATACTCGCAGATACTAGTACATAAAATGTGACAATTTCCTGTGAAACAAATGAAAAGCTTGTATTTAATTTCTCATATAATTTTAACAGCTGAATACAATTGCATTTTTTCCATTCGTGGCTACAGGCCTCTATTACATTTTGTCATCATTACTTGAATGTTGCACTTCCATTCATTGTCCATCATGACAATTTCTTATTAACCTAAAAGCAAGCGTCAGCGTCAAGTTATCGGTAAGATAATTGTCGAACCTGAAAACAACATTCTTACTTCTTGTTAAACATTCTAAGAAATTTATTTACAACTTGTAACTGTCAGATTGTATCCGGCCCTTAAGTTAGAATAATGCAAATTGTTAAAAGTCAGTCTAGCGCTTAACTGTTACGAAAAAACTAACTTTAAATTATACCTTGAGTTGGATAACTTGTGGGAAGTTTTCACACCGCGCAACTAAGCAACCTTCTACCAGCCGTTAATGTTCTTGTGTTAACAACGCCATGCTGGGCAAAGTTTTCACCGAAGTTACAAAATACAGCGCTGTATAACAACATGTTTTTATTTGAATAAGTTTTTCGTTTGCATCTACAATTGAATAATTTTTGTATTTCATGCAAGGAGAATATCTCCTGATAATTGAAAAATTCATTTAATATTCAACAAACATTTCGACTGCGGCGAACAACTTTGCCTTAATAAGTTTTATAATTTTTGAGGTTGAGTAGTACTTTATTTTATTCAGCACAGCTTATTTTTTTTTCTATGATTTATCAAAAAGTTAAACTCTCACCCGCATGTTTAATACTATTAACTTCTGTCTTAGTATTAAATACACAATTTTAGTACTCATTTGTTAAAAAGTATATTCAATACGAGAGCTGTTTGATAAATCGGTGAGTTTATGGATAAAATGAAATTTTTTTTCCACAAAAAATTATTTTATTGCTCAACACAGTCTTCTTTTCGCCCGATACGAATACATGTACTGCAGAGTCTGTCTAGTTTTTTGTATATCTTAAGCGGCCTGGAGACGTTGAAATAGTGCATCTGCTTTAGTCTCATATTCTTGTCACTCAAAGGAGGCGTACAAACACGCCGCTCATCATTTGCGTTTTCAGTTCACACCGTTCGTGTCCACATGACGGCAAACACCAATAAAATGAAGTAATTTTTTTCGAACAACCGTCAACAAAAAAATTCTAAAAGACGACCACTTCGTAAGATCCAAATCTTTGCCTCAAATTTGTAAACTGCAAATAGTCGCAAGGACGGCACAAAATTTGCATCTGGGGATTATTCTCATTCCAATAGAATATTTTTCCGGTAGATAGATTTTACTCCACTAAACTCGACGGCACAACCTAATAGTAGACAGCTGTGAAGGGACTCAATATGTTGGATTGCAAGTAGCGGCTCATGGAGTTCTCAAACTGGCCCTCGTATGTAATATGTGGATGGGGAGAGATATGAGTTTGAATGAATAGAAAAATTACATTTCAAACAGACAATAACAACACGTTGCAATCAGAATGTGTTTTATATTCATAAATAGTTGAGTTTCTTATGATATGATTACTGGGTACTAAAAACAAACCTACAACGTAATAATTTATGCTCGAATCATGGTACATTTCTATGGCTGTTCCAGACGAGCAATTTTATTCAAACGTTACACAATGAATTTCAATTTATTGATGTGAATGAAAGAAAAACAACTTGAAGTGTTGAGGACTACTAAATTTGTTTAAGGAAAATTTAGCGGAAACAAATATCAATATGTATGCAAATTGCAATTATTCATGTCTGGTGTGTTTGAACTAAATATAACATCTCTGTTTCGATTAATTACGACTTGATATTGTGTCAGCTGATGGTGGAAGAAAAGTTCATACATACATATGTATGTATTTGGAAAAGTAAAGTAAGAGTTTTTTTTGTGGTTTTAGTAAAATATATATCGTCTCTTAAAATCGAAAACGCCGTAACAACCAAAAGTTCAAAATAGACTAGATTTAATTTGCGATTGAAATCATTTCTTACGTATTCCACTACTAATATGGATATAAATCTGGTTATCGCTCTGGTCTGCTTTATGAACGCGAATGTCTCTGTTGTAATTTCATCTGGAAATTGTATAGTTTTTGTTAGTCAGCCAGTCGTTCTTATCTGTTGTTGAAAATAACAATGAACTAAAAGGAGAAATATTTATACAGACATTTATTTTTCAGGCACAAATACTGTAAATTAAGATTATTTAGATGCGAATATTTGTTAAAAACCAAATATTTATTCAAGTTAATACATCGTACGTGTATTATCGCGCATTTGTTGCGAATGTGGTACTTCAATGATAAACATTATGACCAACTTTAAAAAAACCAGAAAAGCAGCGACCATATTGTGTTATATGAAAGGCGAAAATACAACAACTTATTTCTTCCTTTTGTACAATTTGTTATCTATTCATTTATTCGCATTTATCTCAATTAAGATTACAATAAACTAATGGCTATGGGTTTGAGGCTTTGGAAAATTTAAAAAAAAAAAAAACCTTAACAACCGAGTCCCCAACCAAACAGTGAAAAAAGTTTAAGATTACAACACCCAAATCAACTATTAGTTTAAATTTATCAATAAATATGTGAACGGACTAAAGTAGACATGCCTCTGCATGCATTGAAAGTATTTATAGATTCTGGAAAAGTTTGGTCAACAAACTCATTTCACAAAAAAAAAAAAAAAAGACCTGTAACAGATTCCTAATAAAATTAGAATATTTTGAAAGCCAAAGATCTTATTACTATGAATTTTTATAATTTAAACTTCATTATATTATTGTATTAAAATGTATGTATATTGTTTAAATGAATTATTTATAGCGGCTGTTGTACTGACATTTTTCATCTGCTGGCTACCATTTCATTTGCAACGCTTGTGGACTGTTCATGGAAAGAAACATAAATACTACGAAGATGTCAACGAATGGCTGTTTAAAATAACTGGTTTCGCGTATTACGTCACCTGGTAAGTATTTAAATGATGACACTATTTATTTGGGGGCAACATATGTATGTGCTTTCAAACTCATATGTTTTATTTTGAAAGCCGAATTGTAGTCCTTAAGTTTTGGGGGGGACAAGGAGTTGTTTCACGGTCGTGGCTACACTCAGCAACAGCCAATCGGTGTACCACTTATGTTCTTTTCGTTTCTACAAAAAAGAAAGTGCCATTTTAAGCAAATAAAAACCGATTTATGTGCTTTTCTTCACTGCATGAGAATGGCTGATCTTATTATACGAAACTCTGAAGACAAAATTAGTTGTACTTTGAGTTGAAAGGCTCATAAATCCAAGTCGATTTGACTTTCTACATAAAGATACCCGTATCCATATCTAGACCTGAACTTTAGCAAGCTCTCTTAAATATGTATTAGAAGGTCGTTGTAGTGGCTCTGATTATTCTTATGAAAAATCCGTATTAGCACAAAGAAATTGTAAATATTTCATTAAAACTTTTCTCTTTCTTTTAAGCACAATTAATCCAATTTTATATAATGTAATGTCGCATCGTTATCGTGTCGCATTCAAAGATATTTTATGTGGTAAACGGCAGAATGTCTACTCCCACAACGGGTTTTCACGGGATCAGTCGAGTTTTCGCGAAACAACTGTTGCCACCAGCCTGTACAACAGCACGTACGATCGCATGCATTCGGTAAGTGGATTTGTTTACTGTTGGACATTCAAAACTAAGGGAAAAACATTCAAACTTAATCGATTCCTATTTCACGTAACTTTTATAACATTGCAGGTTCGAGTTCGCTCCATAAGAATTGCGAATAACATTAAAGATCGAAATTCAATCAACTCGAATAATATTCTGTGGAAAAAGTCGGACTTTAATATGCCAAAGGAAAAGGTAAGTTAAAAATTACTTTCGGCCAAAATACAAAAGTCATATTTAGCGTATTTAGAAATGTTTGACGTAACAAAGTTTTTATTGTGTTTTTGTAATTTTTTGTAATTACACCGAGTATTGCTCCTAATTTATCCACCACACTCGTAAGTTTCCTACTGATGCGATGATGGAGAGTTACTTTTAATGGTGTGTCTCCTTGCAAACTCTTAGATTTCAACAGAAGCAGTGATTTACAACAATTTGAATTAAATACTTAAACATATTCTGGGAATTCCCTTAAGAAATTATTTCACTTAAATCATTTTAGGAACAACATTTTATATACTATATACAAGGTGGCGCAAAAGTAATCCTCCTACCAGAAAATGCTATAAATTTTGCGATTGGCCCCTAATGTCAGTTCTGTTTTGACATTTGTCTAGTAAACACATGCGAAATACACGTTAATAAACAATGTTACGCTCCACTGCTGCAGAACGCGGAATATTGGTGACTATTTATTTGACCAATAATCGGTCTGTGACTTTGGCACAACGTGAATTTCGTCGCAGATTTCCTAGCCGTCCAACGCCTGCTGGTGAAACACTGCGACGTTTAGTCGCTCGCCTCGAAGAGACTGGCACAACACGAGATGCTGCCAGGCGTGGCAGACCCCGGAGTAGCCGTTCTGCAGAGAATATTGCTGCTGTAGCTGAGGATGTCATGGAAGCGCCGTCGACATCGACCAGACGACGTGCCACGCAAATGGGTGTCAGTCGACGGTCGTTACAACGAATTTTGGTACAAGATTTGAAGATGTTTCCGTACAAAGTCCAGATGGTGCATCAGCTGTTAGTTGCTGACCGCCAATCGCGTCTAACATACGCTCAAGCCATCCTTAATCACCACCAAGAGGAAGATGATTTTTCATCAAAAATAATCATGAGTGATGAGGCCCATTTCCATCTTAGCGGGTACGTAAATAAGCAAAATTTACGCTTCTGGGGCACTGAAAATCCGCGTGTAACCCACGAAGAGCCATTACACCCGCTCAAAGTCACTGTATGGTGTGCTGTTTTCGCTGGAGGAGTCATCGGACCTTTTTTCTTCGAAGACGTCGCGGGCCAAACGGTTACTGTGAATGGTGAGCGCTACAGAGCAATTATCAACGAGTTCTTTTTGCCGGAACTTGATGAATTGGGATTGGAAAACATGTGGTTCCAACAGGACGGTGCAACGGCACACACTGCACGTGCCACAACCGATATGCTGAAGGATGCATTTCCCGGGCGCCTAATCTCCCGTTTTTGGCGATTTGCACTGGCCAGCAAGATCGCCTGATCTGACCGCTCCAGACTTCTTTTTGTGGGGCTTTTTGACGTCGCAGGTTTATGTCAACAAGCCTCAGACTCTTGCAGCTCTTAAACACAATATCCGTCAAGAATGTGAGGACCTATCGCCGGAAGTTTTGGACAAAGTGATAGAAAATGCCATAAAAAGGGCTCAAATGACAATCAACTGTGGCGGCGGCCATTTACATGACATCATATTCTCGACTTGATGTAAAAAAAAATTAAAAGACCAAATAAAAATAATCCACAAGAAGAATCAAAGTTTTTCATTTTTTTTTAAATTACAGCCAAAAAACATCGGAAGGTTATTTTTGCGCCACCCTGTACGTACATAAATCAATAAATGTCCATATTTACTCATATACCCCGTGTGGACAAACCAACTGGAAATCTTTTGCAACCAAAAAAATTTATTTGCTTTTATTATTTTGCTTCTTAAAAGTTGAACAAGCAAAATTTATTTACTTTGTTAAAAAGTTTTCGCAACAAATTATTAAATGAAAAATAATTGCTGAAAAAAATTTCCGTTCGAAAAAAATTAAGGGCTTTAAATTTCTTTGAAGAATTTCACGCGGAAAAGTAGATAGAAAATTGATATAAACACAGACACCAAGTCGGCAAAAGCTGGCAAAAAGTTTGAAAAGGTTATATTAAATATTTATATAATTTGTATAATAATTAACACTGCAAAGAAAATAATAAAAAAAAACAGTATTATAAAGAGAAAAAATGACGAAGGCACAAGTTGTAATAACTTTAACAAAGTGCTGCAAACAGATTTTAGGTTAGAGACAGGCTGCTGATTGCGTTGAATTTAAAATGCAACAAGTTCGTGCCAGCGTCGGCATCAAATCGTCTCTATTGACATAAAACAGCTGACCGCAGCATTCGTTAATGTCATGAGGGCGCCCTTGACGAGACTTGTGCTGTCGTTGACATTCGTACTAAACTGAAAATATTATCTTTTACACAATGAAATAAATTCTTTCTCTATAATAGTCTATCAAATTAAAACTGCAAAGTTTCAGGCCTAACGATAAATAGTTCACTTATAGACAGCTGCAAAACACCCATAAAGCGGATATTTTTCAATTTGGTAATAAATATCATAATTCAGCTTCTTACTTCGTTTTTTTTGTCGTTTCTCAATTTAAGAAAATGCACTCGTTGTACGCGAGCTCAGCTCAGTGTAAACATGCACCGCTTTTACAATGATGCCCAATTTAATCTTGCAAGTCACTGCCAAACATTAGGCCACAAACCACGACAATATCCCCCTCGGCCATTTTTATTTTTAACAAACTTGCAATTCTATTCAAATAAAATTTGCAATTTCCTAAAAAATGGTACGAAAACAGCAAAAAAAAAAGAAAATTCTTTGCTCCAAACTGTTTCTTTTTGCCAAAGGACTCATTGTTTGTTTCAAGTTTCCCAACAAACGATCTGAAAACTGCCAATTTAACGCCTCGTCGCTTATTTAATATAATTTATTTTAATGTTTAATACAGAAACTCCCGTTCACTTAAAGGACATTCAACACAATTGGCCTGATTTTGTTTGTGATGGTACTTTTTGGTTGCTCAAATACATGCCATCGCAATTTTCCTACAACATAATTTTATTCGTTTAAATGAATTAAAACGACAAAGAAACCTGCACAAATAAATTTATGCTTTCTTTCAAATTTCAGTTTGCATAATTTAATTATTTTTTCCTTTCCCTCTTTTGCAGGACATGCCGGAAAATCACTCAACGAAATATGGTGGCACAAATGCCGTTGTTGTCTGTGTGGATAACGGTGTTAAGGGTCGCACACAAGTTTTCACTGAAAACGAAGCCCACGAATCGTTATTAAGCAAAAATAATGAGACCTGCATTTAGGCGAAACGTTGCGAGTGGAAGACTCATTCGCCACTTCCCTATTAACAACGAACAAAACTACAAAACCTGAGAAGACCTGACTTTTTTGTGTATTTATAAATGTTGAGATCTTCTCCAATTATGTATGTACGTATGTGTGTTTTTATATCTGTAGCTAACCCAGACGATATATCAAAGTTAAAAGGAATTTGTTTTTATGTGGAAACAAAAACAATATTACAGTCCAATTAAATACTTGCAACTCGTTTAGATTTATTAAAGGCACAATTTTATACTCCTACAATTGACTTGAGTTAATCGTTTCAGAGTTAAACAAGTGAAAAACAAAAAATATATGTAGATGATTTTTTGTATTTTCTAAATATGTTCAAGTCCACTATAATTTCATATTTGTAAATGGATTCCACTGTGGACACATGTACATTCATGCGACGGTTTTCCATGATAACTGTTTTGTTTACACAAATATTTTTCATTCTTTTAGATTATCTAACCCCACAAAAAGGAATTTTTTTATACTATATAATAATATAAAATAACCTCCGTTTGAAGCTTCAAAATAGTGGGCCCGTCTGCCCTAAAATTGTTGCAAATCGCACGAATTTCTGCACGAATTTTCTCGGGCTTGTTCACATATTCGTGAACTCCTTCGACTAGTCCTAAGCAAAATAAGTCTGGTGCTAACAACAAAAAAAAAAAAAAAGCAAACTGGCCAGGGCGTTCGAACAATCAATATTCCAATTTCCATAAGTTGTTCGCGTGTCCAAATAATTGAGCGCTGATTCAAATAATAAAACTCTATTATTCTGCTACTTTGTTCAGTTGTGAACGCCCCATTTTCCAGGTGTTATTTATATAACCTGAAAAAAATATATAATATGTGACTTTTGTATTAGCGCTTTTGATCGCCGAAGAGAGGAATGCATTTAAGGTGTTTACCCCGTTTTAAAATATGTGTTAGCGTGTGTTTGTGTTTGTACAAACTGCATTTTCAAATCTTTTTCGAATGCTCTTCCATTAAACTGTACCAGCAAACTGTTAAAACCTGAATCGAAATTAGTAATTTAATTTACAAAAAACTCATTTCAAGTATTCTAATAATTTGTGTTCTCTAATTTGTAAGCATTAAAGTCTAATAAAACTCACACATTATAAACAAAATGTTTAATATTTTAGACCCATCAAGCAGATCGCTAAAACGACTCGATTTTGATTTCATTGCATACTTATTTTATTGCGTTTGTTCATAAACACTTGCATACTTTAATGAGCACATTTAAATGATGTGCGAGTAATTCTAATATCTATTGTGTATTTTAAAAAATTGAGAAACTCCCAATATTGTTTACTGGCTACTTTATGTTGCACAATTCTTTGTGAACCACAATGACTAAGAACAGCAAGTGATACGTTAAAATAAGAAAATATATTGACCCGTAGACATGATATTTATACGTATGTATGTCTGTATGTATATGTAAGTGTTATGTTTTAAAACTCCTTAAAATCAGTATAAAAATATATTAATAACAAATTAAGGCGATTAATATGTCTGTATATAAGATGCAAGTAAAGCATTCATATAAAAATCATGTCTCATTTTATTAAAAATAAGTACTTTAATCTAATTTTGTTAAATGTTTCATAGATGTATGGTAAATAAAAGCTGATTTAAGATGAAACGATTTAATCAATGCAGTACAGATTTTTTATTTATATAGGATTTTTTTTTCTGTATTTAACGTTGAAATAACGTTTTTGCAGACATTGAATCTTCTTCAAATCAAATAGCATCCCCTTAAGTCTGACGTTTTTCCTCAACGGTGTCTACGGCAACCACAAGAGAGAGAGAGAGAGAGAAATAGTTTCTTTTAGTAGCCGTAAAAGAGTTTAAAATGGTTTATACTCTTCTCTTAATAAATAAAAACATGTGCCCACAATAGGTAAGTTCGGGTTCGGGCACCATAAACTGTTTCCCAAATGTTGTACGCCAGAACCTTAAATTGTTTAAAGTTTAGGGCGGAAGAATATGCAGAATTTTGTTTTAAATATGTTATTTTTATCCCGCCACATGGCCCTAACAGGTCTCATCCACAAATATAAAGGAATATGTTTGCTCACGTCCCGTTCCCAAAAAGAAAATTTCAATTGAAGCGAAAACTGTCGGTCAATATCAATTTTTAATTTTTGTTAAAGAACATAAAACCAATCTATTAGACAGTATTTTACGATCACATTTATATATATATATATATACAATAATATACATATATTTATATATAAAAAATAATAAAATAAAGATTAAATAAACACGTCCACATATCCGCATAAATAAATCGACCACGAAAACAATTTGCAAATATAAGAAAAGAGGGTTGCTTTTAAACGTCATGTCTCCTTGGCGGTTTAGTACAACAATCCAGTAAAAAACATTTATTCTCATATTGCAACTTAAACACACATTTTGCGGCCCAACCTACATGAAGCGAGAAGTGGCCTTTCGAATTTATCCGCTCAAAAACTTCTCATTTAGTACGAGAGAGACAAATACAGTTTTCGTGTGTTATTAAGTTTGCTGAAGTTTTAGAAACAACACTCGAACGGACCTATTTTCGATATTCACAACTACTAACAGCATTTCCTAAACTTAAAGGATGAAATTATAGACATATGGAAAATTTTAATTTTTCAATATGTTAAATTTATTTTCTTCATTTACAACTTAAAAGCAAACGTTTTAACGCAAACATGGGGTAAATCAGGCTTAAAAACCTGCTCCCCTGAATCGTCAACGTAGTCCTTATAGTATTTAGTATTGATGCACTGAGCGCCCATGCGTTCAAACAATTTGGCTGAATAAAAACTAGTACAATCTGCCGACATCATTTCATAGTTTAAACTTTTTGCCACTTTCAGAACTTCCTCGACCAAACGACAGCCAATATTTTGACCACGCATATCCCTAGTCACACCCATGACATGAACGTGCAAGACTCTTGCGACATTAAAGCGCTTAAAAATATTGGCTTCCTGCTCGACACAGGCTAGAAAGTGTAAAGTACGGCCCCACTTGGTGGCTCCCAACTTGGCAGCCTCTTCAAAGAGATGTTCAGCTTCGTCCGATTCTTTGGGCCCCGACAAAAGGACACCAACTATTTTGCCTTCTGACGTGGCTTTGGTCTTTTGAATCGCCATAACACAAGTGCCATGCGCTATATTTGACATGTTGAATTCCTCATCTTCTTTATCCTGCTGCTGGGGTTCAAGGCCGGCCGTAAGAGGTTCTTCTAAATAATAGTGCACATGCAAGAAATCCAACACCTTCTGGCGTTCGTTGGTTTGAATAACGTGCAACACAATATCATTTGCTGGCGTTGAAGACGAAGACGTCATGCTTTTCAATTTGATCAGCTGTTTCACCAAAACAGTTGAAACTTAAATTTCTTTTAAGTTTCTGAATAGAACAGCAAAGAAAAATCGTATATGTTGCTCTCGTACGGCGCTCTATGCTACTGATGGGCGCTCGTATTTTCCCTTAAGAAATATTTTACTAAACATGTAAACAAATTGCTTGGTTGGAAACCTAAAGACAAACGAGAGCATAATATTTTGTTTAAGAGAGCAAACAGTTTAAAAATAACTTCAGGTCAGGCAAAACCAGTTCCATGCTAACTTTTTTTTTTTTTTGTTATCGGCAAAGAGTGCTTTTCATATTTGTAATCATCGAAGCTTTTTTTTTAACAGAATAAGACTTGGAGATATACTTTTCCCCAAAAGTATTTAAGATTCTTTTATTTGCCAGCTCTAGTATCCGTATTATATACACATGTATGTTTGTCTGAAACTCATTTACTAATAAAAAAAAAAAACACTAAATTCATATGGGCATATACATACATACATACATACACACGAAAGTATATGGCACATATTTATTTCTATGCGAATTAAACTGCTCATCAATAATAATATATACGAGTACAAATTTAATCAATATTTACTGTCCATTGTATAGACACACACAACACACAAACACACACACACACATCCACAACACACACGCACACACACACACATGTAAGTAGGCGCAAGAGGCGAGACTCTCAGTTTATTGAAATAATGAGCAACGAATTGTTACGTTTTCGTAGTTGCCAGATGATTAATTGTCCATAACAAAATCGGCATCAGCGACGATAATCGATAAACCAGTTAAATATTTTATTATTTATTTATTAGTCTATAACTGGCCAAGTAAATTTACAGGTTGCAACTGGACAGAATAGGCGGAGTAACGAAGACCAACATACTCTTCTTCTTCTTCTTCTCTTGGCGCTACAGTCCGTGGTGAACCTGGGCCTCAACCAACAAAGTTATTCTTTGTTGTTGTGTCGTAACTAGTGTGTTTTTACACGGTAGGGAAGTTACCCCCACGCACAACCCCCGAAACCTGGAGGACCGGGTCCTGGTTTAGACCCCTGGACAGAGGGGATTCGCTGCACACTTTGGTTCACCTCTAAGCGGGTGCTGTAGGGGCTATCCAGGGGCGCCACGGGGAGGCAGTATGTCAGCTTGACCAGTCCATTTTCAGGGATCGCTGCTGGCTTCTCGCCAGGTTGAGAGCAATCAACAACTTTGCCCTGAGTGCACTGGCCCATTCCCCCTTATACTCTTATACACCCTTATTCTGCGTTTCGATTACGTTCCCGCATTCAGTTACGCTCGAATCGAAAAAAGGTATTCTGACAAAAAACTGAATCGAAAGAAAAAGAAGAAGAAAGAGCAGGGTATGTTTAAATTAACTTCTTTGCTGTGCAACGTGTGAAATAGAAACAGTAAAAATAAACAAATTTAAAAAAGTCAAATTCAGTGCACAATAAAGTAATAAATAAAATTAATAAACAAATAAAAACTAATGATTGTGAGAACAATAATTAAATAAAGCATCGGTTAAGAAGAGAAAAGAAACAAAGTGCCGGAACATACATAAAAATGTCAGTGTGAAGAATCCTGCCGCGCCGGAGGTGATATTTTAATTATTTTTTTACATCATTTTAAGAAAATGAATTGGATAGCAGCGGCGCTGTTGTTGAACGAGGAAAACAACGCACTCCAGAATGCAGAGTTAAGAATTGAAAAGCGTTGTTGTACTTTTCGACCTGTAATAAATTAAATAAAGGTTTCAAATTTCAATTAAATAACACAACTTAGAAAAACGTAGCTACGATCGTAACGCAGAATACATACAATCGAAGAAACAAATGAAAATGAAACGAAACGTAACACAGAATACCAAAAATTTACCAAACGGAGAAAATTTCGATCCAAATCGAAACGCACAATAAAGGTGATAATTGTCTTCTGCGGCTTCATCAACTTTGACCTAAACCGGATGTTAATCCTTAAAATCAATTTTTTTAATAATTTCATGACATCTTCCGGAATTAAGTGAAACCTTACAGGAACACAACTCACGCCTTAATTGTTATGAAAATCCTTGCATTAATTTCGGAGTTTATCGGATACTCTTTTATATATGTATGTACGTACGTATGTGTGTATGTAGAGAGAATTAGAGTATTCGCAAATATATGTATATGGAAATTTGCCTAATAAATTAGAAAACTTAAAACAAATGTTTAAGTTATTAAAAAACATCAGAAAATTGTCAAAGATTTAAATAAAACTTGTACTTATGGAGACGAAATCACAGGAGACAATTTAGCGAAAGAAGAGAACAACTTAATGGCAAAATTGGACAAAACTTTCAAACTTTTAACAAGAACAATAAGAAATGCCTGCTTTGCCACTAATGAACATTTTACTTTCAACTTCACTTTCAAATTTCACTTTCCGGGTCTTAAGCCGCACGACTTGCAGACATGTGTAATAAATTCTGGTCATTTAATACATTTTAAATACACATTTCAGTTGCCTGTTCAATACAAAAACCCGACTGTGATTTTCCATCAGGCCGTGATTAAATCGAATGTTTCGATAAGGGAGGAATTACATGTGCCATGATAAGCGTGTTCAGCAGCCACAATGTCAAACTGTTCCAGATTGTGGAAATTGTCTTTGAAAAAAATAAGTCTATTAGCGGCGTTCATAGAGCACTTTTAGCCCAGGATTGTGTTTAGTGATGACGCAAAATTGCTGCTTGGATGAGCCAATTCTAATTAGTTCTTGACATTTCATAAATGCGTAACAGCAAAAAACCAGTTGATAATAAATAAAACTAAAGTTTTTATTATTTATGTCTTCATCACCTTAATTAAGCTGGAGCCACATTTTCTACACTAATTATTTAAAGGGTTTTTTTTTTGTTGGAAAGGCGCGAAAAGAGCACAAATTAATTACAACTGCCGTCCTTCTTGTCACCATGAAATCATATTTCATCTGCCCACATCCCAGCAGGTTTCCATTTATTCCAATTGCAAAGTTAATAATACAGACAAAGTTTAGGCAAACTTTCCAAGCCAATCAAATTCAGACAAAATTTTCTTGTTGATGGCACCTGAAGAGCTGAACCCTTGTGTCACTTCAAAAAAAATGGAAATTAAAAATGAAAATAAATATTTATAAAAAAAAGGACACATATTTTGTGTAAACAGGTCGCAAGGAGAGTTGGTTAAAGTTAAATTGTTTGAGCAGCATCGCACAATTAGTGTTCACGGACGGGTCAACAAGGAGACAAACCATTAATTTAGCGGACAAAGTAGCCTTAAAGGAACAGAAAGAAGTTGGCCTAAAAACACACAACATTTTCAAGTTTTGGGTCAAGTTTCTCATTTTGTAATTACATTTTAATTTATATTTATCTTTATTATAATTTGCTCTGCCTGCGTGTAAATTAAAGATGTTGAAGTGTTGCCCTAAATTTTAAGCTGCTTAAATTTAATATGAAAAAATGTCACTTCAACACCAGTTTTATTAAATCAAGTGATTTGATTGTAAAAAGATCATGAAAGATTGTGACTTTTAAGCAATTTATTGCATTTTAAAATCATTTTTGATGTCTTTTCTTCAGCTTTACGAACACAATTTTTGATTTGCTGCCTACAGAAACATAAACTAAAGTCCTTGAATTAGCACAAAAAAAGGATTTTTGAAATGAAACAAAAATTAAAAGCATTTCTGGGATCATATTCTAGGCCCAAGAATTAAAATCGAATTTATTTCTGCTCGTCAATCGAAAGTTATTTGTTAAATGGTAATTAAAACAATTGTTTTGTAAATTTTCAGCAAATTCGTATTAAATTGCAAAGTTTCAATTAAATTATAAAATAGATTACAAACTGCATTGGATAGTGTTGACAGTTATTTTATTAAAAAAAAAAATTTAAAGGAATTTAGGGCACACAATAATTAAATTTTAAGTTTTGCAGGTACTTTTTGTAAGTAGTACAATAAAATGCTCGTTTTTTGGAACACCATCTTGTTTTTACATAAACTTTTGTTTAATTCTCCTAAAAGAATCGTTTGTAATTTTTTTTCAAGGTGGTTTTCTCAAACTAGAACAAATATTGGGTTTTAAAGTCATTTGTTTTAGAGTCGTTTTTCTTCAAGAGGTGATACATTTCTTAAAAGAGTGTTTTCTTCAACGAGTTTTTTTAAAAAATCTTTTCAGACACACATTTTTTCACAAACAATTTTTTTCACAAGCTACATAATTCTTTTAAAACTACTCTTTAGCAAAAGACATATTTTTGAAAGGTACTTTTCTCAAAACATACTTCCTTTACATGTACCAAAAGTGATATTTTTAAATATATTTTCTTGAACACTTTAAAAGAAAATTTTTAAAAGTACTTTTTTATAAGCAATCAATATCTTAATAGTTTTAAAACTTACTTGTTTTGGAAGGTACATTTTTTAGGCAGTACTTTTTTTAAAAAGTACTTTTTTAAAAAGTACTTTTTTAAAAAGGACTTTTTTAAAAGGTACTTTTTTAAAAGGTACTTTTTTAAATGCGACTTTTTGTTAAAGAGCTTATTTTAAGAGGTAGTTGTTAAAAGGTACTTTTCCTTAAAGCTTCTTTTGCAACAGGTATTTTTTTACAGAGGTACTTTTTTAAAAAGGTACTTTCTTGAAAAGGCCCTTTTTAAAGGTTTATTACTTAAAAGTTCCTTTTTTTACAGGGCATTTTTTAATTTACTTTCTTTAAAAGTACTTTGTTGCCAGGCCCTTCTTTAGAAGATACATATTTCCAAGTACTATTTTTCGAAAGTACTATTTACATACAAATACATTTTTAACTTTTTACCTCCTTATATACTCTAGTCATAAGACACACACCAGCATATATATTTGTTTCGTTCCGACAAATTCTCAACAAATCTAAGTAAAAACTTATATCTCATTTTTTACCACGCGTACCACTGTGCGATTGCCATTGAATTGATATTTACACATCGAAAGTGCAACATTTACATAATCGGCATTTAACACAAACCAAAGTATTGTTGACTTCTTTGCATGATGGCCAAAACTTGAGGAAAAACTCATTTCCTGCCAAATGTTTTTCTTGACAGGTAACACCTTAAAACACCGTGTAGGGGCGAACTATGTAATCCGAACATTCCTAAGCCGCCAACTACAACCATCGGTGGATACTCTCTACACTTGGACCAGTTGCAGTACGATGCTGATTTGCGACACCAGTTCCATTTGCGGCAGCCATCTGGCGTAATAATTGACCATAAATTAAGACAGACAATTTTCTTCATTTGTTTTTCTGGCCATATCAGCCAGTTTATTGTAAATACAACCTTCTTTGATATTTTTCTTTGCAGATCTGTAGTGGTTATTGTTGTTGGGTGGGGGCTGAGGTAGGGGAACACAAGTAAAGTTTTATATTTCACGTTTTTTTTTTTGTCATGACAAGTTTTGTTGATGTTGGTACTTTGAGAAGAACGTTTTCAAAACAAGTTGAACCATCTTTGGCTGGTGAGGGGCCATGTGGCACCGCGCATTTCCAAAGTTATCTGTGTGACATTTTTAAGTCGACCTTTAGGTCTTATATATGTAGGTCAAAACGTTGCACTTCAAGTGAGCGTCATAAGCAAACCTGTGTGGAATACACTTTTGGGCAGACAAGTACAGAAGAGGTCCCTAAGTTTTTAATTTGTAGTGCTTCTCGACGACCAACACGAAGATAGGTCCAGCACGCACGCAAGTCAATAAATCTGAGAGCCATTGTGGTCGGCTTAAAAACATTTGTCTTTCAAAATCATATGTTTTTTTGACATTGACTGTCGGGGGCATATTTCCGCGAGCCAAAAAGAAGCTGCGGGCATAACAATGTCTCAGCTTTGAACTATTGAAATTTATTTCTAACTGACACAACATCATCTCTTCGGATGAAATATATTCTCATCTCGGCTTAAAGAGGTCGATGTACTATTACCTCCTCAAATTTATTTCTTGTTAGCGGTCGCTGAACGCTGAAATTGTGAAAGTATTTGAGGGATAATTTACATTTTTCCGATTCGCTATTTGGGAGAAACAACAAATTCTTGGTAAACTGAACTGACGGACAAGACTATACGAAACCAGCTGCGGCAGTCACATAAACGAAATTGTGTACCCTGTGAATTGGAGCAGCTAAATTTTATTTGTACGAGCCTCCTCAATGTGAAATAAAACAAAGAGCAAGTGATACATTGTAAAACTGTTGTACCGTATATTAGAACGTCTCATCGATGTCACAGTGTGTGAAACATCACATCGTGCATACACATCCATTCGTAGCCTTCTAAAATGTCCTGTTTTGCATAAACGATGTATCACACGATAAATCTGTGACTGAGGAGACTCCCGCAAGGTAATATCTAAAGAACTTAATGCGCACGATCTGGGTGGCCGGTTTACACTTCAACTACACGTGACACGTGGTTTGCTGTTAAAACCCTGGCTTGAGCGCAATCCAATTGAGGATACAGGCATCTTGTATTTCATGCCTAAATAATTGCTAATCATCGAGCTGCCGACTTAGTTCCTAAAAAAATCGGACCGCTGACCCCGCCCCCTTAAACTCTGGCATCGCAGTTTGTTTGTTCACTTACGCTTTCATTCCGAAATGGGCTGTTTATGGCTAAAAAGCGATTTTGATGAAAATTGTAGTCAACTAACGCTTCATTTTACTGGCAAACTTGGACTTTTTACTGGTGGAGGGTCTAAGTAATGATTGCGTATTCGATCCCCGTACTCTCCTGCAGAACGTCACGGACAGTGGCAACGATTTAGGCAACTTTTATACTTCGTTCTCGAACGAGATTTGAGCTTAAATCTATACATCACAGTGTGAAAAGTCTTCTGATTGTGGCGAACATAAAACGAACCGCGCGAAACTATAGCTGCGCAAAACACTCATTTCGTGAAAAGAACTTTGTCATTTGAACAGGCTGCTTAGCTTGGTTTCCTTGGTGCGGTCATTTGGCGAAGCGGGCTGAATACATGGCAGCCAGTTCCACAAATAATAGCTTCGAACCACATCGACCGCTATCAAAGTTCGGAAGACCCCCACCGTAATATCGGATGTATTGGACTCGAATTTATCCACCACACTGCTTATTCTGCGTGGGCCCTGGTGATAGGCTGACATACTATTCGACAGCCTTATGACCGATATCAGTTTTCAATTTCAGGAGGCCCTGTTGGCAGAAGCACAACTACGTGGCGTTTGTGGTATTGCTGTTGCCGCCGACTGTCAATAAAAGTTGGCAGAAGAGGAAAAGACTTGACCGCCTATAGAAGGACTTAGTCGTAGATGCCGCTGGATATTCGATCTAGGAACAAGTGCGTTTGTGCGTTTTGTTTAGAGGCAAACAGTAAAATTCGTTTAATTTATTATAAAAAGTATGAAATTTATTTTATATTTTTAAATTATTAGTAATAACAAAGTTTTTATTTGGAAAATTATTTTAAGTTGTACTTAAAAAAGGTATAACATATTTTTAGATTAAACAGTTATTTCCAATTGCTGAGCAATTGATTGGAAGGCACCAGCTTCAAGGGGCCTGGAGGGCGAGCCAAAAACGGTGGAGGAGGCAGCACTTGGAAGTTTTGTGCAGAGCTGGCATAGCGCAAGTTGGATTTTCTGTAAAGAAATTAATTACATGAGCGAAGCTGTAGAAATTCGCTTGGCAAATACTCACTGCGATCTCAAAGGTTTGCGGTTGGTGCTTTCGAATCAAAGGATTAAGTTTTGTCATATATAATTCAAATATAAAATAAGTTGATTTGAACTCACCGTTTCTTTGAGCGCGACTTAGATTTGGATTTCTTTGATTTGGATTTGCGAGATTTGGACTTTGAGCGGGACTTGGATTTTGCTTTGGCAGATTTGCCACGGACGCGCGATCTACTGGTAGAACGAGCCGCGTATGGCACCACACGCCGACTGAAAGCGACTCGTGAGGACCAGGGATGGTAAATGGGGTGATACGGTTTGATAGGAGCTGGGACTGGTTCGGGCTCTGGTTCGAGTTCAGCTTCCTCTTCTTCTTCTTCCTCCTCCTCCTCCGCCTCTTCTTCTTCGTCGTCAGCTTCTTCTTCTTCTGCCTCCTCTTCGCCCCCCTCCTCTTCAGGAGCTGGACCAGGTGCGGCGGCTACCGGTGCCCCAGCTGGGGGCGGTGCAGTGTACATGGCCGACAGTTGTATGGGAACGAAAGCTGGCAATGAAACAGTTAAAGGAACTCCGGCTGGGGGGCCAGCTGGTCCCGGTGCTGGTGCTGGACCAGGCCCCGGTTCGCCCTCTGATTCCGATTCTGGTTCGGGCTCTGGTTCTGGCTCAGGCTCCGGTTCAGATGCTGGCTTCGACACCTCTTTTGCTGCCTCCAGAAGCGTAATCAATTCCTGCTTGCTTATATGACCCAATCCAATCGAATGTGGCTGTACGGGGGCTCCATTCCAACCATGGAAGGAGGGACCGTACAAAGACCTTTGAGATCTTATCAGGTTGGCATCTGGCAGCAGGGGTGGTCTCAGCTCCTGAAGCATATTTCCTGCATGAGGGGGCGGCGGTAGAAAATTTGTCGGCAGTCCCGAAACAGCTGCGTAAACTAAGTCCGCCTGCAAACAGTTCATAAAGCCGCAGAAGGCGAAGCCGGCCAGCTAATGAAAAATAAATTTATAACTTTGTTTATATGTCGCTCTTTCGCATCGTCACTCACTATTAATTTTTGCATGGTCTTAGGAAACTTTTATTTCCACTTTTTCTATTAAAATGAATTAAATCGTAATCCTCTTATTGGTGCACTTTCTTTTTCTTTTCGTTTGACGACACTTTTTAATATAGATTTTCCTTTTTGAGTTCTCCTTTAAAATTTGTAAAGGCTTAAGAGCTGTTCAACGACAACTGATGCTGGTGCTTGGAAACGTTTTAGTTTTTATACAATTGCAACAACTGCCACTGTCACACTAAAGAAAGTAAAGCATTAAAGTTGTTCAATCCCCCCAAGTGTGAACTGCCCCGAAACGAATGTTAGAGAAAAAGAAAGAGCAAAAGCAAAGCAAAAAAACCCGATCCTCCTTATTCCACGTGTCTCGTATCATTTTTGTTCGTTCGCGACAAGTTTTACCTTTAAGACCACGAATCCCCATGGCTTAAGAGTGGCTGCTCTTGGCTGCAAAGCAATGAATTCTCGCCTCCAAATCAATCAGCGGATCTTTTCCATTCATCGCCGCCATGTTTATGTTTGAGGAAGTTTTTTTTTCTTTTGTTTTGCCATTGAATTTTTAAAGTCGCAGCAAGAAAACTGTCATTTTATTAACTTGGTTATCCGCTTATGGCTTAAAGTGTTTTATATAGATGTTCGATAACTGTCTGGTAGTTATTTTGAAAAGCTCTTTTTACTCTTTGCCAAAATGATTGATATTTACAAACTTTTTTTCCTAAAAATATTTGTGAACCTTTTTTATTACTCAGTGTTTGTAGTGGCCAAATTTTCTATCAATTTCTCTCGCAATAATTAAGTGACATTTTAGTCACTTATACAAGTACGGACTCGTATGTGTTAAACAAAAAGGGAACGACTTTGTGTTTATTTGCATTTAGTTGCAAAAAGGCATAAAAGGAAAAGCAGCTTTTTTTTTAACAGATGTCGGGAAGATCAAAAGAAAATATATGCAGATACAGGCGTATCTCGGCTAAATTTTAAGGACTTTAAAACTTGCACTCTGTGGCCCTAACATGGGTTTCTTATACAATCTCATATGGAAAGCTTTCCGCAAACATGCCAATTTTCTGTGACATCCCGGGAGCCACCGCTTAGTGGATGGGAATGAAAAGAAATTGTAAATATCCAGCAAAAATATTCCCACAATATTAGTCCCATATTAATGGTTTTGCAGAAATTAATTCTTGAGAAAAATTTCCCCAAATGTTATTAACGAAAATTATAAGGCAATTGTGCGTTGAACAATCAATACAACTCTGAAAGTTATTTACAATATATAGGAAGTTACCTTGAAAATACTATCGTCAATAGCAACCAGATTGTTGCAAGTTTTTCAGCTGGACAAATTTTATTGTTGGTTTTCATATACATAAATTCAAAAAAGAAATTATAATATGTTTTAGAAATCGGCGGCCTGTTTTTCTAAAACCTACAAAAAGAGTCTGTCTTGAATCAGGATTGAAGTAAACAATTTTGTTGTTGTAGTTTTCAATATTTAAAAAAGAAAATTTTTGTACAAATTTTGTTAAATTTATAAATAAACCGCTTTCGCCTTAAATGGCAAAACAAACAATCTGTTAAAATATATGTGTATGAAAATATTCGGCAAGTTCCGAATATCACGTGTTTTGAAATCACGAATTTTCTAAAATCACAAAAAAGTGTTACTCTAAAAGTTTCAAAGTATTTTATTATAAATTAAAAGCTAAATAACATGTATAAATGTTTCAATCTTAGAAAAATTATGGCAGAGCATTAAAAAATCAGACAATTTAATTTGAGAAATCATGTGATTTCGATTAGAGTGATTTTCAGGCCAAACTTTTATAACTGGTAGAAAAAAAAATAACTTTCTAGCCAGGGGGGGCTTCAACAACAACATTATTAATATATGAAATAGGTATTCAAGTCTATGAACACATCAAGGATCATGATGAACGATTCATTAAGGCGTCCTGAAAAAAAAATGTCAAACAAATTCCATAAACACTTCAACAATCGCAGTTTCTTTGATAATCAATAAATCTAATCTAATTGTAAACCATAAGAGGCTGCTTGTGTCAACAATAAATACTGTTACAGGCATCACAGTTTTATATCTACAAAAACATTTGAGAGCCACATTTCAATTTGGAATTTTCCCAAAGACAATCAGCTCCTATTAAGTCCATCCAAAGGAATAAAACAGAACAAAAAATACTTCTTATCATTCTAATTTCACACAAAATTGTTGCGCTTGTTCGCCAACAGAGCAGAAACCTCACACTTCATCCTTCTCCCAAATTGGCAGCCACCAGCCTTACATTTCTTCCCAACATCACAAAATATAATTAAATAATTGCAATTGGCCTTAAACGGCCGTTATTATGATGTTAAAATGTATCTGCCACTAAACGCCACAAAAAGAAGTTGCTACACGAAAACGAACAACAAATATGAACAATTTTTATTTGACAAGAAACAAAAACAATAACAAGTGCAGTGCGAATCTGCGAATCTGAGAAACTGCGAAAACAGAATGTCAGTCAGTCAATATGCCATTCGTGCATGTTCATGGATCACCGTGAAGTGTAGTGAAGTGAAGTGAAGATGGAAGGCAGCCAAGCGGTAACAAAGTGTCTTAGGCGTTATTCGTTGGAAAAATGTCTCGTTCATTAAATGTATGTGTATGTGTGTGTGTGTGTGTGTGTGTACGACTGCGAACGAATGGCACATTAAGGAGTTGAAACAATTTGATTGGATTTTCCTAAAAAGATGATAAACACTCTTGAACAAAGAAATCAAATTAAGCATCGAAGACTCTTAGCGATAAAAGCACCAATAAAACGATTTGCAATTCTATTGCTGTTGTTTGCTGAGTACAGTGGGCTCGCGACCCACTGCCGGGGCTACCCTCAGGTTTATCGCCTGTCGCTTGACCGTTCGCCAGCATTTTGAAGGGCAAAAAACGATTAGGACATTCAGCTGGTTTTTAATTGCCTTAAATCGGGTGGGAAATCCCCAAAAAGCCTATTTAAAGTTTTGGTCGATTTCCTAGAGGTTATGACTTAAATGGAAACCATCCAACATACAGTGTACACGAGTTCTCAATTTCTTTTCCAGGCAGTATAATAGTTTGTACTTAAAGTGCCTTCTCACATCCTTGATGTTGGCTATTTTGTATTCGCTTTGTCCCACGAATTTTGATGCACCGCCCCGTTTTGTTTGTTTGGTTGTTCAATTGGAGTTGCTGCCGCTCAACGGCTCCCTGTTGTAGCCCATTCTACGCATTCGTTTTCATTGCGAACTCCATCAAAAATCATTCGTGAAATATAATTATGCCGTCGCAAGTGTTTATGTATTTGTTTCGCCCACTGTAAAGCATGCAACTTGACTAAGATTGACATGTGATATGATTTCTTGTTCGGCCTTTTCTAATTTGGTGAACGGTATGTGGCTGCTGTTTATGAAATTGGTTTATAAGGTTACAAACTCGCCAATACACCGGCATAAATATGTTCGCAATACCTGTCGTGTTGACTGCACAATATTGGACATTGAATGCTTCAATTTTGTTTTATGGTCAAAGGAAGTGTTTTCAGAAGTTGGTTGACTGTTTTGTAATCGGTTTTGTTTGCTTTTTCAAATGTGATGTTGGTGCTTTCAAATATTAATATTTAACATAGTTTTACTTCCTTTTAATTAATGAATTCAATCACATTTCAAGAAAACACTTCGGCGTGCCCGCAAAATGAAACAAAGATGGGATAATTAAAAAAATAAAAAAAACCCAATTAAATTACATTTACATTTAATAGAGACTAGACGAACAAAAATCACTCTTTTGCTCAGTATCGACGATGTCCTCCTGGCTTTGGGTTATATCACTCATGTTTTATTTATTTTTCTAGCACTTTTATAATTTGGAAGCAGATCTACTACAAATTATAGTTTATTTATGGTAAATACAATCGAAATTATCATTAATGACAAAATAAAGGTGGAACTACACGATTGCCGCGTAAGTAAAACAATCCAGCACAATTTTTATTGGGCTGAATTGGCAGACAATAATAAAATTGTCACATCATGTTGATTGTGAAAACCGGCAATAACTGCCACAGGTCAGTCATACGATTGTTCTACCATGTGGCAACACCAGGAATCAGCTGTGCTAGTTTTTGGTTCGCTTTCAAACAAACAGATGTGTAAGAACAAAAGTATGTGGGTCCCAGACTGGTTGAAAAAAGGGCTACTGTTGAAATGTCCCCAGTCAAATACTGCTTATTTTCACACATGTGATTGTGGCGTCCTCTTCTTCATTGAATTCTATTTTAAAACCAGTAATAAATTAAAAAATATTATTAAGCTGTAAAAATATAAATTTGTACATATATTTTTGTTACTATTAAGATAATTGAAAATATGAGAGTTGTCGCCAGGACAACTCAGGGTTGCATTTTGCAACCACTTTTACACCTTGATGAGACATAAATGTGGGTGCAAATTGGTGCGTTGCAGCAATCGTGTGATAAGTTTGTCACACTCTTTTTACAAAAACAAACACATACATGATTTATTTTCGAGGGAGTTCACAAATACAATCAGTTATTTGTATATTTTTCAACTGACTGTAGCGCAAATAACGTAAAAACTCTGCAACACATTTATTTTTTAATAATTTTATTTCAACAAGTTTTTTTCTTTGTGAGTATCCAACAATCGAACTGATGGCGGCAAGAAACAACAGCGTAACTAATCGTTGCCACAGTTCCACAGTTTTTGATCTTCATGAAACTGTATCAAAACCAGTTCATAAGTGACGATTGTTCCAGCCACCTGAAAAGATTTAAGCGAAGAAATACATTTCAGTCAGTTTTTCCAGCTCTAAAGTATAAATATTTTCAGTTCAAAAAAAAAAAAACCTAATTTTTCGCATTGACTTGCCGTTAGGACCAACTTCCTCGTGATATCGAAATACTGCATTCCCGTCATGGCCACTTTGTTGATGTTGATCTCCAGGACAAAGCGCTCCACTTCGGGATAATAACTATCGCTTGGTATTTGTTTGATGACGAGCAACGGATCACGAGATCTGTCGTTCACCTCGGCCAAGTAAAGCGAAACAGCCAGCGTTCGCGCTAACAGAAACATCAGCGAAAAATAAAAATAAATAGCGTGAGCCATTGAGGGCATTTTGCTGGAACGGATGAAACAAAAAATTCAATTTTAATTATAAAACCAAATTAGCAGGTACAACGAGGTATTTAGACTCGTACGCGGGACAAGTTGGGGCTCTTTTTCGTGGAATGCTTTTTGTTGAATGCGGTCTGGTAAAGACATTTTGCAGAAAACGTAGACTGTTTTCAAGAATCGTCCCTGCGAAATTGTCTGCCCATTCTTATGTAGTTCCATATTCAAACAATTTATTAACGGTTTCAGCGAATATGACAAAAATATGCCGTTCAACAAATCGTTTGTGCCGCAATATTTAAAGCCAACAGAGCAAGAGTCTTATAAAATTTTCACTTTCTTAGAATTTTTAATGTCGCACAAATCGTGTTCTAAGAATTTGAAATAATTTATGAACAACTTTTGGTATTTAGGACCAAATACAAGGAATAACTTACTTGATACTTTTCAAACATTGAATGCAAACGAAATACAAATTGTTGGCAAACGAGAGCATTATTATGCCGGAAACAGCTTCGTCCACTTCATCGATCAAATCACAAATCAAAGTATATTGGTAGCGGCATTCGGCCCAAAACGATTCACGCATTGCCTTCGATTCAATTAAATAAATGTTCAATTCAAATAAAGATTTGAAATGGATTTTTATTCAGTTTAGAATTTACCATTCCCTGATAGTTTTGCATGTGACTGTGAACCCTTTTGAACATCGACGACAGTCCCATGCCGATATTCATGACAAAAACATCCATGTACGTCCAGCCGAAAGTCAGCAAAATATTCTGAATTTTACCCATCCACGCCAGCCAGGGTGAGTAGTCGAACACGTAAAAGATTTGATCGACCACATTGAGGAAAAATGATTCGATGGGATCGCTGGTGGCAGGACAATAGTTGGCAAAGTGTATGGCCGAAATGGTGCTGAGCAAATGTTCGGCTGGAAGAAATTGCAATTTAATCTTAACGGGGTTCTACTTTCAAGTGCGTGACAGTTGCGGCAACCAGCAACTTGCAACCACTGATCATTTAAAATTATATATACAAAAGCCTAAACGATTTGTCTGGCGTTATTAAAAAATTTTGTATCAAATATTTAATATTAATTTAAGGCCATATTTTATTTGGCCCTAAAATTGATTGCTGCAACGAAATCACTTTTATTGTTTGTGCTCGTCTTTGCGCTATTCAGATTTTATTACTTGCCAGCCAGTGTTCTTACTCAAGGATAATGTTATCAGAACAAATGTTACATTTTTAATCCTGTGCGATAATTCCTCTCTTTCGCGCCAACTGCTAAATGCTGGCAATTGCTTTTCCACCTCCTGCCAGCGACGCATCAGATTTGGCCACTTGGAAGCCAAACGTAAAAAACCAACCGATGCCATGAATATTGAGAAGTGAAAAATGAATGGTTCTGCAAATATTGTTGTGTTATATTCGTTAAACAAACAACAACAACAACGAGTAAATGGCGACAGACAGTAGCAGGGACATTAATGCGCACACACACACACACCCACCCACTGTCTGCCGTCACAGATTGTGACTCACCAATGTTGCGTACATCCAATTTCACATGTATGATCATATTGATTGTTAGCAAAGTGTCCAGAATGGTGGCCAGCATGTAAAGCAAACAGTAACCGGTGCGAAAACTGTACCAGCTAAAGGACAAACCTCTGGCAGATTTACTCCGAATGCCACGAACAGGCATTAAGCAAAAACATTGAGCCATCACCAGGACTGCGTTTTTGCGGAAAACATGTATGATGTAAGCGGTGGTGGTGGTGGTGGTGGTGGTGGTGGTGAGTGGAGTTGGTTTCGTGAAAGAAAATAAGTAAATGAAATTTGTTTAAGGCTAAATTTAATTGGATGGCGACTGAAGAATTTAATGGGAGGAAAGTTTGCAGATTTTCAAATATTTTGGAGATGTCCCTGGAGAGAAACATACTGGGGACATGAATAAAAGAATAATGGTGGGTGTCTGGGCTAGAACAGCGCCTCGCACTGTGACCATCGCTGATCTATTGTGTGTCTCCGTCGCTTCACGGGTTTAATACATGAACGTACTGTACCAACTCCTGCAGTGACAGCGTTAGCAAGTCCTGTTCACCCCGCATATAGGCGTGAAGTAGCTTGAACTGTTGCACTGCCTGCTCGTCTGTGTTGGTTACGGCCCTTCTGTATATGTAGATGCCTTTAACAGGCATTATGTCCTGTGAGTGCTACCGATAGTGTTCCAGCTTAAACGAGAGTTACAATATTTCATCCTGATGGCTGCTATTCATTTGTCTATGTCCTTGTCTATTGCCTCTGTAAGCCTCGTGTTCTGGAACCCAGATCAGAGCAATTTGATTTGGATCTAGAGGAAGAAAGTGCCATAGTCGAGGGCTATTGGACAAAATTAAAAGCTCAACCGAAGAAACGCTATTTAAATAAGTGACAGATCTAAAAATATAGTTTTGCAATCTTAGACTTTTAATCAGAGTATTTTTACTCTTTTTCCGTCAGCCGGATCAAGTCTTTGCTGGCGCCGACCGTGTAAACACGCACAAAGACATCATGTGAACTTAATTGTCAAACACATGGGTCGAAGTTTGTCTTCTAAACAAGTTTTCTAAAGTTTTTCCCGCTCCTGCTCGCGAGTCGCGTAAGTCCTATGATAAGTTCTAGCTTTTACGTGAAAGTTTTGTTTTGGCAATTCTGCAAAATTTTGGCTTTTGAATTCTTGGGGACGCGGCGAAAAATAACAAATATATATAAATATAAAAAAGGGTTTCAGAACTCAAGAAAATTTCAGAGCACATGAAAATTATTTTCCGCCCCTTAAAATCAGGAGTTGCTGAAACAAAAATTGCACGTGTAGACGGAGGTTTAATAATATTTTTCAATCAGAGTAGCCCCTCTTTTATATTTGGCTTTTCCCAGCAATTTTTATACAACAATTACTATGAAAATATTTGCTCCATAAAGTGGACAAAAATTTACAGTTTCTTATAACCGTAATTTTACTGGCGTTTCCAAAGTTCAGCGCTGAACCGTATGGCTTCGAAATGTGCGTTCGTACACTTGGCTTTAATTCAATTCCTTCTGAATAGTATTAATAAATTTAGCGTTTGTGTTGGTACTGAGAAAAAGTGAACTTACTTGGTCCTATGGCTTCATGGAACGAGCCATTGTGCAGCAAGTCGTTATCACGTGCGTAACGAAAACCACCTGCATTAGAAGTGAAATGAGACCACATTTTGTGAACTTCATTAGCAAAGAGTTTTGCTTAAATATGGGAAAATGGTTTTTTACTTACGATGCTTCTGCTTGAAATCGTTTAAATTGCTTAAAAAATCCTGCAAGTCCTTGGCAATCGAACGATGTTTTCTGGTGGGAAAATTGGTAAATAAAAGTCGTGTTAAGGATGTTTTAAAATCAAGAGCGAAATCGATTATGGGAAATACTATAGAAAACGTTTGTTTTTTTTTTGAGTTGGCGTGTGAAATTGAAAGCGCAGCTTTAGTCTCTCTTGGATGTCAACATCGAAAGGATGAAATTTTTGTTTCTTACATTTCTTGACTATTCAACAAAAACCAAACACAGACTTGGAATTGCGTCCAGGTTCGTTGTTCTACTGGTGAATTTATCTGCTAAGAGTTCGCTTTGTATTTAAAAACATACGATTTAAAATAAAACCCACTCCGGGCTTAAGATCAGCTCGGAGGAAAGTATCTAACGTTGAATTTTCATTAAAGAAAAAAAAGCACTTTTATTTCCAACCTTAAAACATGTTTGTTGTACTTTCCAAAAGTTTTTGTAGACGTGGACCAATAAACTTTGTGCTTGATGAATTTTTCAAAGACTTCTTAACAAATTTAAACTGATTAAGTTCCGAAGTGCGAGAGTTTGTGACTTAATAATTAAGTTTCCTGCTTTTACGATTTAAAATGCATTAATTTATCAGCATTCCCATTTAGAAAATCTATTTTTGGATTTACGAACGTCCTTTAAAACAATTTTCTTAACAAAATTTTTCATTTTAGTTTCAAATATTTAAGGAATTTTTTTTTACAAAATTATTAAGTTAAAATAAGTTAAAAAAAACTTATGAAGAAACCTTTTCTTTCATAATTCATTTACCTTTTACGTTTCACAATTAATTTGGTATTGCGCTTCTCAACCAACTGCGAAAATTTGGTAAAACTTTTAAAGCGTTTAAAAATACCCTTTTTGTTGTAATGGCGTAAATGAAAAGCCATTTTTTTTAACAGTGGGAGCCAAACCTCAACAACAACAACCAGAACAACCGTTTTAAAAGACAAAAATATTCAACAAATATTTACAAACGCTTTTAATTTTATTGTTTCAACGTCAACTGAAAACGGAAGTTGATGGCAGACTGCGACTGCGACTACGACTACGAATAGAGCGAGTGTTAAATTGACAATGTGGTTTCACACATTTAGCTTTTTTCTTTTTTAATTGATCCACTAGTGAAATGCACACTTGGCAAATATTTCGCAAATTAAGTTTAATTACTGGACGCTAGAACCAACAACAGAGACAAAAGCACGGCTGGGAATTGATTTTGTTGTAAAGAACAGTTTTAGCAAATCTTTGAAAACATCAATCTGAAAATATGGATGCGCAATTCTCTTGGGGTTTCCGTGGTTACATTTCCAACATTGCAAGTACAAGAACGCGTCTAAGGCCTTATTCACTTTTCCTTAAATTGTATAAAAAAAGGATCATTTTTAAATTAAACTTTACCGATGAGTTGAAGTACCAGCTCAATTTGTGTATTAAAAAACTGGCCAAAAATAAAGTGGGTGGGTGGGTATATTTGCGACTTTTTCATATCTGTACTTATTTAATCAAAAGTCTTCCTCAGGTTCGTTGTTACTTTTTCTATGTGTGAAGTTAGTAAGACTCGTATCTTTGAGGGAAGAAATAAAATGTTAACAAATTTTGCTTTCTTTGTGTTAAAATGTCGGGCAATGAAGTGCTTTGCCCCTTCAAGTGCTCCGCCCCTGGCTAAACTACTGTTAATAGAAGTTTTCTATTAAGAACATACATTGGTACTTACATACATATTTCGACTGTTTCTTCAAAGTGTTGCTCCATTTTAATTAAAAGGTGGATACGCCGGTTAACGATGTCCTTAATGGCCGTCAGCTGCTCATGCAGTTTTATGGCGTTTGTTTTTTTTTTAGTGGTAAAAAGAACTGGGCCGCTCGATGTGTTGGCGCAAAGCAAAAAACAATATTGAAACAAATGTTTTAATAATGATCACGTGCTTTTGAACATTTTACGAAGCAGTTAATGGTTTTAGTAACGTTTCTTCTTACATCCTTGAACTTGAAAGTATGAAAGAATGTTTATACTTTGCTCTACTTTTATAAATATATTTTTATACAATATCTTTTGTCTGATAACCCAGTAAACAATGGACTTTGTGCAAAATGTATCTACGCACAGCTGGATTTATTGCGGTTCATGTTTAACATGTGATTAAGGGCATTTGTTCAAGACTGTTGTATTGAAGAACAAACTACATATGTACTTATTATTAATATACATATTACATTTCAATATGAAATCATGTTAAATCAACCAATAGGGCGACAATGGTTTGTATGTAAAAAAATTTTTGTTCGAATTTTAAAGTTTTTTCAACGGAATATTGTGCTAATAGGTCCAAGAGTTTTGTGCCGAAAATTTGAGCCAAATCGGACAACGTTTTCTGGACGCGCATCCAGGTCAAAGGTCAGGTATTTGCATATTTCACAGCTAGTATGAAATAAAGTTGAGAAACTCATATATTTTCTACTTTATTTTACAAAAACATCTGGATTCTGTAGACTTTTAATAAAGAGGACACTCAAATAGTTTTTTTGGGAACTAACTCTCAAATTTCCCTTGCGTCAAAGTGATCCACAAACTATTTTATTTCAAAAGTGTTTAATATATGTATGCCATTATTGGCAATGTATATAAATTCTGTGTACTTTTGATAAAATAACTTAAAAATATTGCAGGAAAAATTTTCAATTAACATAAAGTTTTTACATTTCAGGATGGAATATGCATATATTTTCTGCTGCGCTACCAGCGTCGACCGCAGTCAATGGTCAATCTACTACTTTTTCTAATTTTAAAAACAAAAATTATGATCGGTGATTTGGTAGGTTTTTTTTCTTTTAAAATCTACAGATCAAACTCTTTTTGCAGAGAATATAGATTAGCATTTTTTGAATACAGCTGCCTATATTTTTGTACCACCTGTAAAATATTAAACCATGTCAAGAGAAAAAAAAATTAAAAAAGTTATAATATATGATAGTTACTTTCATTAAATGTTGTTTCTGTCCCTCATCTTTTGTTATTTTGTCATGGTATTCTTGAATTAACTGAATGCCTCTTTCAGCACAATCATTAACAACAGCCAAGTTTTGAATAATTTGTTTCGCTCTTAGGTACTCTTCTGTAATACTCCAAGAACGTGGATCGTTGCTGAAAAACTCTATTGAAATTCCAAATCTCTTGAAAACTTTTTTGGTATTTTTTGAAAACAAATCTTGTAAAATATCATAGTTGTCTCTGAAAATAAAACTTTTTAAGTTTTCCTTCTTTATTATTAGCTTCTTTGCTATCTCTTCATCCTCATTTCCAGATATATCTACAGACATCTTCGCTACTCGCTTGCTTTTTGTTATGTTGTCTATCCTTTCGTCAAACAAAGAAAAGCCCACATATTCTTCGCTTATTTAATTTTATTTAATACCTTTGAAATGGCTTTGTCCGCAATATTTTGATTAACTCTTTTGTAGTTTTCCAATTTTCTCAAAAACATAATATCATTTAAAGCAGCTTTATCCGCTTTATTTGAATCAAACCAAAAATTTGAATAACAACTTACAATGAAAGCTGTTACTTCTATCAAAGCACTGATTTCAAAATCTGTCACTTCAGGAAATTGATTGCGAAAAATCACTATCTTTAAAGAGTATATAGCCTTGGCCATCCATCTTGCGTAGTGCAGTGCACCGGGTTTTCTAAATTTTATTCCTGAAGGAGGATTGCCACCAAGGAATATAATTACTAACTCCAAAAATTCTTTATAATCATTTCTCGGGAATGAATCGTTCATTTTTCCTAAAGCAAAATCTAAAAGTTCACCAACATTATCGCCTATAATTTCCATAATTCGTGGATGAGCTATTCCTGGCACAAAACTATCTGTATTTATTTCTGGCCAATGTTTTTTGAATTTTTTAAAAATCGTTATGTCCGGTCCAGACGACACTCCAACATTGGCCTCCGTAAAAACTGCTGCCAAAACAATTTCGAAAATATGGTGTCTGCAGCCTAGAAATAGAATTTCTCTTCCAATTGATCTCTCCAAAAGCACACATGCACCTTTCAATCTACCAGTGTTGGATGATGTTGTATCAAAAACAAACGCTTCCGTTCGTTCCAAAATATGTTTGTCTTCTAATGCATCATAAACTGCAGAAGAAATTTCCGCTCCAGTCCCAGAGGGAATATCAGGCATATCTATAATTTGCTCTAGGCCTGGAGCCGTAGCAATTATAGCCAAACGGTCTTCTGATTTTCCTGTTATTGTCGATAACAGTTTAGTGTCCCAATGGATGGTCAAAGGTTGATCACTTGCAGTAAACTTTTCTATAATTTTTTCACTTTGCGTTAATCTTAATTGCGCTCTTTCCCGACTTATGGAGGTTCGATTTAAAATATAATCGGATGTGTTAAGTCCGACGGCGTCAATAACTGCAACCAATAAGTGTACAGCATCTCTCTGACTTATTTTTAACTTGTCGAAAACTGCAGCTAGTCTTGACGTTAAGACACTTTGCTTTTTCGTACAAGAAGTACTGCGAAAACGTTTTGCCTCAATCGAACATTCAGAATATTCTTCCTCTGATGTTGCAGCATGTTCAGACGCGGAAAATTCAATCATATTGCAGGCTGAAATAAATTTTGTAACAGTTCAATACTTCCAACAAAAATTTAAAACAACGTTATTTAACATTTAATTAAATTTTTACCTGATGAAGTTGATGGTAATTCGTCACTTAATTTTTTACGCAACTCTTCTTGTTTTTTGCGATTTCTTTTTCTTTCCTCTTTTTTTTTAGATTACAGTCGACTCCCAACATACAACCTTCGCGACCTTTCATTCTTTGTTTAATTAAAAATTGCTTGTCTTCTTCTAAATCTATTAGTTCCAGTGCATCGGTACGAGCAATATCGAAGAGATCGCCTAAATTATCGCTCCACAGTTTTCTTCTGTTTTTATGAATGTCGGACACTCTAGATATATTTTTTTTTAAATCTTTCCATTCCTCATACAGACGCAACATTTTTTTTGTACACCAGTGCAAATCGTGAACAGGAATACGGGCCTTTTCCCAAAAAATTATACACTCTCTTACCACAAGATCAGCACTATCTTTTGCAGTTAATGTCTATGTCCTCATATTATGAAAAAAAACTTTGAGGCAGTCCCCCTTCGAGGGAAGTTTAGAACCAACTATTTGGTGTTTTGAATAGCCTATTAAAAATATTTCTTCCCTTAACGAGGGCATTGTTATATATTTTTACAAAATTCACAAAAAATCTCTAACCAAAAGCACTTTACACAAGTAATTCACACGACTGAATGCAATTTATATAATTTTTGGGGAAATACATAATTCAATTCAGTTTTTGAATAAAAGCATCTATTAATTTCCTGACATAAAGTAAAGGTTAATTACCAAAAAAGTTCTTTTTACTATTTTTTTCACGAAAATATATAAATCCACATTTTTTCATTAAATATTGAAAAAAAATAAACGTGTTCAAAAAATTTATTTCGTATATATTGTAAAATATGAAAATACCTGACCTTTGACCTGGATGCGCGTCCAGAAAACGTTGTCCGATTTGGCTCAAATTTTCGTCACAAAACTTTTGGACCTATTGGCACAATATTCCGTTGAAAAAGCTTTAAAATTCGCGAAAAAAATTTTGGCTGTCACCCTAATCAACCAAATAGGACAAAGTGGTTTTGTTGCAGGTCAGCTAAACAAGATTTCGTGCCACACCACTATTTTTGCATGAATTACTGCTGACGAATAGTGTGAAATCTTATAGATACTATTACGGTCCCTTGTACAATGTCGAACATTATTGTTCGCCAACATTTTAAACACTTAAAAAGTTGCATAAAAGCAAAATAACTGCGACATACGACCCTTCATTGCAATAAACTGCTTTGCAGATGTCTTTGCCGCCACTTAGAAAGTAGCAAAGTTCCTTTAACATGTCCTCCTCATGAGCTATTTTCCTAGGTTCGGAACAAAGGCCCGCTCATTCTACTGTTGTGCCCTTCGCACTGGTCCGTACTACTGAAAGCATAACAGACTATCTTCTAGGCAAGTGAAATCATAATTTTTCACTTTTGATAAATGGCAGTTTTCTGCGTATAAGAAACAGAGTTTGCTAAACAAATTATTATTTGCATTTCCTTAAATCACCAGATTTTGAGAACTGGGGCCCAATAATCGAGAAAATGAAAGAAATAATCGAATAATACGAAACCTTAAAGTTTGTCTCAAGGTTTTTGTGGCAGGTTTTGGCTTCAATTGTGCCGCTTTGATGCTCTTGCAAATTGTCCGAATGAATATAAAAGTTCATAAAGTTTGTGAAAATGTTGGCAGGCATTTTTATTTTTATTATTTTTATTATTTTTGTTTTTGTTCCTTTTTTTTTTTTTTGTTTTCAACAGTTTTCGTGTGATAAAAACAAATTACCAGCAAATTCAAGATATTCATTATGATAAATTGCGACAATAAATAATAATGATAATAGTTTTTCTTTTGATAAGTTTTTTTTTTGCACATTCTGCCGTCAAAAAGGCAAACAAATGAATAAATATTGAAAGCGAATGGCAAAACCAAAGGGTCAGACAAAACAAATATTTTTTTTTCGCTCAAATGAATTTTTTTAAGGAATTCTCATGCATTTAACGCACAAAATATATGAATTTGAACTGATTATGAGTATGAAAATTAATTGCAATAATAAATTTAATGTATTGTATGTTTTCATATGCTTTTAAATTATTATTTTTTATTTATTTTCAGTTAGATTAATATTTAAATAAATTAAATTTTGTTATCATAATTATAAGTGAATCGATTAAATTTTTTTGTAAACCCAAACAATAATTTAATAAGTTTCTTAGGCATAATTCATCACTAACAAAATTTTGACCTTTGAGAGTGGCAGTTGTTCAGTCAAATCCGTTATTACAAAACTTGAAAGCAATTTTAGTTGCTTATTAGTTTTGAGCAGATTTTAGCCGGCAAAAAGATTCATTTGTCCGGCGCGTATTTTTAGTTAAACTTTCTTAAAGTATATTTTTTTGCATGACTTTGCAATGTTATAGCTGAATAACAAATTGCCGTGTGTAACACAAGACTTCTGTCCATTTGCAAAATCTGTGCAAATTTTGCTTATTTGTGTCATCATTTAATACAAAATTCGTCAATTGTTTTATACAAATTAATATTTTATTTACTTGATTAGATTTGAATTCCGCCTACTAAATCAATTACATACATTTTAAGTTAAATTAGAATTTCCAATTGGTTGAAGCTCTTTCATTATTTCCAGTTGCGCATTTCGATCATTTTCACAATCCCACAGATTTGTATCCTCATGAAATTGTATGAGCACCAATTCATAAGTGACAATAGTACCAGCCACCTTGACGTTGTTAAGAAACCAGAAGACAACAAAAAATAAAAGATAGAAAATAGAAAAGTATCTGACAAACTAAATCGAGTCTAGAGACATCAAACGTGCAAGAAAAAAAATAACACAATTGAATTACAAAAGGAGAACTTGTTTGTCTACTCAGTTCAATGGGATAAAAATGATGGGGCCGATAAGAATGGCGAAGATGAGATGTTAAGAGCCATGACAACTCTGTCTGCATGAGGGCGACGGTGTGTGTGTGTGTGTGTGTGATGAGCAAATAGTTCGTAATAATACAAGTTTTTACAATTGAAGGTAAAAAATATTTAATTATCTGCAATAAGTTGGTAGAAAATACAAGTCAACAGCTTCGAACTTCGACACCTTATTTTGTATTAGGGTGTAACTTTTATTTGCATTTTACTTTTAAGGTATTGTTTTGCAGAGCCCAGAGTCCATGTTATGGAATAATATACATATACAAGTCTTGCCTAACTACCAAAAAAGTTTTTTTTAAAAAACTTATGCAAAAATTCAAAATAAATTATTTTAATTCTTAAAATGGGATTTATGGGGCCAACATCTCCCCAGTACGATGGCAGTCGTTATGATCGATCATATTCAGCCAGCAGTGAAGAGGAGCTGATGACGTTGACGAATCGTATAGTCTTGAAGTACAGAACTTGGCGAAGATCTGGTTGTTCGCTAAGGCAGCTGCGGCTCATCATTTTAGTCATGTACTTGTATCGGGTCAAAATCCACTTCTATTGCATCTTAGTCGTGGCCTAGATTTTAATTAACTTATTTACAAGAACTTCGTTCAAAACCGTATTATAATTAAAATTTTCTTTTTCCTATTAAGATGTACACAAATATAATTGCAATGAAAATGTAGCGCAGAATGTGCCATGAATTGTGTAGTATAAATGACGTTTAATATCCCGTTTGGCGTCATCGACAACGACGGCCGAAGGACATGTAGACAGAGCTGGGCCCAAGACAACATGTAGTATGTCTGACAGAAACCCACTATTTTCGATAGTCTTAGGAGTAGATAAAGTCTGTGAATAGCATGCAATTGCTATCGATGACAAGTAGACAGTTGTCAGTTTTTAATGCCGAGTTGAGTCAAATCCCTGATAATAAAGGCAATTATGACCTCACAACTTGTTTGTTTTTATTGAGAAATTTGAAACCATGAAACAGCTCATCGTCTGCAGATATGGTCAACTGGGCCTACTGTCATATTTTGCCAGCATAAAATCAAAAATGTATCTTATAAACTTGCAGCCTTTCAAATTACTTACACTGAGCACCAGTTTTCTTGTTAAATGGAAAAACTTCATGCCACTCAAAGCAACTAAATCGTTGCTAATTTCTTCAGCAAAACGTTTCACTTCCAAGCACCAGGACTCCTTCGGCACACATCTCAAAATTCGCAACGGCTTGCGGGACTCATCGTGCACAGTTGACGAGTACAAGGACACCGCCAATGTACGACCCAATAGAAAGAACATAGAAAAATAGAAATATGCTGCATGTGCAATTGAAGGCATTTTGCTAATTGCCAACAAAAACAACACAAAAAGAGACAACATGTGGTTAAAAGATAATTAGGAAAACTTGCTACGGCCACAAGCTGCCACTCACTTGAGACTACGCAACAGCTGCACACATATAAAATACAAATTGTTGGAGAATGAAATCATCGTTATCATTGAGATGGCGTTATCGATTTCTTCACACAATCGGCACAAGTTGCGGTAGAGTATCCTGCGCTCTGACCAAAAGGCTGGCGACATTTGCTGCAAAACAGAAAATCGTTCAACATTAAACTTAAACTTGTAGGAATGCTTTAATCAAAAACCTTATTTTTATACTGCATCAAGTTGTCATTGAGTTGTTCGAATCTCGCTGCCAGTCCAATGCTTATAATCATTACAAATACGTCCATGTAGTTCCAAGTGAACGTTGAAATAAAGATTGTTATTTTGCCGTACCAGCCCCACCAATACGAATAAGGGAACACTTTGAAAATGTGTTCATTCGCCAGCCGAAAGAAATTCTCAACGGGATCTTGCGTTATGGGGCAAAAATTCGAATAGTGTATGATCGATATGCAACTGAGCAGATGTTCAACTGAAAATATACATATAAACAAGAACGTTAAGATGTGCATTTGTTTCAGAACTTCTGCAATTAAATTTGCGAAGGTGCCGGCTCTTGAAACAATTAAGTCTTTCTTTATCATTTTTTTTTTTTGTCGAACGTCGAACAAATGGCGAACACTTCCTTCTGTCTGGACGGCCTTGCTGATGTCAACACACAACTTAAATATTAAGACAAGCATCTTCCGAGCTGTCCAACATTTGCAATTCTAATTTTGCACAATGGTAGAGAAAAACATCATGTTTGACGGTTGAAAATTTTTTTCGGGCCCGTGATTAGTGAATGACGTGAATTTCGGCATATTAGTGTTAGAAGAGTTTTTCTCAGAAAAAGTATCGTTTTTGTTACGTTTTATGGGATACAGTGAAACCTCCCATAACTGAACAATCACAGTAGCAGCATTTTCCTTTTAAGATTTTTTCATTTTTGGACCTAGAAAACTGGTGTGTTTATGAGAACGATCCGTTATGGCAGTCTTCACTGTATGTCATTTTATTTGATTCTACACTGCAAACCGAAAAAGCAAAAGAGTTCTGATTTAAAAATTATTTGAATAGAAAAAACTGTCTAATATTAGTTTTACGAGCAAAAGAATCCCTAAATTTATTTTTAATCATTTATAAATAGTTAAATTATTAAATTCTAAGTTCATTTACAGACATACATACATATGTATTTGTCTATCACAGATTACTTACTCAATGACAGCATCATGCCCACAAATGTCACCATTCGTATTTTGTACGCCATGCGGCATTTTTCCTTTTGCGATTTAAAAGGCGGCAACTTCTGCTCTATTTCATGCCAGTAGACGCTTAAATTCGGCCACTTGCGAGCCAAACTCAAAGAGCAGATCAAAAACACAATAATCGAAATACGAAATATCATGGGCTCTGGAAGCAGAACAAATCAAAACAAGAAAAATATATCATATTTAAAGCTATTGGTTAAAGAAGAAGGTCTGACACACTTTTGGAAGGGCTGTGATGAACAAATCAGTATAGTGTGTCCACGAAATTTAATTAAAAACATTGTTTGCAAACTTATTTCAATTAATTTTTTGTTAAATTTTTTGTTAAATTAGGAGACCTACAAACTGGAAGCAAAAAGTATATGAAATATAATGCAATAGCCGATAACTCGAACGAATATTTAACATGACAGATTTAAAGAAAAATCTGCAATACGCAATGAAATAGATTAATTTTATTTTTTAGTTTTTATTTAATATGAATATCTTCGTAAAACAAAAGATAATGTGTTTCAACTTACCAATATTATTGAAAGTAATGGATGCTGTGAAGACCCGGTTCATCGTAAGCGAGGTATCAAACATCATAATAAAAATGAAAATCAAGCTGTACCAGGTGCGATAATTGGACCACGAGAAGCTAAAATAACGTGGATGAGGCATAGTTATGCCCTTCACCGGCATTATGGCGAAAAATTCGGCCATTAAAAACACTGAATAAAGAAACGCAATAGAAAAAGCCGCATTAGCGAAGAACCAAGATATGGCCTTGTAAAGGACTGTGGAAAAAAACACTTTTCTTGATCTTTTTTCGATCATGGCCACTTTAAATGGCTGCCAAATTTAAAAGCAAAATCTTTTTAAAATTAGACTAAAGTGTCATCTCTAATCAGCTGACTTTGAAAAACCCAGAATACCTGGTTGACAATAAAAAAAAAAATTTTTTTATATATGTGAGTACATAAATCACAAGATGAAAACATTTTTATATTCTTTTGTTATACTCGAATAAACAATTTAATTAGATAAAGTTTTTCTGTATAGAAATGACAGTTTTTCCCCTAATTTCAGCTGGTTTCATTTCAAATAGACTCACACTTTAAACGGCGGCCTTATACAATATCGATAATACTTTTATGCAGCCTATTTAAGATTAGACCCGAGAGTCATCTCTAATCAGCTGACGTGGGTAACGTTGTGTGATTGCATGTCTATTAATCACAAACTCAAAACATTTTAATGGCCAATTTTTAATCAGTTTCTTTTACGAGTACAAACAAATTTAAATTAACTTTCAAGCCAAAATATTTAATATTAGCAAAGGTTTTATTTCAAGAAATTACACTGTTTTGTCGAACCAATTCGTCTGGTTCCATTTAAAATAGACTTTTATGGCTAAAGTGTGCTTTTACTTGTTTATGGTAGCAAAGAAAAAGCTTTTTAAATTAGAAGTGATTTAAAATTGCTAAAGCAGTTCGAAGACTGTATTTATTGTTTTAAATACTACACGAGTATCTCGATCACGAATCGTAATCAGTTCAGTTAAAGCGATACAAACGACTTAAAATTAGCAGTTTGTCTCCTCCTCAGCCGGTTAGTGTACGAGTGTTTTAAAACGAGACTGCTCTTTGTCTGCCACTTATGTTTCACTGAAATATCCTTCCATTTAAATTTTTAAAGGAAGCCCACACATCCTTTTCGGTTTGGCAAATCATTTGCCAATCGCAGTGAACGCCTGCCTGCCAGTCTGTCGCTCAACGGCCACGAAAGCTGTAAGAAATTTATCTACTTTTACAGAAAATAGTGAGAGCAACAAAATCCTAACTTTGAAGTTCCCTTCACGAATACCAGAAACTATCAGGTGTATGAAAAAACGATGGGGGTTTCATATGGGCAAAATAATTTAAATAAGCAATCGTTTTAGTGTTTATGTACACTTAGAAAAAAAATGCACCCTTGAGGTGATAGCATTTTCGGAGTGTCGTATCATTTTTGCAATACTTATACGAATGTGAAAACTGTGAAGAGCAACCGTGATAATTACAGCTGCTAACGAAAACAAGGATTAATTAATAAGAAAAGTCACGCGAGTGACTTAATTGTAACTTCTCGTGAAGTGAACAGAACAAACAGCAAATATGTGCTAAATTTGTTTCAATTTCACTCCCTTATTGTGAAACAGTCACAACAATTTGCATTTATCTTCGGGCCCAAGGTCTTGTGGGTTGTCTTGTGCTTTGCTGCATGTGTGACCATAAACTTAAGGTTTTCGTTTAAATGTCATTTTGTGGTTGTAGTTTTCTAATTTAAAAGTTAATAAATTTTTGTGCATTTGAATGTAGAAACTTTGTAAAACTCGCACCTTCCCACAAAACACAACTTAAGGTTTGTGGTTCCAAAATGTATTGATAAAATTTGCTTTTATGTAGACGTTGTTATTTTGTTGAAAAGAAAAACATGAAGACAATCACAAAAATTCTCCAAAAATTAATATATTGTATTATTTTATTTCAGCACAAAAGAGAGATAAAAATGTAGAAGGAAGTTTTAGTGGCACCTTAAATATGATGTGAAGTTAAAGGATTTAAAATGATGACTTTTGTCAAGCGGTAGTAAATATATCTCCTTCGTAACTCTCTCCAAGTTCATGGCATAGCAAAAGGTTAGTAAAAACCTTCAGCTGATTTCCGAAAAGTCTTTTCGTACTATTTTGTACAGTCACATGTATTTTAAATTAAATACGACTGTAAAATTTGAAATAACGCAGACGAAACTTTCATATCATAACAACAATGTTGTTGGTAAAGAGGAAAAGGTCAAGGGTTAAAATATAGCAATTTCCCATATAAAGATGATTTTAGAAAGAGATTTTTTTTTCTATTCCAATTTCCTGTCTTCCATAAGTCATAAGATTGTACTTCTTTTATCAATTAATAATTAAAGAAATATTTACAAACATACCCACCTTTACCGACAGCTTCATGGAAACTACCCTCGTACATGAAATCATCTTTTGTAGCCTTGCGAAAGAGTCCTGCGAAAAGAAAGCTGGAGAAAATTAAAGCAAACAGAAAACCAAAGCGTAATCTTATTATTAAAAGTAGGAAAAAAAATAAATTTACTTGGCGGTCGATTTGAAAACGCTTCAGCATTCAGTTGATGTAGTCGTGGCGGTTTCGAAGTGTGAGAACTCGCGTGGAAATCTTCCGAATCGTTTATTAAGTGCATGCGAAATGTTGCCACAGGCAAATTTAAAATAAATTTTTTAAGTTTTACTTCATCATTGTTAGAAATACTGAAAGCAAAAATACATAAAAGAAAAAATTATTGTAAGAACTAACAAACACCAAAAAAATGATGTAGTTTTAATTTCTTTAGGGTTACATAATCAAAAGACTCTGAATTCGAATTGTTTCTTTGTTTTGCTTCAATTTCTTTGGCTTGAAAAATACAAGAATTGACATAGAATTTAGAAATGCAGAAAATTCGTATTTGAAACACTCACATCAAACACATGACGATAAAAAAAAGGGCATATGGATTTTGATATTTATTGAAAATAATTACCATTTAGGAAAATTTTCGATGTCAATTACAAGTGTTTGATATTGAAAATGTCCACCAAAATAAATCTTTAGGTATCGTTTTGTAAAAATTTCCCTGAATGGAAAATTTCACTTTCAGTAAAATATCAATACAAGTCTATTCGAAAACTTCACATTTTAATAAATTGATCAAATTTTTAAGAAAAAAATTATTTTCTTTCCAGTTTATTTTTTTAATTAGATATATAATTTGTTTATAAAAGTCTTCCCAATATCTTCTTTTTATTAGGAGATCAAAAAAAAATGTCGTTGTTGGGAAATTTTAATTTTAAATTGCCGTTTTATTAAAAGATTTTAAATTATTATTATATTAGAGCAAAATTCTCCGGCGGGGATACTTGTTTTAGTTAATTTTAACGCAAATATTTTATTTTAATTTTATACTGCAAATTCTCAATTATGCCAGAATAGCTTCGAAATTTAGAATACGTTTTAGTGGAAAATTTCCGCAACAAAAAAGTGTGTCTATTAAATACTTTTGAGAATTTTAAGTTGAAAATTTCACTTTTTGGGTTATTTGAAATAAAATTCGAAAAGTAATTTATCATTAAATGTCAAATGAACGCTTAGAGAAAAATGTTACATATTGGGATATTTTTGGTGCAAAATTTGTAACACAAAATGCTTTAATTTAAAAAAGAAAATTTTTCCGTAAAAGTGAATTTTACACAAATACATCTTTTTAGTTTTCAAAATCCATTAAAAGCGATGAGCTGAACTTTAACACATATTGCGAAAAATTACCTGCTGCTGTTAATTGTCACTTGTTTGCTATTTTTAGTTGAAATCCTGTTATTTTTACCCAGTTTTCTTAATTTATTATTAAATCTCTTAAAAATTTTCATTTTGCTCAATTTAATCAAATAATTTCATGCGCTTAACGTCAAGTTTGCACTTTATAAGAGTTTTTTTCTCCAAATGTCTGCTATAATTTTATCATACATATATTCGAATTGCTTTTTCCAAGTACTTCAACTACTTTATAACTAATTAGTATAATTAGCATGAAATAAAACAAAGATTTTGTGCTAAACGTTAGTGTCACGAACAGTCAACTTATGCGAATAAATAAAACTGAATTGTCGGAGTGGGAAGGATGTTTCAAAAGTTAAAGTCTGCCATAACTTGAAGCATACAATTTGGCACAAAGAACACCAGAGTCCAAGTGGCAGCTGCAAAGGGGGAAAAACTGGATTAAATGGTGGATTTAATACTTGTTCTCGGAGAAGTTCGTAGAGACGCGGCTATTTCGTGTTGCCAGCGTTTTTTTGTTAAACAACCCACTCAATAATTGCCAACATACGAATCTTAATCACTTGCAACAAATTTTTATTAGAACATAGACATACATAAGCACATGCTTTTATTTATGCAACACATAAAATTTCCACCATATTTCGACTTCAGTTTCTGAAAGTACGAATCGAAATTGGCAAAAGCCTGTCTGAATTAGTCGGCCTTAACTCGCATTTAGATTTTATAGCATCATTAATATTTTAATACTTTGATTGAAACTTACTTGTAATATAAGAATTTTTTTCGCAAAACGACTGAAGCATTATTGAAATTTTGTCACCAACCACATTATAATCATGTTCAAACATAAAATGATTGCCGTCAATCATATTTTTATCAGGATCGTATTAAGCAACCGCATCCACAATAGTATAATATAGTGTAAGCCGATAATAACATATTTTCGGCGACGGTGACAAAAATATTGTTCATAATATCATAACAAGTTAAGTCGGATTTTAAATTTTTAATTGAAATTATTTTATAATTTTGTTTTATATTCATTTGTTCTTAACCATAATTTTTTATTAAAATTTCTACTGAAGAATTTTTTTTTATGTTCTTCACATTTTAGATGTAATGATAACACGCCACAAATATGATTGGATTTGACAACAACATGAACATTATGAACAATATTATGGCTACTTATTGTTATCACATTCTTGTTTATTGCATAAAACTATCTTAAGTCAGGTCTGGGGAGTGGTAAATCTGACAGTCTCTTGGTTCATTGGCACATGATACTTTTCAAGTATTAAAAATAAGAGTAGCAACAGCCATAGACTTCAACAATAATATATTATCATTGGAATACTGTCGCTTCAACAATTATTTTATTTTTGTACTTCTAAACAGTTTTTAAACATTATAATGAAAAAGCAGCTTTTGCATGGCCAAAGTTTTAAGATTCAAATATACCAACAATTAACTTCAAAAGTAAAATATGTAGATAAAGTTCAAATAAATATGTATGTATTTATGTAACATAAGCAGTTATTTCTATTTGTTATTTTATTCATGAGAATTTTTGTTTGCAGTATAAGAAAAATTATATAATCATTTCCTGCCTGGTGAAAATAAAGACATCTTTAAAGGAATTTGTTTTTTTTTCGGTTAAAACCGATGTCTGCATTTGAAATCCATTCATCACTCTTGAGCACAATCACCGACAACATTTTGTTTTGTGAACTGCAGCAGGATCAGTTCATAAGTTAAAATAGTACCAGCCACCTAAAAAAAAAAACAACAGAAGCAGCAACCAGAAAATAAAAACAAGGAAGGAAACCAACTTGCCGGCCATTGTATTCTAAATCTTAACTGCAGGAATGGAAAATATGTAACAATCAAACCAACAAAAAAAAAAAAAAAAAAAAAAAAAAAACAAATAAGAAGCAAAAGGAAGAGGAAGAAGAAAGAAGAACAACCATAAATAGTAGCAATGTGGTTTAACAAAGAGCTTTTCCCATCATAATGGACTTAAAATGTCATTATGAGGTTTTTCTTTAATTTCCAGCAGAACATTAAAAGGCCATTAAAATGTGTAGCAATAGGAAAACAACACAAGTGGAAAAAGGATTTGGAAATATTTACAAAGCAAAAAATAATACAATAAAAAACAAACAAAATACAATATAATTTGCTTTTGCTATTTTGCGAGCACTTACAGATAAAACCATGTTGCGTGTTAAATGAAACAATTTTAAGCCGGTCAAGGCAACCAAATCGGCATTAACTTCTTCCGAGAAACGTTTAAGCTGGCGGGAAAGATACATAAAACATTTATTACATATTTCAGAGTAATTTTCGATATCAAATTATTTTCTAAAAATTTGTTTTCTTAAAATATATGTATATAAAATATGTTTGCTAAGCGAAAATTTTAGAAGATAGTAAAAAGAATGAGAAAGTGTGGAGTTGTGGCGTTTTTTTCTTAAAAAAACAACTTGATTTCAAAGGCGATTGAGTTCTATTTTTTGTTTGCCTTAATTGAATTATAGCGCATAACTATTAAATGTAGATCCAATTACGTAAAATACATACATACATTCATATGTGAATTTGGGGCATTATTTCTTTCAGTTTGATTTCCTTTTGAAACCCACCTCTGGACACCAAAATTCACGTTTTATTTTACGAAACAAAATTAAAGGCTGTTTAGACTCCTCGTTGATTTCGGCTGCAAACAAGGCCAAAATAAATGTGCGTCCCAACAGGAATATCAAAGAGTACCAAAAATATAAAGTGTGCGTGAAGGAAGGTTTTTTTCTGCAATGCAAATTCAAATAGAAGAGCACAAATAGAACAAACGAATACTCGTATCGGAAGACTTCAGATAAGATACTTACTGTATGCTCTTCAATATTTTATTGCAAATAAAATACAAGTTATTGGACAGACACAGCAAAGTAATGGCCGAGATTGTCTCATCCACCGATTCGCTCAGTCTGCACAACAGGCGATAGTTTTGTCTTCTCTCCATCCAAAATTTTGCAGTTGTGGGCTGAAAATACGAGTATCGTTTGGTTACGTTGCCGCGACTAAGGGCGGAGGACAAGCGCATGACAGGCTGGTTCGTACCTTTTTCACAAATGCACCCATATAAACGTTCAGCTGACGAAATTTCGATGACAGGGCCACACAAACACACATCAAAAATATATCATTGAAATTCCAGGCGAAAGTTGATAACAAATTGACTATTTTTCCCATGACGCCAGCGAAGGTGGTGTATTTGAAGAAATAGAAATACTGTGAGAAGTTTGTGTACAAGAAGCTGTCAATCGGGTGGTGCTTGAAGGTGGGACACCGGTTCACGTAGTAGATGATGTTCAGCATACTGAGCGTGTGTTCTCCTTGTCGGCGAACACGTGCAGACGGAAGTAGAGTAGAAATTCAATTAAAAGTAAAAGTAAAAGTTAAGTTGGAAAAAAAATTCCTTAAGTTTGAAAACCCTTTTATGCGTGTCGTTGTGTGTGTAAGTCGTAATATATGTATGTATGTATATAGAGAAATACAGTTGCCTGGTATATTGGGCGCTTAGACCAGGCGTGATAAATTCAGCGCGAATGTATTTTTCCCCCTTAAAGGCAATGAAAGCTGGGATTCGCATTGTCATATGCCAAGATAACTTGCAATAATTCTTTTTTAAAAACAATTGTGGAAAATAAATGAAATTTTGTTATCATGCAAACACTTATATAATTTTAAAGTACAGCATTAACATTTTGTGTTTATTTATTACTTTACGGCTTGTATAGAAAATTGAAAATAACCGCTTTAACAGACTTTTACAACTGTCTCTATTTCCAAGTTATACGACCCATGTCTTCACATGGGAAGTAGCAGCTTGGCTGACCTGAAAATCGTCAAATAAACTGTAAAACTCCACAGTCAGCTGCGCCAAATCAACCGACCAGCACAAGTGAAATGCAAAACACTCGAAGGCCAAACAACAACAACAAGCCTAAGCTGGTTTAAAAAATAATTACAATAATGCCAGAGCTGTTCTTCAGCCCCGAGCCGATTTACCACGTAAACGTTTTTAAGCAATTTTTTTCAAAACAATCTGTGCGCTTCCGAAGTAAAACATTCTTTTTGTTTCTTTTAAGTTTAAACTAAACTCTGTTGTCTAACTTTTTCTTTAGCCACAAAAGGGGGGTGGGGTTCACGACTCAATTTAATTGGCGGTTGTCACATTTGACACTTTTATAATCATCTCTGCCTAATTCTGAAATAATTTAATAAGTTTTACAAAACTGTAAAAGAAACTTCATTCAATGGTGAGAAAATTTGTTTAGTTAAAGGTAAGTGTCTTGCAGAGATGCTACATTATAAAACTTTAGAAGGAGAGCCAGACGAAAACGTTGCCGGCCGGGATTACTTACGGTTATTAGTATGTAGACATGGTTGCAAATAAGAAAATAGTCAATGTAAAGAGTTTAGGTTTAACTGGTGGCCGGCGCATTTTATGGAATCTCAGCAGGTGCAAAACATTTACGTAAAGCAAAACCCGAATTAATTCCATACTGGGGTACTCTGTTTTCCGGGATATAGAGGAGAAGGTGAATCTCATTCCACTTTTTTGACAAGCGGATTTTTATCTTAAAGAACTTAATGGGTTTGTAGTAGTTGTAAAGCCTGAGATGCTCTCTTTTTTATCGCTTTTCAAAAAAAATAACGCACATTTCTAATCTTTGTACCGATTCATCGCCAAAGTGTTTCATCTACTTCCATCGCAGACTACTCTGAAACCAATATGATGAGGCCTTTTTTCTACTGTAATTGATACTTCAAGAGTACAACTCGCTGGCATTTGTCATCCCTGGCATCAGCTGTATGAGATAAAACAAACTTTCTTGACCTTTTAAGCCATTAACGGTGGCTTAAGACTTACACAAATAAAAATATTCTATTTTTACCAGAATAAATCTATTTCCGCTCAAGTTTGCCAAAGAATTTTCTTTTGCTTATTTTCCATGGCATTTGTATTTTATATGTACATATGTTTTGCTTTCGAAATGCACTCCTATTAACGTAACAATGTGTTGCCGCAAGAAAGCAACTTAATATCTTAAGCCAATGAAATGTAGCGCAGATAAAAAATATTCTCGTTATTTTTGTTTGTTGGTATTTGAATAAAATTCAATTTTATTTTCTTATTGTGGCACAGCTTTTATTTTCTGTATTTACGTCAATCCTTTACATTTTTATTTTCATTTGATTTAGACGAGGTCTGTTCCAAAATTATGTTGAATTTTCAAATTAGCCAGGCCACATAAATTCAGTCGATTATTACGATTCTTTATCGTTTCGAACTTATTCGCATGTTTTAATGTTTCATTTGTGAGAGGCATTAAATTTAGAAGTATTTTTCGCGTTGGACGGTTTTCTGCTGTCGAAAAAAATGGATTTGAACGAATTTCAATAAAATTATCTTTAAAAATGGAATTAAGTCCTGAAAACCACGTGAAATGCTAATAATGGCATATGAAGATGGTACTCTGAGCCAGAAAAATACTTACAAGTGGTACAAGCGTTTCGAAGAAGGTCGAGAGGAGGAGAATGACGACGCTCGGGATGAACGCCTCGACACATACATAAATACCCGAAGAAAGTGGTTAGAAAATGATGAAAATTATTATGGAGAATCATGGTATCACTGTAGGAGAAGTTTGCTAGTGAATTCGTTCGGAAATTTTGGGCGTGTAGCGTGTGACAGCGAAGTTCGTTATAAAATCACTGAATTTTGACCAAACATGTCTCAGCCAACGTATTTACGAGATTTCGGCCCCTCTGACTTTTTGCTATTGCCAAGATTGAAAGGACTCGTGAAAAAGACGCCGATTTGCAACGATCGAGGACTGAAAAAAATGCTTGTAGGACTACTTTGAAGCGGACAATTGGAAGCTGACGGAAAAAGTATATTTTTGAGCAAAATCTTTTGAACCGACCTCGTATAGGATGAATAAAGCCAGATACATCTCAGTTGAATTTAAGTATTCTCTAATATATCCTGTATTTTCTCTCTCACCCAAGCCCACCGCCACTCATTTATTTAAATGTGAAGCTATTCTTTATTTCACGCTAATAGGGCTCAGTTTTAATATCAATTTTGGGCTGTCTTCGCACGCCTTCCACAAACTCTCAACTTTGACTTGACTAAAGTTTAAGAAGAGTAAATTTCCCGCCACACCACTGAGATTTTATTACATTCTATTCAATCAATTACATACCCAGCGAGCACATGGTTGCCGTCAACGTAATCATTTTGATTTTATGTGCCAACCGAGACTTCTCCATTATGGTGCGCTGTTGTGGCAAACCGTTTTCCACTTGTTGCCACTGCTGCATTAATACCGGCCACTTGTGTGTCATGTGAAAAAATGTTAAGGCAATGAAAAAAATCGATGAGTAGAAAATAACACCTTCTAGAAAATGCAGACAGATGATGCCAGCCAAAAAAATAGTTCACATGTAAAGCAGAAAAATGGTTTAAAATCTAATTCATATTACCCACTGAATCGAAATTGAAGGTACCGCGGCAAGCAAAGGCAATGGTAATGCCCACGCAAAACCCAAAGCAAAGAATCACTATCGCCGAATACCAAGTGCGCAAGAAACGCCAGGAGAATTTCAGATCAAATGAAGAGTTGGAGGTCACACCAGCCAGAGGCATGATGGCAAATATTTGAGCTAAAATTAAAACTAAAAGAAAAGGCTTCAAAAATCCAGTCCCTGCCGTCTGCTGAAATAAAATTTCAATCACCTGGACGTATCGCTTCTTGAAAGGATCCCTCGTAAGTATAATCCTTTTTGCTGCCTTTGCGGAATAATTTATTTTTCACTGCCCAATTTCGCATAAAAGAAACAAATAAGAATATATAACAAAATAAATTTTTAAGCCAAGTCTTTGGAAAAACTTAAAACAAAACTCCGCTATAGAAAAATAAAAAGGGCTAAAAGTGCCTTTTGAAAAAGTATTGCATGAGAAAAGCACCACAGAAAGTAGCTGTGAAGAAAAGTAGCTGGTAAAAAAAAGCACGTTTAAGAATCCCACTTGGAAAAAGAACTAGAATACTCGTAAACTGGAAAATCTTATAAAATAAGATATTAGATATTAGAACTGACGGTTCTAATTTTTGAACGTTTTAATATTTTGTTTGTTTTTAGCACTAAAAAATTGTCTTTATAGCTTTTGTTTGGATGCCACGTGCCAAAGAAAGGGGAATCCCAAATGTTGCCGATTATATGATTCGTAATATATATATACTTAAAAAAAGCGTTTTTTTAAAGCAATAAAATTTTTAAAAGAATTTTCCATTTTAAATTTAATACCCTTTCAAGAAACGAACCTTAAAGGATTTTAAAGGACGGAATATCCCCTTAATTCCAACAAAAACAAATCTAAGGCACGAAATTCCAAATCGTTCAAAATGAACTGATGAACGATGAAACTGAGAGTGTTTTTCTTGTCTTAAAATCTTATCTTTAGGCAACGGCAAATTGAAATAATGGACTTTAGAAAAGTACTTTTGGAAAAGTTGCATTTAAAAAATATTTAATAAAAAAGGTTTTATTTTGTTGTTTTCAATAATACGTTAATATTTTGCATTAAGTTAGAGCTTAAATTTGAAAGATTTTTAACTTATTTTTACACAACTTACATTTAACGATTTTTAATTTACGCTGCTTTTGTGCCACATCGGCGGATTGAATTCTGTAATACAACAGACTGCAAACACAAGAAGGAATGGAATTAATTCAACTTTATTACAAACAAAGCAAAATCCAAAAATATGTATATCTTCATTTTGCGATTAATCAAGATAATCAACATGCGCCGAAAGTGCCAGTTGCACAGCATAATTACTGATATCATATTTCTAGACGTTTGAATATTCTCGTAACTAAATACTCGTCCACATGTAATCAAATTTTATTATGTTATTGTTTGTACTGTCAACTTTTCATGACCTGAGACCACATAATCCGCTTTTGCGTTACAAATTTATGCACAAAATTATGCTTTTTATGTTTAAGATGTGCTTTTGTATGTGAGCACGTTTTTAGGCGTTTTTATTAAACGACCTTGTCTCGGCATTATCTATTTATGTATGTACATATTTAAGCCATAAATTAGTCTTAAATGCTGTCTAAATTAGGTCTTAAATCAAGGTGTAAGACTGAATGTATGTACGAGGACACATTAAGTGCTTTTTGCATTTAACTGGGTACAGTATTTAGAGAAGAAATGAAATATATTAAAAGGATTTTCTTCGTTGCCTCAAAGCCTGTATTTATACTTATTATGTTTTCTGTATTGTTAATACGCACTCATTTTCCGTTGTGTTGACTTTAGGGTTTTTCCAGAATTTAGTGCCCCTCAGATTTCTTTTTGGTGAGTTTAAAAACGATTTATTTTTAGCGATTTTCATTTGCTGCCTGATTTTGCTTGATTTAACATTTAAATTTCAAATTCAAGAGAAAAAAAGATAACAATTTAATATTGTTTCGCCCTAAAGCCGAATGTGGGAGACTGTTGTTACTTGTGCAAGTGCTGCACCCACGCACACTGTTCAACGCTGCTAGAAGAACTCGTCACCACTTGACCGTTTTAAAAAACGAAAGCAGAACTAAATTGAGTAGTTCCAATTTAAAAAATTCAAAATAGCAAAATATAATTTGCATGTTTTACATTTTGTGTAGTTGCACCCCTTTGGACGAGGGTCTTTATTATATTGTCAGTATTATCAGAGATTTTCACTTGTCATTTAAATGCTTCGAATAGGCAGGTACTAAAGCAATGAATTTTAATATTAATTTCTATATTCTAGCACTTTGATGTGATTGAGCACATTTACGTTTTGTTTATTGAAAAGAAAAACACATAAAATATTCAGTGCACAATATGAAATGACAGGCCCTTGAATTATGCCCTGAAATTTGTGGTTTCCTTTGTAAACATATCAGGCATGGTAATTTTCAAATTTTGCACTGGAATAGCAAAATTAAACATTTTGATTTCTTTTTGCTGATATATGGTTCATACGTTTGACGAAAACCTGTAAAATTTCCGATAGAATTAGTAACAGTTTTGTAAAATCATTAGATTTTCAGTCCCTGCATCGTTGCTATAGATTTTTAGGGGACAAAATGCTACTATTAACTGTCGTATAACCAGCTTAACGTTTGGTCTATGTGACAGATTCTGTATCAGCTGATGCACAACTCTGCGCTATAATTCTAACAGTCCGTCAGTGGCTGTTGTTTCTAAAAATGTTTTTTTTTTTATAAAATATGGAAACATGCATAACTTTCAGATTTTACTTTCGTATATAAAATGTGAATATAGTTCGGTACAATTGCGCCGCAAATGGGGTGGGTGTTGCTTCTCTTCAGATATTTGAATTTTATTTTTTCCCTTAAATATCTACAGGCTCCGTCTAGATTTATGATATTGAAAGCGCAGTTGATTACTTTTTTTATTGTATTTTAATTTCCTCGGGATGTCACCAATTCCAGATCAAAACTTTTGTTTTTGACACTTCACAAATAGACAGATACATACTTTGGGACAGATACATACTTTCATCGAGTTTTGCTGTAGTACTAGCGATCTTTGCTGCTTCTAATTCGCCCAGCTTATCAAGAAGAAAACTCGGTTGACATCGAAAACAAACTAAAATATTAAAAATTATAAATCAGCTGTAAGTGAAAAACCATTTCTCCGGCCACTTGTGTCTCATACCGAAAATCTTAAATTGTTCCGGAAATATGAAATAGTAGAAGTTTACCAGCTTTATCAGCCCTGCAACAAATGTGTATGTGCATGTGTTGTTTTTTGTAATTGTGCCAAATTCATGTTCAGATTTCCATACTTTATTTTAATTCAGTGTTGAAGCTGGTGGAAGCCAATCGAAACAAATTTTGCTATTTAATTTTTTAATTGCCATTTTTAATTGAAGATCTTGAAAATATTCCAAAGAAATTTAGTTTTCTTTTGAAATATTAATAGCAAAAGTTTAAGACGGTCTGTCATTGACTTTCTTTGTTAAACAAAAGTGGTTCAATAATAATTATTTTTTTTTCATAGTTATTGATCTAATTCATTAACAGATTTTAATTTATGTTTATTAAAAGCGTTTGATTTAAAATGTCTCTTCCATAAAAGTGATTAACGCTTAATTGACTTTTAAGAAACGTTTTCTTAACCTATTTAAATGCATATTTTTAGCAGGCGATTAATTAATTTTTTTTATATCGAAGCCACATAGAAAGTATAGATTTATCGTTGTTTTATATTTTTAGGTAAGAAATAAAAAAAAATAAATAAAAAGTTTCTTATATTTAAATTTTGTGTAGTTATTTTTATAGACTTACTTGGGCTTTATTAAGAAAACTTGGGTCTACAGCAACAAGGAACAGGACAACAGTGTTAGCGGCACGGATCAAACCTCCCTTTAATGGAGGTTCACGTATATGCACTGTTTTTCCGGCTGCTCACAAGATTGAGGTTAATCTAGAAAGTACGCAGACATAGAAATACAGTATTATAGAGTTAATTTGCTTTAAACACCATCTTTTTTATTTTCAACGATGAATTTAAACAACAGAGCTGCCAGGCTTTATTTCTTTTTGCTATATAACCTTGTTGATAGAAATAAATATATTTTGAATGACAGCTAACTTGTGTCTGAAGTTGTGCTTAGAAATATTCGAAAGTTATCGGCAACTCCGTAGTCTGCGAAACGCTTAAAATAAAGTTTTACCGAGTATTTTCAAGATCTGAGCTAAGTTATAGCTGGGAAGTGGGTAATTAATTCGCAAAATAACTAAAGCATGCTCTTTTTACTTCTTAAGTGCTATGATGGAAATTTCCGTCAATATTCTAAGAGGGCTTTAAAGAAGCCTGTTTTAAAAATTGCTTTTAAAAATATTTCCATCTGTCTGTCTGATTAAGAATCGATTCTATTTAAAGCCGCACATGCAATCGAGCTCGATAAAAATTGTAAATTTCAGCAACAAATTGCTCTAATAATACTCGTACGTTGAGTAAAAGTCAGTGGAAAGTAAAAACAAGTAAATAATTAATTGAATTTGAAGAACATGACCACCATCTGGAATGGATTTAATTTGTTGCCAAACAATATTAAGAAGTTGCAAATAAAAACACATCAATTTAAGGTACGATTGATAAAACAAGAGCAGTACACCGGAAAATTGGATAAACAAAATGACATGATGCGATGAATAAATAAAAAAAACACTAAAAAAGTCAACTAATTGACAATGTTGTAAGATCGTGTAAGTTTCGTGTTAGATGACGACTAAAAGGAGGTGGTAAACAATTTGTATACACATTTAGATTCGAAAAATGATTATAAATGTGAATTAATAAGAGGAAAGCTAAAACTGTCTTCTTTTTCTTTTATAAAATATTGAAGTAACTTCTGCGTGTCATCTACTCAGCGATGAAAACAGAACTTACACATAAACCTTGAGGGGAAGAAAGTCTTGGCGATCTCCTGAAATATTGTCAGTTCACATCTCCTACGTGTAAAATGATCATACTATCCTCAAACTGATCAGGCAGAATGCCCAATGTGGCAGGGGACGCCTCATGGTGCCACACTGCAATTTAATTCAATTAAATTAAAAATCAGAAACTGTTATATAGTGTGAGTTTTAGGTCGAAATTTGTAAATGTCCAGAAGAAAATAATTCGATACAGCCCTTGTATTTTCCTACTAAATCATAAATTGAATAATCATGTCTTCTGCTACAAATAATTTATATAACAGCTGTAGGGCTTCCTTTTTTTTGTGTTGTGATGGAAATTTCCATCATTAAAATAAATGTAATACTATTGTATATACTAATTAGTAGTTAATTAAGTTGTTACCAGCAGGTATGCAGAAACTAAAATTGTATCTTTGGCAACGTTTTTTCCTTTTTTAATTTACCCACTTCATGCTCTAATATTAAAAAGTTATTGGGAAAACTTAACACTTGAATTATTCTGAAGACAGTTTTAGGCCCATAAAACATTAAGTATTAATTTGTTATGAAAAATGGATCATGTGCTGAAATACAATTTAAAAATTTTTATACAAGAAAAACTACTCAATAAAAATAGTGGCGCCAGGAATCAACGTGCGAAGTTTGCTCAAATATTGGCAATTAAATATATGGGAGGAAAAAGAAAAAGAATTTTGGCTTTTTCCTTGTTCCCAATATTGAAGAGACCAATAAAGGGCGGCGAATGGCTGAGAGAGCTCATGGACATATCAAAAATCTACTTCGAAGATTGAAAAAACCCCTGAAAGGAGTGAAAAGAAAAAATTGATATTTTTGGGCAAAAATAAAAATTCTCCTGACTTTTTTTAACAGGCCTCGTATTTAAGGGAAATAAATCAAATCAAACAATAATTATTATACGTGACAGTTTGTTTATATTAGAGCCCAAATTCTTGACTTGATACCCAGTTATTATTTGAGGCAAAACAAGCATTTGCTACCCTTAATAGATTTTAATAATTAAGTTTTTGGAAAATTGTGGACATTCTTACAAACGTATTTAGGAATTTTGTTGTTTTTTGAGTTTTGCGAATTAAGATTTTATAAACTCATAAAATCAGCTTAAATAACTTTTTTTTGTTAAATGAACAAACACAATTAGAAGTAATAAACGCAGACCTGTCAAAATTTTTTCGAAATGTTTTCAAATATATTAAATATACTTATTAAACTCGATTGTCCATTAAAGTAAATTTGCAGAAACTTTTGTATTATTTTCTGTTTGTTTTATTTTCTCTTTCCTTTCTGTTGAAGCTCTTTTCAGCTTTACAACAGATTTATGTCAAATATTTGGTAAAACAAACAAAACGAATTTTAGCACTCAATGAAAATCATTCAAGTAAAAAGAAAATAACACCAGCTCGCAATAACTACCCAGCAGCCACACGTGTCCTTAGTTCCACGAATTCAAAACTCAACCCTTCAGCTGAGTACAGAAGGGAGTTGTCACATCGGCACTGTCGACCTGATCCAAAAGTACCAGTTCGTATACGACCAGTGTGCCAGCCATCTGTTGTTGATATAAAAGTCATAGGAAAGTTGAATCCCTTTTATGTTGTTCAATAACCCAGCAAACAAACAAGAATATTTAATAGAAAATAAAATCATCCAACAATGAAGGAAAAACAAGGTTGAGTACTATTTTGGAAAAAGTTAGATTAATTAAAAAAAAAGTTTGGGCCAAAAAACCATTTCGCAAGAAGTACGTTTTGTAAAAGTACTTTTTGTAAAAGAGTATACTTTTTAAGGGTACTATTTTGAAAGAGTGGACTTCTGTAACAAAATGCTTAAGCTTTTGTAAAAAATACTAAAAATGGACGTTTTGTAAAATAAAATCTTAAGTTTTAGTAAAAGTACTTTTCGTAAAAAATTAAGTTTGTAAAAAAGTACTTTTTGCAAAAAATGCTTTAAAAGAGGAAGCTATTTTTGTCAAATAGTATATGTGCTTCTCATTTAAAAAACATTTCTGAAAAAAATAATGCGAAAAACGAAAGCAGTAAAGAAATTTTTTTTAAAATAATTTTTGTTTTCTGTTTTGTTTGCTGGGCTGAAATTGAAGAGAAACCAACTCACAGCAAATATTAAACGTCTCGTCAAGAAAAAGAATCCTCTGCCACTTAGAGCAAACAAATCAGATACAATGACTTCATTTAGTCGCTTAAGCTAAAATCAATATTCAAAATACATTTTTCAAACAATTCCAGTTCAATAAATTTGAGAAAAACACAATAAGCGAAGACAAAATTTAAAAAGTTTTGCCGACTCACTCGTGTGCTCGTACCTCTAAACACCAATGGGCAGTCGGAATCTCATACATGGTTGATCTTATGTCATTCGCCGCGCCATCGATGCTGGCCGCCGTCGACATCATGAAGTAGGAGCGGCATGCGACGAAGGCAAAAGACACCCAAAAGTACATGTCGTTCATGAAGTTGCCATGGTTGCTGTTCATTGGTAATGAAAAAAAAACAAGTACTACATTTAGGTATGTTTTCACAAAACAAAAGACGCAATTATTTACAGAAAACTGTGGAAAATCTGCACAGCCAAAAAGTACATGTTCTGGGCTGAAGACAACAAAATCAGGCTGGATAATTTGTCGTCGAACTGACACAATAAATCGTTGAGCAGTAAGAAGTCTTGACGAACCTTTAGCCAGAACTCGTTTGGCATTTTCTGTAATTTTTCAACAAAAATCCATTATATTAGGAGGATGTTTTGGCTGTTACATTTAATACGAATTACCGCCTTCAGGTGGGACAGCAGGCACCAGTGAAACTGACGAAAACGTACCGCCAGGCCATGGCAAACGAGTATGAGAAAGATGTCAATGAAGTTCCAGACGAATGTCATAGCAGTTGTTATCCACTTAACGCAGCAACGAAAATAGAATTTTTTCTTATTTTTATACATACATATGTATTTCATGCCGAAATAACTTGTCCTGAAAAGTCGTATTCTTTCTTAAAAACAAGATCTTTAAAATAAAAAAACACAGTTTCTAACAAAGTAGAATCGTATTGAAATGTAAAATTTTCTCTTTCAATATGTGTTTTTTTAAGTTTGTATTAAAAAATACCTTTTGCTAAAAAATATAACCTTTACTACGAAGTCCTTTTTATTAAGAGATATTTTTTGTTAAAAATGTTTTTTTTTAGATATCTCCTTGAAATACGAGTAAGTACTTTTTGTTAAAATGCACAACGTGTTAGCAAAAGGTTTGCTAAAAATATCTGTTGTCAAAAATTTCCATTTTTAAAAAATACCCGTTGTCAAAAAAAATCTTTGGTAAAAAAGTACCTTTTGTTGAAAAGGTATTTTTAAAAAAGTTTTTCTGGTTGAAAAAGTTTCTTTTGGTAAAAAAGTACCTTCTGTTAAAAAGTATATTTTCTTAAAAAGTAGATATTGTTAAAAAAGTACCTTTTGTAAAAAAGTACCTTTTGTTAAAAAGTACCTTTTGTTAAAAAAAGTACCTTTTGTAAAAAAAGTAACTTTTGTAAAAAAGTACTATTTGTAAAAAATTACCTTTTGTTAAAAAAGTACCTTTTGTAAAAAAGTACCTTTTGTAAAAAAGTACCTTTTGTAAAAAAGTACCTTTTTCCAAAAAAACACTTTTTGCTAAAACACACACCCTTAAAAAAATATCTTTTATTAAAAAAATACCTTTTGTCAAACAAGAAAATTTTGTTAAAAAAGTTCTTTTAATTTAATCTTTCGCTAAAACAAAGTACTTTCGGCTAAAAGAGGATAATTTCTTTCAAGCAAAGCTGTATTTCTTAGAAAAGTATATTTTGTTAAGAAATTTCTTGTTTGCTAAATATGAACAATTTATTATAAAAGTTTTTTTTTAAAAAATTAACATTTAGCCAAATAACTCTTCCGTAAAAATAATCTTTCTTACTATACATTCTAGTGAAAGTATTAGGTTTCTCCAACAGGTACTCAGTTTTTCTACTCACCTGTATTAGTGGTATCGCCCAGGGGTTATAACTCAAAATCGAGAATATCTGCAAACGTTCGCGCAAGAAATAGTTGTGCCAAAAATCCACTGTTAAATTACACTGTTTAATTTGCACGTAATTGCTGTAGACGCCACTGATGACATAAAATGAGTGTTCAACTAAAAGCAGAAAAATTAATTGCTAACAAGAAAAACTAGCGGAAAGGCATCATTATTTTTTGCCACATGTTGCTCACCCGTAGCGCAAAAGATCAACATCCAGCCAGTGAAACGGATGCGCTGACTAAACTTTTTTGAATCTTGACTGATGTAAATTTGGTGCGAGAAAACACTTTCCAAGCGACTCGTTGACTTAATCAAATTTGGCCAATTACGTGAGAGCGACAGAAAAACAATGAAGGCAGTTAAACACTCGATGCTAAAACTCACAGGAGCTAAAAGCAAATGAGTAACAAATGATAAACATAATATTGCTAATAGTAAAATTAAAAAAATTATTTTTGCTTCAATAAAACGTTGTTCCTTCCTTCGTTCAAATATCGTTTGCACGAATAAAACTGAAGAAAAGAAAGTAGAAGTGGCCGAAAACACCCACCTGTTGTTGTCAACTTGAGGCCTTTTTCCATCAAAACTTTGAACGTGAGAAATAAATCCATGGACGCAAACGCTATCGACGTTGCAGTCACCAGCACCGGCACTGTCAGCCATTTGAAATAAACCTGTTCCACGTCATTACTTGGCCAAATACCCATCACGGGCAAAACGCCAAAGCAGCGAGCGAGCACCAAAACTGCAAAATACGAGCGCACTGGTTGCATTTAATGGTCTACTGATTGGCTTAGATTTTATTAAATAAATCTTGTGGATGTGGCCGTTAGTGCGGAAGGTCAAAAGATGCCTTCCCATGAGCAAATACTCTACTAACACAGTTATGGGCTTATAGCAGTTTTGCAACTACGAAGACAATTCGAAAGTAGAGATAAGAAACGAGTTGTTTTATTTAAAATACGGGATTATTTGATTCAGCAGCAGCAACTCATAAGAGCGAAAAGTTGTTTAAGCGCCAACAAACACGAATTAAAAAAGAACTTATTGCGAAAAAATGTTTTTAAATAATAAAATTCTAAAAATAATAAAATTCTAAAAATAATAAAATTCTAAAATTACCATCTCCAAAGGCGGATGGTAAACGGTGTCATTTCTGAGCTTGAATATGATGGCAACCGCCAAATGTCGCCATATAGGCAGCTGGAAAACATAAATTTTATAGCTTTAAAATAAGTGTTTGCAAATATTTAACTTCCAAATGCAGCACAGACTTAAATTTAAATTTACCTTGAAGTATTTATTTAAAGCAAAGAAAAAGGAATCAAATATTTAAAAAAAAAACTGTTGAAAAGCAGAAGAAAAATAATGAAATCATAAATAATGAATAGAATTAAAAAAATTTCATAACTCTCAATTAATAACTAGACTAAAAAAATCTCTTAAGTTTCTGAATCCTTTCTAAATTTAAGACGCGCGAAAATTAATTGCAAAACGAAAACTTTAATACTTAAAACGGTGAAGTTTCGTCCAAAACATTTTTCAATTTTCCAAATGACGGCACTCGCATAGTCCCGATATTTCTCAACCCACAGTATTGCACAGATAATTAGCACTCTTTTCTGAAAACTCAATCGATTAAGTAAAATGTTTGGCTTTCCGCTTTTTTAGCTCTACGACGAATGAAATTATTTCTCTTCTTTAAGGAGCAAATAGTCTTCTGTCATCGATTACACTTGAAAATACCCTGTGTTTTTCGTCAACCTCAAGGTTGTACAATATTCCGAAGTCTATTTGTATTCAGTGAACGTGTCTAGGATGTCTTTCGTGCGTGTTTGAGTTAATTTCGTTCCCCCTTTTCTTACATGGTCCCAAGGCATGATGGAGTGTATTATGAACACTTGGCTGCAGTTTGGCAGGCAACAGCTGTTTTTGTTGTTGCTGTGGCGTCAAAGGTTTTTCCGCATCTACGGTGGCAACAGAAGCAGTATCAGCTTTTACGATTGCCGCAACCATTGAAGACATGCCGTTTGCAACTCGTTTTTTATACTCTCAGCATTTTCTGCAAATTGAATTTTTTAAACTAAATAAACGTCTGTTTCGATTTGCTGAACTTTTCCCCACACAAAAAAACAAAACGGGAACTTTTCTATTAAACAATTTTCAACTCTTGACTAAACACAAGTTTTCAAAAGTTTTAAATGCGATTAGATTTGTCTTTATTAGTTGATTTCTTTTGTCATATTATTCTATTGGCACATTTGTTCAGCATTCAAAGAAAAATATTTCGCATGACAAGTTCTAATTGTCAGCATGATATGAACATTAAATAAAACTAAAAACAAAAATATTAACGACAACTAGACACAAAATGCGAAACTCATGTGTACAGGGGTCAATTGAAATGATTTAGGTGGAACTAAACCTGTAATTAAGGCAAATATTAAACAGTAAAAGGTTTAAATATGTATAATTAAATACCAGGTCTGAATTAATTATGCTAGAGAAAATAGTTTCGGTAGCAGCAACATTAACAATGTGGACTTGCACAAAGAAAGCAATTGACATTTCAGTTACCGATTAGAAACCGTTCGCTTGGCCGGGAAGTAAAAATTTTCAAATAAAAATATTTTTAGAAAATCCATTAGATTTTTTGTATGTAGGAAAAAAGAATAAGATTTATGACAATTCTAGAAATTTTTTGCAACATATATCTTGCCGGAAGGCATATAATACTCATTAATTTCCAGTTTTATTTACAGCCTGAAGGTGCTGAAGGTGTAATTGTCCAAATTACAGATGAACTCAATTCACTGGTGGCTCACCAGATCGCCTATATGAAGCACACAGATAGCAAATGCCACCTCTGCTGCAGGGCTTTGTCTCTGTATAATCTCTCCTACTAGACCAGAGTTGGTGTACCGAAATAATTTTAGAAAAACAGCCCTTAAGTCGCCACAACTGTTTCACATCCAGTCCCTCACTAAGGCAGACATCTCTTGCCAGCCAACAGCAGCACGAAAGTTCTTTGATATTCTGAAAACTGTTACAGCCGCAGTCCTATTACCACTAATTAGCAACACTTTCTACCGGCGATTTAGGCCTTAACTGCAGCCAAAATAAACATTTCACCTACAAGCCGTCCATGATGCAACAATTCTTTTCTATTTAAGCGTGAACATCGAGTGAAATTTTTTTTAAATGCCATTTAAATTACATACATATTTATTAAGAAGGTAACCACAACTTATTTCAATAAACATTTTTTTACAATTTTTTTTTATATTTTTATTTCCACTAAACTTAAGAATACTGTTCTAAGGTTTCACTTGGCTCGTCGTAATAATGGGAGCAATAATCGGTTATTTGTTTAATCGAGCCCTGATTTATGAGGCCAGCAACCATCAATTCGTAGGAGACAACTGTGCTGGCCATCTGTTGGAAAACAAACATTAAAAAGAATTTATTAGGAGAAAAGCTTTTAATTAATAAAATTCTAGCAGCTGTGAGAAAATACCATCCGCAAAAGTTCCCTTAAAAGGGCACTTGTTAATTTAGAATTGGGAATAAAATTACTCTTATAAAATGTTAGTGCGAAAGGTATTCAATAATTTCACTATTTACTTTCCATTTGCCAAAAACTTTTGTTTTCCTTGCATCAAAAAGTTTATATCGGAAAAAAAACCATTTGAGATCATAGTTTTTGTGCTAAATATAACGTAAGGAAAGGTCGAATTTTTTAGCTTAAGCGCGTATTGAACGCATTTCAGCACATTTTAACTCAATTCTTCACAAGCTATCAGCAACAGCTGTAACATACAGCTGTTTTCTCAAGTTTGACAGTTGGTAGTGCCTACATTTTTGAAGCATCTGGCGAACTGACTGCTTTACAAATCACCTCGAACATATAAAACGTGCACGTGCGGATACACTAACAAGATCAAAGGATAAGATAAAAGTATGTAAAGTATGTCCTAATAATCATCCTGATGTCGGAACAATTTGCTTTGCTGCTAATTTTACTCTTTTATTACGGGTTCAAAATATTCCAAAATATCTGTTTTTATTGTGCTCTATAGACTGATTGGCAACTCCTTCCGCCCTGAAATCGATGATATGAACGACAATAACGGGGGTATGGTCATCTCAAGTTAGGACGATGCGACTCGCGACCCACCAAACTGAGAATTATTATTCTTGTAGGGTTTTTTCAAAGCTCAGTTTCATGACTTATGAATTACATTGATCAAGTTCAGCTTTATTCATGTATAGACCAGAGTTGGACGAGTAAACAAATTTATATTTATATGGGACAGACCTTTTAAGCGAATAAAAAATGTTGGTGATATATCGAACATATTTTTCTTTATTTAATTTTAAAGATTAGAATCAGTTAATGAAAGACCCTTCAGATATTTTTTTAACTTGTTTGTAAAGAAAAGCCCCTCTTGCTTTATTGGCTGAAAATATATTATGTATCTATATTAAATATCAAGTTAGACAAGATCACCCTGTAACGATCTGCTCAGCAATAAGTTGATTTTTAAAAGTAGTGAAATATCTTTGTAACTGTTTAGATTCATTATTGTTTAATTTAAAGAACTGCCATTAAACTTTTAATAGATTTCAATCATTCTCTTGTTGCTCAAATATTTCACTTGGCTCTTCGTAATAATGAGAACAATAATCGATGATTTGTTTAATTGAACCCTGATTTATAACATCCGAAACCATTAATTCATACGTAACAATTGTGCTGGCCATCTGGTAAAAAAAAATTAACATGAAAATTATTATGAACCATTAAACTTGTTAGCGAAATTGATGGCGCGTAACGCCACTTCAATCCCTGAAAATTCAAATTTAATGTGATATATTAAAAAAAAACACACAAAACCGACAATAATTTTTGTTCTAATTTCTGCAAAGAGCTGATTTCTCTATTCCGAGCTTCGGAACAAAAAGTTTTGTTGAAAATTTATATTAAATATAGTGGGCCGTACTCATAGTCTTCAAAAAAGTATACTTTAAGCAAAAGTATACATTTATTTTATAATCAGAACAAAAATACCGCGTATTTGTAATTTAAGACTAATCTACATATTTCTATGATAAACGATATGACCCGATTTTTTTTATTGTACGTTAATTAAGTTTTTCAAAACAGCCAAAACCATAATGCTTGAGGTGCTTCCATACGTTAATACAAGTAAATTTGTATAGAATGAAAAAAATCTTATCGCGTGGAAGCAAAATGTATTCAGTAGGAGAAAACTCGTTTATTTTCTAAGTCATTTTAGAAACCGAAATATGTTCATCATTACAGAGCTGTATTTTAAAGTAAACAAAGGCGACATTATCACTGTGTATGTTCTTGTATTGGTGGCGAAAAATTAAAAACTATTTCCAGGGTTTACAAAACAGAGATTTACGAAATTTTGGATAAAAGTCTATAATTAAGTTATCGAACTAAGTTTCGATAAGCAAAAGACAGTTCTGATAAGGAGTCGGGCCTACTTTAAAGTCAGCGTCGGGAAAACGAATTTGCAATATTTCCGGCACATTCGAATGCCTCAGAAAAACCTAAAGTAAGTGAATAAAACTTGTCTCAATGCCATGGAATTAAATTCCTTGAAATGTTCCTAAAGTCTGCTTATAGTCATGAGCGACAATCAATTGTATTTTTTGCAATAAAGCGGCAAAAAACCATAAAAAAATTTTAACATTTTTATTATGTCAATATTTACCGCCAGTATAAGTTTACGGGTCATAAAGAAAAAGCCACTGCCACTGAAAGCCGTTAAATCAACCGAAAGCTGTTCGCTAAAACGTTGAGTCTTTTCAGACAAACGAACGGACGAAGGAACGATTGATGAGACGCAGCAATCAAAACCAATCATTGAAGCGAAACGGAAACATAAATAAAAGAAAGAGTAGCAACAATAAATTTGTTTTACAATAGAAATTAAGGAAAGAGAAGACAATAAAAAAGAGAGAAATTTATCATTTTAAGTCAGCAAAACGAAAATTAAAAGCTGTTGGACCAACCTCCATACACCAGGATCTCGACGGAACATCACGCAAACAGGATATAAGTTTCTTCGTATATTCGTCAGCCAGGGTTGCCAAATACATTGTTAAGATGGTGCGTAAAATATTGAAAACCAAGGAATACCAAAAACCAATTTCGGCTATAATATCGACACCGATGTTGCTAAAACAAGAAAGAAGTTTTAAGTTTAAACGATCCTCTATTCAAAAATCACTCACTTAAAACTGTTGAAAAGTTGAAAGCATATGAAATACATGTTGTTTGCAGAGGCCAATAGAATCAGCGCTGAGATTTCATTGTTCATCAGGCGCATAATACGCTTCATGACTAAATAATGTTCACGGGTTTCGGTCCAAAACAAAGAGGGCATACTCTAAAAATATGTACATATATATGTATGTATTTTATAAAATAATTATTATTATTAGTTGAAATTTTTTGGCAAACACAAAAAAAGTTTTCTTTAAATTTCAGAATTTGTTAAATTAAAACTGAGTGTGATGAACTGATGAAAGATCGCATCAGGCCCAATTGTGGTCACAGTAGTAGTGGACATCTCATATAAATAATTATTGCTTCTTTTTATATCCAAAATAGGGAATCTGTCTTTTAAGCTTAAAAGTTAAATTTCAAGTCATGTATTTTGGTTCATATGTTTATACTCAAGCTCTTTATTTTAAGCCCATAGAAGGTTTAACCCTTAAATAGGAGCCTAACGTGAGTTCAGCGCCAAAATGTAATGGCAAAATTTTCTAAAAAAATTATTACTAATTGAAACAACTGATTAAATTTAATTGCCGCTTAAAACACACACACAAAAACAGCTCAATACTAATTGATATCTCACCCTTCCTCTTACGCTCTCTATGCGCAAATAAATTTGGTGAAATCTTGTCGCCAAGCCAATGCTGATTATTATAACAAAAGTATCGGTAAAAGAGCGAGGATATGCCAAACTTAAGTTTATCCACTTGAAAAAAAGTTACAATTATATATTATTTTATGGCCAACAGTTTCACGAAAATCAAAACTTAATCTTACCTCCAAGATCGGCAACAACCAATAATTAAAAGGCAGAATACCCGGCAAGTGGGGTCTTTCACGGGCATACAAGCTCTGCCAATAGCTTATGTTTAAGTTACATTGAACACGTTCCAAGTTACTTTTGTGAAAGGAATTAAGTACTAGGATGCAGTGTTCCACTAAAAGTAAAAAACCCCAATTCATTTCATTGTGTTATACATAAGTGCTACTTAACCTTATTTTAATACCTAAAGCCCCCAACATAATGAAGGCATACCAGAAGTAGATATTTAACTTCATATTGAATTTCGCATACAATTGATAAGGAGCCCTCAGGAATATTTGTTCCGCTTGTCTCCATTGCGCCATTAAGTCGGGCCATTTAGTGGCCAAACGCCAGAAGAAGACGTGTTCTAATAGACAAACGGAAAATAAAGAAATAGATCCTGAAAAAAAGTTAAAAATATTGGATTAAAGTCATCAAAATTCACCACAATTAAGAATATGAGGCAAGCCACAGTACTTTCACATTCACCAGCGCAAATTAACATACTTTTAGGCGAGACAAATAGATCATTTCTAGTGTTTAAAAAACCAAGAAATTTAAGCAGATTCTAGAATATAGCAAATCAACAGTTGTGCTCGGCGCCATATACTATAGATCTTCATTTGCGCTGGCACCTAAAAGTCTGCCCATGTAGAAAACTTTAAAGTGGTTTATTTCCGCAAAATTTTGGTTGAGCTTCAGCTTCCACTTTAAGTTGTATTAAATCAACGATTGATTACCTGTTGAATGAAAAGTTATTCCATTATTGAAGATGTATTTAAGTACCATACAAAATTCCGCAGAATTACAAGCCATTATAATGAAAGCATAAAATGTTGTTATACTGATCCATTTGTACTTGAGCTTGGCATAGTTTTTTTGGTAGATATTTGTAACCGGCAGCAAAGCAAATATCTGTGAAATGAAAAGAACTTAAATGGAACAAAAGAAAAAAATTTTAAAACAACAGAAGAAAGAAATCAATTTTAAATTATAACTTTGAACAATTATTATCAAAACCCCAATACAAATTCTAAACTTGGTTAGAGGACGTTTGAAAGGCCTCTTCATTTCTAATATTTTTATTTACACATCGACTAAGTCATCATAATTAAACAAAGAAGAGAATTAAAGCGCTTCCAATTCTGAAAATTTCAATACAACAAACATCGGCCGGAGCTTCGGCGTGTGTCACGTTTTCGTGACAGTCAGCCTGAATTTGATCGATAACATGCACTAGCAAGTTCTTAATGAACAGTTCACAATATCTCCACATGAGAGGAGCACGCCTTCTCAAATCACTGAAACAAAATTTCTAATGTGACATGAACAGTGTGACACGAAGCTCTATTCTGATCTTACAATCACATGTGGTTGGTGTCCGTGTCATCTAATTCAGATCAAAAGACGTGGATAATTATTGACCACAAACATTACAATATGTGCTGTGCTCCAGTGACTTTATCGCTCTTAGATCATATTTGGTTCCCCATTCAACAAGTACTCATTCTTCACGAATTTTGTCTCATCGCTAAACCTAATATTTTAATTCCACCCAAGACTGTAGTGTCCATCAAATCTTAAATTATGGCGCCAAACTCGTCCACCTAGAGCCCAAAAATAACCGAGTTCTGGCGAACGTTGCGAAATTGACTGCCTTAGGTTCTCCCAGCGGACAGCGACGATGTTTTTAAAAGACCTAATCTTTAGTCATCGCACTGGTATTTGCTTTCTGCAGCAATAAATTAATATTTACTCATCCGCATGGTTCTGATGACACTAAAATGAGCGATATGCGCAAAAAATTTAAAATTTTGCCATTTGTACGCGTTACTGAAAGCAATATTCGTATATGGTGAAGTGGCATATGATCGACTAAATAAATGATCTTGCATCGTTAGCGTGGCCGCTGTCAATTGTCACAGCTCCGGTAGTACTAATGAAAATCTGCAACGGGTCATAGAGCAGAGCTTCCTTTAAGTTTTGGTCCCATTGAACTTGATGACAGTTTTCTTGTGGATTTGATTGAATTGTTCCCAAGTCGACGAAGATATAAATAATGTATGATAATCAGGTAAACAGTTGTCTCATTGTGATGAATTAAAACAGGACTAAAATTTTCTACGACAACGACTACAGATCTAAAATTTCTGAAGTATTTGCTTAAAGCACTAAATCTACATTAAATGTTCAGCTTATCCTTTAATTCTGCAAAGCACTTTGCCCCGTTTCCTCATTCTCCCTTTTCATCCAACAAAAATATTATTGCAAACTGCTTCTTCACTATTTTCATTTTTTATTTATTATAAATTCTTTTGGTGCATACTTTTTCTCACCGACTGATGAAATGTTTGTTTCTCCATTTAATTAGTGAAATCACTATTTACAAAAACAAAACAACTGTGAAATAATTTAACAATTCTATTTCACTCAGAATATTAAAATTTGCGAAATACGAGTATTAAAAATAAATTAAAGCACGAAAATCCAAATAATAATAAACCGTAATAAAACTGTCCCTGTCAGGGATGTTCAAGCAACAGGAGTGAAAATGTTAAACAAAATTAAAATTGAGAGTTTTGTACGAGTATGTCTTAGATGCTCGCGACAACAGTCACCACTGAGTTCAGGGCAAATTGCATGTCAGTGTTTAATTTGCACAACAGTTGCAAAATGAAAAACATTTGCGATACTGGCACCCAAACTCCTTTCTTTAACCCCTCCGGAGGCGGGGGGTTGTATTAGTGTAATAGTACAAAAGATATTAAGGCAAACATGTCATGACAGGCACTTTATTTGTTTAAAATTAAAATACATGTGGATGGCTGAATGCAGGTATGTGTGTGTGTGTGTTTGTGCGTATATGCATACATATGTATGTGTTGTTGTTGGTGTTGTTGGTGTTGTTGTTGGTGTACAAGTGGGTGTGTCAAGTGACACAGTTTAATCATTAAAAATACACTCGGCTTTAAGAAATTTTTTATTTAAATTATGCACACAGAGCTGTCAAACCTTTAACGCGATTCGGTTCATCGAATTGCAGCAGCACCAGTTCATACGTAACGATTGTGCCCGCCATCTGCAATAAATCGTATTAAATATTTTAGCATAATCCGTATTTGTTATAATTACAAGTAAATAGTTTATAAACCAAAATATTATTTAACATTAAAATTAATTTCACTTTTAAAAGTAATTTCTAGAAAAATCATCACACGGTGGCCATATTTATCGAACAGTAGAACAGAACAAAAAGAAATTTCGACTGAGCCCAGTTGCAATTAAAATAGTTTCGAGACTAGATTAAGAACTTTATTGGTTCTTGCAAGATTTATGCTTGAATAATTTACAAAAAATATGAAGATTCTTACTTTTATGTTTAATAAAACAAGTTCATCTTATGATGATCCTTTCTATGGACAAATCAAGTTAAATCAAGTGATTTATTCTTCTTACTTTCATCAAATAAAATTTCGATAGTTGCAGCAGACTTTTTTGAGAATAAAACAGATATTTACATTATGAATGACTCTGTCACCAAAGGCATTGCAGTAGTACAGACGGCCACAGTCCTGGAGTTTTACCCCTTTACATTTTTTTCTGGTAAAATTTTGATAAGTTGCAGGTCTTAGCGAATGAATCTAAAATCACTACGGCGCTCAAATTCAATCCGGTTATGGCAATTCACAACGAATATCTTCACTATGCTACATTTCATACATAATGCCAGGGAAGGGCATTTTAAACGAATCAAAAATTTCCATAATATCACGCACTTCCATTATGTTTCTAAATATCCGCAATTTTTCTTTTTTTACATTTTAGCAACTAATGAGAATTTTTTTCACAAAAAAACTTTACAAAGTGCCTCTTAAGGGCAGCTGAGGTTCTAATATATACATATATTAAGCCTTGTCAATATCTCAAATAATATACATATGGAAGTGTGAAAGTGTGTATGAATGACAAATAATACGAAATTTAACATTCCATAAGACTATCATCATTTTCAGAATAATAAATGTTCATTTGATCAGGCTTACGAAATGCAAATTGCCTGATCGACATATCATATCTCTGATTTTATTTGCGTTGCAATAGTGTGAAAACGAATGAAATGATAAATTAGATTTTCTGACTCTCACAAAAAACCCTCATTAAATTAGTTTCTCACAAAAGTCAGTGAAAGTCTTAAGACTTGTCTAATAGTGTAAAATGCCGATTCAAGTCGATTCGAGTCAATAGTTTAAGATCAAAATGTTTGTTTTTGACATTCTACAAATATTTAGCAAAGAACGAAATACATACTTCGAATTTCGTGCAGTTTTATTGCTGAAGAGGTTCGTAGCGGTGAGAACTCGCTTCGCTCATATGAAAACTCATAACTTGGAAAAACGTTTAGCAAAATAATTCCTAAACTAGTGAATGAACCGTATATTGTATTTACCCCGAATAGAAGACGTCTTGTTAAAAAGTAAAACTTTTTGCCAGACAATGCCACCGTTTGTGTAGTCATTTCAAATATTAATCTTTCCACCTGGCGGCATCAACACAAAAGAACGAAAAACACAATTAATTAATTTCTGTTACAATTTATATGTAAATGAAAAGGAAAAATATAAATTAGGCCAAAAGCTCACCTCAACACACCAAGTGCGAGAAGAAACCTTCCTTAAGACGGGCAGACCACCCTTGGACTCATCGTTGATAGAAGCTGCCGAAAGGAAAACAAAAGCCGTACGGACAATTAAATACAACAATGAATACCAAAAATATATATAATTAATGGGCCACCGTAGTTTGCTATATATGTATGTAAATAAAAGCAATAACAAGAGAAAATAGAAAATGGAAAATGGAAAATGGAAAACAAACAAGATTATTATCTCGTTCATCGTCAAGAATTCGTAAAAACCGAAATTTACTTGAAGATGTTCAACAGTTGATAGCAAACAAAATACAAATTGTTGATGCAGGACAATAGAATGATGCCTGATAAATTCTCGTCTATGAACTCTAACAGTTCACACAACTTCACATAATGTTCACGTATTTCAACGAATACCGTTTCGGGGATTTCCTTTAAAGACGAAAACTATTTTATTGTTCTCTTTAAATTAAAATAGCAAAATTTGTGCAGCTTTTTGTAACTTTTTCTTACCTTGTCCGTCAGCTTATTGATGCGTTGTGTGATTTGCTCAAAGCGATAAGCGATGCCTTTGCTGACCATCATTATAAACAGGTCCATAAAATTCCATATAAAAGTGCAGGCACCATTTATGATCTTTGAAGTTAAATTAAGAAAAGGAAAATATACATACATCTATATGCATACATACATACATTCATACATACATACATATTTATGAATGTATGTATGTATGTATGTATTTATGTTTATATGCATAAATTAATTGTTGCGGGTGAAGCGGCCCAAGCTCAAGATAGCCAATGTGGATTTTAAACACAACAAGTGTAAGAATTTTAGAAAACTTTAATTCTTTATTCTTACGCTTTAATATGTTAAAATTCCTAAAATTATAAATAAATTTACAATTTATATACAAACTTATACAAACTTACATACTAAACTGCTGATATACTAACTTTTATGTATGGCTACTCCAAGCGAAGCTTCGTAATCCTTATGACCTGAACGAATGAATTTCTTAAATCTATGTAGGTGTTTTATATACTTATGTATGTGGTCTCGATTAAATATGGCCTCATAATTATACCGCGTGGAAAGTTAAAAGGAATAATTGAACATTTTGCCATGCTCATCTCTCTACATATCGATAACAGTAATGTCATATCAGCGATTTATGAGTGGCGGTAACAGTAATGTCATATTAGCGATTTATGAGTGGCGGTAACAGTAATGTCATATTAGCGATTTATGAGTGGCGGTAACACTCCCCCACAGTATGGCGAGATTTCGAAGACTTACTCTACTTTCTTTCAGCCACGTCTAAAACCGCTAATTTTGCAGCAGGTCTTTCTAAAACGCCACAAACTGTCAAAACTTTTGCCTTTCGTACTTGTCCATCTTCGGATTTGGCAACTTCGATGACCTTTCCTTTTCGCCACACGTTTCTCGGGTTATTTGTTGTCGTCGCAGCTGCGCCATAAAAATCTTTACGCATGGCAGTCTTCATCGCGTATATAAATCTGATGGAACATTTGTTCGATGTCACCACAGATTGCAATTTGCCTTTGCCGAAAACGAAAAAGAATAGCTGCAAGAGAAGACAGCAAATCTGGCCCTTTGAGCAGCATAGAGTTAAGTGAAATACCATTTGCCTTCGCGGCCGCATCCCAAACTATTCTTGTTTTATTCGGTTTGTTTTTGTTAAATACCGGAAACATTGGTAAATACCATACATTTTGTTTATCATCTTCATTGTTTACTTTGGCTATGTAATTTCTTTCAAAATATTCAGAAATTGTTTTTTCGAAATGTTCAAACAACTCTTTATTTTTTCTTAGAGTTTTTTCGAGACAAATCAGTCGTCTCTTCGCCATATCAAAGCTTTGTGGAAGTGTAATATTGTCATATCGCCACAGCAAAGCTGACTCGTAATGGCCATCGCATCTTTGTTTCGTATATGTTTCTAGCAAACTTAATGCCCTTTGGTCATCTTTTCCAAGAGCTGGAGTATAGTTACTTATCCCTGCTAACTCAGTTGTATAAAACTGTTTGAGTAAGTGAGTAAGAATTTGGTCGTTTTCACCTTTACACTCGCAAGAGTAAAAATTATATTGAATTTGGGCCTTTTCTCCAACACTGGAGTTGCCACATATTAGCCAGCCGAGGCGAGTATGTAAAGCGACGGGTTCGTTTTTCTTGCCTTCTTTAACACGAGTTGGCACACATAATTTCAAGTTATTTAATCCTAAAAGTACATCTGGTACAGCATTTTCAAAATCGGCGATGGGTAGCCCTTTAAGGTGCGGACATTTTTTACGTAACTTTTTATAATTAAAGCTCTGACTCGGAAGCGATAGTTGTTTAACCGTACGAACAGAAATAGAAAATTCAGTTTTATTCATACCTGAAATTTTCATTGAGACTATTTTTGAGTCTTCTTCGTTGCGACCTATTTCACCTGTCCATTTCAAGCATAGAGGTTGTGACTCACCATTTAAATCTAGTTTATTAATTAATTGTTCATTTACCAGACTTACAGACGAACCCTCGTCTATAAATGCAAAAGTATTAAAACAGACTGCTGTCGACCAGTCATATGTGGCACTAAACAAGGGCCATTCTTCAGGAGTGCCGGTAAAAATTGGAAGCTCTTTTGGTACTGACTGCCGCGTGCTTATTTGTTGTTGCGAAAGCCTGTGAGAAGGTAATATAACAGGTTGGAGGTTTGATGGGTTCATGGAAAACGTTGAATCCATGTAACCAAATTGTACAGGTGTCTCTAATGTGTGATTTTCTGCATTTACGTTGTCTGAATTATTACATAAATTTGCCGTTGTCGGCTGCTGACGGTTCGTTGTTGGGTCATTAATAAATGAAGACATGTTATTAACGAATGACGTAGTTGTACATACGGGCGGAGTTATTGTTTTTGTCGTATAAACTAAGTCATTACTTACGTTTTGGCAATATGGTTTAGTAGTGTTAGGCATTTCTTGCGTTGTTGTGGCTTGTGGTACAAATGTGTAAGGTGGCGTTTCAAACTGACGAGCTGCGGAAACTATATTTTGGTGTGCGGTTGCAATAGCCGAAGTAGGGAGTTGGATTTGATTATCTAACCACTCATGTACAGATCTGACAGCTGAGTGTTTATTAACTGATTGTGCGTCCTCGAAATCATCTACTGCTTGTTCGAGAATTTGGTATTTCTTTTTAATGAAATCTCTTTCAAGTTGTGTCTCTTCTTCTAGACGTCGTAGCTCAAGAGCTTGTCGGCGGGAGCGGGAAGCGGCCGAAGAGCCACTACGAATGGAAGAGGCAGAATCGATCGTGATTTGATGTTGTACCGTACAATTTTGGCAACTCCATGTAGGTTGGTCTTGATTGCTGCTGAGATTGACACATGGTAAATGAAAATTAAGATGGCACTTGCTGCATTTTATAAATTTTTCGTTGTCTGTGGACTTGTTGCAAATGTTACAGTTGTTCGGTGCAGGACTTAACTGAGTTGGTCGTTGACGACTTAGTGGTTGACCCTGTGAGGGAGTGGAAGGTTGCATTCTGTTAGGACTTACGTTTTAACACCCAAGATGATTCCTTCAAACGATCCGATGAGGCACATAAAAGAATTTTAGAAATTTTAGTGTAGACAGTGACAGCAGCGCATCAAAGTCAATAGAGCAGTATTCGCGTAAGCCAAAAAACGTTTATGTGCATGCTCATGAAGAACAAAACAAAAAGATCTGTTTAGTGTGTTCTGGCAACTGCAATAGCGTTGAGAAGTGTAAAAAATTCTTGGCTGCGAATAGAAGCGAGCGATGGAACTTAGTAAGAATGTACAATCTATGTAAACTGTGCCTGCGACGTCACTACGGTATTTGCAGTAGCAGCATCGTTTGCAGAGAAAATAATTGTCAAATAAAACATAATACATTGCTGCATAAATCCATGACTGAAGATAGAGAAACAAACGCTACCAGAGAAACTGAAAATAAAAGCAAAAGAGATAATTTACATGCAGCCCATAGGAATGAATGCAATGAAATCTTATTTAAAATTATACCCATAACAATATACGGAAACAATAATAAACGTTTTAATACTTTTGCATTTATAGACGAGGGTTCGTCTGTAAGTCTGGTAAATGAACAATTAATTAATAAACTAGATTTAAATGGTGAATCACAACCTCTATGCTTGAAATGGACAGGTGAAATAGGTCGCAACGAAGAAGACTCAAAAATAGTCTCAATGAAAATTTCAGGTATGAATAAAACTGAATTTTCTATTTCTGTTCGTACGGTTAAACAACTATCGCTTCCGAGTCAGAGCTTTAATTATAAAAAGTTATGTAAAAAATTTCCGCACCTTAAAGGGCTACCCATCGCCGATTTTGAAAATGCTGTACCAGATGTACTTTTAGGATTAAATAACTTGAAATTATGTGTGCCAACTCGTGTTAAAGAAGGCAAGAAAAACGAACCCGTCGCTTTACATACTCGCCTCGGCTGGCTAATATGTGGCAACTCCAGTGTTGGAGAAAAGGCCCAAATTCGATATAATTTTTACTCTTGCGAGTGTAAAGGTGAAAACGACCAAATTCTTACTCACTTACTCAAACAGTTTTATACAACTGAGTTAGCAGGGATAAGTAACTATACTCCAGCTCTTGGAAATGATGACCAAAGGGCATTAAGTTTGCTAGAAACATACATATACGAAACAAAGATGCGATGGCCATTACGAGTCAGCTTTGCTGTGGCGATATGACAATATTACACTTCCACAAAGCTTTGATATGGCGAAGAGACGACTGATTTGTCTCGAAAAAACTCTAAGAAAAAATAAAGAGTTGTTTGAACATTTCGAAAAAACAATTTCTGAATATTTTGAAAGAAATTACATAGCCAAAGTAAACAATGAAGATGATAAACAAAATGTATGGTATTTACCAATGTTTCCGGTATTTAACAAAAACAAACCGAATAAAACAAGAATAGTTTGGGATGCGGCCGCGAGGGCAAATGGTATTTCACTTAACTCTATGCTGCTCAAAGGGCCAGATTTGCTGTCTTCTCTTGCAGCTATTCTCTTTCGTTTTCGGCAAAGGCAAATTGCAATCTGTGGTGACATCGAACAAATGTTCCATCAGATTTATATACGCGATGAAGACTGCCATGCGCAAAGATTTTTATGGCGCAGCTGCGACGACAACAAATCCGAAGATGGACAAGTACGAAAGGCAAAAGTTTTGACAGTTTGTGGCGTTTTAGAAAGACCTGCTGCAAAATTAGCGGTTTTAGACGTGGCTGAAAGAAAGTAGAGTAAGTCTTCGAAATCTCGCCATACTGTGGGGGAGTGTTACCGCCACTCATAAATCGCTAATATGACATTACTGTTACCGCCACTCATAAATCGCTGATATGACATTACTGTTATCGATATGTAGAGAGATGAGCATGGCAAAATGTTCAATTATTCCTTTTAACTTTCCACGCGGTATAATTATGAGGCCATATTTAATCGAGACCACATACATAAGTATATAAAACACCTACATAGATTTAAGAAATTCATTCGTTCAGGTCATAAGGATTACGAAGCTTCGCTTGGAGTAGCCATACATAAAAGAATTTTAACATATTAAAGCGTAAGAATAAAGAATTAAAGTTTTCTAAAATTCTTACACTTGTTGTGTTTAAAATCCACATTGGCTATCTTGAGCTTGGGCCGCTTTACCCGCAACATTAATTGTTCATATTTAACGAGACAATTGAAAGTTTAGTTTTAGGGTTTTCTTTGTTTTCATTTTGTAATCAGAGCGGCATGCGGCTACTTTTTCTATTCTTTGTCCTGGGGCAGGAAACAATTATTTACCTTTTCAATAATAATAACAAGAATTCGATTAAAGCATTACAAGTAATTTTTGTTGTACTCGTATGTTTGGTGCCAAAGACCAACTAACCTCATATTTTTTGTACCAGTTCTGTGATTCGCATAACATGGTTGTGGCTCCTACAACACGGATTCGCAGGACACCGAACATACGTCGCGTGTTATGCGGGGTATACCTGTAGATGCAAGTAATAGCTCATAACTTGAAATTTTCCTTAATGGAAAACTTTGTCCTTGTGCAAGTTACAAATGGAAATAAAAAAAATTTCGCTGAATATTATACCACAATTTAATACAGAAGGCAGAATTGGCTTCTAAACGAAAGTTTCTATACGGCGCCACTTTCTTCAAACAATATGGTATCGGCAAAATCACAAAAGTTTTCAAATATCTAGTTCTTTAACTTTGAAATTGTATAAAAGTAGCAATTCTTCACACGAATGTCTAGAATTAATTTTCTATGGAAATCAAATGAAAACTGTGGCTATAAATTTTATTTGAAAATTTTCACTTTTTAAGAAATTTTTATTTAGTAAAATTTTGATTAAAATATACAACGTTCTATATATGTAAGTTTATAGAAAAATACTATTCAAACTGCAAAATATTTATCGAAAAAAATGGAAAATTTTTATTTAATCGACTTTAAATCCACAATAATTTAAAGAGTAAAACACACAACATGAGTTTTAAAAACGAATAAAATGGGTTTACTGCGCTTTTTTGAATTAATTATGTCTGTATATTAAGAAGTTTATGTTGGAAAACATTTTTGAAAGAAACAAGTTGTCCCTTTTTAATTAAAAAGCAATAGAAATTCATAACCTAAAATTAGTGCCAACTTACCAGTATAAAAATGGCCACAAACATGTTGTAGGGTAATATTTCAAAAACAAAATTGTAATTTCGATGAACATAATCCTCAAACGAAACGGTTTCCGTATAATTACGAACTGTTGCACACAACTCGATGCTGCGTTTATACGACAAAACAGCTGATGATAAATACAGGGCATGTTCGACTATAAAATGAAAACGTATCTACATACATTTCTCTATAAAACATTTCATAAGTTTTACCCGTCATGCCGACAATTATTAACACGGCTGATAAGCGAACTCTCCTCGACAAGGGTTTGGTCGACATTTCGTAGGGCTTCTGAGTAAAAGTGCTTTCAACTCTATGCCAATAACGCATGATTCGGGGCCAACGCTGCGCCAACGAGATGAATAGTATAGTACAGCACTGGACACAGCCAAAGAAAACCAGCCCAACTGAGAGAAAATATAGAGAAAGATTTGTCTAGAATAGTTTGTAGAGCGGCTGCCGATTGTCCTGATTACAACTGTTGCATATAGCAAATTTTCACAACATATTTCTTAGACAATTTTAATACAAACGGTGGCTGATCCGATGAACAATGATTTAGTTATTTCCATGTCACATCAAATGCCTACAAAGAAATTTCGCTGAAAAACCAAAGTGCTTGCTGATTCAGCGAAATCTCTTTCCGCGGTCGCATTCATACAAAAATGTCACTGAATTAGCAAAACTTTTTAGCTGCAGTAATATTTGCTCTGTCTCGGTAAAACAAATTTTTTGTCAAATATATACAAACTGCTGTTGCTAAATATGAGTCTGATAAGTTCAAAGACGCAGGTTCATTCCCGATGGCACGTTCAAGACTATTCAACTCGGCGCCCAACAAGTTGCGTACTAAGTTATGATATTCGCCGATTAACCCACGATTTATCCTGGCGATCATCAGACTCTCAAAGAAGCACAGCCGCACTTTTTTTCTATCTTCTTATAGTCATAAACAATGAAAACATATAAAAGTACTTACCAAAATTTTTGGCATTTATGCCGATTTTTATTAAATGCTTTAACATGGTTAAAGTCAAGATCGAGCTGCACACCAAAAATATTACCGTATACACGAATTGTAGCGATTTAAAGGAGAACTTTAGACGTTTCGGATTTGAGTTTAAAATGCCCTGGACGGGCATTAAAGCGAAAATTTCACCTAGAAATAAAACTGATCTCATAAACGGTTATTAGTTAGTTTTAGTTTCTAAGCATTTTAAGCGCTTACTTGGACTGGCTGCTTTCTGAAAAGTATCTGTTGCGCTATTTTTAGTTTCACTTTCGTTTGCATTTTCTTCTACAGCATAATTTTTATTGGGTTTGATGGCATTGAAGTTACTACTTTCGTTCATAAAAACACTTTCCACCGGAGTCTTGGAACTCCTCAACGTTAAAGTTTCTGTCACAACACGTTTACGATCCTTATCACTTAAACTGTGCTCCTCACGTGTCACTTCAACATCTTCCACTTCTTCTGGGCCATTAAATATTTCAGTTCTTGATTTATGCTCATCTTCCCGCTTAACCTCTTTTTTATGGCCACCATCATTCTGCTCCCGGTTACTAATGACAACTTTTAAATAACTGTTAACATTGTTTCTTTTGGCGAAGTCAACTTGATTGTCTCTCAAAATTCTTTGTAGTTTTTCACGGGAAAACATTGTTTGCAGAAAACGATTAAAATTCTAAAAATTCCAAACAAGCTCAGACACGTTCAGGCATGTGCGACGAAGTAAAATGTGTACTTATGTAAATTCAGCTGAAGTTGGTTTTGTGTCTCAACTTCAATAACAAAACATTATAAATATTTGATTAACTAAATAAATGCTTGCGGCTAAAGTTTATTATTTTTATAAAGGATTGTCATGCAAGTGTTGCGGAAAAAAAGTGGTAGCAGAAAAAACCACAAAGTTTATGAATGAAAAGGATTGCAATTTAAAGTCTTTCATTATTTAGGAAGACCATATAACTAGTTTGTAGCGTAAAAATGTATTTTTTATAAACACAAAGGTGGAATACTTTTTATTAAAATAATTAAAGACCTGTCGCATAATCTTAATGTTCGGAGCCAATTGAATTTTCTACGATGAGCTGGCATAAAATTTTATAAGGATATGTTGGGATTAAGCCTGAAAGAGAATTGGAAATAAATACTTTCGTTTAACAAAATCTTGCGAACGTTAGAGATTAAATGAAATATGTTTTTGTTCTGCTTGTTTTTTGCTTCTGGTAAATTTTTTTCGATCGGGATAATCGGGAAACGAGAATAGAAATCGTTCAATGACTTTTTTAACACAATAATACAAGTACTCGTGGCAAATAATTTATTCACTGAATAGAACTAAAGATTGTGAGAAACAAACGGTTACCAAATTTGATCGATTCAGTTTCTGGCTTTAAAACAACACCAGATTGGAGTGTTACATAAAATTCTAAAGTGAATTGCACTGCAAAACTGCACTAAGATTTGCTGAATTTCCTGTTTTTATATTTTTGTCACGTTCGAATCGCTACTTTTGCCCAGTTTTATTTGATCCGTAACTCCATCTGCCGTTATAAATTATAATTTAAATTCAAAATGGACTCGAAAGTGTTTTCTTTTCATTTTGAACATATGCGACCGTCACGTTTGACACCAAAAAGTCATGAACATTGGTTTTTTTCTCTTTATAAAATAACAAAAACTGCAAGCAGAAGGTGCTCACATGCAATAAACATGGTGGCTAGACTAGGAAGATACTTGAGTTTTTCAAAAAGTGAACATTTCACTATTGAAATCAAAACAAGAAACTGCAGGTAAGAGATCTTGCTACTCTGGGATACTGCAGCTTTTTGAGAGGCAGGAAGAATTTTTAGTCTTTAATTTACATTGAAATATTAATTATTCACTTAAATGTGTTTCCGTTAAAGAAACGCACATCCTGTAAGTTTGTGAATCAGATGCAATTCTGTATGCCTGTCATATTTCAATTTTAACAGAAGACTTATGATATTTGTTGGCACATTTACGTCTGACTTGACCTCTGTTTGCCTATACTCTAAATATCAAACTCATTTGGAGGGCCTTGAAAAAGCTTATACTCATAAATCGTAAACTTACAGACGACTTAAAGAATTATAGTGAAATGTTGTTATTTTTACAAAAAAATTAATTTTGAAAATATTAAAATATGAATGTGGAGCCGTCTAATGACACCACTCAGTATCAAACAATGCTGACTGTTTCACAACTAATAGATTTATTATAAATTATCGAATGCTACTAATAATAAAACAAAGAGAGCCTATCGTGGACTATGGATGTAATCAAATACTGCCTGACAAAACTCTAACTGAAAATTTGTCAAACAACTTTTGTTATCAGTTCTGCAGAAGCAAATTTTTTTGCAAGGAATAAACAAGATGCAGACATTTTAAAAAAGGAAGAAACGACGTCTGCGGTAAAAAGCCTGTCGCCTTAAGGCAATAGAAATGGCCAGTTCACTGGTTTATAAGATCACTTCGCAATTAACTAATTTAATTAAAGTTCTTTACTATTTCAAGCAACGTAATTAGTCATCCTAATGTCTACTGAAATGAGCAAGACTTTAATATACAAAATGTTTTCTTATTTCTCCTGTAATCTCCTTAAACAGGCTCTCCCTGCTATTGGCTGCATATTTGCTTTTGGCCACTTGAAAGCCAATAATTTTTGTTCAGAAAACATTGACTTACTTAAGAAATACTTATTATGTACTTCTTCTTTTTTCCTTGTCCTTCGTTTTCCACAATAAATCGTACTAAGAGGATTGTGCTTTTAAGCGAAAATACGTGAAGGAATCTTTTTCCATCAAAATACAATACCCGCACGTATATTTCATAAGATTTATTTGTTAGTTGTTTATATTTGCGAACAACAAACAACATTACTTTAAAAAAAAACATACATACATACATACATATGTATTTATATTGGCGGAAAGCAACAACAATTAAATCTTATTGCCAACAGAAATCGTTTAGTCCTTAAATTAAAGTTAAGAGACGTGTTTAACAATCTGGAACAGAACAATAGCTGGACTACTTGTTCTGGCTGACTTATGCCACAATGTGACTTTCAATTTTTGGACCTTTATCATATGGAAATTCCAATGAAAAAAAAATCGCAAAAATCAAAAATCGCCAAATTATGCCAATATTAATAATTTGGTATTGGCTAAAATTGAGACAACTTTAAAGTTCTACAAATCCCAATAATCATCCATCCTTGACTCCTCTGCCCAAACGGTTCAAAAAACAAACAAACAAACAAACGGAGGCGACAAAAACGAATTTTTCCCTCAAATTGTGGTCGTTTGTACAAATTAATTAACACTTGAATGAATGAATGTAAATACTTTTTTAAAAACTGTTAATTAAATAGTAGAATATTAAGTGTTTTATCGCCTAACAAACATCAACATGCAATCCGTAAGTCCACAAACCAGCGTCGTGTGGAAAACTTTGCACTGGAAATAATCCCTGGCAGTTGGCATTGGAAGTTGTCGGCGAAAAGTTGCGAGTTTTCTTTTCTTTGCTTTGATACATCAAAACTATGCAATTTACGAAACAATTAATTTGGCAAAAGTTTAAAAGCAGATACCGGTTGCGTAGAGAAATTGCGCAAAATATTTATGTTTTACATTCTGTACAGGATTTTAAGAATTTGGATACATTTCATCGCGCCACAAGGCCATGTAAGTTGAAAAATACAAGCAATTATATGAGTGTAACAGCTTGTCAGGGGACAAGAAAATAATTGAGCGCTTCTTGTCAGTGTTGCCGAAAATGGCGATTTATTTGAAAATCAGTTTTTTTGCTAAAAATGTGTCGACTTTCCAGTTTTGGCTCTATATCTTTTCTACTTGCCGAAAGATTTCTGCAGGAAGCTGAACAAACGTTTCGCAATCAGCCCAAGCGGGTGACACTGTGAACTGACAACATCCTTAACTTGTTGTTTTCGAATACAAAAAAAAAAATCTATATTTTGGAATATATGCAGATGTACGTACAATATGACAAATTATATTTTGAAACCAAAAGCATAAATTGAGATTTAACAAAAGGTCCCATTACAAAGAATAAGAAAACGGATACACATTAATGGTAGTCAAGTGTTTAGTGCGATTATTTGCCAACGTTAACGGGCAAAATTAATTTAAGTCAGCACCTGCTGTTATGAACTAATTTTACCCACTTGGTGAACTTGAACGACAGCTCACCACTGCCGTCATATGGCTTGCCAGACACACATAGATGGCGCAGCTGGTCGTGTTATGCTCGAGAGCTGCAGCTAACTGATTCCTTCTGGGCCTGAGTTGGTAGCCCAAGGAACATCAGGCCTTAACCAGACATCCTGAGGACGACATTTGGATCAGTAAAGTCGTTTTCTACCCAGACGCCTACCAAAACCTTTTCCTGCCTTTTTAAGTTTAAAGCACAGCCAGAACGTTTCAGAACGTTCGGTCACACATCAATGTGAAGGTATCAGAAGTCGTACATGAAATTCCTAGAGCTGTGGCTGCCGTGCCAAAAAGGAACGAATGCCCCCGTTCGGTATACGACAAGGCTAAGCCAACGTATGCAAACTCGTACCTTTTTGGGAGCAGGCTTGTTGCCGCTCCCTCATTTAGCCTATGGCGCCGGTACCGAAAGTTCCTGCACATCCAAAGTTAGGCATTCCCCTCCTAAGGTTTTGTTTGCAGCATCAACCGCGGAACCTTTCCCCCTCCAAAGTTTGCAATTTTTTTGCATTTGCACCAAACTCTAAACTCCGCCATTGTTGCAGCACTGTTTTATTTTTAATTGTTGCTCTTGCAGGTCTACTTCTGGCACACATTTTTGGTGTCATGCCGTTGGTGAATACATTTGATTGTAATCCATATCGTTTAAAATTCAAGGTACCCTGCTGGGCCATGACAACAACGGTATTATTCTTTATATTTGGTGGCCTAAAGACGCTGCACTTTTCAGGACAAATGTTGCGAACTGGCATAAATGCCAAAAATATAGGTAAATACAATATCTCCTAAACATGTGTATGTACATAAATAGTAGCCCTTAAACTTGACTATTTATTGGCCCATTTGCGGTGCACTTGTAGTTCATGATTTATGGTTGTTATAATGAAAATCTCTTCCTTTTGCTTTTCTTTTGCAGTTGGCATCGTTTACTTTTATATGATTTTTATTATTTGCATAAATTTTCTCGATTTGGCCAAAAAGTGGCCACAGTTAATACAGCATTGGACACGCATTGATTTATTGTTTCACCTGCCACCCTACAAACCACCGGCCTGGTCAATACGTAAGCAGCTGCGTACGTTGATAATAAGTTTTTGGATAGTTGCTTTGGGTAAGTAATAACAGCACTTAAAGATCCTTGAAGCAGTCCTTTCCCTCACTTATTACTTGCTTACACTTTATTAGCTACAGATTTCTAAAACAAAAATATTATTTCTTCTTTCTTCTCGGCACGCTTACAAATAAATACTCGTACACACGCTGGTTATTTGCTGGCATTCACACGCTGGTGCGTGCCTGCTGGGTGCTTTTCGTATTTGTGCAGTGGAAAATTGTTTATATTATGCTTCCGGTTATTATAACTTTCGTATGCGCCGTCTACACTGTCATCCCGGGGATAAACGCTATTCGTTCAAGGATTATGTACAAATGGATTTGTTTATGGATGTCTTTACGTATTTTCCCTACAACACGTTTGTAGCTGTTTATGCATTCGTAATTAGTTCCACTATACAAACATTTGATATTATTTTTCTTGCTGTGTTACACTCAATAACGTCTTTAGCAATACACAAAAATATACATACATATACTATATATTATAGAGAGAACTGCTCCAGTATCTACTTAAACGTGACCATAGAAATCAGCTGTTCGCACCAACTTAATGAGCAGCACTGTAAACGATTATCGATCGCCTGCATCACTGTTATGCTCACAGCTGTAAGAGGGCCGCCAACAATACGTTGCTGAAAAACTTTTAACAGTTGAAGTACATGGAACCACGCAGTTCGACATATTCCACATTTTGGCGAAGTCAGTGGTAATGTCGTTATAGTGTTGTCATTCTGTGGGTTCACTTAAATTGTGTATCGGTGAAAGCATTACCCAAATGCCATCACATGTCTCCAACATAATGTTTCTTGGAGTAGATTTTAAAATTTTATATTTTAGCTCCTAGCGAGGGCTGTTAGAGGAGTTTCGTATGCTAAATACCTAAAATTTCCCCACATGTATCGAAACTTACAGAAGTGTGGGCCATATTCGTTCTTCGGCGTGAATTCTTTCTTTAAATTTGTGCATTGAAGGAGCCACTAATTTCCAAAACAGCGCCTACGCACTCTTATGTGTTCTTTTTTGTCCTTATCTTTTATTTTCAGCAACGTGTTTTGGTAATGCCCATTTCGAAATCAGTCCCTGTTAATAAATCATCCTGGACGCTTGAAAACTCTTCTTTTAGCGTATAATGAAACTATATTCAAAATCGATTTCTTCAAGTTTTTACTTTCATTTGCTTCTGGAAACAACTGTTTATTATTATGGCAATACTGGTTGTTGTTAATAACCAAGTTATGGCCATGGATTAGGTTATGGCTATGGCAAAGTCGCGACTAATATCCATCAAAGTAATTCGGTACAAAATTACAATAATATTGATGAGATGGTTCGCGATTGGATATAAATAAGGCGACTTCGTAGCAGGTGAAATTGAAAGCGCCGCCGAATACTTCTTTAAGTTTGCTGGGATCTCAACATTTCAAGAGTCAAATGTATGTTTTTGAGATTTCACAAAATACATACTTAGGACTGACAAGTTGGCCTGCACTGAATTCGCCTTGAGCATAAACATGTTCAAGTCAATGGCGCATGCAGCCGCCACAGAGTAAAAGCGGAAGATAGACACGACCATCATACGTGTCGACCACAAGTCTTGTTACTTATTGTTTTGAAGACCTGAGGCATAGCATTTATTAAAACCACTTTTTCTTGGCATCTGTTTACTATAAAAGTGATTAATTCAGAATGAAAACGTGTGACAGCGAACATTTCACAATTCAAGCATTTTCGGATTTTTCATCAAGCGCACACACCAACAAAATTTTCATTCAAACGACAAACATGCTTGTCAAACATTTTGATTGTCTCTAAGACCCTTTACGTTTCTGGGCGTGAAGAAATATTAAATTATTTTTAGAAACAGGCGTTAAATAGTGTTGGAGATAAAAAAAACTTTTATCGAACTACACGGAAACTTAGAGTTGAATAGTTTGAAGACGTTTTGAATGAATTTCCAAACGAAATGGCATAAAATTGTTACGACAAGTTTGTGAGCAGCAACTAAAAGCTTAAGCTTTAAGCGTGCTAACGAATTGGGGCCTGTTTTACGATCTCGAACGCCTCTTAAATATTAGAAATGCACTGCCTTTGCACATGTGTGGCATGAATTGCCACAACATTGGCTTAACTGCATTCCATTCGAAAGTGCTTTCACTTCGCCACAAAACTCTCACGTTAAAATAAAAAACGGATTGTACAAAGAGTTAAATTTCCAATTCCATCGTACGAGAAAGATTTTTTTTTGTATAAAAGTTGTTGAAGAATTATTTAGGACTTTAAAACACTTTGCCGGCAAAATGTTTTTGAATAAAACTTTTACTTACTTAAACTTAAAAGCCTAAAAATAACTTAAATTTAAACATCCATTCATTCAATTTAAAAACCGGTTGCTTGTCATCTTTCATTTCATTGTCAATTAGTGCTATTAAAAATGTAATTTTATTTTAAAAGCAATTTTATCTTAAACACTAAAATAAGCACTTTTCGTACAAATATTCGAATTCGGTCTCAGCAGCAAGACTGTTTTTTTTTTTTTTTTTGTGAAATAGAACCATTCTAATTTATATATCTTGAAAATATTTTTTAATTATTTCATTTATTGCATCTCTCTTTTTTTATAAAGTTTCTAAACGCCACTTTTACTTTTATGTGGAATTTTTTGGACTTTTTTATTATCGCCATCAGTTTGGGACTGGCAGCACGTTTCTATCAGTTTAATGCCCGGATACAAGTTTTGGAAGGTTGTGTAAGTTGACATCGAAAATTCAGGTGACCGATTTTTATTGACAACTTTACAAAATTTAAACTTTACATTTCAACAAACTAAAAAATTATGTGAGTTTTTTTGTACGTGCAAATGGCAACTTTACAAAATTAAATTTAATTTGAGTTCCATTTTCTTAAGTAATAACTGGGGCAAAAAAAAAAACATTTTTAATAAAAGAAAACTAAACTCAAGAAAGGGGACATAACCAAGATCAGAATCGGAAATATGTTCTTGAGATTAGTTTTCTGGTTATCTCTGTACACGACCTATGCCTTCCCTTAAGATGCATCAGCGTTACTAATACGAAATTCCACAGGAGAATCGCATTACGATACAATTATCTGCTAGACAAATTGTCGCGAAGGAGACGCAAAACTGTTGGCGGCCGAACAGCAACAGCGAGCCGGACAGTACATTAACAATGTTAACAAAGACGGAACGGCGGTTCTTCTGCCCAGACCTGCTTTATAGCAGCCAGTGAATTTTAAAATCAATTCAAAAATCACAAATTTATACTGCAATTGATTACTTCCGGCTTTTTGTTTGTAAATATGTTGAAAGTTTGCAAACTTAATCCATGTAAAGTTGCCACCTTGTTAGTTCTATCACAAAAACTATAAAAAAGTACGTGTTGTGCTGCGACTTCTCGTTTCTTGGCTTTAAGTTCAAACATGTAGAATTAATAAGATAATCCGTTGGGTCTTTCGTAGTCCCAACTTTTATAGTGGTAGTGAGCGGTTAAAGTTCTTTTTGTGTGATTTTAACATTTAATCGTTTGACCACTTTTCATGGCATATAAAATTCTTGTTCTAATTGAATATTTAAATACATATTTAATTTATTTTTTTATTAATCAATTCAATATGTGATATATATATATATATATATGTATGTATATATATAATTTCAGTATGTGCCAGATGCTGTTTGGTATAAAATACGGCGTGAACACATCATTTTGTGCGAATTTATGGAGCAGATTAATGATCGACTTTCGACAATCGTGTTCCTGTCGTCACTGAACAACATGTATTTCATTTGCAACAATTTACTCAATATTTTTACGTAAGTATCACACATTCTGAGGAATCTGGAAAACAATCAACGAAAAGTCGCGAATATCGAAATCAAATAAATAGTATTTTACTTGTATTTTAACAATAAAACCATAGAACAATAAGAAGATCTATAATATATGTATGTATGTACAATATGCATATTGAACAAAATGAAAAAATTAGTAGCTTTTAAATCAACGGGGTTTCATGTTAGTTTTCAGAATTGAAAATTTCCCCCTTTTTCTTTGCAGAAAACTACGTTATATCATAAATTACATCTATTTCTGGTTTTCTCTAATATTTTTAATAAGTCGAGCTGCCAGCGTTTTTATGTTCGCTTCGAGAATTTGTGATGCCGCTGTTTTGCCTCTGAAAACCTTATATCTGGTGCCAAGTGGTTGTTGGACCGAAGAGGTTCAACGTTTTAGAGCGCAAATTCTAAACGAATATGTCGGTCTGACAGGCAAACATTTCTATGGTGTGACGAGAAAAAACTTATTTGGCGTGAGTATATGCAAACTTAGGGCCTATGTCACGACAACGAACGTTAATATTTCCCAGCATTCCGAAGACTAGTTATGAATTTTCTTTTCACCTTATTCCAATTTGGTCTCAGCAGCAGGTGTCAGTTGTTCCCAATGTTGGCAAACTTCAACATTCGAAATACCGGGACAGGCCTATAGTTGTGAAAATTATTGCCTAATACTATTTATATGTTAATGTTTCTGTCTACCCCTTCAATATACAGATGATGGCCACAATTATAACGTATGAATTTATGCTGCTGCAGTTCGATAAAAAAAATCAAGAAATGGGTCTGCCGGATTTATGCAGCTAAATTCCAAACTGTTTTGTGTTCAACAAGAGATTCTTTATCTGCATACAGATGACATATTATTTGATAAAAACAGATTTTTCTCAAAAAAATATTTTTTCTTATTTCACTAGTAGACAGACTGATTTTCAGTTGATTTTTTTTTTATACATATGTAAATTGCTTGGCTCGCTTGATTCACTTTTCAGGCCAAGTAAATATATTTTTATAAGAAATTCTAAACAGTTTTATTTAATTTCAAGGTAACTTTGATTGCAGTTGAATCAAAAGGATTTTAATGCATTATTAATAGTGTAAAAGGTAAGATCAAAGTGAATTTCAAACTGGATCAGAGCGTTTGCAGCATTGATAGAACTTGAAAAAACACACATTCATTCATACATACATTGATACATACAATACTAAAGACTCCAGAAATCTGAAATTGGTTTAAACGCGTCCTGTATTAAAATAAGATTTTCAACAACCAGGAGATACATACTGGTATAAAAGAGTTTTCTTTTACCGGACTCTATACCTACATACATATGAAGTTTTGTTCGTTGCAGGAACTGAAAGGAGCTGATTTATAACAACTTTGACGAATCGCTCCTTTCGTCCGAAACACTTTTTAGAAGCTGACCATTCTGACATTATGGAGGCGTATCTTCAATCAGAACTTGCAGTTTCTCTAAAGAACCCGTCATGAAAATGTTTGCCACACATTAGTGCCGCCAATTTTGTTTTTGTTGTTTCAGTTTATGTTGTTTTTATGCTCTCACGTAGAAAATTTTGCCTCTCAATTTACAGTTGCAATTAATAATCTAAAAGTTCTAACCTAAAAGTCAATAAACTTTTAAATGCTACTGATATTTCTGTTCGCAAGCAAAAGCTTTATTTTCTATCTGTCTCTATCTTCGGCATTCTAAACAAAAGCCAGCACAACAAACAAGGGATCAAAATAAAAGCCGAACTGAACAAACCAAAACAAAAGAAAATGTACTCTTGTTTAACCCAACCACCCCATTCAAACAACGTGGAAAAAAAACTTCAGCTCTAAAGCCTTTAACAGCCACGGCCACAACTGAAATCAAACCTCAACACACAAACCCTCCCGTTACGGCAAGTTTATACTTGTGTTTTGAGTGAAATGGTTACCGTGGCAACTTAAGGACACTCAAGGAAAACCAAAGAACAAAACGGAAATAGCACTGTTTTTTCATTTTCTCTATTCATGAACGTCAGTAGTTAAGTACGAGTACCATGTCATTAAATTTTGAATTTTAAAAAATAAATTACGAATTAAGAAAATATATCAAATTTGTCGGCCGTGAAAAAAACTGGCTGACAATGGAGTTGCCCGAAGTGGTGTCTCTAAAGAAGTTCAGGAATTTTTCCCATCAACAGAAAGAAGAACTGTTTGAGACATTGTTGGAACTTTCCGAGGCCATCGAAGAGTTGCCTAAAAAATCATTACGAAAGACTTTGGAGTTGACATTGGCTGTGTTGCAGTTTAAAGGCGAACAGGTCAGCGACTTGGAAGGACAGTTGGCAGCCAAAGATAAAGAAAGTTTGGGTAGGAGTTTCTGTTGTTTTTTTTTGTTTTCGCACAGAAGTTTTTTTTAATTGGCAGACAAATTTTAAAAAACAGAGTCCCAGAATGAACGTTTAGTCGATGAAAATGAAAAACTGAAGCGCATGGTGGCCAATTTGGAGGACGAAAAGACAGAACTGAAAACAAAAGCCAAAGAGGTGATGATGATTCATATTCCTTATATATGTTTTTCATAAATTACATGAAGCAGATTTTACTTTTAATTGCAGCTGACGGATGAAATTTTTTCTCTACAAAATCGTTTACGCGATGCAGCAAATGCAGACAACAGCGACAAGGATTCCTCTGATCCTTTGTCCGAATTGGACAAGCAGGAGACTCTGCTACGCAACATTAATACGAAAAACAAACACATCAAACGCTTGATCAAGGAAATCGAGGTGAGAAGTCTTTTTTATATGTACGTATCGCTTATGACAAATAAATATGGGAATTTCTAAAGGTCCCGGTGGCCAAGAATTTAAAAACTATAAGCAAATTCAACCCTAGACCCATAAACCAAGACTAGATTGAACGAATGCAATTACTGACAATGATTTGGTGCAGGTTTTCTTTAATTCTCCTGGTATTCAGAAACTGCAGCTCGGATTAGCCAGTCCCTCCAATTTATCTTAATAATACACCTGCGTATGTGGTCTACCCTTGTTCCACATTTAAGAAATGTCGCACCCGAAATGTCACACAACGTTCCACACACCAGCTCAAGATGTCTCAATCAAAGCAAATATATTTAAAAGTATATTGTTATGTAAAATTGAAATACTCCTACACGACGTCACAAAGGTTATTTCGACTTTTGTCACGTTCGACACACTACTGTAAAATGGGCTTGAAAATAGTTTTTCTTCTACTTTTTCATTTAAAATATAAATTATTACAATATATAAAGCATCGATAGTAGTTTTCTCCTCAGTTAAGAATTTATTTATATTTCGAAGGTCCTTAAATCAAGCCATGAGTTCCCCACTAGCGCGACTAGGAGTAAAACCAAAATAATGTTTTTCAAACTAATTCCAAATTATAAACTTCGTTCTATTCCTGTTAGACACTACAGACCCAAAACATCGAGCAATCCAAAATAATTCTAACCTTGGAAAAAGATTTAAAGCACGGCAAAGATGTAGTGCTACAACTGAAGGCCGATATAACTCTGCTGGAAAGCGAGAGAAAAGCCCTCCAGGAGTCCGTGCAAGATTTCAACGAAGAAGTTATACGTCTGGAAGGCAATATAACATATTTGGAAGACGAAAGAGAGAAAAGCGAAAACGACATAAAAGAGTTTGTGGAAAAATTGGAAATAAAAGCCCTTTCTTGGAAGCGAATGTTGGAAGAGAAAGACAAAGAATTAAAGAAGCTTAAGAGCAAAAAAGACGTTAAAGAAGATGATGGCAACCAGCCAGCAGAAACTATAGCCGAAACAGAAAGCGAGGAATCAGATGATCAAGAGGAAATCATCAAACTACGCCATGTAAGTATGAATGTATAAAGTTCTAAGGACAAAATAAATAATTACTTGCAACAAACAGTCGTTGGAATCCCGCGATAAGCTGATAGAGCAACTTGAAAGCAAAATCAAAATGATGGCCGAGGAAATGATTGCTTCTACAAAACTAATGAATAAATTAACAGCTGAAAAGGAAGAAGAACGTAATCCTCGTAAGCTACGCGCCTGCTGTAAAACCGTGGAACTGTCTTTGAAAGCAAGCAACGAAAAATGTCAAGAACTTTCCGAAATGTTGCAAAGAGCCGAAGAGGAAAGTTGTCTTAAAGCCAAACAAGCCTTGGAGGCCACCAAAGCCTTAACAGCTTATCAGAGGGGCGAAGATGGCCTCATGGCGGCATTAAGAAAATGCTCTTCTTTGGAAAACAAGTTATTAGCAAGAGACAAACAAATCAGGGCTTTGGTCATGGAATTGAATTCAATGCATGAAATCGTACAGGAAAATAATTTATTAAGAAAACGCCTAAACATACCGGAAGATATATTTTTAACTGCTAAAAATTTGCATGCCAAAGAGCGTAATAAAGAGAAAATGATTGAAAAATTAACTCTGAAATTGAGAGCCTCAGAGGAAATGAGATTGCAGCTACAAATGGAAAAGGCTGACTTAAGGTAACGTACAATTTTTTTTTTTAATTAAAAAATTATACGAAGTACAGAGCAGGTGGTAACGAACAAATTTCTATATACTTAGTTTTTATAAAGTTCTTCTAAAAGACGTATATACTGAAAATCTCATAACAAATTCACTATATTATTGAACTTAATCAGATCTTGTGTTTCACGAATCTTTTTATTTTAGAAAGCAAATTATGGAGTTGAAGTCAAACACAACTATAACCGGGTCGTCGGAAGTAAAAATCAGCGAAGTACTTAAAACTCCCATTAAAACTGTAAGAACTGGCGAAAAAATATCCACACATTTGGCGACAAGTCCTTCCAATACAAAGGAACTGGGCGAGGTTGAAGATTCCTGTAATTCACGAGAAACTTCCTTATTAGTAACAGTTTGTAGTCAATGTCAAGGAAACTTAAGGGTAGAACTGAAAGACTCATGCGATTACGATTTTAAGACTAAATACCAAGAAAATCAGCAGGAAAACTATGTTCTGAGACAGGGAATGTTGGAAATTCTAGAAAAACTAAGAGAATACGATGGTAAGTTATGATTTGGTAAGATTTGCATGCCTGCAAACATCTTGCTATAAGATTAGGTTAGAGTTCCGGAGCTTTGCATGGATTATGGCACGAGTAGAAAAGATTTTCCGTTAGAATTTATTTCTCAGCAAATGATACAAGATCTTTTCTCTTTTTCTACCAGAGTGTTCGGATAAGATTAGCATCAGTGACGAGCTGCTTTGCAAATTACTTCAAGCTTTAAAATGTACCAAGTCTCCATTTGATACTCCCAAAAGAATAAGAGAGCAATTAGCTTTAATAAGATCTCGTGAAAAAGCTTTAGAAGAGCTCCTACTCAAACAGAACTCCCGCATAGAAGAGAGAGAAATGACACCAGATGACTTAAACTCGATAGAGAGTGTGCGAGAAGATGGCGAAATAAGAGATATTAGGGATCCAGATTTAAGGCTGCCAGAATATGTTGATACATCGACGAGACCCACAACCCCAAACAAGAGCATCAATGTACCCTGGATTTCGGAAGAAAATGTTGATACAGAGATACAATCCAACCAACAGCCAGAAAAGTCTGAGACAGAAAAACGCCAGCAGAGCTTAGAATTGGAAGAACTGAAAATCTTTAAGAAATATTACGAAGAGCTTAAATTGCACATGAACGCCAGCGAAACGGAAATAATGCAAACTTGCGCTCAACTGACCGAACAAGTCGTTAAACAAGAACAAGATCTTATACGAGAACGCAAAAGTTATGAATATATGAGAGAAGATTTTGAGCAAAATCTCTCGTTATTTAAAGAACTCGAAATAGAGAGCATTAAAGATCAAGCTCGGCATAAGGAAGAGTTATTAGAAGCACAGGCCTCATTTGAGAAGCTTAAACTTGATTTTCGCGTGTACAAAGATCTTTACATGTACACGAATGAAGACTATAAACAGGTGCAGGAAAAGCTCAACGAAAGCCAAATGAAATTGGCCATAATCACCGAAGAACTGTTGTCGGGCAGACAGGAGAATGTTGTTAAAATTCCCGAGCTTTGTATGGAGTATGGCATAATTAATGAAGACCTGCAAGTGGAATTCATAACGCAACAGGAATATGAAGAGCAAAAGCAAATGCTTAAAGAGTTCGAGTTACAAAAATCGGACATGCTAAGAAAAAATACGCAGTTGGAATCGCTTTTGGAAATTGCCCAGGAGCAAATATTATCGCAACAAAAACTCCTTAACGATATCACTGACAGTCATGTCAACTTGAGACATCTAGTGGCCGATTTGCAAAGTTCGTCAGAGGAGAAACTGTTAGTGGCCAAAATGCAAAGAGATTTAGATGCAGGTAAATTCTTTAAATGCTCTGCTCTCACTTTCAGTTGAAATTTAATTCTTAATTTTTTGTTATTCCCTTCGCTAAATATCAAGTCAAATTAGAGCTAAATCATATACGAAGTGAACGAGACTCTCTGAAGCTGCAATTTGAAAGTGTCGAGCAAGACTTGGCAAGCCGTAAGCTTGTAATTGAAAACTTAAGTAAGAGCTTCCAGATAGAACGCCAAAATAGTAGCATAAAAATCCGGTACTTATTCTTCTAATTTAATGTCCTTCAGCCCACTAAAACCTCTTATATCATTAACCTGCCAGATTTCTACAGAAATCATTGTGTTGCATCAAAGAGAAATATGCCAAATTCACACCGTTGGTCTTCCTTAGCAACTTTGTCTATGCCTACAATAAATTTTTAAAGAAAACGTTGGACTTAAGAGATGATAGTGCAGTTAAAACGGAGTCTTTAAATAATTATGCAGACGAAGTTATTAGAACTGCTCTAAAGGACTACTGTGTAGAAATGGAAGAGAATCAAAAGGTTATTAAGGTAAGATCTTATAAAATATATACATACATACATACATATAAAATAGAAACAAAGGCCTCAAACAATTTGTTCTACTTCCAGCTGGTCAAAGCCGAAACACAGTGTAAACTATACGAGGAGCAATTAAAACAGTGGGAGAGGAAATGCTGGGACTTAGAAAACGATTTATATGACTTAAAACTTAAAATGGCTAAAGAGTCGGAGCATTGGCATTTAATAGAAGCCTTGTTTGGCACGGAAAAATTTGTCGAAAACCCAGAGATTTTAACTGAAAATAGTGCAGCCGCAAATTTACACTTAACGCAAGAAGTTGGCTGCAATACCGACAACGTTCCAATAGCAGCTGAACGAACCTTAACCAACAACAAACAATCACGTACAGCCTCTAAAGAAATGGTAGATAAAAACATGTCTCCCATAGCATCTCCTACAAAGCACCACTTTGTGGAGCGAGCAACCCAAACCGAAAATGAGAACTTTGCAGCCGTTGAAACACCAAAGAAAACCGTGCAAAAGACATATCCTATACCGCCAGAGAATAAAGCCAATGAACCAGTAACTGGTCGAGAAACCACTGAAGCTAAAATACAAACTGAGGCAGATTTAATTAGACAGGACTCCAAGAGTGTTCAAACACTTGAGGCCGAAATCAAAGAAATATCCATTAACGGAAAATCACTTAATGAAGAAGACTACAAGAGAACTCTGGAAAAATTGCAAGAAACGGAAAAGAGGTAAATATAAGAAAAAAACAGTTTTAGCCTCCTTTTGGGGTAAAAGTCTTCCAATCTTTTTTGTACATCGATTCTGTTTAGTTTGTCGCAAGCGGGGCTACTTATTACGCAGCTGGAAGAAAAGTTAAGCAGCATGTCAGAGGCCGCAGCAGTTTCAATACAAGAGCAACACAAGCCCAGCACTCCCCCCACACAACAACCAGGCCAGCCAACCAGCCTACAATCCGATGTAATAGAGGTATTTCCAATTAATTATTAAACTAAGAACTATCCTCACCAACATTTGCGTTTTCTTTAACAGAAAACTATATTATCCTTTCATACCCTGCTCACGGAAAAGGATAAGTCCATAGAAAAATATCAAGACATTTTGCATAGCGAAAGAGAGCAAAGCCACCTTAATTTGAACCAGCTGAATAATGAAGTCGCAGGTTTAAAGAGCACTATTACAAATTTGAATTTCAATATTAAAACTAAAGATATAGAAATACTGGAACTTAAAACGAAGTTAGAAACTGCCAGTATTAGACGCAACTCCAACGAAAAACTGGAATTGGCCACAAATCGTGGAGAGGAGAATGTAGACAATAGCCTTAATGAGATGACCGATGAAAAGATCGAAGAAATGTTTGAGGAAAACTTGGCACCCCGGGAAAAAGACGCGCCAGCGCAAGTGACAGGAAATACAGCTAAAGAGAAACACGAAATGGAAAATAATAAGGACATACCGGACAACGTGTCCAAACAATTGAGAGAACTTAAAGATAAATCAAGTTATTGGGAGAGTTCTTTCAAGTTAAAAGAGGAAGAGGTGCAAATACTCAAAGAGAAGTAAGTATGAAGAAATAAGTTCTAAAATTAAGGCAGAGGGTACATCCCGGAATTTTAAAGTGGCCAGGCATGTTGGGCTTAGCAACTCATCTCGGCACAGTTAAAGTACTTGCTTCAGTTTGCTACAAACATCTTTAAGCTCTATTTGCACAAAGTATTTGTTACTTATTAAAGTATGATAAGTAAAATTACCAGGCAAAAATAGTTTACTGAGGTTTTAACAAATTTAACCATTAAAATTTTACTTAAAATAAATTTATTTTTCCTCGCTCTTAAAGACAAAATGACATTTCTCAGGAATTGGGTGATTTTAAAGAGGATTTGAAACTAAATTTCTTTTTTGATCTAAGAATGTTTAAACTCCAACCCACAAAAAGTGTTCCTGACACCATACGAATATTTTTTTATATTTCCTCAGTCTTTTTTGAGCGTAAATGAGAAAAACGAATTTTTCCTCTTCAGAATCAAAATTTTGCAAGATCGTGAAAAAACTACGAACATGTCCCACAATCCAGAAACAGACCAGTTACGTTCGTTGTTGGAAGAAAAAGATAAACACATAAATGAGCTAATGGACACCTTGAATAGTTTTCATGTAAGTTTTTCTTCTTCTTATATGTATTTCCCAACAAAATATGTACATAAATAACCGTACCGCGTTTCGTAGGATGACCAGCAGCGCTACATCGATGACTCCTCAAATTATTCTGCTGATCAAATGGCTAAATTGGCCAATGATTTGAGTAGAGCCGAGGCCACCAACAAAATCTATCAGACACAAGTTGAAGCGTTGCGCAAGCAAACAGTCAATCTGACGCAACGGGAAAAGCAAGCCAGAGAATTAAGTCAATCGCTGCGCAATCAATTGATAAAGCGTCCCGTTGTCTCCATCAAAACCGAACTGAATGCCCGCGTCAAACACGAAAATCTGCAAAAGAGAGTGCAACAATTGGAATTGGATTTGGAAGATGCCAAGGCTGAAATACAACGGCAAAAAGTGGTAATTGACAGCAGGAGGGCGCGCAGTGCTAATGAAGTCGGCTTGTGGGAGAAGCAAAAGAGATGGCAACAAAATGCCGAAAAGTTCAAAGCCAAGTTGGAGGAAACTGAAACTTTATTGGAAAAGACACGTAGTCTACTGCAATCAGCCCGAACCACCATTAACCGCTTGGAAAAGGACAAACAAGTTCTGGAGGCAAAGCTGGGCAGAGTGACTCAGCATAATGTGCAACATTCTATGAAATGTTGTCGAACGCCTTCCTGCCCCAATTTGCATCAGCAAGCGTCAAGCGTTGGTAGCGGTACAGGAGCAGGTGCTAAATACACGCCCTCAGAAAGTCCCGAAACGTATACAGGACCTAGTAGTGAATGTAGTTCCCCCGCCTACAGTTCTTTCCCAAATTGCAACAAAGCGCACTTTAGTCAGGTAGCAAGCTCTTTACAAAATCCTCATAACGAAATTATAGAAGCGTTGAAAGCACGACTTGAAATGCAACAACGTAAAATTTTAGCCTTGGAATTAGAGGGCAGAGGCAGCAATGCTTTGACTACAGAAATGGAAAAGATTCAAGAAAAGTTGTCTGCATCAGAAGCACAAAATATACGCTTAGAAGCAAAAAATCTGCAACTACAATTGGACAACGATCTGTTGAGGCAGGGTGATGGCTCAGAACGTTTGCAAAAACGTATCAAACATTTGGAAGAGTAAGTAGATAAAAAGATGTTGATGAAGGTATTTACATACATAAAGTTACTTTATTAAACAAATAAAAATCAGCCCACACTGTTATTGTTTCGAACTCCCATATTGCGAGCAGTGATCTCGTCTTTGACTTCAAACGCCAGTTTCTTGCCCATCTGGCTTTTCAGACGCTACTACAGAGCCCATTAACATCATAAACAAAGACCTTCATTCTTTGTTGTTCCTTTTGCAAACTCGACTCCCCAGGCAATGTGTTTGTATTGAAATTTTTTTAAAAGAAATTGCTACGAAATATTGCTGCAGTGCCATCAAGTTTTGGTTTAACAGAAAGCGGGCTCTTGCAACTTCGGAACAAGCTATTGTGACTTTAGTATAACTGAAACTAAAGTCAATGCAAAATCCCAACACATTATACATATGAGACCATTAAGTTCTTTCCCCACCAACCACATCTGCACTCACAGCACTTTTATTCAAAATGATAGTTCACACAATGTTGCATGCATCAGCAAAGCACAATAAAAATGAACACAACTCTCAATATCTCAAATTATTTACAGCTACATTATAGCATTGAAAGAGGAAATGGCTTCGGCAGAGGCCCGCAAAGAATTATGTAAGTGTAGTGGTTTAAAGCTCAGCACACAAATTGGACAGTCGGCGGAAACGACAATACTTTCGCTGAGAAATTTAGTGGAGAAATTGAAAGCAGAAAATAAATACTTGAAAGATGGCAGAAGATCATGCGAATCCAGAGTAATTTCAAAATTCTACGCTCATACCAACATACCTGTAATATTATTTTTCTTTTCTTCTTTGCATTGCCTTAAGGCCTCCAGCGAAGCTTCCACTAACGACACAGCACGTTTGCAACAGATGTATACCGAATCTCTTGATAAAATTTCCGCCTTACAATTGGAACTGAAACTGAAAACGAAATGCCCACATTGCGAAAATAAAAGCAGAATCATGGCCATGGATGCACAAAGCCAAGATGAATTCAAATATGTTAAGGAGCAACTTATTAAAAAGTCCCAATTACTGCAAAAGGCGAAAGTCCTATTAACACGTGCTGCGGCAAAAGAAAAAGTTTTAAAAGAGCAACTCTCCATATGGAAACGTAAATGTTCGGAACTGCAAAACGTGCCTGTAATCGATGAAATAAGTGAATAGTTTAAGAGCATATGGTTTAAGTTTTTTCCTTTTATTTACATTTTACTCGGAATATCATTTTTCTTTTTGTTGCATGTTCCTAATTTTTGGTTTTTGTATGATTGTTGCATATGTATGTATTTATTACGTTTATTAAATGTTTTATTTTTTTATATTATATATGTAAATTCATATCATTTCTACTTCATTGACATTATATTTTAACTGGAGTGTTACAGTGTTCGGAGATGTTTGATCGGTCACCATTATCTGCTGACCATCTTTGAGACCCAATTCACCCAAAGATTGCGTTAAGTTGCAGCGTGTACGTTCTTCGATGCTTTTAACCGCAGATATGTACAAGGTTTTATTTTTTCCATCAATTGTTGTTGTAATTCCTGAAATATAATTTAAAAAAAGTTATGAAATTTGTTTCCGCAGTAAAAAACTAAAAAGCTTTTTATTGTTCAGTTGGGTATCGGCGTTAAGAGACATTGATGTAGACAAACTTGTTGAGCTTTTCAGAACAGCAGAAAATTATTTAACTTATTCGCTAAAAAGAAATTAGTTTTAAGAAAAATATAAATATGTATATTAAATGCTAAAATTTTCGGACATTTTCAGTATAAATTTTGGCAGTTTATATTTCTCAGTTTTGTTTTGATGAGTTTTTTTCATTTTCAATGAATGAACCCAAAAGCTTGTTAAACGACTTTAAAAAATCAACCGAAAATCTTAATTTTCGTATAGAACAATACAGTTTTATTCTAAAAAAAAAATAAGTGCAAATCTTTTTGCTTGTCTGGAGAAATATTCAGACTATTTGTTACGAATCGAACGAAAAACCTCTGCTCTCTCCGTGTTAATTATTTAAAGCGGTGTCATTATTTCATGTTTAAGATGTTTAAATGGAATCACAGAGGACTAGTAGCATATAATTGAAATATTGCTAATGTGTAAATGTGCAGGCCTAAATTTAAAAAAAAAAAATAAACACAAAATTAAAAAAAAAAATGGTGAGTAATATAAAAAACAAACAGTTCAGGTTGCTCGCTGGTTTAATTACAGCTTTAAATAAAGTCTACAAAATACCTTTCTTTCTTGTCTTCTTTAGATAATAAAACCAAAATGAAAGAGTCACTGACTTACCAGGCTGCTTCATTTGAAATTTAGGACTCTCGCAAAGATTTTTTATCAAATCCTCTAAAGTTGTTGTATTTGGATCTTCAATATTGACTATTTGAGGCGCATTGCTACAAGCCAGGCAATATTCTGCCTTTTCAGCTTCATACGTATATGTATAAATTCCGTCAATGTCATTAAAATTCAAATAATTTGACATGCTGTCGTAACAAGTTGTGGCCAATTTAAATACCTCTGTGGCACATGCAGCAGCAATTACGGCATTTGTGCTGGCTACTGCCGGGATAATGTGTTTCAAAACACCCTGAACTAGGCGATACGTTATACCAGAAATATTAAATTGATTTGCTCTTTCGGTGGCACGTTCATAAACCCAGGCAACGTGTTGGGGTTCATCACCATCTAAAGTAGTGTTAAAGGGGTTTTCTTTTTCCCATTGTATGAGTTTTACATATTCGATACAGTGTTCAGGCAGACGTGGAGTATTGGCTATAGTGCATAGAGGATAAGTGACTTGTGGTGGAAATAAATCCAAAGTGCATTCAATGCAGGCCGTTAAACCGGGCAATATTACACGGGCATTCCCTTTGAAGCCTTCGGTACCTCCTTCAATCATGGGTATTACGGACGAAGCATCAACAGAACCATCTTCATTATAGCTAAGCATGGACAACAACATTCCGTTTATCCAACGTCGGGCAACTACGGAGTCAAGGCCGCACACAATAATATGAAACTGCGCATAGAATGACCCATCATAGTTTTGAATTTTAGAATAGTGTGGTGTAACGCGACATGTAGGAACTCTTTTATTTATAAATTTGGCAGCGCACTCGGCTTTTGAAGAACCAATATCAGATGTACGGAACAAAAATTGGCGATTCAAATTCGACAAATCTATGGTGTCCATATCGATGACATGCAAATCTCCAAAGCCCATTAAAGCCAAGTCTTTTAACAGTTCACATCCCAAGCCTCCAGCACCTTTAAGAGAAAATTGTATATACAGCTTGAAAACATTAGGAATACTAATGACTACCAATGACTAGAACTTTGCAAATTGTTTGTAAGAATTCTAGATTATCCGGGGAAGGAGTAAATTCAGATTTGCAAAACGGCCCCGCTCTCTCCAGAATATTACGCAAACTATGCCATTTTTTACTATTTAAAGAATTCGATACTGCCGTTGCCATTATTCAGACAAACTTTGTGATTAATCTTTATATGTTTTGCAATCACAGATTTTGCCGGTTAACGAAAGTAACAGCAGTAATCAGCTGACAATGATGCCATACTAAAATATCTGGAAAGCAAGACACTGAAAAATATCTGTAATTTTCGTACATATCCTACAGAGACTGTTCGCAAACTAGGATCGAGATTTAATGATACATATAAGTCGAATTTTTTGTGTTCAAAAATTCGAGAATAGCTATAAAAAGTCAGCATGTTATTGAGTTGTTTCTGTTACAACGCACTTCGTTTCAGTATAAATATGTTTCATAGCACAAAACATAGCGCAGCAAGCACAGCGATTTCCAGATACCTGGGAATGGCAAAATGAGAGCTTAATATTTATGTAGTATATTGGAAATCTTAAAAAATAAGTGAGCATAAACAAAAAAAGTTTAAACATGTGCTTGAAATTAAGGCAGTGTCCATGTAGTACCTTTAGCACCTAAATAAATTAATAATATAAATAATAGTTACATATGGAAGTTTTAAAAGCAAACTTTGCAATAAATAATTGTAAAAACTTTGTTTCAAAAACTTAAAACGATTTCATTTACACATCAACTAACGTTTTCGTTTTGACGTTTTACAACGAACTGGCACCTTTAAAACGATTAAATTTAAAAATGTGGCATTACCAGAATGGGATTTTGCATAAGCAACATGCAAAAAACAATCGTAAACAGAGGATTGCAGTGAAATGCACTTTATTCTTTTTGTGCGGAAAATGCTAATTTATCGTATTATTTGTTAAAAAAATGTGATTGATAATTACAATATCTGCCAATTTAATCAGATATGTATTCGGAGAAACAAAAAAGATTTACGTTTTTATTCAGTGCAAAATCTTGGCTTACCAGATACAAATATTAAGGTGCAAATATAAACAAAAATAAAATAACGCTTAAGAAAAAAGCGCATTCAATTGCTTACTGTAGTGAAGATAATTTTTTTTTTTTAAATTATGTATGTATGTGCACTAAACTTCAATTTATAAAAAAAAGTATGATATGCACACGAAATCATTTGAAGGTCGACTTTGTGTTTGTTGGCGTTAAGAAATCCTACTCTCTTTTGCAAAGATATGTTACTTTTAAGAGAATAAAATTATAGTTTTTTTTTTTGCTTTTGGTTTTAGAAGAGTATGTAATAGTTTGATATGGTAAGCAAAGAAATCAGCAAATAAAAACAAACATATCAATTAAAGAAATATTCGACAATGGTTTATGGGTATTTTGTTATTCATTGGAGTTAATATTAAATGGTCGAAAATAAGATAAGATTACAACTTAAACATGTTAAGATAACAAATGGCTTCAATAATTTGACACTGTTGATTTACCTTCTAACTTTTATGTACTTTAGGTAAACTTTATCTGGACAGAATTGGCAGTTGCAACAAAACCATGGGTCGCTATGAATATGAAAAGCTCACACTTTTGCCTCTAAGTTCGAACAGTTCCAGTACAACTTTAAATCCTTCTTCGTCTTCATCAATCGACGACGATAATGACTTCAGCGATCATGATGATGTTGAAATTCAAAGCAGAAAAAAAAATTTCAATGCAAAATTAGCTGGTGCCATGCGATCAACTTCATCCGCCTTCGCTGCGAACAATCGTCGTAAGCTGCACCTTAATCGTGGACTTGGAAAACGCTTAACACGCTTTTTAATACTTGCTTTCATGGTACCAATGATGTTATTTTTAACATTTTATAGTTCAATATTCTCCGGTGCATCACTAAGACATGGTATGTACATATGTGGTGCTGTGTTTTGTAATGGTGTTTGTAATTTGCTACTCCTTTTATCTTAAACTTGTTTGGTTTTGTGCGTTTTTATTTTCATTTGTTCTTTTTCTTTTGTTAAGATCCCCTGCCGGATTGGGATTACAGTGTGTCACGTAATATAAGCGATTACGTTTTGCCATTTAACGATACAACATTGTTGGAACCACGCCATAAATGTCATGAGAAATTTTTCATTTTAATTGTTGTTTGTTCGGGACTTAACAATTTTGTTGCAAGGTAAGTAAACAAACAGACAAAAATAATAATAAACAAATCTAGTGCACTGCGGATGTGTACATACTATGTATGTATGTATATCGTTAGCTTAATATAGAAAAGTTGTATGTGGATTATATATTTCAAAATTTCGTGTTTAACCTGTTCTTTGCAGTGTGCCTCCAAAATAAAGCGTGGCCCAAAGTCAGCAAAGGCTTCAAAAGCTTATTAACTCTTTCGTTTATATAGCGCTTGTTAAAAATCGTTAAAATAATTGATCGCTGATTTAAATGATAAAATTGTACTATTCAGGTTGTTTTTTCAATTGTGAATCTTTCCATTGTTTATTCTCCAAATGTTATTTATATAGATCATCCTGAAAAGAGTATACATATGTACATATGTATAAAGGAAAAAGTTATTAATTTTTTAAACCCCACGATAACTTTCTGCAAAAATTACACCTCCATTGAATTTATTGCTCGCTAAAGTTTTATTATTAATTTTCGTTGGTTTATACCTGTTGATAAGAAAAAAGAGATTTTCTTTTATTAAAGTTTAATTAATTAAGTGCAAATTGCATACTAAAAGCTTTTCATATACTTATGTTTTTTATTTCTATACTACTTAAATCAAAATATAACACCTCATAAATTCGTACATGTTATAGTCTTTAATCATAAAAAATAACTTTAACTTAATGAGCTTTTAATAAAATTAAAATTTGTTCAAGACCATAATTAAATCTAGGAAAGACAATCTATTAAAAGTGTTAAATTTTGTTCTAAAGTCGATTTACATAAAATTCAGAAATACTTATGTTTGAAAAGACCACCGAAAGATATATTTAAATTGAGGTTTTTGCTTCAAAAATCAAATTAAGAAGAATATATCATATATTATATATATGTATATATTATGAAAAATTTCCCCATCAGCTTGAACACCTTTTTAATTCGTTTTCTTAGAAGGTTAAAACAATTAAATACTTGTGTTCTTAAGGCATTGCAGCAAATGGATACTCTGCACCTAAAATTAATTTCGATTTTAAAGCATTATTAAAAAAAATAATTATTTATTTACTTAAACTTGGATATTTTTCATTTCAGGCAAACTATACGCGAAACGTGGGGCAACACGTCGGAATTTAATTATAGTATGTTCGAAAAATTACATTCACATTTAAAGGATAAATATTTACAACCAAAAAGACAGCGAATACAATTATTTCAAGAATTTTTTAGACTGAATGGCAATGTAAGTAAATAATTTGGCATATTGTGGTATCCTAGAAGCATAGCATTAAATATCATATGTAATTTTTATTACCCATCTACATACTATGTCGGATTTTGAGTAAAAAGACTTCGGAAATATAGTACGTCTCAAAACAACTAGTATTTATTTAGGTTTATGATTGCCTCGAATTCATAACAGGTACATACATATATCGCCAGGGGTTTTGTGTAAATAATCGTGATATGTTTAAGGGACTGGTATACGATGTCGAACGTTTACATTCGTTATCGTGAGTGATAGACAAACTTGACAGAACAATGTTCATAAACAGTCGCCCAAATCATTTTTGTAGTCTTGAAAATACTGGTGAACTTTAACGTTCCATATTTTGCTACAATCGATAAAAACATTAAAAAAGTAATCAGCTACGCTCTCACTTTCACCTGTTATGAAGTCGTTTTGTTTATGACTGTTAGGGCAAAAGATTCAAGTGGAAAATAAGAAAAGAGGAGAAAATGCATTGAGAGAATATTTTCCGGAATTTTGAACCACTTTCGATTTTTTTAACTTCCCTTTTTAAGTAAACAAAATTTCCATCCATGTTTGACAATTTCTTTTACGCTTTACATACTTATTTGGCTCTTTTGTTTAGCATTTAATTAAAATAACTAATTTTAATTATATGCTTTTAGCAAACGGCGACAATACCGCCCTCAAAGTTTCCAGTTAAAATTGTATTCCTGTTGGGTCATACAAAATCGGATACTCTCACGGTTGGAGGCAGCAGAAGTGGTGATAATGAAACTTATATACGTTTACAACAAGAAGTCGAACAATACGATGATATTGTGCAGGAAAACTTCTTAGATACTTATAATAATTTAACAATTAAATCCGTTATGGCACTGAAGTGGATAACGCGCAACAGATGCTTTGAGAAGGCAGCCTTCTTTATGAAATGTGATGATGACACTTTTGTTAATGTACCCAATTTATTGCAATTCCTCTTGGGCGGCACTGTACCACTGTACAACGAAACGATGGATTACTATGACAGTCATACGTATCAGACATTGTCGGCCTTAAATCGCCTAAATGCCACCACAAACTACATGGTGGGCTATATGTTCTGCAAAGCTCCCGTCCTCAGTAATGTTAAGAGCAAATGGTATATGCCCTATTACATGTATACAAAAGATTATTATCCCACTTACTTGTCCGGTTCGGGCTATTTGATGTCCATGGATGTGGTGCCCAGGTTGTATGAAGCTTCCTTAAACACCAGTTTAGTTTATTTGGAGGATGTCTACGTAACGGGTATGTGTGCGGAGAAGGCGAATATTGGCCGACATCATCATCCGTTGTTTAATTATGGCCGTTACAAGAACCCCTGCACATTAAAAGGCATGATAACGGTGCACAAACTTACAAACGAGGACATGTATGATGCGTATAATTTTGTAACAAATGTTACATATCATTGTCCACCGCCAGGCAAATATTTCAAGCGTTTACGTTTGCGTAGACTTAGTGGCTGTCGTTAAAATACAAGTGCATACAAAATACGGTGAGAATGCGTTCGTTAGTGCACATTAAAAATGTGTTTAGGATTAGGAAAGAGTAATGGCTTTTACCGATATTTACTTAAAGCACAATTTGGTAATTTAAGACTTTTGAAAAGCACAAAAAATTAGGCGAAACACCCAGCCATAACACTTTTTCTCATTACTTAAGCGAAAAGGCATCAATTTACTAAATGTCAACAAAAACTTAAATTTTATTTTCATATAATTTTTTACGTCAATAATTATTAATTAACTATGATTACAAAGATCCTAAAAGTGATCGCAGTTATTTGAAGTTACGGAAAAGTAACCAAGAAATAATGCGACTGCTCTCAACAATTTAGAAAAATTGTTAGCGGCGGTCAGCTCTCATGCAGAAAATACTTACTGTGAATGATCTTATTTATGAGTGAGTGGCTGCGTTTAAAAAGTTCATGGTGTCAGCTGTACAAAATGGGCGTGGAACTTACCCTATGTGTAAAAAGTAAAAATAGTGCTTTAGTGTGTTAAGTGCGGATTTAAAAGAATCAGGATCAGGAAGCCGTTATTCTTTTCACTAAAGCTGCAAATGCTGAACTTTTTTGTTTTTTATGCAACTAAAGCGATTGTCCAGAAATTATGACTTTCAAAAGAGAAATGACACGATGTGCCGGATGCTTAAATACTAATCCTAAACACCATTATTTTAAAGATTCAAGAAAAATAAGAATAATTCAGGAAACATAATTGTTCATTTTTGCACCCACGTTTAATATTGTGATTTTTATACATTTTTTGTTTGTTTTTTGTATTTGGCAAACCACATACTTAATTAATTAATTACTTTAATTTATTATTTTTATTGTCGTAGTAGTTCCTTTTTTATTTATAGGCCAAGAAGACACAAGACTTTCTAGTTTTATATATTTAGTATAGGCAGGCGATTTATCTAAAAAAGGGAAATCTTTCCGTTCTGTAGCATTTTAGTGCTACCAATGAAATGGAAAGAAAATTTATTTATGTATTTGTTTTTGTGTTTATGCTTATTAATTTGTATTCTTTATATACATATCAATGTACATATGTATGTATATCGCTATTTATTATTTGCTCTACCTTTCGTAATTTAAAAAATTTTTAGTGTTACTTAATAAAAAATTAGGGCATTCGGTTGTATCGAATGAAACACCTGTATTAAACAGTAAAAAAAGTGCTTAAAACATGTTCAGACATGCATACATATACATATGTATGTATGTACTGTAAAATCGTGCGATATGAGAAAGGCGAAACTAGAAAATTTAAGTTTAACTGATAAAAAATGTACTGATAAACGAATTTGTTTAGTTCAAACGCTTTGCAATCGCTTGTTTACAGAAAATCGCCTTGTTTACGTTTGTCGCAATTTGAAATCTATCGTGCAATCAATTTAACACCGGTTATATTAATTTACGGCTTGGGAAGTAACAATCTAAAATGGGTTTTAGTTTAGTTTTTTCTAGCAAAAGTTCTTTGTAAATTGCATGTTAATGCTTTTATCTAAATTGTGTTCAAACAGATAAATATGTTATGTGTTTAGTTATAACTAATGCAAGAAAAATAACTTAAGATTTTTCTTAATAACTGTCTTCCTTAATAAAATTTGGAATAAAAAAACAAATAAACATCTCCATTTTCTAACCAAGACAACTAATTATTAATAAAAGGAATTTTTCATAAATTATTGCAACTTTAATTTATTGTCCATGAATTTACAAGTAACTGTTAGAAATTATAGATAAGATTAGAAATTTAATAATTAAGAAACACATTTTATTAAATGCAAAATTTGAAAAGGTTGATTATATGCATTATAAATGCTTAGACAAATTTTAACTTATTTTCACAAGAAAAAATTCCTTTTTTGCCTGGTAATATTTCGTATTTAGATTGAGTATTTAATGAACGCAAAATTTATTTTTTTAAAAAGTGTTTTCAATAAACAAAATTGTTAGCAATCAAATATACACATACCTACATACATATGTATATTTAAAAAAATATACAAAAATACCTTAAAAGATTGTTAATTTCTTCAACTTTTGTTTTCCTTTATTAAGCAACTTATTTTGTAAATAAAGTGAAAAATTAAAAATTTTTTATAATAAAGAACAAAGTCTGTTAAATTCTAAATTAAATAACGTGTTTCAAATTAAGATGTTTTCACTGATGTGGGCACTTTTGGTAGACCAAATTCATCAGTGTCAATGGAATTCTGTCAAATATATCAGTTAACATTTAAAATAATGAAATTTAAAATTAATTAAATAGTTGTCATTACCTTATTGCCTGGTATAATGCTATCTGCACCAGGTTCCCTATCAGGCGCTGATGGAGCTTTAACAACATCATCCAAATAACTAGCATCGTCATCCAACGCAATCTCATCACCTAAAGCATCCAGCTCAGCTTCCAGTTCATCATCATCAACTTCTGGCATGCCATAAGTACGGCCCAAAGCTTCTTGGACGTCTTCAGCCTGCTCCAGCATATCAGCCATATCATCTTGTATATCCTAATCAAAATGTCACATGAGAATATATAAAAAAAACAAATTACCATCTTACAATACCTCAATATGATCGATATTAATTTTTTTAAATTCCTTTTGCATTTGTTTAACGCCATCTTTCATGGCAGCTACAGTTGCCTGAGTGTCCTTAAGAGACTGTGCAGCATAGTTGGCCTGCTCCATATTGAAGGATTGATTTCTTAAAGCGTCGGCTTGCTGTTCATAGCTGCATATATGCATACATAAATATTAAATGAGTATTAAGTGTCTTTTAGTTAAATTATTATTTTTAATATTAAACTTACGCCTTCTTTTGCTTCAAAACTCTCATTGCCTTTTGCTTCACAGAATTCTTGGCAGGTCCTTCCCGCATTTTAGACATTTGTTCTCTATATTTACGCAGTTCATTTTCCAATTTGTTGATTTTTTCCTCTATACTGCTTGCCCGTTCATCAACCTTAATACGAGTAAGTTTTATAACAAAATGAAAGCAAATACTTACATACATATGTATGTATGTACATATGTACATCAAAAATTAGTTTACAACTATTGCTTACCCCTTTAATGCAATCATTAAGATTGGGAGCTGGTTCTTGGGGTTTCCCTCTGCCAAACAAACGATTCATAATGCTAGCGATTACGCTTGTCTTTTCAAAACTAAGGGTAAAATTTCAAGTGTATAAATTTTAATAGAACTTCTTGCTTCTCACAAAGATGACTAATTATATGTATGTATTTGTTTTGATGTAAAACTTACTGATATGGCAACTCAAGTCGACAGATGTTAGAAGCAACAGTGCTGTCGACATGACATTAAACACAGATGCTGTTAAGTACATACCAGAAACATTTCAAACAATTATTAATTAATGTATTTGACTTCATATACTGTATGGTTTTTATTTTTATTTACTTCACATATAATAAGTCCTAGGATTAATTTTTTTCGCATGTATAGTCACCTGGAAAATAGCATCTCCACATAGCTGAAGATTTGTACTTAAGTTTTATAATTGCAACAGCTTAGTTTACAATTTTATTCCCAATTTATTTTCTATAGGAAAAGAAATTTGTTTACACTTACCAGCACCAATTTTTGCAAAACAGACTTCAAAACATCTGGCAGGCCAAGTCGCAGCTGATATAAGCCTGTAATTCTCTTTTGATTGACATTTCTTAACAAAATGTCAAGGAGAGTGTACGTGCAAAAAAGTTATTAAATTAGCGGTGCAGTGAAATATAATCAATTTAAATAATTAAACTAGAGTTTATTTAATATAACATAACATAATTTAATATAACATAACATATTTAATATAACATAAAGTCACAGCGTGAAATTCTGTACTGAATAACGGCGAAAAAGCGCAAATTAGCGAGTTTACAGTAACAGGAAATAAAAGTGTATAATAAATTATTTGGCAAAGAAAAGTATTTTTAATTTTTACGGATAAATATGTAAAACATATACATGAGCACATACAAATAAAATTATTGCATACATATATTTAAGAACGGGTGTGAGCATTCTTTAAAACTGGTTGTCTTAGACCTGCGCCCTTCGTTTCCAACTTAAATATTATACAGGGCAAACCTTGACGTCTTTTTCACCCACTTGTTATATATTATATATAATCAAAGCAGTAAAAAAAAATAATCTGCAGAATGACGTAGTAGAAAATAGTTTTAATATCTACAGCTTTTGCATCTTTCACAAATATTGTCCTGGAAAACTTATCCTTGTTGCCTTGAATCAAGTCCTAAGTGAATAAAAGCACATTTGCTACAAAATGGATAGTTCGATGATGCTAGCAGCTTTACATGGAGACTCGGCAGTTTATGCCCATGTTGCGAATGCTGACATACTAGATGACATTGATCCCACTACCACCCTACGAATACCTATAACAAGCAGTGTGCTGGCAGAAATTGCGACCACGACTCCAACGACAGTAGCTCCCGATCACGAATCAACGATATCCATGGATAATTTCTATCCAGCTCTAGTACAATGTTTCGGTATTATAATTTGCGGGTAAGTTAAATTGTAAATAAACCAGTAATTACTGGTTTTTGTTCCCTTTAATATGCATGCACATGCATGCACGAGTATGTTTTTTCCTATTATATAAATAAAATAATAGATTCTAAATAATTCTGAGCTGTTAAAACAGAGCTTTAAAAGCCGAGTAACTTTTTATTACTATTGTTTCTAACATAAATTTTGCTAAACTGTTATGGGAACAGCAGTTGTAAATATTATTCACTGCCTGAAGTTTTGCTTGATAAACAAGCATCCTATGGTTCATTGATTTGTACAGATATTTTTGTTTGTTATATTTTTGCGTGTTTTATTGTTTCCTTTTTTAAAATTTTATTGTTGAGCATATAAGTCAGCCACCCGGTTATTCACATATGTATGTATGTGTGTACCTGTTAGTTGTTTTGCACGATTCTGACCTTGAAAACTACAACATTTATTACTTTCAAATTTCAAACATTTTGTTGAACTTTTATGCTCATATTTACCTAGAAGGTGTATTAAAAAATGGTAAAGTCATGCTTGTTTACAAAAATTTCGCCAATCTACTGCAGATGAACTTTTTGCGCATAATTGTTTATATTGGTCTACAAAAGCTTGAGAAATTGAAAACGAACAACAAACCAAAGTACCAACGCATTCAAGTGCCATCCTTAACTTTTCAGTGTTTGTCTTGTTATAAAGTATGATATGTTTGGCATGATATTGTCTCTCTCTCTCAACATACCAAGTATATCATAAACTGCGTTGCCATAATTTTTTTTTTACAAAATCAGCAAATTTGAAAACAAAAATCTGCTTTTCAAGTGAAAAAACTGCACATAACTAAAGCCTAATTAAAGCTAAATTTTGTTTTATGTATTTACATATAAATATATACATTTATTTTTCTAACCGTAAAATTAGACTCAATGTAGAAGACATAAATCTTTTATTTTAATCAGTGTTACAAATTGAGTTTCTAAAAATGCGTAGTTTTTGGATCATTTACTCAATGATCTTTTAATTGATCCATTGACTTAAATTAAAAAAAAACTGTCTTAATTGAGCAGCACAATCAAAAGGGACTCAATTAAGCGGGGGTTTTCCATTATTTTTTTTTTTGTAGATATTATCCTTTTAGGGGCCAAATTAATTATCCGGAGAATAATTAACCGGCAATGACTGTTATAGTATAAAATTAAGACTTTAGTATTAAAACTGTTGAAAGTAGAGAATTTATTAGAAAAATATCGCTCAAAAACTGTAAAATTTTCGTAAAAACTGTTTTTTTTTTTAAACAAAACTTTTCAAAACTGACCAATGCTGCGAAAAACTGAAAAATGCAGATAAATCTACACATTTGGCAACACTGCTCATAAAAGTAGTAGTAAATAAGATGATCCGATAAGTATCTGTGACTAAATCTTTTTATATTCATCACGAATTAAAGGGATTTTGCGATCTTTCGCAATTTGTTTATTTGATGCGAATCAAGGGTTGTTAACTATTACTTATATAAACTTCTAAATTTGAGTTGCTTACAGTACCCCATACTTAGGTCCATGCTGGTTTTAATGTTAATTATTTTTTAACTGATTTTACAGGCGTTTTCTTTGACTTGGTGGTTTCCTAAGTATTCGGTGTTGGAAAGCCATTCATTTTCAATGCTATACACATTCCCCTCCTTAGAGTAAATGTTAATGCTTATTATCCGTTTTGTCAACCATTTTTTTATATATATATCGCGTGTGTAAACTGAAAATGCAGCTTCTTAAGGCAGTGTGCTCTGCGCAAGGAGCCCTTGTAACATTTACATTTAGTGGTATGTCTGAGGTAGAGCTAAATGTTACCGAGAAGGCTCCATAAAAAGGAGTTGGTAATTTTTTTAAACAAGACTCCTTTATGCCTTCGGACTTATGAAATAAAGATTTCTGTTATCTTTTCTTAACGGCTAAGTAACTACTGAAAACCTCATTACTGAGATTCAATTTCATTATCTGACTAAAGAAAAAAACCTGTTAAAAACTAATTTTAAAGCGTATAATATTATAAGAGAAAACAATTAAGAAATCAGGCGCATTATCTTCGCAAAATGTTGCGGTTTTTTTTCGCCATAATCGACTAAATATGTATGATCTTTTTGAAAGCAAGAAAGTACTGTAGGCCCGTGTGTGTGGGGTGGGTGTTTGCGTATGGCTGTATATAATTAAATATCGAAAAACGCAGACTCTTACATTTGTTTTAAGCGTTAATTTTGCCAGTTTTCAACTGTGCAAATAGTAATAGGAAATAAAAGAAAAGAAAACAGACCTACAATAAATATTAAAGTTCGTTTTAAGTTAAAGTTGACGTAAGCTATTTTTTGTGTAAAATTCTTTTCGTATTTACATACATATGTATGTGTGTATGTATGTATGAATGTTATTGAAAAAAACTCTCTTACAAAAGAAGTCAGTTGAAAATTGTTGTACTACAGATTTGTAAGTCTGTATATAATTTTACTATACACATTCATATTTACATATGTATGTATTTGAATTTATTAAGTACTAAGTGTGGTTGTTTTTCGTCTTAGCAGACAATAGCTTTAAGTGATTATGGTCCGACTTGCTGCGCAAATCACGTGCTCTTTTAAATCGACTGCGTACTTGTGTTTGATTTTGCTGGTTGTGCCTATTTAAGCTTAAAAGTTTAAATTAAAATGTCATGAGTTTTGAAGTAAATTTATGCTTATAACCGTTAACTTGCTATGGTTTCATTGTTGTTGTTGCTTTTGTTTTTTGTTTATTATTATTATTATTTTTTTTTTTGGTGTGCAACTTTTAAATACAAATTGTGCAATTTCACAGCTATTTACAAATTTACTTCACTTGTTAAGGTCTTGTTTGTTACTTTTATTTTGTTAGTTTTTAGCAGCTCTATAAAAGTTGATTTATTAACTCAAAAATGTAATATCGACTGTATTTGGAATCTTTAGCAGCTTTTTTTCTTCTCTATTTAATATTAATGTTATGAAGCTTTCATTCGATTTACAAGCGAATAACAAACTCATTTGCTTAAATTAAAAAAGTGGCATAAATAACTAATTTGTTTTTCCTTAATTAACAAATTAAGGAATCTTTATCACTTACATCAAATTTACTTTCTCAAAAATAATTAAATTGAATTACAGTTAGATTGGTATTTATTGAAGTTCAAAGAATTTGAAAAAAGTTGAATTTATTATTTGATAAATTAAAAACGACACTTACATACATACATATAATGAGACTAACAAATGTACTTTAAATATACATATGTATGTATGTATGTACATATGTAGATTTATCTACAATCAGAATATTTGTTCATTTTATTCCCATAAACAATTTCTTTTAAAACAACATTATATGTATATGTACATAAAAGTATTATATAATTTAGTTGTCGTACAGATACACAATTATAAATTAATAACGCTGATTGGTTGGCAGATTTAATAAATTTAATTTGCTATGCGCTAATTCTGAGTAGCGTTTCAACTTCAAATTGCAAAATAATTAATTACCCTTTAAGAATACAATTTTTAACAATTTACATTTTAAGTATTTGAGAATTTGAAATCTGATCAAATAATTCGGGAAAATATTCGTTTTAAACGGATTTACTTTTTTAGTTGATCGCATTCAAAATCGCAGATAAAAATTCATTTTGCTGTAAATTTATGTCGTTTTTGTTGGAAGCAAATGACTAATAATGGGGGAGTTTGAAAACGAAACTCATATAATTAAAATTAGATATTCTGCAAACGTGATATTTTCGCTTAAACTTCTATATCATAAATGTAATGAAAAAAGACTAATATAAAAGTGGCAAAAATAATGAATATTAGACAAATAATTAATATAATTATTATTGATGAGATATTTGTTTAAGCAGAAGATACTTTTTATCTGTATGTTTAACAATAGATTGATGATTTATAACACTAAGCAACAAACACAATGACAAACAATCCAGCGAAATCTTGAACAATCTATGGACAAATATTGAGTTACGATTACGGATAACTAGTTGGAAAATGTCCCTGAAGGGTCGTTAGAGAAGCTAATTACAGAAGAACATAAATATGTAATAAAATTGACAAACGAACAAAGTACAAAAGAGCAAATATTTATTCTTCAGTTTGTAAACATTTGAAACCTGATTTCAATGCAGTTTTCTTATTTTTGTTCCACGAATCTACATTAAAGAGATGTTAAATTCATTTCGTTTTATATCTCATTTAGTTGACAAATATAAATACCGTTAAAACTCATTTATTAGAATTTCGTTTGCATGAGGAGAAAATTTTCTTTTGTTTGAATATATTTATTATTTTATTTCTAAAGGAGTTTTCGATAAAGAAAAGCTCTATATGTGTCAAGTGCTAAAGAAATTGTTGCTTTTGTTCGAAAGGCACATGCATGCCTTTATATATAGAGCAAAGATCATATTTCTCCCACGTCCGGTGGTTATCAGCCGCTATTGACGGTGATGGAGTCATCAATATCGTTCGCAAAAAAGTACGCACCAATAACGCCGCCAGAGTCTTATCATAATAGTTTATATTCCTCCTACTTTCCCTCAAAAAAAAAAAATTATTTCAACATATTCTTTAGACATCATAAACTGCTTTTTAATTTTCCAAAAAAAATTTACTAATTTTTATAATTATTACTTTTGATGCCGATCGAACTATTTTTAAAACTGTATAATTTGAAAAAGATTCCATTTATCGGATTTTAATAAAAGAAAAATATATGTAGCAGGAATAATCATCTGAATATCTCGATTTACATATTTACAACAACAAATACAAAAGGCTGAACAAAATGTTAAATTTACTTTGAAAATTGCTTCAAATTTCAATTGAAATAATAGCAGAAATTAAATGCAAAAATTTATTAAATTAATTTTGTATAATTATCTTATAAACTGATAAAAAAAATGTTTTTTTAAACAGGGGGAATACAAAATTAAAGATTTTGTTAATATACGCTTAAAAAAAGTTAATTTATAACAATCATTCAAATAAAGTAAATATTAAATGACTGGATGTGAAATAAATTGTTTTGTTTTGTTAAATTGTTGACGCATTTTTTTTTTATTATTTATTTCCGCTCAGTTTTTTATTATTCGAAGACCAGAAGTTATATTTTTTGTTATTAAATTAAATTTGAAATACTTCAAAATATAATACTATTTTGAAATTCTAAATGTGAGCGACTTTTTCTTTGGTATTGCCAACAAACCGAAACAGCTGACTTTTGTTTAGGTATTTTGACCGCCACAAATACACAAAAGAACTTTCCAGTTGGTGTTTCGTGCAAAGAAATAAAATCTTAAAAAACTGCAAAAGAAAAAATTATTAAACATTTGGTTCAAAATCCAATTGATCAAATCGAAGTTGTCGAAATCATAAAGTGCCAAGAACATTAATTGTACATATTTAATTAATGATAAAATAATGTCTATCTAATCAATCTCTCAGTAGATAGTGGCGCCAAATCTGCCAGCTGTTTCATACTTGCAAATATATGAACTTACGACATTTTCTAAATCTTCTACTGTTTTTGGTATTGCAGAGGCATTTAGTAAATTAAAAATGTATGAATTTTGTTGTTGGCAAAAATAATGCAATCCTACTCTTGAACAGGAAAAATGTGCAACGAAATGTGGGAACTTCAATTGGGCAAAAGATAAACAAAACCCCTAATTGTCGATCCATTAACTACATTCGGCGGGGTGTCTAACCTGGGCTTCAGAAATACCACATATAAAACGCCTGGCATATACATACATACATATATAAAAAGTGTCTATCTTTTAAATAAAATAAAAATGTGATGGTATTTTATATTATTAAAACTTAAGAGAAAGTTTACTTGTGGCAAAATATTTCACATAAACATAAAAAATTGGCATACCAGATCTTCAAAAAGGCATCAGACGGCAATATTTTATAAAGTATAATATTGGGTGTTTTTTATTGAGGTATAGAACTTTAAGTTGGCATCACTTTTTTAACTGGCGGCCATTTTGTCAGCTGTCAAGTGATTAATATTTAGTTTGGTTTGCCATTTCATCATGAACAGGTTGACAAAAGAACAACGCTTGCAAATCGTGCAAATTTATTTCGAAAATAATGGTTCAGTTCGCGAAGTTTACCGCAAGCTCCGTCCATTTTATGGTCATCAGAGCAATTAATTCGGTTAACCATGGATCGTTTTCGCACTACGTTTACTCTATGTGATAATACGCATCCGCAGAGACGTCGAACAGTGCGCACCGAAGAAACAATTGCCGCTGTAGAGCAAAATGTTGAAGAGGACCCGAATGAATCGATTCGCCACCGTGCGCAGCAATTGGAGCTTTGTCCATCAACTTTATGGAAGATTTTGCGCAAAGATCTTGGCTTGCGACCTTACAAGATCCAGCTTGTGCAAGAATTAAAGAATTAAAAATTAAAATTTATTGAAGGAAACATTCGATGAGCGCATAATTTCGCGGAATGGCGAAAGATCGTGTGATTTGACACCATTGGATTATTTTCTTTGGCATGTGAAGTCGCTCGTCTACGCCAACAAACCAGAAACGTTAGGGGACTTGGAAGCCAACATTCGTGGCGTTATTGCCAACATACGGCCCCATATGCTCGAAAAAGTGCTTGAAAATTGGACCTGTAGAATTGGCTTTATTCGAGCCAGCCGCGGCGGCCACATGCCCGAAATCATATTTAAACATTAATGGCATAAAATTATCCTTCCAATAAAGCCAAATTGATGGACATTAAAACGATTTTCTTGTGTTTTATTTCAATTCGAAGTTCTATACCTCTAAAAAAAACACCCTGTATAAGTATTTTATGCTGTTTGAAATCATCATTGATGCTTCCTACCCTTCGTCTAACCCATTTGCCGATCTTTACGAAATAAGTCACAGACTGGAGAAGGATGGAACGAAATATAAAAGATTTTTGAGCATCACATTCCATAAAACACTAAAATATTCAACATCCATTCGAATGGAATTGATTTCCCAAAGTAAAAAAGGATATAATGCGGCCTTAGATAATCGAATAGTCTTAAAAACGTTCCAGTGGTAAAACAGTTTTTCTATGTTTGCAAAATATTCCTGGACATCAGTTGAATACAGGTTTTAACAAACTTATACAAACAGATTCTTAGATTTAACAAACATTTAATTGTTCTTATCAAATTCAATGTTAGTGAGAACTTTTCACTATTTAAAAAGCAAAACAAAACAAAACAATTACATTATAAATTATAAAACGTTTTCGCCGAGCAACTTACTTTTGCACAAACTGTACCAAAATCAATTAAATACTGAATACAACAAACATTGTTTGTAAGACACGTAAATACGTAAATACGTGTCTTACTCGTAATAGCAAATTTAAGAAACTGCATGTGACTGTAGAGTTTGTAATCGCCAGCAGAAAGAAAAAAAAAAGGAAACTGAAACAAACTAATTTGTGACGCCACTTGATAGACTAAATTAGACTTTCGTTTGTAGCAACTGAATCTGTCAGCGAACAAATTATAAAACCATGTAATCTAGATATTGGAAATGTTACGTGTTGTTCGAACAGTGTTTGTATAACTTTTAGGCGCAACTTAGATATACTTTTCAAATAAATGGGGTGTGTGTGTGTGTGTGTGTGTGTGCGTGTGCAAATTATTGAATCGACATAATCACAGGTATTATTTTAAATTGTTTTTTTTTTGTTATTTGAGAAAGATATTTGCTGCTCAGTCATCTGTCACATCAAACTAAATATCAATAAAATTCGCTTCGTAGGTAGCGAAATATTGTTCTCACAATAAATATTCGAGTCGATTTCACAAATTCGTTTAAAGCCAAAACCATTTAACTTGACAAACTCTTCGATGGATGAGTTGGTGGCAAAACAATAGCCGGAATTCTTTACATCCGACTAAACAATAGCACAAAAAACTCACAATACACAGTGATGCAGACATACATACATACATAAATGCAAGCACTCAATAACCCAACAAACAAATCCATATTAATACAGCATGAAACAAAAAACACAATGTTGGTGATGTTGGGTAAATTGATGTTGCACTGCGCACTGAACTGCCGCAACTGTTATTTGAACAAATTGGTGGCTATTATTGTTTCACCAGAGTTTTTGTTAGGCATCGAACGTACGACCACAACCTCTGGACTGTTGGTCGTATACGCTACCAACCAGGCACTTTGTACTACACAGCATGACTACCGGTTCGGTACATTCGTTACCAGCTTAACGACATTGTTTAATTTTCCTTTCTGGTTAAGTTTTCTAAATATTATGAAGGCCATTGAAACCAGACTTCGATAACAGTTTGTTTGATACATCACACGTTGTCACGTTTACGTCTTGGTTGCTGGAGTGTACGTACGTACGTATGCATTGCCAACTTGACAGATATCAACCAAACATTATATTCCAATGTCATGGTACTAGTAGGGAGGGGACCCTGAAGTACGTCAACTGATATACAACATTTTTTCTACCTATTTTCGTTTTCATATAACAGAATTCTATTGTCCATATATTATATTATACTATTTGGAAATTTATATTATACTATTGTTCCTGAAAGCATCTGCAACTACTCCCTAATTCAGTTTATTATGTGTATGTATTTCAAAATATAGACACTGGCCACTGCTGAACAAGATTCGTTACCTTCTGACAGCCGCATCTCTGCAAAATTAAATAAAAATGAAATAGCGAAACACTAGTCCCTCTTTCTTCTGTCCCATAACCTAGTTTTTGTAAAGGGCACTTCATATGCAGGATACGTCTCCTGAGCACAGCTACAAAAGAAAAAAAAACAAATCCTTTCTCATGAATCAGAAAACCATTTTGACAGGTAAAAACTCGGTGCCACAAAATATCTCTTATCAAGCAAAAACCATTTTGTCAGAATAAAAATCGATTTCTCCAAATCACTAGAATCTCTTATCAAGCAGAAAAATAATTCGATACGACAAAAGTCGGTTTTACCAAATCACTAAAATTCTCATCTTACGAAGTGTTAAAATCTAATCCCCAAAATCGCTAAAAAAAATCTCTTTACGAAGCAAAAAGTTTTGACATAATAAAAATCTGCTCCACAGAGTAAAAAAAAAAACATCAAAATTTTACTTTCCTTCTCGAGTTTTGATTACACTTCTTCAGATCACTTCTTCACTGATCTTAAATATTATGGTGTTGGGGAGACATCATTGTTTTTGGCAAGAAACTAATAAAGAAGATTTTTTATGAAGAGGGAATTAAAATGACATCTTCTGCACGTCAAGTAATCAAACTGTTTTCTAGTGGCCAGCAACCGGCAATTTTATTTGATTGAATGAATGAATGAATGAAAAGTCTGTTTGTCAAGTGTTTGCAAACACAAGTTCGCAATTATCATCTCATCTACATACGAGTATGTATGCAAATCAGTATAATTAACATTCTTTTACACAAATTATTGAGCTCTTTCAGGCAAACACGTTAATTAGAAGAAATAAGTACAGCGATAATTTAACACCACACACACACACACACACACACACACACACACACACACACACACACATACACACACACACACACACACACACACACACACACACCGCTGTAAACCGAATACTTATTGCGTTTGGCAGCATTTTGTTTTAAATCTTATTATAGTAATTTATTATAAAGTTGAATGTTTAGTTTGAATGCGTGATTGCAGCGTGATTTTGGCAGATGTTTCCTTTTTATTAGCCCACCACGCAGAGTTGCATTAATCAGTTAATTTCAAATGAACGCAAATCAATAAAATTTGTTATCCATTTGTTTTATGATAATTATGAATTTTTAAACATGCAAGCAAGTTTTTGTGCGAAACGACAAGATCACACCTTCAATTGTGGGAATCAATTCCGGGGGGGGGGGGGGGGGGAGCAGTGAAAACCGAACAAAACATCACTGACTCATAACGGTTATTTGAGTTCAGAACAGGAAATCCTTAAGCAAAAATCATAAAGGCCACAATTTTTTTTTTATTTGCGAGTGAAAGTCAAACTTTGTTGACTTTAACAAAAATTGGGATTCGTAACTGAATGCAGCAGATATCGCATGCACGTCGTCTGCTGAAATGCAGAACTGAAATATTTTTAATACTTTACAGTAGAAGAAACTGGCAACACATTATGGCACTTGCACTTGCACTTGCCAGTGAGTACTTTCGATTTGCTCTTCTAAAATGTAAGAGGGTCCCTCCTTGTGCATCACGATCAATCAGTTTGTTTTTGTCATTTAGACGGTTTTGCATTTGCAACTGAAGGTATAATTATGTGGGCGAATTATATGCCCCTATGCCCGGGGGCAGGTTAAGCGCTGACGATTTCACACCCAGTCAGGGCAGTAATAGAGCGGAAGAGGTCTCTCGGTTGGCACGTCAACCAAAACTCTAGAAAGTTCATGTATGACTGCGGTTATGGATGTTCTTGCGAAACCTTCACCAAATGCCAATTGGCAGAACGGGTGCCGACAAGCCTATCCTTGGCTGCCAAAATGCCAAAGCCTATCCTTGGCTGAAACGTTCTGCTTGTGGTTTACGCCTAAAGACGCACAAAGAAGAAAATCTTGGAGGTGCTGTTGCATTGCGACGCGGCTGTTTTTATGCAGGCAACCAGATTGAGGGGAATGTACAGGCGAGTCTGGTTTAAGGCCTGATGTTCTTTTGTGTATTTCGGTCTACCAACTCAGAAACCTTGTCTTCTCTCCCATACAAATTATTCTCTATCTTAAATGAAAAATTAGTTGTTTTCATGATCTACGAATTGCAGTTAAGACGAAACACCGAAAGCCACTTCTTTCTTCTTGTTCGTCATCTCACGTGTTTATTCAATCCTCTGATTGTTAAAGACAAACTTGTCTGGCTTTAATTACATTTAAATGAGTTTGTAAGTTGTTTGCATTCAACATGCCGAGAATTGCTAATGGGGAAGCGAACCTGGTAATTCAGCTGTTTCTACTCATTATAGAATACATACACACATACATACATAAGGAAATATACATATAATGTATGTACTGGTAAGTACATAAAAAACAAAGCCATTGTATTAATTCATTCGCTCCGCTGGCTTAAGCACGTCTGGCTGGCTTAAGACGTTGGCATTCAACCTGGGCCTGGGATGGGTCTCTCCCCCAAAAAGTAAATTGAAAGATGTTCTTTTTGTCAGGCTCAAAGGCGTGGTGACACAGTCTCAATTGACAGCCGATTTAACAGCTTATAGTCACTTTTTACTCTGCTATGAATAGAGATTGTGTCAAAATATTGTTTGCAATTGTTGAAAGTTGGAAGCAAATGGTGATGGTGATGCGCTACTTTATGCAAGATCTTATGAAAGCAGTTGGGCCTACAAGCGTTTAAGATTCAGTAGCCAAACGACCATCGTATGGACTAAAGAGTAAATTGATTTTGACTTGTCACACAAAGTTTTCTGCAGTGATCCAGCTCAGTTGGGGCTTAAGAGGTTCGTGAAGAGATAAAATTGACCAGTGATCAGTAACATTCTAATCGTCATCGTTTTTGAAGACATGAAAGAATGACGCCGTCAGTTCACCCAACCGCAATTTTCTGTGTTTCGACCAAAACTTCCGGATTACTCTCACTCCACATGCGACAATTCTGCTTATTTACGTACCCATTCAACCAAAAATGGGCTGCACGGGAGAACAAAATTTTGAGTGCAATGTTTGACAAACAGAACTATTATTTCGATAAAATAAAAAGAAATTTAACAATTTTCCAGTGTGAATGTAAATCTTATTTATAATCAAATATCGAACCCGGCTAAACCATCAGCATCTATCAGCTTTTAAATGGGCTGTGAAATAAGACAGTCCAATATTTGCTGATTCGCTCTTATTCTGTTAAAAATTTTACTGATTCAGAAAAACGCTCGATTGCAAATATTTGAAAGTAAAAGAAATTTTTCTTGCACTAAAACAGTTTTTCTGAATATGTAAAAGTTGTTGCTGACGTCATAATTTAGGTTACCTGAAACAGCTGCATTCAGTTACTGGTGACTTAGACAACTCCATTGTCATCAGTATATTTTGCTTTTGCTTAACATGTAAAAGCTGTTGTTTAGGCTGCTTTCTTTTTCTAATAAACATATTATGATATACGACGTTAAATGCGGAGAATCCGTTTGCACATCCCCAACCAGCAAAAGTCGTAGTTGAAGCCATGACAACCAGCCCCAATTTCACTTTGTGTAGTGTTGCTGCACGGCGCCTGTGGATTTAATTAAGTCACCTGCCAGCACAACTAAATCAATGTTCTGAATTTCTTTACTGCATAAAATGAAATTAACACTTTCTGTTTCCTTTATTTTAAAAATTCTCTCATTTCAAAGTATTTATCTGTTCTGTAATATGTTGTGCGGAAATTATCATGGCACGTTCAAAAGCCATTAATTGTACGTAATTCTAGTAACCGATATTCATTCTTAAACTAGTTTTCAGTTTGTATGTACATTTTTTCTATGTAAATAACAGCGTTTTGCTGATATACAAATCTTTTAAAATGCAGGCGCCTAAATATTGGGAAAAAACTACGCACGAGTACAACTCTGGTCCTTTTGGCTATAGAGCTGAAGCCGTGTGTTTCTTTCTTTTTCCGGCTTTAACTCTTAAGAATCTAATTTTAAATATTGGCTGATGTAATACTCTTTTCAGTTTTCCCAGACCAGTTCAATGACTCGATCATGTGATGTCTTACGGTTGTCATTTTACATTTTGTAACCACAAAGAAGAATCGTTAATTTTGGGGCAGAGTTAGCAAATAGTTAATTCATTTTTCATCAAATTCTACAAGTTAGCAAATAATTATCTCATAGATGGTTGGATACACTGCAACAAGTTTTTAGATTTTGACAACTACAAGGTGGCGCAAAAGTAATCCTCCTATCAGAAAATGCTATAAATTTTGCGATTGGCCCCTAATGTCAGTTCTGTTTTGACATTTGTCTAGTAAACACATGCGAAATACACGTTAATAAACAATGTTACGCTCCACTGCTGCAGAACACGGAATATTGGTGACTATTTATTTGATCAATAATCGGTCGGTGACTTTGGCACAACGTGAATTTCGTCGCAGATTTCCTAGCCGTCCAACGCCTGCTGGTGAAACACTGCGACGTTTAGCCGCTCGCCTCGAAGAGACTGGCACAACACGAGATGCTGCCAGGCGTGGCAGACCCCGGAGTAGCCGTTCTGCAGAGAATATTGCTGCTGTAGCTGAGGATGTCATGGAAGCGCCGTCGACATCGACCAGACGACGTGCCACGCAAATGGGTGTCAGTCGACGGTCTTTACAGCGAATTTTGGTACAAAATTTGAAGATGTTTCCGTACAAAGTCCAGACGGTGCATCAGCTGTTAGTTGCTGACCGCCAATCGCGTCTAACATACGCTCAAGCCATCCTTAATCACCACCAAGAGGAAGATGATTTTTCATCAAAAATAATCATGAGTGATGAGGCCCATTTCTATCTTAGCGGGTACGTAAATAAGCAAAATTTACGCTGCTAGGGCACTGAAAATCCGCGTGTAACCCACGAAGAGCCATTACACCCGCTCAAAGTCACTGTATGGTGTGCTGTTTTCGCTGGAGGAGTCATCGGACCTTTTTTCTTCGAAGACGTCGCGGGCCGTGAATGGTGAGCGCTACAGACCAATGATCATCGAGTTCTTTTTGCCGCAACTTGATGAATTGGGATTGGAAAACATGTGGTTCCAACAGGACGGTGCAACGGCACACATTGCACGTGCCACAACCGATATGCTGAAGGATGCATTTCCCGGGCGCCTAATCTCCCGTTTTGGCGATTTGCACTGGCCAGCAAGATCGCCTGATTTGACTGCTCCAGACTTCTTTTTGTGGGGCTTTTTGAAGTCGCGGGTTTATGTCAACAAGCCTCAGACTCTTGCAGCTCTTAAAGACAATATCCGTCAAGAATGTGAGGACCTATCGCCGGAAGTTTTGGACAAAGTGATGGAAAATGCCATAAAAAGGGCTCAAATGACAATCAACTGTGGCGGCGGCCATTTACATGACATCATATTCTCGACTTGATGTAAAAAAAAAAATTAAAAGACCAAATAAAAATAATCCACAAGAAGAATCAAAGTTTTTCATTTTTTTTTAATTACAGCCAAAAAACATCGGAAGATTATTTTTGCGCCACCTTGTAAAACGTTCGAGCTAAAAATTTTGTTATAAAATAACACTCGGCAATTTTGTCCCACAAGTTGGCTGTTACCGAATTTAAAAAGTGTTTCACTAAATATTATATACAACAGACTGTAAAATTGATTTAGGTCAGCTCTTGCCGTTATGGCCTAATCTGACGGTAGACCAGCCCCACCTGCTAAACTTGAACGACATGCCTGTCACACTTACAAAGGTGGCAACTTTAGCTAAATCTCTATCTTATCCCTTATGCCAGCGGAGGCAGATCGAGGCACCCGAGCTGGCGGCCTTAAATCCCAAAGGCACATCAGAATTTATCGCGACATATCGGAAAACTCTTCACTACTTACCACAACTGCACCTCGATGGCTTCGGGATCAGCCAGGGCAGACCAAAGCCCCTTCTTGCACTTTTAGGTTTAAACCACAGCCACAACGTTTCGGCTGCTTCAACCTTCGACCAGCACTAAGATCCCTCTTTCCCCGCATCCCCGTTCTGCCAATTGACGTTTGTTGAAGGTCAAACATCAACTACCTAGAGTTTTGGTTCTAGGGCCAAACGACGACCCCTTAACCTTTATACCGTGAAAAACAGATGGCCCCAGTTTGATATATTACTAGGCAAAACTTGCCTATCCCCATCCCCGGCGATGTAAGGCAACAAATAAACCTAAAATTTGTTACTGTTAAAAGCGTTAATTGAAGTGATTAAAATATTAATTGCATTAATTAAATGTTTAACTCAAGCAGACTGGTGCAGTAAAGTGTGAATTAGACAGCATTCAGCTTGAAGGGAGGATCCAGCAGTTATTCGATTTACCTGGCATTCGCCAAATACCGCCAGCAGTTGGGAGAAATTAAGCGAAACTTTCACTTCGTCCTCTCAGCCAAATTTTTAATGAAAACATCTTGCAAATAGTAACAAACGAAGATCAGTTGAATTTAAAAGCATTCAAATACAAGTCGCCTGACTGAATGCTGATTCAGGCATTTTCTTCTAGGATGCCTCAGTGGGCATCATTTTTTGTTTTATTAAAACAAAAAAATACAGAATAATACGAATGATAAGTTTGTTTTTTTTCATATATTGCACAATATAAAAAAAATTACATTTGATAAGCTTTTATTTTAACATCATTTTTCAAAATTAAACACTAAAAGCGGCTTATCAATCTTCTTTATTGGCAAGTTCGGAAGCTAATAAATTTTAAAATGTTTTATTACATGATTTTGCGCAAACTGCACAATAAAAGCAATCGCCAGATTATAACACAATATTATAACGAACTATTTTGCATAAATATGCGTTAACTGAGCAAATATTTACAGCACTTAGAAGCTGTTGTATCGCTGGAAACTAATTTTAATATCGGGCATTTTGTGTTTTTTAATAAAGTTTTTTTTTTTGTTTTCTGGCCGAATGCTTTTAAGGAAACACCAGAGTGCTACTGCTGTTTCAACACTAACGAAATCAATGCTTTTGCCACCAGAAGTGGGCGGAGATCATACTCGTACATAATTAATTGTAACTCAACTTCAAATGTCTGTTATTAAGTTGATTTATGGCAGTCTGCTGTGTTGATTTTTTAACAGACTGGCAATTTAAAACAAGAAGTAAAATAAAATACTAAAAAAATCTGAAAAAGAACGAAATTTAACCTTACGGTACGTAGGACCATGTACGAGTACACACTGCTGTGCCTCTAAAGATTACTAAACACTATTTATCTGTGCGGGGTGCGTTCAAGAAATAAGAAGAACTTTTCAAACTTGCGGCGTGCCCCCGACACCGTGTTGTTGCAGTCGTCTCGAACAGTTGCAGCTTTTTTAAAATGTTTAGTTTGTTTGTAGGAAGTATTTTACGTGTTCGGCGATTTTCTGCTGTCCACAAATACGATTCACAGAATTTTCACTCAAATTTGTATAAAAAATGGCATTAAACGCTTAAAAGTATTTGAAATGTTAACAGTGGCCTACAAGGTGATTGTCCGGGGTGGAGCTGGGCCGGTCTTTAGCCAACATCCTACAATTTTGCACACCAAATTCGAATGGGTTATTCACATCAAGTTTATCTGTTCAACAAGCGAACAAAGTCTAAGGGGGCAGCTGCTTTTAAATTCAACTTTTATATAAATATGTTCATGTATTTAATAAAAATTTAGCTCTAATTGAAACAACTTTATACAGTCATTCTGAAGTTGCTTAATTCGCTCAGTCTACGAAACATTAATTTGTTTGTCCTTTGAGGTGCAATAAAACCGCAACTTTAATAGTGAAAGTTTCTTAGTCAATTCGTGTTCGAGCAACGAAATAACAACACAAATTGATCAAATTAATTAATTTATTGCCATCAGTTGAACGCTCAACATACTCGTACATACTACGCGTAAGTTTAAATTGCTGATTTATCAAAAATCATTTGCATTTTTGTCTTGTCAGTCTTGTCAGTTGTTCGAGATGTCAATGTATTTTGTCAGGCAAATATGGCGGCTGGGAAGCCCCGGCACAAAGTTGTCGAAAATGGTTTTTCCCTCTTTCATTGTACCTTGGACTGATTCTGGTCAGATTCGCATAGAACGTGCCTAAAAGTCAACTCTTCAGCCAAGAAAACAATCTGTTTTTTTTTATGCGTCAAGTGGTCGTTGTTGTTGTTGTTTTTAAAGTGTTTAGACACAAGAGTTGATTGTGTGTCACTTCATTAAATGTTGATTAAAATGTTCAGCAGTCGGCTGCCTTTTTTATTTTTTACTTTTCAATACGTTTTTTATTTTGCAATTAGTTTGTACGGGCAGCTGTTCATTAACCTTTTAGGTGATACGTAGTTCGGAGGTTTTTTTTTTCTCTACAGCAATTCATTATTATTCAATTTAAATGTGTATAAATTTAATAGTATTTCTATTTAGAGACTTTGAAACGTTTAATTTTCAGCTTATCAAAGTTATTATTCCCAATTGACCAAACAGTATCATCACAATAGCGAAACAATGTGATCTAGACGATTTCAACTAACAAAAGCGTTTGCGTTAACGTATTCTTTGTGAGTGGGGATTCTCTTACGACACGTGACATCAACTTCATTCGAATATTTTCCCATATTCCAACAGTCGTCAACGCCGCTACAGCAGGACAAAACTGAAAAAACTGGCACTTGACATATTCCAAACGTCAGGCAATCGCCAGAACGGGCTACCGCCTACAGTATATCAAACTTAAAAGTCCAGACATTCTTTTGGAACGGATTATTTTAATGACAAACCCAAAACAATGTCGCCAATTTAACAAAACAAGTATAAGAAATCGATGCTGGAAATACTCTGGTGAAATTATCGCTTTTTTTGCGTCCTTGTCATAGAGAAAAAGCACGACACAAAGATTCCACATTTGATTCAAATATTTGGTTCTGCCTTTAGTGTGTTCTGATTCTTAGTGTTGGCGCAAGTTGGAACAATCATATGACTAGATTGTGGCGATTATTGTCACAAAATCGGTTTTCATAATTAAATCCGTAGACAGTGGGACATACGACTATAGACTGTTTGATAGCAACAATTCTGTTTACATTGATTTGTAGCAGTTGTGGCAATCGTGTCATCCCTGTTGCAAACGACTGGCTGAGAAAATCAACTATCGACGATTACTTTTACCATTCGTTGGTTTGTTGGGTGGCAACAAACGTTAACAGAAGTCTATCCCACAATGTCAAATGTTAACGTCCGCAGTAATTTTGAACGGCAGAAAACTGATGAAAAACAAATATGTCGGACTGATGACTGGCAAAATAAAGTCTATAGAATTATTTGTTACCCTTCGAAATACGGGCGAACGCAAACGTTCGATATTGTGGGTTAGAGCCTAAAACTAGATGGTAGATTTGTGCTAATAAACTTGTTTTCCTTGTCTTACAGCTACATCGCAGGACGTTTTCGAATTATATCGAATGCTGAAACTAAAGGGCTGGGCACGTTTGTGGGTACGTTCGCTCTACCCTCGCTGATATTTCTATCGTTGGTCGAATTGAATTGGGGCAAAGTCAACTGGACATTTCTGTTGGCCATGTTAATATCAAAAGCAATAGTATTTTTTGCAGTACTATTGATCTCACTGATTACGGCGCGACCTCTAAATGTAGCCAGAGCTGGTCTGCTGGGTATATTTTGCACACAGTCGAATGATTTCGCCATCGGTTACCCCATAGGTGAGTTGAAGTTTGGCGACGCAGCAGCACACAACTGAGCTCAATTATGGTATCTTTTTAGTTATGGCCCTGTACAAGGATATACACCCCGAGTATGCCTCATATTTGTATCTGATGGCGCCCATATCGTTGGCTATTTTAAATCCAATAGGTTTAGTATTAATGGAAATTGCTAAAATTTCTGAAAATAAAAATGAGCAGGTATGTCCACACACACCCACACACCCACACACCCACACACACGTCATATATTTGATTAAATTAAAAAAATATATAATTTCTCTTTTTTACGTTTAAGGCTCAGAATCCTCCTTTATGTCGGGAAACTTGCCCTGCTGAACAGATGGCTAAGCGCAACCGCTGTCTGAGCGAAAGATCTTTAATTGTCCTGAACACTATAAAATCCTTATTTTTTAATCCTTTACTGTTAATGACTCTTCTGGGTGTGGCCGGCTCTTTTATATTTCCCACCGGTTTGCCCGAAATGGCCGCCAGTGTTTTAAGAGTTTTTGGCCAATCTTTCTCTGCTACAGCCTTATTTTTGCTGGGCTTGAAGATAGTGGGCCAGGGTAGCTCCCTAAAGGGATCCGGGTTTCTCTTGCCCGGCATATTGATTTTGGTGAAAATGTAGGTTTTATTAAACGAGCCAAACTTTTTGCATTCTCTTTTACAAGCAAAGATTCTTTACAGACTGGTGTTGCCTTTGGTGTGTCGTCAAACCGTCAACATCATGAATGCCGGGGCGAATTTCAACGACACCACCGAACTAAGCACATTTGGCTTTCTCTATGGCACTTTTCCGGCTGCTCCCGGTGCCTTTGTCATAGCCACACAGTACAACATTGAGGTGGAACTGGTGGGTTATCACAGCAAATACAAATACTATTATTTTGCCTTGTGGTTTAATCGTAACCATTTATTTTGCATTGTAAAAGATTGCCAAAAGCATGGTGCTGTGCACATTCATCTCAGCTCCTCTAATGTTTATTTCGGCCAAAATGATCTCTCTGACGAATCTCAATCCGACTGATTACATACATGAACTGGATGCCTTCTCGTTTGACATCAGTGTAGCTGGGGTGGCTGCCTGCCTTTGGATGTTGTTGCTGCTTATTGTCACTAAACGTGTTCGACGGATACCACATCGTATAACATTCTGTTTGGTTCTATCGCAGGTACGTCACCACATAAATCGTTTCCTTTCAAAAACACAGGCTGTCTCCCAAACATTGATTAGAGACTTTGTGGCCGATTTTCAGTTTTAATTCCAGGGCGGCAAACTTTTTTTAATTTATGCCCTTGTAGAATGTTGAAAAGTAACTTCCACTTCCACTCGCACTTTCAATAAAAAAGTTTCCAATAACTGTCATTATTGTAGATGTATAAAGTGACTTATATGTATATAAGTACGTATGCAAATGTGAAAGATATTTCATATAATTTTACTTATTAGGATTCTGACACGAGTGTAAAGTTTAACAGGTTAACTTCGTTCTGCCACAAGTTACTGCAGGCCGTACTGCCAGGTAACGCCACCACTTAAGTAAGACGCGTCTGAAAACCATTGTATAGACAACGAACGACTCGAGGGCGAACTTCATTAAATATTAAAAAAGAAACAAGACAGTAGGAAGAGATGTAAAAGAAGATTTTCCAAAAATAAATATGTAAATAAAAGTGAAAAAAATTATAGTCGCTGCTGAACAAATAAAATGAGGAGACTGTCTGCGGTTCGGGTCCCACATTGACCATAGACACAATACACATGTTTCTTTTAAATGCTAAAAGCTACAGATATCCAAAATGACGAACTGTGTGTGACACCCGCCTAAAATCTTATTCTCTTTGCTTTCTGTGCCTTTCAGTTGATGTGCTGTGTCGGTGTTATTTTATGGTCAAAACTGGAGCATGTCCCCAAATGGTCGTTAATTATACAGTTTTTCTTATTCAATATCGGCACATACAGCAGCAGATTATGGACTGGCATATTGGCCATTTCGTTGCTTTTCCTCCAATGTCGTAGTCTTTGTTTCGTTCTGAAGCTGTGGCCGTACATGGTGAGTTGCTGGTAATTAGTTTGTCAAATTGCAATTGTGTTGACGAGTTTTTTTGTTATCTTTCAGTTGGCTTTTGCCTGGGGTGTACCGGCCATTATATCGGGACTACTGGTTGCCTTTGATAGCAACGTGATGTCGGCTGAAAAGCACAATCCCAGCTTTCAATATGGCAATGCCCAAGCAGCCATATCGGTGTTCATGCTGGTCATGTGCTTTATAGGTAAACAAAGCGATCATATTGTTCGTCGTAATTCGTTAATGCTTTTCTGTTCTCTGATTTGATGATGATAAATTATTTTAATTGAACAGTTATTAGTCTGCGGCTGTTTTAATAACGTGGCGTTAAACCATTTTGCTATTTTATGGACAGACTTTGAAACAAGTTATGGTTTTAAAGTGTCAATAAAATTCGAGTACAATAAATGTTTAAGTCCATCAGTATTACAATAGATGTCAAGACTGTGAAGTGATGCTTTAATTCAAGTTTTCAATCTGATTAAAACTTAAAACCATAATTATAAACAAATAAGTATGTAAATGGCAAATCGTTTAAAACAAAATCCGTTTTTCTCTTCTCACAGTAACCGTGGGCTGTTTGGTCATGCATCAGCGCTATAAGAAGCGCTATGAAAAATATTTGACATATTCTCGTGAACTATCAAATCCAGAAACAGGTATTTTTGCGTAAATTTCACATTATAGAAGTGATTTATGTTTGAAGATTGATTGATTTTTATTGATTTGCTTTCAGAAACTTCTGATCTGCAATCTAACATTTCGACGGCAAATCTAATTGCTTCTACGGCGAGTAGCAACATACATCACAGACGGCGTTATACTTCATATTCTTCATCCGATGATGATGACATGTTGCCCAATACCGTTAATGCTGCCAGCAATAGGGCAGAAAATGGCTGTGGAGGGGGCAACGGCATGTGCTCTTCCTCAAGTCCAACTAACAGTGCCACGCCAACAACAGTCGTGGTGGACATTGAGGACCTGTTGAATAAACACAATTTGGAACAAAATAAAAAGGATACGAACTCAACACCGTCCTCAGAGAGTGAACCGTAAGTAAAGTTTTTATGGGACTCTGTCGAACTACTATTGTTTTTTTTTTGTTTTTGTTTTTGTTTATGTAATTTCAATAGTAATCTTAATGCACGTCCAAGTATTTGTGGCCCCGCTTTCAATTGTGGCGCCAGTGCTTCACAAAATTGTCAATCCATAATTGAACGATATGAGGAGCACACAAGACGCGGCTTAGAACCGTTGGAAAAAGCCAACGACGAAGATGACCATCAAACCTTGAAGCATATTGTTTTGCTTATTATTTTGCTTTGTTCAATGTTTGTGGTAAGTTCTTATATTAAATATGGTACTATATCGAAAATAAACTCAACAGATGAGTTTCTGTTCAATTCGAAGGGATTGTCTGTTTCCATTTGGACTCTGGTGATGGAGGGTATGTCTGGCATTTATTTGGAATTGAGTTTTCTGGATGCTTTCCTGAACTTTGGCCAAAGTTTGATCGTTGCGGCTGTTTTCATTGGCGACACGGGCGAATTGTTGCTGCCTTTGGTCAAAGTTTGGCGTAAAATATGGTATTGATTGATAAGTTGTGATTTTATAATTTTCTAATATTTAAACGTTCTCTTTTCTCAAGGTATGGCGCTAATGTTGTCACTTTGCCTCATTGGTCTCATGTTGGTCAAGAAACCAAACATATTTGCGAACAATTTCGCCATCACCATCTGGAAAATTGCAAAAAGGATATTGCAAAAGACCGCAGGTAAAACTAATTGTGTATTTTGAAAGTCTGATTGATAAGATGGCTGTTAAAAACGATCAAAACGTTGCTTTTTCCATTTTGAAGGTTCGTTGAAAATTTAGTTTAATCATTTTCGTTGTTTTTATTTTAGGTGGCGCATTCGAACTTATCGCAAAGTATTTTACGGCTGTGAATTTGTCGATTGGTTAATAGAAGTGGGTCTGTCCAAGGATCGCTTAGAAGCTGTACACTATGCAAAACATTTGGTGAATGGGCGAGTGCTGCGCCATATCAACAATGTGTATCACTTCGAAGACAAACAGTTACTGTACAGCTTCTGCAGCCGCATGTAAATAAACAGCAAAATTGGATGGCACCTGCAATTGCAAAAGGATTTTTTCGTTATTAGTTAGTAATCAACTGTGATTTTAATTGTTCATTTCAATTTTATTTTTAATTTTAATTTCAATTTCAATTAATTTTTATTTTTGTATTATTTTAAATGTTCACAAACAAAAACTATAATTTTAGTTAAAAAGAAAAATTATACTATACATTCAGCTCAAGCAGAGAAACTAGTCTCTCGGATTTAATTCGAAAGTTTAATTTCTTATTTGCTACTTATTATTATGTTCGCCCCTTGTAAAATTATTTAAAACTGTATCACAATATTGTCACAAAAAAACCAAAAGACCAAGTATTTTTTTTTTTTTTTTTTTGTTTGGTAATAAAACAAGATGCTGTGGCTTTCAAACAAACAATTAGGGAATATTTATAGTGAAAGTTTTTTCTTAAAAACGAAAACAAAAATTATAAGTTTACAAAAATTATCCTATTTATATTTATAAATTATAAAATATGTAAATACAAAGAAAACATAAAACTATAGCAAAATATGCTTAATATAAGTACACAGATTCTATAAAGTTTTTATGTAAATAAATAAATAAATGGTCACAAAGATGCTTTAAAACTACAAACACCAGCACAGCGTTTCTCATTGATCTCAAAGTTAAGTCAAAGTCAAAGTTAAGAGTATAATAATGGGACAGCACGGCTGAATTTCTTGCCGTTCAACTTGTTTATAAAATTCAAAAATCATCTTCCTTTGGAATCGTATTTGCAGCAAATTCAGTTAATTGCAAAATTCTTTATGCACTATAATACTATTATATTGAGTGTAACGTTTAGAGCTGCTGCCACTCAAGGAACCAGGCAGTTTCCCATTTACGTCCAGGCCACTCACTACTGGACTGTCACGACGGGCGACTCAGAATCAGATTTGTCCGATACGGTTGCCAGCACATGAGAGGCGTAGAGGTATTTAGAGGCCAGAACGAGGGCTGAGAATCCCTGATCAGTTTCCTTAAAGAAAGTATAAAGAAATGGCAACATTCGCTTCCTACCAATTAATCTTGCGTCGTTCCTGAACCAAAAGTTTAAAAGGGAATGGATGCTGTAAGCGAGCGAAATCTGTCGGTCTTTTAACTGAACGCTTGCCGTTGAATAGTGGCGTATCGTTCGATTTCTTTCGCTCCGGCATCAAGTCTGCTGCTTTAATTACATTTTGCACAGAGGTTGGATTATGTCAAAGTGGCTATAATTTCCTTACAGAAGACATCACCGTTATTATTTATTCTCCCTTAATCGTTTTCTTTTTTCTCCAAACAGTTGTTTTGGTAAAAGACGGAAAGAATTTGAATTGCAATCAGTAGGAATTGTTAGGGGGCGGTCGTTCAAAGTGAACGAAATGAACGAACGTTTCCGTCTTTGTACAATAAACGAATGGCGAAGAATTAAATGGGTGATAGAATTTTTGTATGTAGATTAAAAACTAATTTATTTATTAGTTTGTAGCTGGCACAGTAAATTTACAACTCTATAATTGCACAGAAGGGGCGGGGTAAGGAAGACCATATGGCCATGACTTGAAACTCCTCAAATGAACCGTAAAACACTGCAGTTATCAGTGCAGTGCAGTGAGACGCAAAACGCTCGAAGGCTAAACTCAGGCAGGTGTTTGGCCTTCGCCTGAGTGCACTTAATTAATAAAATAAATACGCTGTCATTAGCAAATATTTTACTTCTTGACGTTTTATCAGGTTTTTAAAATTCCTTTTTCTTGTTTTAAAAGCCAAGCTGGCAAATAGCAGCCAAAGTTATGAATTCTCTAGTCCTTAATTATAGGAAAAGTTGGCCAACTCTTTTGTTCCACTGTGCTCATTCAAATGACACCGAATCCGACCACCATCCATCCATCTACTCAATCAATCTTTTGTAACTTTTGTTTTGTTCTTAATTCCAAATGCATTCTATTTTTGCGCAATCAAATAAGCAAATTCTTTGCGTAAAGCCTTTGTAATGCCATAAATTACTGTAGTGAAGTCGTATTTGCGTATTTGCTGTTTCCAATGATCAGTAACTAGAATCTTATTGATAAGGTAAGGAACGCAGCCAAGCAATTCGGCTGCTTCTGTCTATTTTTGAAGCCTTTGTTTGTACAAGTATCCGAACAAAAAAAAAAAAAAAAAAAATTCTGGGCTGCCGTCTTTTATGCTCATAAAGAACAGAAACTTGTAGCGGCCGGCCAAGTAAAACAATAGCATTTGCATTTTGTTTTATTTTTGTTGTTTTCATTTGTACGGTTTATTTTATCTTTTGTTTAATATTTTATTTTTGCCTCATTTAACGTCGAATCGTTCGCGCTTAATGCGTTAAATTTAAAATTCAATTATTGTAAATAAAATACTGAAAGGCAAAAAGATCGCACTTTCGTCAGACGCTCAACAGAATGCAATCGTTCGCAACTTGGCGAAAATACAATAATTTCGCCACACAAGACAAGATCGTTTTTAAAGTCAGTAGAGAATATAAAAATAAAATTTACATAAATATTTGTGGCAAAAATTATAGTTGGAAAAGAATAATAAAAAAGGGGTTTTGATTAAGAGCGGCACTAACAAAACTCTTGTTCTATTTGAAAAGGCCTATGGCTGCCATTATGTATCGCATATAACATCGTTCAAATGGGCTAGCAGGGGTCCTTTCTGCCACCTAAATTTGGTCATCCACCTAAATTTGGTCAATGTTGTGGGTTATGTTGACGTTAAGCCGGTCGGCAGTGGTCGATTGCGGCTCATTGTTTTTTTTTTCCAGAAAATGCCCCTACAAGTGGGTCAAATAACACCATCTTGATGGCCATCCACGTCATCCCAGCGAGACATGCACAATATCTTCAAATCGTTTACGCAGAATGTGAATGGCGACGGCGACGGCGGCTGTGGCACTTTTCTTTTGAAACCACAAATCGTCTCTTTTTATGAGGCTTAATTTGGGTAAGAAATAAATAAAAAAAAACTCCTGTGGGTTGGAGTTGAGCCATTCCCTTCGAATACGACTCTTCGCTAAAGATGATTTTGGACCAAAATTTAGGTCCTCTGCCAAAAGGCATCAAAGCTGCGTAAGTTTTTTCACTTGGACAGACGTCCACAAAACGACAACAAAAGACCACCAACACCCAGCCCCACCAATTCGAAAACATAAAAAGTGTTGCCGTTGAAAATGAAGTTGTCTTGTCTACCAGGAACGATGACAGCTTCGATCAAAAATGCGAGTCGTTCGTGTTTGTAGAGATGTATTTTTTCGCACAACTGTTTCATAATTAAGCAGCAAAAAGTTTTGAAATGTTCGCTGGTTTCAAATATTGTTGAGCATCGAAATTTTGCACAAAATTAACGGCAACGAAATCTACATTCCACTCGTTGTCCATCTTTGCTCATTTTGTCAAATAAATCTAAAATAAAACAATAATTTTTAAACAATTTTTGGAATAGTTGTGGCAACAAATTTTATGCCTTATGGGTGGTTGTTGGTGTTTTTTTTTTTGGCTCATTTAATCAAATTTAAACAGGAGCTCGTAGTCGGCAACTTTAAAGTAATTCATAATTTTATCACGTTTTTATTAAAATATACGCTGTGCAATTGTGCCTCAAGAAACAATAGCAACAACAACAATTATAAATAATAAATAAATTCTATTAATGTTTTGAGAATTATTTATTGTTTCGATGCTCAAAATATGAAAGAAAATATTTCATTGGCAACAATTTATTTAAACGGTTTTTTGTTTATTGAATAAAATGCGAAAATAATAGTTACGACTTTGGCGCATAGAGAAAATTCTAAAATTAAAGCAGCAGATGATCTCGGAAACTCCCACAAAATATATTAAATCGTGATTTAATGTTGCTTTTCTTTTAATTTGAAACGATTTTACAATTAATGTCTTTAACGTACAATTACACAGCGCAACAAGAAATTAAATTATATCTGCACAGTCTGTAACATCAAAGGAAAATTTGTTTGCAATAAATTTGAAGGGACTCCGCAGGTACCACTGAAATGTATTCGCGCGATCATGACAATCAATAAATTTTCCTTTAAATAAACTTAGTTTTTATTAGTCATTATTTTATAACCTGCAAAGTAAATTTACGGGCTATAACTGCACAGAATGGGCGGGGTAACGAACACCATATGCCCCAGATGGTATTAACAGACTTTCATTGATGTCTCTGTGTCTAACTGATACGAGTACGACCCCTGCCTTCACACGGCAAGTAGCAGCGTGGCCGCCTTGACATTCCCCAAATAAACCGTACAACAATACAGTCAACCAGTGTGAGGGAGATGCAAGACTTTCCAAGGCCAAACAATAACAACAGCTGGCCTGACCACACTTAAGAAATGATTACGATGACGAGAGCTGTTCTCCAGTCCAGAGCTGCTTGACTTGTACAAGTATTTTTGTTAGTTTTTCATAAAAAATACTTTTATGAAAACACTGATTCGATTTGTACACAACGCCTTGTGTACTGAAAGCTTAAGGCTGGAACACAGTGTGCAGCTGAGGCGTGAAGAAAGAAGTAACAGGTGGCGCAAAAATAACCTTCCGATGTTTTTTGGCTGTAATTTGAAAAAAAAAATGAAAAACTTTGATTCTTCTTGTGGATTATTTTTATTTGGTCTTTTAATTTTTTTTTTTTACATCAAGTCGAGAATATGATGTCATGTAAATGGCCGCCGCCACAGTTGATTGTCATTTGAGCCCTTTTTTGGCATTTTCCATCACTTTGTCCAAAACTTCCGGCGATAGGTCCTCACATTCTTGACGGATATTGTCTTTAAGAGCTGCAAGAATCTGAGGCTTGTTGACATAAACCCGCGACTTCAAAAAGCCCCACAAAAAGAAGTCTGGAGCGGTCAAATCAGGCGATCTTGCTGGCCAGTGCAAATCGCCAAAAACGGGAGATTAGGCGCCCGGGAAATGCATCCTTCAGCATATCGGTTGTGGCACGTGCAGTGTGTGCCGTTGCACCGTCCTGTTCGAACCACATGTTTTCCAATCCCAATTCATCAAGTTGCGTCAAAAAGAACTCGTTGATCATTGCTCTGTAGCGCTCCCCATTCACAGTAACCGTTTGGCCCGCGACGTCTTCGAAGAAAAAAGGTCCGATGACTCCTCCAGCGAAAACAGCACACCATACAGTGACTTTGAGCGGGTGTAATGGCTTTTCGTGGGTTACACGCGGATTTTCAGTGCCCCAGAAGCGTAAATTTTGCTTATTTACGTACCCGCTAAGATGGAAATGGGCCTCATCACTCATGATTATTTTTGATGAAAAATCATCTTTCTCTTGGAGGTGATTAAGGATGGCTTGAGCGTATGTTAGACGCGACTGGCGGTCAGCAGCTAACAGCTGATGCACCGTCTGGACTTTGTACGGAAACGTCTTCAAATTTTGTACCAAAGTTCGCTGTAAAGACCGTCGACTGACACCCATTTGCGTGGCACGTCGTCTGGTCGATGTCGACGGCGCTTCCATGACATCCTCAGCTACAGCAGCAATATTCTCTGCAGAACGGCTACTCCGGGGTCTGCCACGCCTGGCAGCATCTCGTGTTGTGCCAGTCTCTTCGAGGCGAGCGGCTAAACGTCGCAGTGTTTCACCAGTAGGCGTTGGACGGCTAGGAAATCTGCGACGAAATTCACGTTGTGCCAAAGTCACCGCGCTCTGATATTCCGCGCTCTGCAGCAGTGGAGCGTAACATTGTTTATTAACGTGTATTTCGCATGTGTTTACTACACAAGTGTCAAAACAGAACTGACATTAGGGGCCAATCGCAAAATTTATAGCATTTTCTGGTAGGAGGATTACTTTTGTGCCACCTTGTATATGTAATTCTTTGTGTTAAAAGTAAAATATATTGTGGCAAATGTATGACGGCACAATGTGACTGTGAGGCTGTAGCCAAAGCTGAGGCAAAGCTGAGGCAAAGGCTGTGTGGCAAAATGCAAACAAATTAAATTTTTGCACTGCCTCAGCGCTTTACAGCGCTTCTTTAACATACACGTAAATGTTATTTTATATAGCAACGAAAAGCTGGCCCAGAAAACATGTTTCTGCAGAGAAAATGAAAAAATAATTAAATACTAGTTTTTATTCTCCAAATATTTATTTGCGAGAAAAGTTTTAATAATTTAATAACATTTGGCGACAAGCGACAACATTTCGCTTTTACTTTCAATTCTTTTTAATATTTTTTTTTTTTTTTTTTGTTTGTGCCGAATAATAAACTTTGATTTATTTTGGCTATTAAATTAACAGGGACTGTTAAGACAGTTTGTCTTGACATACATAAACACATATTATGTTGTACCAGGCATGTCATTAATATTTGTCCGTCATACAAATTCGTGATAAAATTGGGCTGGAAACCATAAAACAACGCCTCATCATGGTGTACCGATATCTTTGGCACTTCAGGCTCAGCTTCAATTTCAGCTTTAGCTTCAGCTGCACACTGTGCGCCAGCCTTTAAAATGTTTTACGAGTACATATTAGTTATTTTAGCAATCCGCAGACATACATACACATGTATGTACATATATTCGTATTAGGAAATCAAATTGGAAAACTTCTGCGTATCTGAAGGCCTACTTTTTGGCCAGTGGCGGAAAATTATAATTGATTGCAGCACCGAACAATTCTTAAGTAAATTATAAAAATAATAAATAAAACATTTTTGCTCTGTAATCTTGGTAGGTTTTGCTGGCACAAATGCTGGCCCCACAAATGGTTGGTTAATGTGTTAATTTTTTTGCTTTTCAATTTGAATTCAGATACTCATACATTCGCGTGAACTCAACGTTTCGAAGTGACACCAAAGAAGGCTTTAAGTTTTATTACCGCTATTTGCAAGTTTTACGAAAATACACACAATAAGTGCCAGAAAAGTAGGCCGGAGTTTCAGAACAAGACAAAACAAAACAACAAACAAAAGTTTTAATTAACGTTGAGAAAAGTTTGAAGAGGCAAAACTTAGTGCTTAGAAAAACGTCCTCCTTCCTGACCGCCTGTTGCGTTGCCGCGTCACGTTTTCCTGAACGCCATCGCGCAATCCGTTGACATTGTATGTATGGCGCTCCTAAGGTCATCTGGTTGTTAGTGGTGCTTTATTTAAATGGCAGTGTTGCCAAGTATCATTGCAGTGTTGCAAAGTATCATTGTTTGTTTCCAACACTAATTTAGCGCTGGCACAAAAGCAATATAACACACATGTGATTGCAAATTGCTGTATATCGTATAATAGGTGTGGTCCAGCGCGATATAACTTGAAATTATAAAAAGTAACACAAAAACCCAAAGTTTAACAAAAACAAAAACTATATCAGTACATGACATTAAGATTACAAAATGCTTTCGGCTATATGGCTGCTGTGAGTCTTCTTAAAGAAACGCATAACTGCGTAAGTTTGGACAATTTCAGCGCGCAGGTGTATTTATAATGATTTGGCGCCGTATACCGACTATAAATGCGGAAAATCTACTGCAGTATGACAATTTGTCTGACAGCCAAATTTTTTGTGCGTTCTAGTGGATTTACAAAAGCACCCTTCTTTATCTAATAGAACAACTTTCTGCCAAGGTCTTAAATAAATTTATGGTTACAATAACGATATAAACGTTGAGAGAGTTCAATGTACACACACATAGTTTAGGAGGCATCATATTATGGTTGCCGGCATATTATGCTTGTGACAATAAATTACTTGTATTTGGCACTGCATATTGTTTGTAGTCAAAGAGATTTCAAATAAATATATTTATGACTGCAAAGAACGAGGTTTGAATTTTCGCGGCCAATAACATGCGAATAGTGACAACATGAATGAAATTTTATTTATGATGAATAAAAGTACAGACATTTGCGGCCACAAAATATATTGTTATAGACGTAGAAAGTATGGTTGGCCCAACAATAGTTGGTGGCGTGCAGTAATAACTTGCATTATTTTGAATTGCGAGGTCTCAACGAGTACTACAGTAAAATTTTCTTTGGCACTCTGGCACTATTTGGGATGATACCGGCTGGCCTGCCAGCAAAACCGATCACTTGTTGCTCGAACTTCTCGCAAAAAATCCCTACACTATGCAGACATTGTTGGTATACTGTGCAGTTTACTCCTAATGAAATGCCAAATTAGCTGGCCCACATACATATTTACTAAAATTTCTCTAACCCAAAACGGAGAACTTTTTACTCTTTTCGTGTTGTAGAATATGTAAAAAATGTCCGAAATTAAAATTCATTTACATACAGTGTGTGTCTAAAACAACATGGTTGGTTCTCTAACACAGATTTTGTTTTTATTAATTGAAGTAAAATAATACTTTAGGAAACACCCAGTCGCATACAAAAAGCAAATTATAAAACAAACTTTGTACTTAATGGCGTATGACTTTTAAAGAGTGCAAATTGTTATAAAATATATCACTCATACGCCGGTGTGTGTGTGCGTGTGTGTAGGCGTTAATTCAATCCGTCACACACTTGCACACACACACACACACACATAATTAACTTAAATACTTAAACAAATATATGTACATAAATTAAATTTTTAAGAAATAATCTCAACTTTTTGTTCATTTTGAAGTATGTGTGTGTGTGTGTGTGTGTGTACAGGGTGTTTTTTTTTAGAGGTATAGAACTTCGAATTGAAATAAAACACAAGAAAATCGTTTTAATGTCCATCAATTTGGCTTTATTGGAAGGATAATTTTATGCCATTAATGTTTAAATATGATTTCGGGCATGTGGCCGCCGCGGCTGGCTCGAATAAAGCCAATTCTACAGGTCCAATTTTTGATGGACAAAAGTTGATGGACAAAGCTCCAATTGCTGTGCACGGTGGCGAATCGATTCATTCGGGTCCTCTTCAACACTTTGCTCTACAGCGGCAATTGTTTCTTCGGTGCGCACTGTTCGACGTCTCTGCGGATGCGTATTATCACATAGAGTAAACGTAGTGCGAAAACGATCCATGGTTATCCGAATTAATTGCTCTGATGACCATAAAATGGACGGAGCTTGCGGTAAACTTCGCGAACTGAACCATTATTTTCGAAATAAATTTGCACGATTTGCAAGCGTTGTTCTTTTGTCAACCTGTTCATGATGAAATGGCAAACCAAACTAAATATTAATCACTTGACAGCTGACAAAATGGCCGCCAGTTAAAAAAGTGATGCCAACTTAAAGTTCTATACCTCAATAAAAAACACCCTATATGTGTGTATTTCGTTTTTCTTTCATTGTAAGGACGAAAATAAGCCAGGCATTAGACAAATATTGGGGGCGTTCGCGTTTAAGCGGCTAATCATAACTTTTAAAAAGTCTTAAAACATTTGCCAAACATTTTTATTGAAAACATATTATACGAGGCTGTTAAAATTTATTCATAATAATGTGAGAGCCGTGCAGTCAACATTTTTGTATGATTTCGATGGCCTGTATCGATGCTCGCTCGTATACGCTTGTGTACCTCTTGTGCGAATATAGTAGGAGTACGACAACAATTTGATGTAATATTGCAAAAACACTTATATTGAAATGTACCCAAAAAAAAAAAACTATAGTTCTCTGTGATAAGGAATTAGCAGTTAACTGATATGTATAAGTAAATGTCGGTTCACATACTTCAACTTTCTAATTCACTTTTAAAGTTGCTTTAACGTTTATATCAAAATAAATTCTCTCAACAATTTTGGTTTTGTTTTGCTATTAAATCCTATATTTTATTGTTATGTTTGTATGTTTTCCTTCTCAGTGGAAATGCGCTGACGTCATTATGATCAAGAAGCCCAGCAAACCTGACAATCAACTAACTTCTTATAGACCTATTAGTCTACTAAGTGTTTTTTCGAAGATGTTTGAAACAATTTTTTTGAGCCGCTTGTCCCCTATTCTTGAGAGTTTAACAATTATTCCCGATTATCAATTTGGATTTAGGCAAAAACATGGCACTCCTGAGCCATGCCATAGAGTAATTGAAATTATTCGAAAATCATTTGAGGCAAAGAAATATTGCTCCGCTGTATTCCTGGATATTCAGCAGGCATTTGACAGAGTTTGGCACTGCATTTTATGTACATTTTATGCATTCCTCAAGTCATACCTAAGCAGCAGATTATTTTACGTAAGATTCGTAGATGAAAGATCTCATGTATTTATGATTAGAGCAGGAGTACCGCGGGGTAGTGTATTTAGCCCTGTATTGTATACAATATTTACGGCTGATATGCCTGTTTTGGACCTTGCGAATATTTACAGGTATGCGGATGACACTGATATTTTAGCTTCAAACAATTGCCCAGTTGCTGCCAGTTCTTTTGTTCAAAACGAATTAAATCTAATAGAGTCATGGTTAATTAAATGGAGATCTAAAGTATTCTTTCTCTCTAAAGTATTCATTCTCTCTTAGAAAAGGTGATTGCCCTGACGTTTCCATAAATAACATCCGAATTCCAAAAAAGGATTATATTAAATATCTCGGCATATATATGGATCGTCGACTAACATGGAAAGAACACATAAAAATAAAACGGCAACAACTAAATATTACAAATAGGAAACTTAACTGGTTAATTGGTTCAAAATCTCAACTAAGTCTGGAAAACAAACTGAAACTTTATAAAGCTATTTTAAAGCCTATATGGACTTATGGAGTTCAACTTTGGGGACCAGCAAGTGCCTCATCGATTCCGAACCTGTGGGACAACGCATTAGAGGACGCCCACGAAACCGATGGCGCACACAAGTGGAGAGGGACCTCAACCAACTTGGAGAACGCTGGCTAAAGACCGTGCCAGCTGGAAAACTTTGTTGGTTGAGGCCCAGGTTCACCACGGACTGTAGCGCCAAAAGAAGAAGAAGAAGAAGAAGAAGAAGTGCCTCAAATATACAAATATTGCAAAGATACCAGTCAAAAACTCATCTCATTGGTGTATTTCCAACGATGCCCTACATAACGATCTAAATATACAAACTGTTAAGGCGGTAATAAATTCATCCAGCGAAAAATATTTAAAAAGACTTGATTGCTTAGTCTTTCCTCTGGCTATTGTGTTATTAGACGATACTGATGAAATTCGAAGACTTAAAAGATACCATGTGTTAGATCTACCTTTCAGAAGTTAATTTTTTTTTTATCTAAATCAATCTGTTTCTTATTATTATCTTTTGTTTTTTTTTATTGTTTTCTTTTAACTTGAAGCTAAAACTTTAAATTTAATAATTACTAAAACTTAAGTTGTTGTTATTGTTATTGTAAATATAAGATGGACTAAATCTGTATTTTTTTTTCTTTTTTTCTGTTAAATTTGGAATATTTCTACATGTCAACATAAATGTGATTAATTTTGCTTATTATCTCATTATAAGAGAGATTGCAAAATAAATAAAATACAAACAAACAAACAAAAATGTTTGTATGTAGGTAAATTTACAACCGTTTGAAAGGGAAACATTAAAGTGTTAAAGAAATGGAATCTATAATTTCAATTACAAAAATCAATACTCGTACATACTATTTTAAGAGCAGCAAAGAATGAAAAGAAAAATCTTATACAATAACCGGCAGTTAACATCAGGTACATACATACATACATATACATACATACATCTATGTAGTATGTACGAGTACATATAATACAGCAGTCTATGGCAACAATTCAAGACTTGATGGCCAAAAGTGGATGGCGTTTGTCCATCTAATATTTTCGTGAATTCGATGTTTTTCCAATAAAAAAAAAAGAATGAAAATTAAGCAACTTTCTTTCAGTGTAGCTGAAGCAAAAAATATTTGAAAGGCATGGCTGAGCTGGAAATAATTTCTTAACAGAAATACATAAATAAATATGTATGTGCATAAATGTACTTATGGGCGTATGGATGTATGTATATTGTGGCAGCTTGTGGAAACAAAAATACAAACTGAAACCAAAAAATTTTGCGCAGCAGCTGAGCTGCTAAATACGAGTAGAATCCATTTAAGGGGTCGCTAAACCTACTAGTTGAAACAAATCCTCATATTTCATTTTAACTTTTGTGAGGTTAATAAACTGTGTCTACTGTTACACCACATGCACACATACACGTACGTTTATTTGTACCCACATCTACATACATACATACATACATACATACATATTTGTTAACTTTTGTTTGTTAAATACCTTTTTTTGAATAAACAGCGCTCAAAGGATAAAAAATGGTATTAAGAAAACTGAACGAGTAATTTGATGTCAACACATTCTAATGATTAACGGACGGTTAATGCTCTTAAGCGCTACAAAACAAAACAAAATCTTAATTAATTTTCTTGTGAAAAACAAAAGCTATATAATTTAGCAAAAGGATTTTTTTTCCACATAAGTCTTTAACTTAAATGCAAATCTTATTAAACAATATGTTTATTTAAGTATGTCGACATCATGTGTATCTGGTAGCGAAACAATTTATTCGCAGCTAAACATTTTGCCCCCACAGCTGAAACATAATCTTAGGGAAAATTATAAAAATACTAGTATTTCATTAAGAAACTTCAAGATTTTCGAAACTCACAACTTCTTAGCAACATATTTTGCTCGAAACAGCAGCATTTTTTTTTTTTGTTTTGAATAGATTTTTCAACTTGTTGAAAGAATTTCATAAAAAAATAATTTTTTATTAAAAATATTGTTCAAAATAAATGACAAATTGCCATTTTTGTAATTTTTCAGTTTTGTTAATATTTTAAAATTGTTTAAAACAATTCAGCTGGAAATACAACAATTTGGAAAAAGATTATACTCTCCTGGCCAATACAAAACTCAAACTGTTTTATTTTTGTATAACTTTGACGAACTTTGACGACATCTAATGATGGCCATTAGCCGATATATAAAGGGTCTTTCATTGCTGGTCACCGATATGTCAAATATTGCAAGAATTTAGCGCATAAATCCGGTTGATTGTGGCCGATAGAAGATATTAGCTTTGAGCGTCGCGCTGGATTTTGTTGACACGCATAGACCTGGGTCCCACAACAAAAACATTAAGGGCCTGAAATCTTACATTGCCTCCGCATTAGCTAATCATTATCGTGAATCGTCCTTGCAGAATGTGCAATGTGGCACGAACTGTGTGTGTGGCAAATTGGTGTGTAATCATCAATTTGCCATGAACGGTGATGCAGCGATGATCACTGAAATAGACACCAAACAGTTACCTGGATCTCTCAGCCGCCAAATTCGACGCACTCTGCGTTAGTCTTTCTAATGAAAATAAAGTCCAGATTCCAATTGTCAACTGTCAACTGTAGAATTTCAGAACGCTTCCAGCTGACAACGCTGTTAATGGCGCTCTTCATGAGAGAGAGAGAGAGAGAGAGAGAGAGAGAGAGAGAATATAATTTTACAAACAAACTCTCCGTTTGAATTGGTTTAAATATCTATTTTCTTAAGACAAACTGGAACTGAGTTGCCGGTAGGCTAAATTTTTTCCTCCAAATTGAGTTTGAATTGAGTTGCCAGTTGCATGGTTGCATTTTGTGTTTGTTAAATTAAGATTTGTTTGTCAAATAGTGTAAAAAATATTGCGAAAAGAAAAGTGAAATGGTGGTACAGCAAAAGTAACGGATTTTCTTCACTCTTCGCAGAAAAATTTTGTTCAGACAACTTGGGTGACTGTACCTTAAGGGACCACGACAGACTCTCCTGCACCCTCTTATTACCAAAACTTGTGCTTCTTAGTGGTATGTATTTGGTTTGTTGTTCATTGAAACATGTGACCTTTTATGCCAGACAACAACTTCCGTTATAAATTGCTCATAAGCCTAAAGAAAATACTGCCACACACACACACACACTACCACAAATGAATGTGTGCATGTACGAATAACTCATAAAGCGACAGTTGATAAAGTACCCTGTAATCCTACAAAAGTCCATGTCTACACACATACAAACATATATTTATAGGACGTAAAAAAGTATGACAATGTCTACATTTTAATTTGCAAACAAAGTTTGTTTGAATGTGTGTTATTCATTTTATTACCCAGCTCAACTTTTTTATTACATCATCCTTTTAATTTGCGATTCTTGACAAGTAAAAGTATTTTTTGTTTCTTAATTGTTTAACCAGCCCCTCAAATTACACTCCACAACCCAGATATCAGAGTGGTAGATTTTTTTAGGTTCAGTACAACAACAGTTATGCCGTGTTGTTGTTGTTGTTGTGTTTGAGTTTGAGTTTATAACACAAAGGACCTACAGACGTCACTTCACTAAAGATCGATTGGCTTGTGACGGGCAGAGGCCAAACAAATTGAAAATGAGAAAAAAAGTAACAGAAAATATTATAGATTCAGTCTGTTGAATAAATTATGTATCCTATTCAGTCGATGAAAGTTAAAAGCAGCCAATAACGAAAAGAAAGTTTTATTAAAGCTTTAAGTTAACAAAAAGTTATAATTAAACAAAAAGTTATAATTAAACAAAAACAAAAAGTTGTAATTGAAAAACATATAAGACAACTTTCAGAACAGCACAGCGGTTTTATATTAAAAAAAAATGCTTTCAAAGTGCACAGCGTTTCCAGCGCTGGCTTCTAAAAAGATCGATATTTTTAAAATGGGCACTTTTGGAAGGTGCTTTAAAGGATTTTTTCCCCCACTAAAACTCAATTTTAGTACTTTTCAATTCGTACTATTTTTGAAAAGTATTTTTTAGGTTCTGTTTTTTTAAGTGCCAGCAGGCATATCAAATAAGTTGTTACTGTTGGGGTGCCATCAAACGAGCTTAAGACGAATTCAGTCCTATCACAAGACTTCATTTTATCGTTTAGTTTTAGTGACTTCTTCTGCAGATAACAGACGTATGTATTTGTCAGTCGTACTCAAGCACAAACAGTTGAAGCGTTTCGTTTGTGGCAGCAACGAAGCAAAATATCGCCGAAACTTTGAACAAAGATATTGATTTAGTCCCGGAATGTAGTCTTGCCAATAAGATGCATGACGCGCTGTGCTATTTTTTATCTCTTACTTTCATTGGTACGAATAACACGAAATCAAAACATGTGTAATTTGGAATTGACTGGCAATTTTGCTGTCTCGAAAGAAGCATCGATGTGCCTCCAATTTTGACACGCTGCTAAATGCGATTCAATATGTTTTGGGCTTCTTGCTATTTCCAACACATATGCAAATAGATTTATACGACTTAAAATTATGCATATAAAACTCTGATAATGGAATTGGTGGCTCCAAGTGTTCTCTAGTTGCCTGTCTAAAGGCAAATATATTTAATATATTTATTCTAACGCGGTAAAAATGTTAGTTCTTAGAGTTAAACACTTGCTAGACCTCAGTTGCCAATATATTTGTTCCTTTGCAAAAAACACTAGTTTCTTCATATTTGTCCTTGGGACAAACTATTTTCTCATGTCTATAACTTGTAAAAATATTATCACACAAACACAAGTAAATGCCTGTTTATTCTTATTAATTTTAGAAGCAAATAAAACCCTAAACAGAAAAGTGCCAAAAAATTCAACATAATTTAATATAAAACAATAAGTAATTGATGTCAAGTGGGAGTTGGATGAAAAGTTTCGTAAGCACTTAATTGATATATACATTTGATTAAATGTGTATTCACACCTTAGCTTAGGCACATTATAGTTAGAAGCGTTTGTTGGGACGTATGTATTCTAAAATGCAACTTTGAATATATGTATGTAAAGGCCGGGGCACTCAGAATCCGGCATGCCTTGTAATATTCTTTTCGTATTATTGTTATTCGTTCCTCCCATTTCCTGGCCTTTTTCCGGCTTTGCATAATCTTTTTTCCCCAGTTCTTGCTCTATGCATTGCCTTAAAAAGAATCATTCCTGGGTAATTGCTATCAAACTACTTTTTAATAAGTTGTTTTTCAAAAAGTGCTTTTGTTTTCTGAAAGCTGCTTAAGAACCAAATAAAAGCTTGCTTTGAATGTTACCCGTTTGTATTTAGAAACTTTTGTGTAGGGTAATTTCTTGGAGGTACTTTTTATATGGAAAAATTTCGCTATATCTAATTTATTATAATAGTTTCTTTTGAGGTTATGACACTTTGAAATGAATTAACTTTTGTAAAAGGTATTTTCTTACTTTTTAAAGTAAACATTTAAATGTAGTTTCTTCAAAATTACTTACTTTTAGTTAAAACTTAATTAAAAATTAATTTAAAAGAAAATTTATGGTTGTGATTTTAAACACTATCACCCAGGTTCTGTAAATCACTTTTTGTCAAAAAATCGCCAAAAGTGTAATTTTCGTCTATTTTGTGTTTTAGAAATCGCTTAAATGGTTTATAAAACTAAATTTCATTTTCAAATTGTTTCTGCCGTTTTTTCCGTTATAGTTTTATGTTCTGTAAATGAATTTTGCTACAAAAAAAAAAAACCTATTTAAAACAGAGAGCACGAAAAAAATACTTTTTGAATAAATATATCAAATAGTTTGTTGTAAATAATTTAAATAAGCTAAAAAAACGAAATGTAATTAGTAAATAATACGTCAAACATGTTGGCCAGAATTTTGGACACGGTACTCCTTTCCAAGATTACAATCATTTCCAATCATTTCCAATCATTTGTTGTCCGCTCCCCTTTCCGAAGTAACGAAGTGCCGTAGCTAATTGTAAAATCACTGGAATGCCTGCTTCGACCACTTTGGTTGATATTTCATTTAACAGCATTTCATTTAACAGCATCAAAAGGCCTTCTTCATTTAATCTAAAATATTCTATAAATCTTTCATTTAACAGCATTTCATTTAACAGCATCAAAAGGCCTTCTTTATTTAATCTAAAATATTCTATAAATCTTTTTCTTCGTTCAAGATAATTTTCACTACAATTTTAATGGTAACTTCCGATTTCTCTGGTAGGTCAAAAGGATTGGAACGATCCAGAAGTCTTCTTCTCTGCATCCTTTGCATTCGTTCTTTTTCTCTTTCCAACAAGTAAATAGAAATAACCGCCGATTGGTTCATATTAGAAGTTTAAAAGACGTTAAAGCTACTAAAAATAATTTTGCCCAGAAGTTTAAAATTTAGTTTGTTAATTTTTTTAATTGTAATGAAATTCATTCACAGTACAACAAAATTTTGTTTTTTCTTAACTTTTTTCAAATAAATTATCAAGACAAAAAACCGCACTATAAAACTGTTTCATACGATTTTCAGAACACAACAAAATCGGTTATGTGGAATTAAAATCAATTTCACTTTCATTTCGTGGTGATATGCAGAACCTGGCTGTATATTTCACTTTCCAAAACATAATTCTAAGAACTAACTTTAGAGCATAAACCAAGTTTTAGAATCTTAAATTCTTTCATTAGAAAACAACAATTTCAACAGACATCATAATTTCAAACACAAATCATATAAAATTAGCGATATTTAAATATGATTTCATGTTGAAATGACTTTAAATGTATCCAACTGTGAATGTAAAACGAAACTTGTTGACAAAACTGGATGCACAAAAATAGAGAAATTTTTTACTACTTGTAACTTTGTATAAACATTAAATAACAAATTTTGTTTCGCTAAAATAATGGCCAATTAAACTAATTATTGCTGCTGTAAGATACCAGAAAAAGGAATGACAGACAAATGATGCCAAATTACACATTTCTAATGAATTTCAAGAACATTTGATAGGAGTTCATAAAGAAAAGAAAAGCAATAAGTTCTGATTACATGGAACCAAATAGAAATTTTCTTAGAACTGAGAATAAATTAAATTCAAGGTGTGATAATTAGTTGGTAGTATAAAAGACCACACAAACAAAATGTTCTAAAATACATTTTAAAACGCTTATTGCGTTTTGTTCATTAAAAAGGCTGTTCAATTTAGGTCAAACGTTTTCATTTTCAAACGTTGTCATGTGTTCTTTCAGTCCTCCGTATTGTTCTATTATTTTGTACTCTTGAAAGCAATAAACAATGCCATTTGTTTTATAATACGACACGTTCGCGTTGACGATATTGTTTTCCATAATGACGTTTAAGTTGTTTCCCATTTAATATTAAACAGCAACACGCACACATGACAATAAAGGGTGCCCATATTTATTTGCTTGTGTTGCATTATTGTTCAAGGATACCAACATCTATTTATGGTTGGACATAAAAAGTTTTGCAATAACTTTTAAAAAGCAACAAAAACTTTTTTATTTGCCTCTTAGCAAAAAATATGGAAAAAATTCTTTAAAAATAAAGAAATGAAGGCCTTAAGCAAAATTTTTAGGCACACAGAAACATACATATTTGTTATGCCGATCGAGTTACCTGCCCAACAAGCTGTCACAATTGCAAACACTTTCTTCTTTATTAATCATAAATTTATCATTAAAGGTTAGACAATTATTCGTTATTACGCCGTCGCGGTAATTTATGTCGCACTTCAGAATTTGATGAGAATTTTGCTTACAAATTTTTATTGCTTTAAATTACAGGCAAGAAAACAGTGGGGCGCAAGTTTTTACGCAATACTTTCAAAGAAGTACTAATTTTGAATTGTTTTTGTTTTAAAAAATTGTTTTAAAATTGTGTGCCGCCGACGTCACACCTTTCAATTTTTCTCAATTTTGTCAAACAGTGGCTGTGAAAATCTTGAAAGAGAATTGAAAAAAAAATTGATGGTGTGACTACAGCGTTACAGCTCGACCTTTAAGGCCTCTGTATGTCATAAAAAACACAAAAGTTTATTGATGGCAGCTAAACTCACAGCCGCCTGCGAAATATTCGCCAAATATTAAAAACAAAAATATTCTTCTACAGCGGTTGTCATCCATATCAGCTGTTAGGCTTCAGCTCGGATCGTTTTGAAAACACGGTTTTTGTTTATGCGGTTGTGAACGGCCAAATTTATTGCATTGTTATTTCATTGTACTTCTAAAAATTCACGGCGAAACGCATGTAAACTTTTAATGATGAGCATTTTTATTTAAGGCAACTTCAAAGTTTGGTGTTAATGATCACATATAGAAAAGGTTTTTACAAATTTGACCAAACAAGGTCTTTGAAAGCAACCAAAATTTATTTAATTCTTTTTACCAGCGTAGCAGATCTAGCAAATGCTTACAAATGATATTCCCTGCAATTCCCTGTATGAAAAGAAACACTTATTTCTGATACAACTATTTTAAAGTGAAATTTAACGCTGAGATTCTGGTCTCTAACATCATTTTATTAATTTCACTTTGGCACTGTAATGAAAAAAAGAATTCTTATTCTGCTCATAAATGAAAAGGCTGACTGGCACCGTTTCCGGCAACTCACATTTTTCTTGCCACCATTATTTTGCTTACTTTTCAAAAGGAAAACGTTCCAAATAAAAACCAACGTCTAGTTTCTTTTGCCCCACAGCATTAATAGTACAAGATTTTTATAGAGCAAACACGAAAAACACATATATATATATATATAGATACATACATATGTATGTATGTATGTGGGTGTTTGTAATAATTTTAAATCAATTTACGCACTCCCCAATTCATTGATATCGGTTTTTAGGAATTGCTTCTTCGCCGATGTGGTTTTCAATGGAAATTGCTGCTGCCAATTATTTCGATTTTATTAAGTCATAAAATTTACGCATGAACTTTTTATTAAATCTTGTTGATTTATAAACCCATAAAAGCTAATACGGCCACTGCAAATCGGAGTAATAAACTGAATATCGAACTGCTACGTTGTGTTTCAAAATTAAAATAAAGAAAATTACTCGGGCACAGAACTCATATTCGATGGCTCCTGTTCAGTGATTGAACAACATCGATTTGCAAATGCGATAGAAAACAAAAGGAATCTTCATTTCAAAAGGGCAGAGCTGGCAAATTATTATTGTCAAAATCTTAATTTTACAATGCAGTTCAGTTAACACATTTGCTAGATATTACTATATAGACATTGGATCTTTTATATATAGCAGATGTACGTGTGGACAGGAATTAACGATTTTATCTTTTTCTTCTTCATTTATTAAACTATTTACATGATTACGCAGAGTTTGGTCTCGCAGATTACATCTTCTTGCCAGACAAACTGTCTACGATAGACACCAAGCAAGTTCAACGTTTTAAACGGCAGAGGTGGCAAATGATAATTACCAAAATCTTAGAAAATTCAATACTCTGGCCAGACAAACTGTCTGCGTTGCAAACACAGAAATAAGCGTTTGGAAGCCCAGAGGGGAAAATTTAAAATTAGTTGATTGTTTGTAACAAACCAAATGATTGCGATAGAAAACAAAGAGTTTTAACGTTTTAAGCGGCAGAGGTATGATTATTACTAAAATCTCACAGATTAAATCTGCTTGCAAAACAAATTGACAGAAAACAAAAATATAAAGTGAACAATAAAATTTGCAAATTGTTTATGATATTTTCATAAACAAAATTAATGTGATTTCTAAAAGCTTAAAGGCACAATCTTGCCATGTAAATTATTTGCGATAAAAAATAAAAAGATTCAACGTTGTACGCAGCAGAGGTAAAGTATTATAGTTCTCAAAATCTTACAGGCAAATTTGTTGGCGGTAAAAACAAAAATGGTTCTAGATAGCAGAGCTGGGAAATGTTAAATTTTAAAATCATGTAACACAGTCAAGATTTGCCCTTCAAGTTTTAATACATTTACACTTTTAAGAATTAAAAGAAACTGGCTTTAAATTTTTCTTTAAAGTTTTGTGTTTCAAGAAAACAGCTGATTTCAATTTTCCTGAACAATGTTTGACTTGTTGTTTGCAAACATTTTACCGACATATGATTTTCGAGTTGCATTGTTTCTTCTATTATAAATACATATAATATTCCAGGAAATTAAAAAAAAAAAGTATTGCATAAATATGTTTGTGATATGAGTTGTATAGAAGCCGCCATGCAGTTCTGTGGAACTTTTCCCATTATTTTACTATTTAAGTTTTTTTTCTTGACCACATCTTGATAACAAATTGCTTTCAAATTGCATGCAGCTTTCAATTTTTGTGAATTTTAACGATCAGTATGTGTAAAAATTTGAAAAGCAAAACCTGATCATGTGACCACAGTGTATGGCCTTATTTTAGGCAATGGAAAACAAAAGGGCTCAACCAACGGGCCAGCGCCACAGCAAAAAATACAACAATTGCAAATACATCGTGCTTGTCAAACCAAAGCGTTTCTAATGCCTGCATATTTTATTGCAATCCAGTTACAAAAAATTTGTAAATTTGTTACCCCTTTTTAAAGCACCCTATTACTGAATATGTTCGTAAAACAACAAACTTTAAATTTAAATTTCTTTTTGTGCCTTTTAACTCTTAAAGCAAAAAAGAAACAAACACAAAAAAAGCCGACGCCTTTTTTTTATATTTTTTTTGTTTTCAAATAAAAGATTTATTTCCGATTCCAATCAAAAATCATGGCACGTATTTTATGTACTCGTATACATACATACACACACACATACAAGCATGTATGTAGATAGATATTTACATATATTATTTGCCGATAACAAGTCGTTGCTGGCTTCCACCCCAAAGCAGGCCGACCAAGTGCCAGCAGCCAACCCAAAAATGGCTTAAAAGTTATCAATACTCGTAGTAGGTACTTCTGGAAGAATGCAAATCTGCATAATTTAGCATTAAGAATTCATTGCATTACATGCCAACAATATGGAATGCGAATGCATTTTGTTGGCAATAAATGTTTTTCTTAAAAAAATCCATATATAGTTTATATGGATGCACACACATACACACATGCACACACGGATGCCTACAGTCACACCTCATATGTACATATTTTGGACTTCTGGTAGATACATACATAAATATTTAGTGGTCTTTTGTAAAATTTGCTTAAAACGAATATTGTTTTTGCTCTTACGGAAATCGACTCAATACTTTTTAAGGAGAAGGGAATGATTGATATTTTCAATAAAGAAGTTTTTAAGTCACATCTTGAATAAATAAAATTAATATTTTGCTAAAATAAGAAAGGAAATACGACGGAACAGAAAAGTCGAATGGTGTGTTTTCGTTTGGATACTCACTCGTAAGAAAACAAAAATATTTATACACTAAAAATACATACATTAGCCAAATGCCAAATCATGTAATTAACCAAAAAAAAAAAAACGTTTTCTGATTAATTATGATAACATCCATGTCCACTGCTACTTTCAGTTCCCTATAATAAAATGTTGACATTTTATTAGCGAGAACCGAAGGCACGTGTGCATTTTATTATTTGCTCTCTACTGTAGAATAGTAAAAGTGTTAGTTATGCGGTTTTACGTCTCAGCTGACGATATGTTGCTGATTTTTCTGCGCTTTCCAGCCGTTTGTATGCACACAATTGTCTTTCAAAAGACAACAAAAATTAAAAGAGAAATTTTGAAATAAATATTTTTCAAAAACACAACCAACCGAACTCTCCGTTCGTCCTTCTAAGATAAAGTCAGTTGTTGCAAAATATTTATTAAATTAAATACGAGTACAAACTACTACTTGACAATACGAGTTACGAGTAAAATCAATTTACGCATTCCGTGTTAGACAATTGTAAATATTTGCGCAGTTAAAATAAGTCCTGATGAGTTCTGGGCAAATTCTGGGTACACTGGGTAACAAAGCGAAACAAAAATTGTGGAGTTATTTTCCCCCACCCCCAACCGCTAAACCACCTTTTTGTTTAATGCTGCTTGGGGCAAATCTTTTATTTTTGGTTTTAGGTTTTGGACCACAAACTAATCTCCCAAAAATGTTAATTCAAATCTCTACAAATTGTTTTGTAAATTTGATTTTAGATGATTTTTTGCAATATTTAATGTTTGAATTAATTTGCTAATTCAATACAATTTTGTAGGGCCAAATTTTGTAATATATTTTATTTACCTTTTTAAATTGGGACACAAACCCCCCACCAGGCTCCCAACCACAATTTTAGGTTAAAGTTGATAAAAATACAATTTTTTATCCTTAACTTTTTAATTTTCGCAGCAGGAGCTTGAAAAAGGTAAACGAATACACTGACAAGCAGTGTTGCCAAGTCTGTAGATTTATCTGCATTTTGCAGGTTTTCGAAGCAATTTGAGCAATTTTATAGTTTTCTATTTTAATAATCAGGCTTTTCCACAAATTGCGCAGATTTTGCCATTTTCACGCCAAATTTTTGCTTTAAACTTTTTTATTTCTGAAGTCTCAAATTCATTCCATTTAGTTCGCAGCGCATGAAACTGAGCGCGCCGCACACCTGATTGCATTTTGTATTTTTTAAACAAGTCGAATTGAAATAGCATTTTGTTATTGTAAATTTCTGCTTTAAATGTTAATGTTTTGAATTCGCCTTGACTGTCCAGCTGTCGAAAAATCGAAAAGAAAATATTACAAAAATGGCGCACAAATTCGAATTCATTACAAATTAGTTGGGTGTTCATATTAAAATTACCTTTTTAAATAAACAAAAAAATAAAAGAACAAATAGGAAACATTTGAGAGGAAAAAATAGCGAAGCAAAGTTCAAAGTTCAAGAGTAAAATTTCTAAAAACATACATACACCAAATAAAAACATATTTTCATACTTTCTTGCGCGTGTAGGTTTGTCGCAATTTTGCATACTTTGCAAAATAAAACATGTATGGCAACGCTGCTCTCAAGCTATAGCAGAATATAAAGAGAACAGAGGAGTTCTTAATAAGTTTGATATACTAATACATACTTGTAGCATGTGGCTAAAGTTTCCCCGAAAGTATACAAAAAAAAAGCAATTTATTGTCTTCGTTTTATTTTCCATTTTCAAGGAAAACTTATTTATAAATGAAAGATTGTGTACATTTTGTTTGATGTGACATAAAAAGCAGCTTTGAGGAAATAGAAAAATTGTACCCAGGCAGAGAAAAAAAAGTAATTGTATGTTTCCGGAGCATGTCACAATTGATCCTGGTTCAGGCCAGGGTCTGAAAATATATTCTTTCTTATATGTACTTATATGCAAATGAAGCAAAGTTACAGATGTCAACACTATTTTTGTTTGTTGTTATGCCATTAACGGTAATTTTTTGATTACACTGCAAGTTTTAACATAAAATTATCTACTTAAACATTCAGTTGGTCGTACCATATCATAACGCCACAAGCGTAACCGTGGCAATAGCATGTTTGATTGTATAACTTTGAGGCGACTTTAACTCAAAACTGTAACCTATTTTAAGCAGAGAGCCAGCCAGCTGTTTCGCGGTCGCTACACTGACCGTGCATCATAATGTAACATGACTCATTTATACAAGTGTTTTTTAAGTGGATTATAACAGAAACAATGTTGATTGAACGTGCTTAAACTTTATTTTTCCATGCACTATGCTGAAAATAAAGCCCCTGTAAAACTAACACAACACAATGGGATATTTTATCTTGCAGTTCTTTGTATTAAAATTATTTTAATTAAAATATGTAAAGGATAATCCTTTTTTTTTTTTGAGGTGAACAACACTGAGCACTGCGGATAACAAACTTTTTCGGTTTAAAAGCCTCATTAAAAGTAATAGCCCTGCAATTTCGGAGGTCGGTACAAGTATTCTTCAACGATGTCTGAAGAAACTTTTTTAGCACATGTATTTCGAGTTGAATAATTTCACGAGTTCTGGGTATGGATCAAAAATGTCACAGTAACACTTAACCGTTAAGGGTTAAATTTCTGAATTTTTGGTACATCAAATAAATCATGCCAACTTATAAATAACAATTTTTTCCCGGCGTGGCTCACATAGATGTATGTATGTATATGTATGCAGTTGCATATTTTTATGTTTAAACTAAATTTGGGTTGTTCTCTCGGAGTCCCACAAATATTTGAAGAAAAGATTTGATAGAAAATGTTTTAGCGTTTGTTGCAATTTCCTTTTCAGATATAATATACAAGTATCTGAAAAATTACGCTCATGAATTTTTTAAGACCCATCTCCAAGTTTCAAATTTAAATTTTTCATTAAATACTCTAATAGCTCAACACTTCCTGTCAGAACCGAAACAAGGGAATCGTTATTAATTTTTGCTTGCAAAGGACGCATAACACGCATATGACACCAAAACAATGTATAAAAATGAGCGTCCATGAATTCCCTAATTCACAAACTAATTTTTTATCCACATATTGAACTAAAGTTTTTTTTCATAAATGCACTAATCTGGCAACACAGTCGGTTATTAGAAAAACAAAGAATCCTTTTTTTATTTGCTGGCAAAAGGCGCATTGAAAGTAGAGTATGATACAAAGGCTTTAATAAGTAGTTCGACAAACGTACGCACACACCGTCACTCACCCACACACACACACACACGCACACATACATATATGTTCATATACACACACAAAATTTTCATACTTTATCGAAAATAGATAACGATAATGATACAAAAATAAAACTCTTTTACTCACACTGGCACGCCTGACAAACGAACGCACTTCGTTCGGAGCAACATCATTAAACCAGCAACAACTAACAGCTGTTGCCGCTGCTGCAGCTACGGCTGCTTCTGCTTCTGCTTCTGCTCTTGTTGCCGGCAAATCTAAAATGTGTTGTAACGAAAGTCTATCGCTAACAACGCATCCAAGTCGCACAGTTTCTCAAGAGCCGCGCACACGATTGGACAAGCTTTTCCATCAACAAGTGAGAGTGTCGTTATATATTTCTGGCGAATTTTGTTATTTAAGCCTTTAAAGAAAAATAATAATTAAGACTGTGTAAAAATAATCATATTGCACTTGTTTTTGAAAAACTAGTTTCTTCTACACAAATAATATATTTTTTTACAAAACAACAAAAGCTGTGTGTAAAATAATGTTTTAAAAATATTCATTTAACGAGTAAATAAATCAAAGAATTTTCTTTCATCTATTGCGATTAATTTGAAAGTTGATTTAAGACGCTGGCATAAAAGCAAAAAACAAACAAAACCTTTTAAAATGTTCACAAGTTTGTATTTAAAATTAATTTACATTGCACTAGTGTGTGCAAGTTTAAGCCATGGCTTTTATGCCGAAACGAAGGAAACGTCCAGCGAATCAAACGATAATTTAACCACTACGGCGTCTTCGACATCACCGTTGCCAAAACAGTTGTATCAAAATAAACGTCGCCTGCTCTTGAGCGCCATCGTTATCGTTCTTGGAGTGATTGGCAATTTTTTGGCTTTGGTGATTTTGGCGCGCAAAAAAGCCACCAAACACAGCAAATATAACTTTATGTTGCGGTAAGTAGTCGTTGTTAGAAACAAAAACAGTTTATACACTCATAAGAAAATGTTAAAAAAGACACGAAACGGAAGCAGCTTAAAAGCGATGTCAATGCTGCTGGAAAGTTGTCAACACCCATCACAACTCAAAAACACACAATATAATTTTTCTTCACACAGAATCACTATTAAAAACATCTCTGTTTTGTTCATATTTGCCAAAATGCTTCACCTGTCACAGTTAAAGGTACTAAAGGTTTGTTTCTGCAACAATAAAACTTATTAGGCTTGTCCTGCACTTGAGCTACTCGTATTACTGGCCTCGAGAGAAACTGTATCTTGTTCCAGAAGCGAGAAGGTTCGATTTTCAATGGCCCAGAAGAAATGTTTATTTTCTCAATAGCAAAATTTATCAAGCGAGAAACGTTTTCTTGTTGCAGATTAAAGGCCATTATTATTGGTTTTACATGAAATTATGTCATTTTATTATGATTTCATATCAAAATCAAAAAGTTTTTAAAATAACAGGCCATTAGATTTTTTAAAATGTTCGTCAATTGTACAGATACTTGCGTTACAAATTTTCGGACACAAAATGAAGCAAATTCTAGTTTTCAAAAATTAAAAAATAGTTGAAAGCTTTTGAATTAAATATATTAAAAAAAATATATAAAACACGATTATTTGCTGCGAAAAATTTACTAATATGACTCTTTAATGAAAATCAAAAAATATGTTATAAAAATTTATTTTTATTTCATTCGTTTAACTTTCTTTTATTTTGTTATATATGTTTTACAGTATTTTTTTATAATATTTTATTTTCTTTTTTTAAATTAATTATCTTTATTTTATTTTAATTTATTATATTTTGTATTTTTTGTTTGTTTTTGTTCTATTTCGGTTTATGGTTTTTTAATTTGATTCATCTTACTTTATTTTGTTTTATTTCAGTTTATTTTTTTTATTTAATTTTTAACATATTATTGCATTTTACTTTTTGTTTGTTTTTTATTGTACATTCTATTCTATTACAATCTAAACTATTTTATTTATTCTAGTAATATGTTTTAGTAAATTTTATTTATTTAATTTTTTGTTATTCTATGTTTTTATTTTACTTTTGCTTGTTTTATTTGATTTTATTCTATTTTATTTTCATTTCAATTTATTTTCTTTTATTTCAATTTATTTTTTTATTTTGCTTTATTTTTAATTTTATTGTATATTTTCCATTTATTTTTAAATTTAATTTTTATATAAATTATTTAATTTTTATTTTATAATTTATTCCTTCATTTTATTGCAACATTTCTTGTTTTCTTTTCCTTTTATGTATATGACGATATGTTTTATTCTATGTAGACTATAAAAAGAACTGTTTAAATAATTAGACATTAAAAATTATTTTATTTATGGTTTCCGGGAAATTTGTCATATTTAAATATTAAACTGCCAGGAAACGTGAAAGCAACAAAAATAATTGATAAATATGTAAATAAAAACCTAAGATATCACAAAAACTGTCACACTTTTAATTACGACTATTTCTTCGATTGATTGCCAATAATTTTTTTCAGCCATCAAATTTTCTCTGGTGTATGTTTAAATAGTGTTTTTTATTATTGCACACAAATAAACAATTAACAATTTATTTACGTTTAAATAGAGTTCAAGGCATTAGTTTATTGAACTTATTATACGAACAAAGTTTGGTCTAAAAATTTAAACTCTAAATTGTGTCTTTAAAATACCAAACAAATAAGTGTAATACACACATACATACATACATAAATATTTATGTTTTGAAAGTTTTTTCATAAAAAAAATTGATAATGTTGTTTTTTGACTAATAAATCGAGTTTTTATGACCGCCTTTAAGTAAAAATTTACATAATAAAATATGTCTGCATGTTGTTATTACATCAAGATTTAATTTAATTAAATTGTTCAACATCATCGACAAATGCAATTGAACTGAACGTCATTATCATAATGATGAATGGAACTTCATTATTATATGAATAAAAAATATAGTACTAATAAAGCTAAATGATCATACATATTTTATGTTTGCACGAGAACATACCGTACTGTTTGCTGGGAAGCGACTTAAGTCCATTTTGGAAAAAAAGGCACAAACACACATTTTATTCATTTAGTTAAAAGTATTTATGAAACATGTTCTTAGATAGCAAAAAGGCTGACTTTGGAGCGTTATGCCATCTCAAAAGCAGGATCAAACATGCACAGCTAAGAAAACTGCTGGTTATTATTGTACAAAATGAAACAATTTTTCATGTTACTTGAATTTAATTTCTCTCATAATTAAAAATAATTTACATATATGTATGTATATTGCGCGAGAAGCAAAAAGTTGCTAATGTAACATATTAAGATGTACCAGTTTAATATAATATACAAAAAGTTATTTCAATGTTTCCCATGTTAAGTTGTAAGTTCCGATAATTGAATAAAACTGAAATAACTGTTGAAATTAAATAACGTGAGAGTTTATTTGCGAACAATAAATCTAATTAGCACCACTCCTGCCTGAGGACTACATTCCAAGATTATAATAAGATATTGATTGAAATGATCATGCCTAAATCTCTACAGCGCTTAGTTTGTCTTTACATCAATAGCAACTGCTGCTATGATCTGCAAAAGCAGCGATAGAAAGTTAGTCATGACAGTAACCCACCTTGCCGAACTTTGTCCAACGCCTTGGAAATATTACTTTTAGTTTAGGGGAGGAAAAAGCCTGTTCAGGAAAATTTTATACACTCCCGGTCCCCAGGAAAATGACCAAAGAAACATCCTGATACATACTATTGCTGTTACAAAGAAAGAACCTACATACATCTGTAGTTTTTTTCTAAAAAAAAACAATTTTTTTACTTTTTTTAAAACATTACGAAATCTCTATTTCAGTTAGAAAAAAACTCGTCTATGAAAACATGTTCTACATTAGAATAGCCACATATGCAACTAAACATATTTTAGTCCATTGGACAAATCTGTGTCCAAAACTGAAAGTTGCTTGTAGGAGAGCATGTGGTTAAGCTAAATCTTAAAAAAAACTTGCTGGAACTTCTGCCCCCACCTATTTTTCTGTTTACAATCTAACCGTGACAGATTTCGCTTCTAATGACACTTTATAAAAATCGCATTTCCGCAAAATATTAATAGATCACTCCTCGCATTTTGTCAGGCTCCATTATAAGGAAATTCTGGGTAAACAATTAAAATACATTGTTGCAGAAACCTGGCAATAGCTTGTAGCCTGATCATTAGGTTTCTTACGCTTTTCAAATTTGAATTTACCTCTAGCAACTGCACATCTATGTACGTACTTATGGGTGTGTGTATGTATCATTCTTTACGCAAATGCACACAACGCACGGTCTATGCTGCTGTTCACAAATCTGTGCTGCAACTTCACAAAAAGCCTGAACCAATTAACACATGAACTTTGACACATAATGCAAACATTTAATAAATCATTTGTTCTTTGTCTGCACACCTCTGGTATTGTAATTCGCTTGGGCAATTTTTTTTTTAATTATTGCTAATTATACAAAAACACTTTTTCGTTATTGGAATTTTTTACCACTCACTTGAAAACTGTATTTCAAAAAACCTAAACATTCACAGCTGTTTGTATACAAACTGAGTTGCCAGTTAGCATTTTTGTGCCCATGTTGTCAAAGTGTTATTAATTGAACCGTAAAATTTGTTCAAAAACCGGAAGTTGAAAATAAAATATTTACCACAAAAATTGAAAATGGACAATTGAACTTAAAGTTAAAAACAAACATAAATTTTGTCATAAATATTTATATTTACACATGTTTGCAAATACTCTACATGTGTGCATCATTCTAATTGATTATTTTATTTAGCTGTCATTAAAATTCTAGTCGTTATTTACAGAACACTCTATGCAAACTTAATTTATTTCCCCACCATTTAAAGAAAGAAAGAGTAATTTTCTCACTTAAGTGCTAATGATTTACTACGATATTTTTTCATTCACGTGTTGCATTTATTTATAAAATATTGTTTTGGTTTTTTTGCGGAGCAATCAAAGCTCTGACCGAATATACAAAATTTTTATTTGAATTAAAATTTTTAAATATCATTATAAAACCTTAGAAAAGAAAACTGCGTATCTGTAATAACAAACAAATAAAGCACGTTTTTTTCTGGCTAATGAAGCTTATTCAGTTTGTCACAACTTAATGCTATAACTTGTTAATTTGCAAAAATATGGCTATTTCCACAGTTGGGTTTAATCTATTTGGCAGACAGGGAAAAGCCTAATTGATCATTTTCTTTAGTTCAAAATATGATTTTAATAATTTTTATTATATTAGCGAAGGCAGGTTGACTTAAAAAGGCGGTTGCAATGGTGAGTTCAATAAGTCACGAGTGTACACAATACATATATAACTACCTACTAAGTCCCAGTTACTAGGACAATAATCAAACTTGGTTTGATTAAAGTTTCCAATTAAATATAATCAGGTCCGACCGTATCTAAAGTAAAAACCAGTCGTTTAAAATCGGGTCGCAGAAAAAGTATACGAAATTATAGCGCTCAATACAACAGTATAACAGGGATAAAAAGTGGTAAAAAATGTTCCAGTTGTCACTTTTAAATTTTAAAATTGTTATTACAGCTTGGCGGCTCAGTTACAGAGAAGATAATCCTGCCAGTAACTTTTGACAGTAGGGTTTGCATTGTCTATATTAGCATATTGTCTACTACTAGTTCGGGCAATAGCTTTGGTAACCATTTCTTTACAAGAATCCATTTATAATATATTTAGGTATATATTTTGTTTCCACGTAATTACATCTCAAAAGTATTCGGTAATTGATATTGCCGTCACAATCGCCACACATTAAGAAAGATAATAAATTTCATCTGTCAT